>OY759273.1:27687065-28139565 GCA_963662155.1 Lamellibrachia columna | reverse complement strand
ATGCCGCATAAAAGTAATATAATATATACTACCCACATAAAATTGACTAAACGTTACCATAATTAAAAGAGTAATTTATATTTAATATATTTTCATTAATCACTCGCAAAGTATTTCTCACAGAGGACAATCAATGAAAAAATTCCTGTAAATGCTACCAACGTAAATGTGCTAAAAAGTTAAATTTACATTTAAAGCGACAATGCCACGAGACCGCCTGCAGAATACACAACGAATTCAGTGCAACATGCCGCTTGAGCTATCGTGGCTTAGCGGTCGGTAGAGCGTTCGCTTTATGTTTGGAAGATCCTGGTTTCAATTCGGGGTGTGTCCGATTAAAAAAAAAATTCTCGTTTAATGTTATTATTATTATTTTATCAATCATGTTTAGTGCAATATTCGCATTTGTTTAATTACGCTGATTAGCAATGTGTACTACTAATTATTTCTAAGTGTGGCTTAGTAGCGACTAAGCAACTAAACTGGTTATGATGTTAATCAACAAATAGGATGTGCAGCTAGAAACAATTTTTTATAGTTTTTGCAATGAATGTCTTTTTAAAGTAAATAATATATGTGATCCCTTATGAAAGTATCACCAATGATCATATTTTGAGATTAGGTGCATACAATAAAATATTTAGAAACCTTTATTTCAGATGAAGAAGAAGAATTTTTTATTTGACCCGTCATACACTTCACATAATACATATATATCCATGTTGAATTATAATTTTACATAATACAGGTGTATACGGTTGTAAGTAAACATGGTATATATTAAGGTAAATAAACAAATAGGGTCAGGAGACTCCTCTTTGATAGTTGCTGTCGAGGAGCCACCTTACAAATTCAAATTAAACTAATTTTGCAAAAAATTAACTTTATAATATAAACTCAAACATGTTACCGTTCATTTTGAATATACATTCAAGTTCAGGCAGTGGCAAAACTCTGTGGGCAAGGTTGATATGTTGGGTGGCGCCACTGTTGTGTTACGTAAGGTTGATATGTTGGGTGGCGCCACTGTTGTGTTACGTAAGGTTGATATGTTGGGTGGCGCCGCTGTTGTGTTACGTAAGGTTGATATGTTGGGTGGCGCCGCTGTGCTGTTACGTAAGGTTAATATGTTGGGTGGCGCCACTGTTGTGTTACGTAAGGTTGATATGTTGGGTGGCGTCACTGTTGTGTTACGTAAGGTTGATATGTTGGGTGGCGCCTCTGTTGTGTTACGTAAGGTTGATATGTTGGGTGGCGCCACTGTTGTGTTACGTAAGGTTGATATGTTGGGTGGCGCCTCTGTTGTGTTACGTAAGGTTGATATGTTGGGTGGCGCCACTGTTGTGTTACGTAAGGTTTATATGTTGGGTGGCGCCACTGTTGTGTTACGTAAGGGGCCTTTAACAATTGTCGACATTTACCTATTCGTACAAAGCGTACTCATTCTCAGATCCCCCCACGCCCCGTTAATTACTACTTTAAATTATATTGATGATTGTTTTCCATGAAGTTATGAATGTCCAAGATGTCGGACTGCAATACAGCTCCGTGCCGTGACAGGTTACGCGATTTAAAATAATAGTAGTTTTGCAACAGTTCACCGCGCGGCGCTGCATGACTCAATATGTGGTCATATTTCGCATGCGACCGACATTTAAAAAATAGTACATTTGTTATGTACGCTAAACTGTTGTTGCGAGTCGCGCGTTTTTACGACTGGGTCTGCGCACATTACATAACATTTGTTGCCGCGATTAAATGTTCGTATCAGTTTAACAACTGTTGTGCCGGCCATATTTTGAGTTGTGGACCAGCGTACATTTCACAACTGATTTATCTTTAGTCGAATAAACACGTTTAACAATGTACGTATAGCATAAGACCTTTTATGAATCATGTCCCCATACGTATAAATAGAGCTGTGTTTTTTAAAAGAAATTGAGCGATTCATGACTCGATTTACGAATAGACCAATCTCATCACTAACTGCTCCACGTTGGGGTACGGTGGGATAAGGAGCCCCCCAAAGTAAAATGGCCAGTTATTCATAAACCGATTATTTTGTGGTATCTTTGACGTCATACGATTGTTGCGTATGTAATATCAAAACATTAGAGATGATTTGAAATGCTAATAGCATGTAACATATTTAATATATTGTCAAGAGGGGGCGTCTTGCCCCAGGCCTGTAGACATGACTTAAGCTATATGTTAATTCCCGCGTTAATACAAATTAGCGTCTGTATTTTTTTATAAATGGAACTGTATGAGCTAATTATGAATAAAAAAACAGTTACAAGACGTTAAGTGTTAAGCGTAATTTTGGGCAGAATATACACATGCTTAGGTAACATCATTGCATTCGTCCACAAGAGACAGACAACAAACGGTTATAATGTTGGAGGTGTGCGTGCGTGCGTGGGTTCGTACGTGCGTGTGTGCGTGCGTGCGTGCAATAATACGAAATGCTCAGATATTATGCATAACATTAGGTAATAAAAAGAGGTCCCATTAGAATGGTCTTGATTTGGACCATATCATTGTCTTGCGTTACTAACCGTGGTACAGAGGTCTACATATTATGAGTGAATGTCTGGAGTTGGTGACTACGTATGTACGTGCATGCGTCTGTAGATACGACACTTAACCTCTGCCCTCTCCTCATATGCAGATATTCATCAACAACGAATGGGTTAACTCGGAGAGCGGGAAAACCTTCCAGACCCTAAATCCCGCCACGTGCGAGAAGATTACCGACGTCCAAGAGGGTGATAAGGTGTGTGCGCATAAGGGCGGTAAGCCATCTAGTTTCTTACTTAAAGGAAACAAAGAATGTAAATTGATGGTGAGCGTTCCCAGCCAAAAAGATAGGTAAGTGTTTAATATATTGTATGCGTCCGCGGCTGCCCGAGCAAAACGCCATATCCTCTTCGGAAAATATTATGGAAATTATCGTATCAACAAAGTTTACATCATGCCAATAATAACTCTGAGTGGTTTAACAACAACAAAATGCTGGCACCAGAATGCAAACATTCAGTTGAACTGACGTGTTTTCGGTTGAAACCGAGCACGCGTTGGAAAGGATAATTACCTATATTAGTATTTCGTGCCAGACAAGATGTGCGAAAGTCAAAACACATCCAGTATTTTCTGTTAGCTTTACAATGTTTCTTGCTAATTTCTTGCGAAATGAGGTGATATGTTATGCCGAGGACAGTAAGCAACTGTTTCTTCAACAAAAGACATATTTTAGCTATGGCGTTCTTCTAATCTGTTTATCTTTCAGGCTGATATCGACAAGGCAGTTAAGGCGGCACGAGAAGCATTCAAGCTTGGGTCACCGTGGAGACGCATGGATGCTTCAAATCGAGGCCGGTTGCTGTACAAACTCGCAGATTTGATGGACAGAGACATCACCTACATTGCGGTGTCTAAACGTTTTTCTTTATATTTGTTTTCATGTTGAGCTACTCATCTAACTCCTCCTCTACTCATCTAACTCCTCCTCTACTCATCTAACTCCTCCTCTACTCATCTAACTCCTCCTCTACTCATCTAACTCCTCCTCTACTCCTCTAACTCCTCCTCTACTCATCTAACTCCTCCTCTACTCATCTAACTCCTCCTCTACTCATCTAACTCCTCCTATACTTCTCTAACTCCTCCTCTACTCCTCTAACTCCTCCTCTACTCCTCTGACGCGAAATGCAAACAAGGCAGTGATGAGAGATGAAATAGATATAGCTTTATATTTGTTTTCATCCAGTTAGATGGAATGCCACATTAATCACAGCATTGTCGATAACAGAGTTAAAGTGTACTCACGTACACACGCCTACATACGCACCCACGCACGCACTCACACGCGCGCGTTCACACACGCACGCAACCCGCTCACGCATACACACACAAAGTTTTCTAGCTGCTCTTTCTAACTTACAATTTGTTTAATATGTACATGTTTGTGGATCTTGGGTCCGAATAAAGATGATAATAATAATAATAATAGTGACAGGAACGCACGCACGAACGCATGCACGCACGCACGAACGAACGCACGCACGGTACAAATTTGACTTCCTTAACTGATAAGACGTTGGATAAATTGTCATGCAAAATGTGATGCCTCGTCCGTCAGAGCCTGGAGACGTTGGACTGCGGCAAGTCTTTCAGCAACGCCTACGACAACATAAACTTTGCCATCTCGGTGGCTCGCTATTACGCCGGGGCTGCAGACAAGCTGACGGGGGACACCCTCCCAGCCGGTATGTTATCTCTCCTATTGAGGTGCTACGTTATAGAGCATTAGGAGGAAGGTGTTCTCCTGCTGGCGATGAAATAAAGGATTACAGCTCACGTACTTCTGCTGGGAGAGGGGAATTTTGAATACGGATTTTTTTTAATGATGACCATTGACATGTAAGAAGTCGGAAATGGACGGTTGTAGTGTCCTTAAATGACAGCAGGTGGCTCAACCATGTTTCCATAAACTCCTCCGAATGTGAAGTAGAAAGAACATAGACGTTATGTATTACGTACTGCTACAGTTTCATTAATTTTATACATATACACTTGGTGGCATGATGGGTGTAGATGGAGCTGGTTAATATGTGTATTAACAATTTACTACCACTTGTTATTTTGATCAGGTCCATCCCAAATTGGCACATGATTATCCCCGTAACCTAGCAACCGACCGTGCATGTTAATGGACAGCGCCGTGGGTTGTTTCCAGCAAAGTTTCCTAATGATACGACACGTTGTGATAACATTTGTTTATGATGTTTTCCTGTGTTCGCTTGTGGACATATCATGCACGTGTTGCCAAACAACCCTGAAAGGTTTCACCGTATTCCTGCATACTGTGGAAACCCCCTTAAATCCACCCCGTCGGCCTGCGTCACACGCATATAATAGTTGGCGTTGCGTCTCTTTCAGACGGTGATTTCTTCGCGTACACTCGCAAGGAACCGATCGGCGTGTGCGGCCAGATAATCCCGGTAAGTTATGTTTTGTGTTTAGAGCAGCGCGGCAGCGTTACAGCGTTGATGATTCTTATCCACAAACACCTACTGCATTTCGCCGATATACAAGTATGTGTGTATGTGTGTGCGTGTGCGTGTGCGTGTGCGTGTGCGTGTGCGTGTGCGTGTGCGTGTGCGTGTGCGTGTGCGTGTATGTGCGTGCGTGCGTGCGTGCGTGCGTGCGTGCGTGCGAGCGAGCGAGCGAGCGAGCGAGCGCGTGCGCGTCTGTAAGTGCGTGTGTGCATGCGTGTGTGCATGCGTGTGTGCATGCGTGTGTGCATGCGTGTGTGCATGCGTGAGTGAGTGAGTGAGTGAGTGAGTGAGTGAGTGAGTGAGTGAGTGAGTGAGTGAGTGAGTGAGTGAGTGAGTGAGTGAGTGAGTGAGTGAGTGAGTGAGTGAGTGAGTGAGTGAGTGAGTGAGTGAGTGAGTGAGTGAGTGAGTGAGTGAGTGAGTGAGTGAGTGAATGCGTGCGTGTAGATGTAATCTGCACACGAGTTTCAATCAAATATAAATATGCATGTTCAGAGTATCATGGACATATAATAGTATGTCGTTTATCGACAGATAAGCCGTTCACTTGTCATTTGAAACTTCGAAGCGGGCAACGTAGGGAAACGATGATACATTTTGTCTCGTAGGTGCCTAATGATACTGTGTTGATTCTTGCGACGTGTTGACGTGTTTCAGTGGAATTTTCCTATACTGCTGAGTCTGGAGAAGTTGGGGCCAGTGCTGGCCAGCGGCTGCACGTGCATACTGAAGCCCGCGGAGCAGACGCCACTCACGGCGCTCTATCTAGCCTCTCTCGTCAAAGAGGTAGGAAACTGTCCTTCCGCACTGTCTCAGCTGTGGAATGAAAGATATGAGGGCAGATATCTGATTTACTGTCGCGTTCATTCCATATGAATGACGTTCCGCAAATTTTCAGACGGTAAATTTGTGGCTCCTAAAATCATTTATGAACATGGCTACGACACGCTGGGCCCATATTAAAATGTATATAGGCTGCCTGGCAATATATGAATTAGTGACGAATCAGTTACCGTGGGATCCCTTGCGCATTAAGATATGTTGTAGTTGTATGTTGTTTGTTGAATTTCTGGAAAAAATAATATATTTTGACGATTTCTTTTGAGCAGGTTGATGAAAGAATATACACATTGACCAAGCTAATTATCAGAAGAATCAAAATACAAATTTGTGAACAGCATTAAGCTATCGTTATACGAGATCCACCCATAGAGTTTAAGTGTGGTATAGGGGTCTAAGCCGTTATCCGTACCCGTAGAGTTTAGGTGTGGTATAGGGGTCTAAGTCGTCAACCGTACCCATAGAGTTTGGATATGGTATAGTGGTCTACGCCGTTATCAGTACCCATAAAGTTTCGGTGTGGTATAGGGGTCTAAGCCGTGATCCGTACCCATAGAATTTAGGTGTGGTATAGGGGTCTAAGACGTGATCCGTACCCATAGAATTTAGGTGTGGTATAGGGGTCTAAGCCGTTATCCGTACCCATAAAGTTTAGGTGTGGTATAGGGGTCTAAGCCGTGATCCGTACCCACACTCGGAGTGGTATAAGGGTCTAAACCGTGATCCGTACCATAGAGTTTCTGTGTGGCATAGGGGTCTAAGCCTTGATCCGTACCCATAGAGTTTCAGTGTGGTATAGGGTTCTAAGCCGTGATCCGTGCCCATAGAGTTTAGGTGTGGTATAGGAGTCTAAGCCATTGACTTCGATTTTGTGCTAAAAATATCGGAACATTTCATCAGGCAAGTTGAAAAGTTCGTGTGAGATGGGGAGAGAAAGAAAGACAGAGTTTGAGATGGACAAAAGATAAAACAGAAATATCGAAAAGGTATGAAGTGCACACAGGCAGGCAGGCAGGCAGACAAAGCCAAAGAGAGCTACACATGTAACCAATGAACCGAGTCCGAATGTGGAAAGACGATATAATGTTTAGGTGCGTGCGTGTGAGCTTGCGTGCGTGCTTGCGTGTAGCGTGCGTGCGTGCGTGCGTGCGTGCGTGCGTGCGTGCGTGCGTGCGTGCGTGCGTGCGTGCGTGCGTGCGTGCGTGCGTGCGTGCGTGCGTGCGTGCGTGCGTGCGTGCGTGCGTGCGTGCGTGCGTGCGTGCGTGCGTGCGTGCGTGCGTGCGTGTGCCACCCGGTATCTGGATCAGTCGGTCAATGTGTGTCTACAGGCGGGCATTCCGGCCGGTGTCGTCAACATTGTGCCCGGCTACGGGGAGACTGCTGGCGCCGCGCTGACGGGACACATGGATGTCGACAAGATCTCCTTCACTGGCTCGACAGAGGTACCGTTTAATGCTAGCAGAGAGCGGTTGGGGCAATTCGTAGGTCCGGCTTCGAATGGTCTGGTAATGTCAACAATTTACTGGTCATGTCTTGGCTAGTTATTCCAGTTGCGTCACTATTATTACACCGTTATGACGTGAAATGCCACTGTCTAAACGTCTGTTACTTTGGGTAATTCATTAAAACATTCAAATAGAGTAAGAATAATATCGAGTAAAATTTCCACTGACAATGATTGGTAGAGTGAAATTTGTTATCGTTTTATTCTAGCACTTACAGAGATGTGTAATTTAAACATCACCAACATTATAAGTTTGGCTTTCTTCCTGAAATGTTTTAATCAAATTATATTATTATAATACAAATGTGAGAATGCGATACAAATCTGATAATATGATACACGTCTGCCTTGTGTATGATATCATGAGCAGTACCGGACACTCGTGTGCTGGGCCCCGTTGACGGACACTCGGCTGGTTGTAGGTGGGTCGACTCATCATGAAGGCGGCAGGCGAGTCCAATTTGAAGAAGGTCGTTCTGGAGCTCGGCGGCAAGAGTCCGAACATTATCTTCGACGACGCTGACCGTCAGTATTATAAAAGGCACACGACGATGTTTACAACAACACTAATAACATTAAAATAACGATAAATCATACGTATTATTATTGTTATAATAAATATTATTATTAACAGGAAATATATGATAGCAATTCAATATGTGACAACAAAGGTAATTTGTTAAATATTGTTAGTAATAATAATAATAATGATAATGATATTGTTAGCAATAGATTGGTTGCTGAGTAATGCTGATATGTCGTTGTGCTCCGTTACCTGCTCATTTACCTGTCTACTACCAACCATCCATCGATCCATCAACATCCATTCATCAATTCACAATGCTATCTGTCTCGGTCCGTCGGTCCGTCGGTCCGTCGGTCCGTCGGTCCGTTGGTCCGTCGGTCCGTCCGTCCGTCCTCCACTCTGTCTCTCGCGAGATTGAGAAACACTGCTAGCGAGTAGGCCTACACCGTCTCTACACTGACCACCGTTTCAGTGGACGTGGCGGTTGACAGCGCTCACGAGGCTATCATGACTGACAATGGTCAGGTGTGCTGCGCTGGCTCGCGGACTTACGTTCAGGCGGGCATCTACGACGAGTTTGTGAAGCGGAGCGCCGAGCGAGCTGCCCGGCGTACCGTCGGCTCACCCTTCGACCCGGCCAACGAAAACGGACCGCAGGTACGGACGGCCCAGACTGCGGAATAGGCCAGCGGTGGTTTGGTATCTAGGTGGTCTACAAAAGTCGTGGTTTTAGGCCTCTGCACCTACAAGAGTTATTAAGAAATAAACGTTTGCAACTATAATTAAGAATGTCACGCCAGTGGTTTACTAAGAAAACTTTATTGAACACACAGCATCTTAATTTCATGGGCTGTACCGTACTGTTAGATAATAATACGTCACGTCTGCCAATATTTGCCAATGTACTTTCCAATAAGGGCCGTACTGTTTGATTCCAAACACTACTTAAGCAACATATTTTGGCATTGTTTACTAATCTAATCTCTTTCTGGCCCAGTTAAATGGAGACTTGACCGGATTATCCTACTTTGAGAACAAATTCTGAGAAAACCTCTAGCGTGATATTCTTGAATGTAGTTGCATATGATTAGTTTGTATTAACTATTTTAGGTGACTAGCACCAAACACATGATTTTGGTTTCGCTTTAAAATACAATTGTTTTTGTGTTGTTACATCACAAATATTGCTCAAAGTTAATCACATACATGTGATGTTTCAAGCGCTTTAGTTTGGTTTACTGTGCTACAATTTCGCCTATAAGCATACTATTAAATAAATAAGTAATAATTAATTAATTAATTTGTAGTTTCCTCGCAAGTTCAAAAATGCTTGAAATAAAACAGTATTATATGGAAATCCATATAAACCAGTGTTATAACTAGTAAAATGATTTTAACGGTAAACTTTATATGTGTGTGCGTGCGTGCGTGCGTGCGTGCGTGCGTGCGTGCGTGCGTGCGTGCGTGCGTGCGTGCGTGCGTGCGTGCGTGCGTGCGTGCGTGCGTGCGTGCGTGCGTGCGTGTGCTTGTGTGTGCGTGTAATTAAAGATTACAAATAAAACTCGATAAAGCTATAAACAGTAAATTAAATATAATTTATTAATTGTGTTAAATTAAGAATTAAATTAAACTTCGACAAGAACGAAATATATGATATATTAACAGTGCGCCCATCCACTTTTGGTCTAAAATTATAGGAATTATACGAATTCAGAAGTAAAAATATCGGAATAATAATAGTAACCGAAATGTTACTTCATGTGGCGCCATCTACTGACTAGAGGTAACGCCAAACAATTTAGGAAATAAAATGTAGGAATTGCAATACAAATATAGGAACATATAGGAACGCTGGGCACCCTGTATATGGAGTCATTGGAATAACATTAACAGGTTGACTGTGCTTATCGTCGTGGTCCGGACATTATCGTCGTTTCGTTGCAGATCGACGAAGCTCAGACGAAGAAGGTTCTGGAGCTGATCGAGTCCGGGAAAACACAGGGAGCGAGGCTGATGTGCGGGGGGAACAGGATCGGGGAGAAAGGATACTTCGTTCAGCCCACCGTGTTCGCTGACGTCACCGAGGACATGCGCATTGGCAGCGAGGAGGTACGTCTGACGACCGTCCGGAGAATGTGTCGCTAAGGCCCGTTCACACAAACGATTAGTTGCCCGATTGATCGAGCGACACAGCGCCACCCAACAATCGTTTCTTGGAAGCAACACGAAACGATGCAACACTGTCCCCCGATCATCGGAGAGTTAATTATTCGTGTGAACGGGCCTTAGCAAACAAAGAGCTCGATGGATATGAATTTATTTTCAAGATATAGTTTATCCATGTTTGCCTAATTACGAGTGAGAAGTTATTAACGGTTATGACTGGTTGTTAGCGAAGAGACCAGCAGGTTGTTATGACTGGTTTTTATCGAAGAGACCAGCAGGTTGCTATGACTGATTGTTAGCGAAGAGACCAGCAGGTTGTTATGACTAGTTGTTGGCGAAAAGACCAGCAGGTTGTTATGACTGGTTGTTATCGAAATGACCAGCAGGTTGTTTGGACCAATCTCAAAGCTTAACACATTTCAAGCGGAGCTACTGGAGTTAAAGGTCCAAACTTAATACTTAAAGGTCCAAAATGTGATCGTTTTAGTGTAAAAATCATGTTCTATAGTAGATATACTCCATCTGTTCTAGTAGCATTTCTCCTCAAATGTATCTTATGGTGGCCGATTACAAAGTTGGGGATCCCGTGCAATTTTGTTTAATATCTACGTCGTCACCAAAATTAGCAAATGATCATAATCAGCCACAACACGAGATTTATTTACTATTCAAATATATATATTGCAATTTGATATGCTCATATCATATAAGCATAATGTGTCAAACTCGCATAACAAATATAGTAAATTTATTATTTTATGTACTAAGTCACGGAGAAACCACAGTTTAGGTCATTTTCGCCAACACACGTTGTTCGCCAGACTAATATGCTTATATTTCGTTCAAATTATACTCGGTTGTATTTATTATTGACATAAAGGACCTATTATCAATCGACCGTATAACTGTTGTGTTGATTTCATATTACGACTACGATGCGTAGACTGATGCGCACGTAGCTTGATTTCAAGGTAGTCGGCCACATTAAAGAACCACAATGTGTTTATACAAGGTTCCGGATGGAAGTGAGGCTTGATTCATTTCCTCCATCTTTCTCCTTCGCCTCGACCAATAGGCGGTTTCAAAACAGGCCAACCAACTCGCACGAGAACGCGATTGAATTAGCTTGAACTTGCCTGATGCAGATCTTCGGGCCGGTGCAGTCGATCTTCAAGTTCGAGACAATGGACGAGGTGATCGAGAAGGCCAACAAGACGCAGTACGGGCTCGCGGCTGCCGTCCACACGAAGGACATCGAGAAAGCTCTAACGGTGGCTCACAGTATCCGGGCCGGCATGTTGTGGTTTGTGTTTCCTATCGCTGTCCTACCTACAGAAGAACATTAATTTTCTTCATCCCCTTGCTCCCTTGCGGGGTGGGTTCCAAGTAACTTGGTAGCTTCTCCATCTCCCTCTGTCATCTGCGATGGTCTTCTAGTCTTGGCCGTTCGTACCTGCCCAAGATCTCGTTTGACACAGTCTTTCCATCCATAGAGAAGAACATTAAGGTCCTCCTGAAATCAATACTAAATGTTGTTCACCACATGCCACCTGAGCGCAAATTGACGTTTTCTAAGAAATACGTTTGTGTTGTTTATCCTGCAAAATGATCCAGCACATGACGTCAGCCGTTTCAGCAGTGGCGTATTTAGGGGGCAGGCTGTTGTGCCATGGCCCTCCTATGGGGGGGGGCAGTAGCGTAGCTCTCAATCGATAGAACCCGGGTTTGAATCCTATTGCTGCCGGTTCGAAACTTTTGGCAGTTTCGTTCATCCTGGCTACAGACAGAGATGGATATCGGAACGAAATGGCGTTGGAATTAACAAGTCTGTCAGGGAGTGAAGTGCAAATAGCTTTGAACAGTTCCAAAGACTGGATAACGTGCTATATAAGAACGTAACTTTACGTACTTTTGGCTTAACTTTTTTTTCACCGTATTGTTTTGTCACATGGATAACTAGGCTTGCCCCTTTGCTAGGCTTGCCCCTTTGCAGGTACACCATTGCGTTTCAGACACACATTTTAATGATGCAAATATCTCATTATAAAGGTGATGCCAAACTGTGCTACCTGATATTCTCCTTTCATTATGTTCTGTTACCCAATAGTAATTTATTCCGAGGAGTTTCCCGAAATGCTTTTGGCGCCGACCACATTCCGGTTTAGTTGTTATTTTATGATTGCGTCGATTGGCACACACACCCCCTTCCAAAGGCGTCGTATTTTTGTAATGTAGGACAGAAGCACGCCAGTCCATTGCGTGTTCTTGTGAACACAATACATTTATATGAAACCATAACGTCATCATCTGGCATCCTAGTGACGTCATAGGTTGGTTGCTTGTCACTGTTGTTTAATTTACAAACAGTAATTATTACCAGCGTACCTGTTAGATCCCTTTCTTGAGAACAGCAGTATTGTTTGGGATCCCTATGCACATACACACATAGTCAAGATAAATAGATAAGTTAGAAATGATTCAACGTTTTGCAGCCCGGTATGTCTTGCATCGCCATCAATGTTTCTATTGTGACAAACATGCTACAGGCATTAGTTAATGGTTTAATGGGAATACCTTCAAATCAGTACCATGTTCCTGTGGATATTTTCAATAGGAGACAACATTCTTTAGCCTATCATATCCCTTACTCCATATGCAATTACCACTTTATTCTTTCCCGCAGCCCTATTCGATTAACACATTAGTTGTTAGTATAAACAGTCTGGAAGCATTTAAGAGTATCACGCAGACACTTCATTTTCCAAGACTTCAGATGCAAGCAAATCTGAAGTATATATAAGTTATTGGTTTTGTGTTCACCTGTTTGTCTGCCTGTACCCTAAGCATATTGCGGCTACGCCGAATTTTGGAAGAGGACGATAAACTTGTGATGTTATATTATGATGTGCAGCTTGTCTATATCTATATAATGGTATTGATAGTTTTATTATTTTGCATAATATTTCTATTATTATGTTAATCTAATCTGAAAACAATGTTGAGTTCAAGACATTCTAACTTTAAAAAGCCATTTTAATTTAAATGAAAGACAACACCCGCCAACATAATTTCTCTCATCCAATGAGTGAGTGAATTTTGGATGGATTCCAGCAATTTATTTTTAAAGGTCGTCGATTCTTATATGTTCTAATTCTGCATAACATTTTAAAGGAGACATTTCTTTCGGCTGTTTAATGTATATACGTATCGAATGTTTTATTTTGGAATTCACTCCCACTTAGTTTGGAATTTACTTCTCTTAGTGTTAGCTCAGTTGGAAATAAAGTTTATTTCGTCGTCGTTTTAAAACCGTGCATACCCTTCGTTGCTTCCTACCTTATTAATCCATGTGTTGACAACTTTATATTTGATATTTATTACCGACTTCGACACTGGCTATCCTTTTTGTTTTGATTTCTAAGCTTAGTTTCCAAGGATTTAATCGCAAAAAAGTTCTTCTTATTTATTTATTTATTCATTAGTAGAATAAACCTTAGTTATTCGACAAGTGTTCTACTTCATGCGACAATGTCGCTAACTGCTGAAAACGTAAACCAGTTAGTTACGCTGAAACATATGTAGTAAAGTTCTTACAGACAATGGCAAAGGGGTGGCCAAAGGGGTGGCCAAAGGGGGAGCAAGCTTTATCACCCATTAGTTTGGGTTCTGCTCTTACGACCCATGTTGTGGTACTTTCAGGGTCAACAACTACTTCTCTCCTCAAGTACAAACTCCTTTCGGTGGCTACAAGATGTCAGGCAACGGGCGAGAGCTGTAAGTAATGCCTAATATGGTCGACGGGGCGATCACGTCCTGGTCAAATGATGGTGGACGCCCGACAACCAGTTCTGTTGCATCACTGTACCTCCTTGGATAATGAACCATTCAGACATAGTCACTTATGGTGTTATGTTTTGTGTAGCCTAGAATATGTCAGTCTTTCGGCCGTTATATGCCATTATTTATACTCTCTAGAATGTGTACGTAACTGTAACGAGAGTAGCTCCTGTGAGAGCGGCTACTTGTTAGCTTTAATGGGAATTTCCTGGACCCGTATTTGATAAATGTGTTATATAATTTACTCAACTATAATCCCTTGTTGCAACAACACGACGTATGCGTGCAGTGTGTGTACTGTTGTTAAGTACATTGTGTTTAACATTAATTATAATATTATGGTCAAAATAATTGGTTCAATAAAGAATATGTGCCATCTAAATCATGAAACGTCACCAAATAAGTTATAAATGCAAAGTTATATTAATCTGGAATTTTACCTACTATTTCAACTACTGTCTGAGAAAAAAATATTTGTTATCATGGTTATCGTACAAAAAGCCACATTAAATGCACAATATATGTTCCTTCTTAAATCTTATGAGACGTTGATCAGAAACAATACCACCTTCTACCGTTATTGCAGAATCGGAAAACTAATGCCTTATTATGAATCTTTCCTGGTTGACGCATTCCATTCTAAATTGGCAACCGAATGAATTAATAGTGGATCTCTGTAATGTTTTTGCTACAATGTCGCCTAACGAATGATAAATGATATAATAGTTTGGATGCACACATTAACACGTGACGTGTCAGAAGATTAAACAGGGCCTAATCCTTGACGTTACAGTGGAATGGACGGTTTGGCTGAGTACTACGAAACGAAAAGCGTAAGTAAAATTCACGAAACCGGACGATTATTTTATTATATTATTTTACGATGCGTAATGTGGACATCACCTTGCATCTGAACAGACAGTGACAATTGTATACTTTACCTATCGTTTTGTGTGGTTGTCAAAATGACAAATTGTGTCGGTGTGATGAAATGCATAGTTGGTAGAACCATGAAACGGTGCGGTTGGCGTAACTTTCAGACAAACTCACGTGGCTGACGTTTCATCTTAGAAGCAGTGGAAGTGGAACTACTAATAATATAAAATACGTATATTGCGCTAAGGTCCCCGGGAAACCCAAGCTCATTAAATCATTAAAGGTACAAGGATTGTTTGTTCGTTAGCTTAAAATCACGTTATATAATATACTAGCCGAGTTGTCCGTCGTTGGATGGGATAAAAAGGCAGCCAATGTAAGAGCGTGTCACTCCTTGCACTCCCCAGTCACGTGTCACTCCTTGCACTCCCCAGTCACGTGTCACTCCTTGCACTCCCCAGTCAGCAATGGTAGAGCAATGACATTTAAAAATATAAACTTCGACCATTATATATTTGATTTCAGTGTTTCGGGGCGAAAGTCAAGTTTACATTGCATGCAACATTATTTTACGCATGCTAACGATATGTGCGTGCGTGCGTGCGTGCGTGCGTGCGTGCGTGCGTGCGTGCGTGCGTGCGTGCGTGCGTGCGTGCGTGCGTGCGTGCGTGCGTGCGTGCGTGCGTGCGTGCGTGCGTGCGTGCGTGCGTGCGTGCGTGTGTCCATCACGTGACCTCGTGAATGCCTGACCCCGATAAATATTGTCCATAGATATTAGAAATCGTCGACAGCTGTTCGTGAATGTAGGCAAGGTATATATATATATATATATATATATATATATATATATATATATATATATATATATACATATATATACATATATATACATATATATAACTGTTATAAAACAATGTGGTTAATGAAAACATATTGTTGTGGTTATTGAAAACATATCTGGACGATCAAGATTTTGTGATGTACATAGTTTTTACGATCAAAGTGATCGGACTGTATTGTTTATTTACGGAACGTGGTTTGTTTCTTCTTTCTTTTGCTCAGGTGATCATTAAGCTTCCGAACAGGAATTCGTAAGCAAGCGACTCTGCCGCTTGGGCGCCCATCTGGCGGCCATAGCCGACGACTCGTGAAGAACACACTGAATTTCCTATTAACGACTGATGCAGAAATTAAGCAGCCCTGTAATTTAGATGATATGCCTGTTGCTCTGTTTATTCCATGATTGGTGCTACAGATATTTGCAATGCTTATTAAGCCGTTTATTTACAGCCAGTGTCACTTTTATTGTGATCATATTTGCATCATAATGTGCATATGCCGGGTTGGTACAAAAGTTGACACTCTATTATTGTTTCGTTAATCCTGTGGTAAAAATGTGTGTGTTTCATGAACATATATTATATATGTTTCAGCCAACATATTATCTTGAATGAACATATTTATGCTTACGCGTATTATGCTTTTGCCTATTATTTGTATGAACGATATCCAATAAATAATAAATACCGGGCAAACTGTAATAATTGTTCTTTGCTAATGGTGGTCCCTGCATTCACTTTGTAATTATAAACTTTATTGTCATGCACCAATCAAAGACGGCCACCCACGTGTCATGTGCTAAAACAACTACACACGCACACGCACACGCACACACACATTATTATTATTATTACTGTTGAAAGAAGGTGCATCAGAAAAGTCACGAGTAAAAGACAATGAAATCGTAGAACGCACCAACGTCAACAACATCGTAAATGAGGTAAAGCAGAGGAGATGGACATAGTTGTGTCATGCTCTCCGCGTGGACAGGAATAGTATTCCACACACACGCCACTCTCAGCTGGACACCACCTGGGAAAGGGGCATCTGGAGAAGGATTGTTGAAGAATAGATGAAGATGGCTGGGAAGACCTGGCTCAAGCTAGGCTGGCACGCCCGGGCGGGCGGGCGGGCGGGCGGGCGGGCGGGCGGGCGGGCGGGCGGGCGGGCGGGCGGGCGGGCGGGCGGGCGGGCGGGCGGGCGGGCGGGCGGGCGGGCGGGCGGGCGGGCGGGCGGGCGGGCGGGCGGGCGGGCGGGCGGGCGGGCGGGCGGGCGGGCGGGCGGGCGGGCGGGCGGGCGGGCGGGCGGGCGGGCGGGCGGGCGGGCGGGCGGGCGGGCGGGCGGGCGGGCGGGCGGGCGGGCGGGCGGGCGGGCGGGCGGGCGGGCGGGCGGGCGGGCGGGCGGGCGGGCGGGCGGGCGGGCGGGCGGGCGGGCGGGCGGGCGGGCGGGCGGGCGGGCGGGCGGGCGGGCGGGCGGGCGGGCGGGCGGGCGGGCGGGCGGGCGGGCGGGCGGGCGGGCGGGCGGGCGGGCGGGCGGGCGGGCGGGCGGGCGGGTGACGTATCGGAAGTATACTCTTATGTGATGAGTTTGCTTCAGACTCAATTCCATTGGTTACGCAGATTCCGGGTAACCAAACAGATTCGTCACAATGAAAATTACTATTATGGATACATGCTGCGATGTTTGCTACAGACGGTGGCGCCATGTCACGGAAACTGGATAATCGAGCGCCCAACTAGTATCACCACCTAGCGACCAATAGGAAACTTGAAAAGCTAAATAAATATACGTGGCCGTTACCCATTACTGTTAACTCCGCTTAATTCAATCACGGATAATAGAATCAGCCGTTTAGTAGAATCAAAATGGCATACTAAATCCCAATTCCGAAACAAAAGTCAAGGTCGTCGGTTATGCATCTAAAAGATATAATAAAAACTAACCACGTGCAACTAAAATAAAGAATATCACGTCAGTGGTTCACTCAGAATATATTCAAAAAGCGCGAGATTCCGGTCATATCTCCGAATGACCGAGGGCTGATATGTTAACCAGCGCGACCGATAAACGCATGCGCAGTTCTGTGAAATCGGGGTAACCTAGATCGCAAGTGACGTATTAAGGGATGCAGGCGTGCACAGAAACAATGCAGTATCAAGCAAACGTGTTGTTTTGCCAGAAAGAGAACTAGTTTAATAAACAAAGGTCAAACTAAATTACATAAGTTGAGTTTGGACGAATTAGCCTGGTCACATCCTATTGGCAAGCATAGGAATGGGTGTATACAAATACATTTTCATTTGGCCAAACGAATATTGCCAGAATACCATACTCGTGACGTAGGGTTATCTAACAGTATGGTGCGGCCCATGAAATTAAGATGTTGTGTGTTCTACAAGGTTTTCCTAATAAACCACTGACTTGATATTCATAACTGCAGCTTCAGCTAGTTATGTTGTAGTAATTATTATAGGTGCATACTATAAGCCGAAAACAATTATTTTTGTTTCGCGTTACCATAATCACATCCGCCACTTAGTAGAATCAAATTTACCAAAAACAATACATTGTAGCGCTAAATAACATGTTTCCATGGAAAACCCCAGGACTTTTTTAATATTACATTTTAACTATGTTTTTGAAACGAAAACTTATTTTTCAGCAGGTAAAGTGGTAAAACATAACATGGACGGAAATATTATTGACTGGAGCCGCTGTGAGATTTACGTAACTAGGTTGCTTTTTTCTCCTATCTAATAAAATGTGTCGTTCGATAATACAACTTTATGAAATGTAATAATATTAGTTTTATTACGCTTTGCAGCCATAAAGGCTGAATATTACATGTATAAGTGTAAATGGTAAATATAATTATATACATTAAAAGGGATAACAAAATAAAAGGCAATGAATTAATAGAGCAGTCAATTGCACATAAATAAATAAGGCCTAAATTAGTATTAAATTATGAATGTTAAATTGCATGTAAATAAATATAATATAAATTTGTATTAACTTAATAGGATTAAATTGCATATAGATAAGTGAAAATGTAGTATTAAATGTAGGGTATTGAATTGCATGCACATAAGTAAATAAAATTAAAATTAGGTCTTGTGTTAATTACAAACAAAACGTAGAAGATTATAAAATGAAATACAATTGTGAATAGGTCCACTGCCAGTCGATATAGTATACAAGTCCTGCATCGCGGCACAGTGTACTTGCACTTACTGCGGGTTGCCTGTGTAGTTCCTTGATTGGAGGCAGAAGTTGATGCAACTTGTGATTAGGTTGTTGCATGTTCGTGAATAGAGTTCTGCATAGTATTTCCCTCTGGTCTGCCAGTGTTGGGGTTCTCGCTGTGACGATGGCTTCGGCGTAAGACACATTTCATAAGATTATGCGCATTGCTCGTCTTTGTATGGATTCGAACTGCTTCATTTGCTGTTTTATGTCGTAATCACTGCATGTGCAGTCATTCCGTATGGACGAAATAAAACTCAAATTTACGTACATTCATTTCCACATCGGTCATTCTGAGTAAATGTTTTTTTTTAAATTCACTTAGGAGAATTAGCCACTTAACAGAATCAAATTGCTCTGGCCGGAAGTGATTATGTTAGATTGAAAGAGTTACAAACATTAGATTATAGCGAAACTTGCAAACAATTTCAATCAGAAAAGACAGTGGATAGCAAGCATACGTTTATTACATTTTCATAGTTAGGTTTGTCTACAAACACAGAAAGCTTTATACATTTGTCATGAAATTTTTGTCAAGAAATATTTAAATAAATAAATAAATAAATATATATATATATATATATATATATATATATATATATATATATATATATATATATATATATACATATATACATATACACATATACACATATATATATATATATATATATATATATATATATATATATATATATATATATATATATATATATATATATATATATATATATATATATATATATATATATATATATATATATATATATATATATATATATATATATATATAATTATATATATATATATATATATATATACAAAAAGTATAAAATCTGTTAACTATTATACCGTAATTCGTGCGTTATATATATATATATATATATATATATATATATATATATATATATATATATATATATATATATATATATATATATATAACGCACGAATTACGGTATAATAGTTAACAGATTTTATACTTTTTGTGGTCGCTTAGTAGTTACTTTTGGCGCAAACCCCCTTACAATCTTACTTGAATTTGACTTAAACAATTATTTTAATAAGATTGTACTCCTCTATCTAATGCAGAAGTGTGATGTCAATAAATTTATTTAACAGCTTACACGCGCACACGGACACGAACGCACGCACCCCCTAATTACTATTGTGACACCTGTTGACGTTTCTGCAGCTGTTAATTACAACCCTTCTTAAATTACTAAACGAATGCGTAAATGACTTGGCCTTCGCGAGCCTCATGACTATGCATGATTGCCAAGTAGCTGTTCCGGGCAACAATGTAAACATCCGGTTTCTCGTCTGACAGTGGTTCCATTCATCGCGGCACAGCGGCCGACAGGAGTCCGCCGCCGATATGTCGACTCGCTTCTTCCGCCGAACCATCAGGTCCCAGGGCCAAGACCCTCTGGATCTACTTGAGCGCATGTTGAACAGAACAACCCTGTCTACGAAACGTATCGTACACGGACACATCATAGGTAGGTTTTTTGCCGTTTTAATAATGCAAAACTGTAAACTCTGTTACACAAAACGCGCGCAACAAGCAGTAGACATAACCAACGTTTCGGCATAGCCTATGCTACGCCTGTGCCTATGCCATGGCATTGCTGTGGCTATGGCTATGCTATAGCCTAGGGCGTTTGTCCCGGCAACATGTCAGTTAACTTTCACTTTGTCGTTAGGGAGGGGGCGTGGCATGCAGAAAGTGGGAGGTTGGACCTAAAAATACTAGGAGGCCGGTTGACTCTAAAAATGGTGGGAGGTGGGAGATTGGCCCCCGAAACAGATGGGAGATGGGACGCCCTGGCATTGAACCACATGTCATTGCCAGGACAGTAGGTATTGTTTAAAGGTGCATCAGTCATAAGTGAAATATTATAATAATATTAATAAGGCTATATGTCCCTGGCCAGTCAGTTATAAAGGTATATCGAAACAAGCTTTGTGTCTGTCAGTTAGATGATGTTGAAGCCATGAACAGCAGGGTTCAAGTAATTTGTGGAGAGAAACAAGATGGTAGAATTACAAGAAAATATTTGAATCAAAAACACCTGAAATGGAAGGTAGTGGGGCGCAGACTACGGTGGGCAGGACACATCGAAAAAAATTAGCAAGGAGAGATTGAAGCATGGAAAACAGATGAGGGTGATAGTAGGTGAAGACCAACATTAAGATGGATGGATCGTGTGAAGAGAGATCTGGAAAAGGCAGGTGTAAACAGCAGAGAGTTGGAGCTAATGGAAGAAGAGTGAGAGAGATGGAGACAAGCCATTGAGAGAACTGAGAGAAATTTGTGTTGTGGCACCTACTTCATAAGGGAATCCCCGGATTTAGGGGAAGAAGAAGAAAGATGGGTCATGGGTACAATTTAAAGAGTATACTATAATTGTTTGAATTGGTAAGCAACATTTTGAGTGAGATACCACAGGAATCAGTGCAACACATATTCTTTTTAACATGTGCACATCAACCATTTAAATAATGATGTTCTTTGTAACATGTGCACATCAACCATTTAAATAATGATGCATCAGCAGTCAAGTAATGATAGTTGTGGATGATAAAGCTTTTCAATTAGAAAACACAAAATTTGGTATAGAGATCAGAAATTACTACCAGTAGAGCTAACCATCAATCAGTGTCAATCAATCAATATTTTATTTCAGACGAAACATAAAAGCAATATGCATTATGTCCATAGTAACAAGAAAATAAAATAAAAATGTCAAAAGTTTACAAAAGTGTACAGATTGCATGTATCCACTTCATGCGCGGTACAGAGGTGTTATAATCACCGGTGTATTCAATACTCTGAACAATGTTGTTCGTAGACGCAGATATCCTGCACATTAGACTATACATACATTTTCTAAATCTAGTATTACAACAGTCAGTGCCAGAACTAACAAACATGAGGCTAGCACTACATCTCATAGATAGGCTGTTCATAATCCTAAATGCATTATTATAGGAAACAATAAAGTACGGCATAGCGGCTTTTCTATAATTAGCCAATAAAGAACACAAATACACATCACTACAATAAGATGCGAGCAGTTTGTTCTTCGCCTTCTTTGAACAGAAATAAAATTTCCTGAGTAGAATATTACTTCTACCATACAGACTCCTTTCTTTGGATTTTATATAAATTTCATCCGACAGATCATCACAAATTATATGCCCGAGATATTTATAAGACTTTGTTGTATTCAATACTGCATTAGCACTTGTGTACAATTGTGTACTTACTACTTACTTGGTATGACCACGAGTAGTCTTGGAGCAGTGTGAGATTCTAGCATCAAAGTTAAGTTACTTGGTTAAATTAACTTGTTTGGATTGGAAGAACTATGACACATATAAATAAGAATATGATTGGACCGTTATATATTGAAGTAATTTTGTATCATTTAGAAAGGCAAAGGTCTCGGAATTCGCACATAACTATATAAGATAGACAGTAAAGAAATTATAAAACTTGGTGGCGCCTGTGGCAGCGACTTTTAGTGGTCATGAGTATCTCAATACTGTACTGTACCACGTTAATTTCAAATTAATTTCAAATTAATAAGCATTGTTATATTTAAAATAAAATAAAACCGCAAATTCATGACAGTCTGTTAAAACTAATAGATTGGTGTTATTTCTTTCCATAATTGCATTGTTAAATTTATTAGTAATCTAAGTATAATTATATAAATGTTAGAGTTATATAGATAGGGTCACAGTGGGACTTCTCTATAAAGGTCACTCACAGGACTGGGTCAACGTGACCTGAGTAGCAAGTATTATTTAACATGACTAATGTCCTACGCTTTACTGTCATGGAAATAACTGTCCTAGGGTGACCGTAATGACGAGGCGGTTGCATTACTAAGGTGACCATAAAGAGAGGTTCGATTGTATATATATGTGTGTGTATATATATATATATATATATATATATATATATAATATATATATATATATATATATATATATATGTATATATGTATATGTATATGTATATATATATATATATATATATATATACATATATATATATATATATATATATATAAATATATATACTAGCTATATTATTGATAAGCGACATGCTGTACAGTATTGGCAAATAGACATTTCTGTATGTCTATCTTTACCATGTTTACACTACAGGTACAAGTTGTGTTTGAAGGTAAAAAGCTGCAGCTTTTGAATTATGTTATACATGAATAACAGAATTAGTCATTGCCTTGGAGGTCCCTGCAATGTTAAACATATATGCAACATGTTACATAGAATTTAATACGTCCCTGTGGACTATATCCTTGTAGTTCCATGTTGTGTAAATTAAGAATTTAACGTTTCTTTTCTGATTGTAGTGCCCATGCCTTTGTTGAATTGATTTAAACCTTCATTATTACATAGATATGAATAGGCTTCAAGCCCACTGAAGTACCAATTCATTGAATAGCCAGTGCATTACACAATATCATGCCTGGCCCAGCAGGATATCATCACTGCCTAATCTATGTCTAATTGATATTATTGACTGGCAGTTCTTGTTAAATTGTGTATATGAATGTCTGACCTATTTTGACCTAAAGTCAGTGGACTGCAGGTGAGACTTCCTAAGCTGGCCTGTGGTATTGATCTATGACTTAATATTGTGGGTAGACATGAGATTGAACAATGCTGTCTAGATTCCAGGCCATACGTTAAGATTAGTCTTCCTTATTGTGTGCATGTGTAAAGGGAATGTGTCATAATGGGTGATTTTTACCCACAGACAGTGAGACTTCAGTGTGACTGAGCAGAGAGTGCAGGTATTGCTAATTACATTTTGTTCTATTCACACATGCTTCATGCTTCCACACACAAACCCATGAAGCCCTATGGCTTAACCATTCGCAGTGACACAATTCATTCATGTGCATGTGCTTTATCATATACAGTAGTACGTGCCTTCAACAGATCCTCCGACGAGCGGACACCTGCTATGTTGTGACACTTTCTCAATGTACGGTCTGTTTTACCATGTTTATTTCCTTCTGATGAGGGGCCACCTGGTGAACGTAGACAACATTCACCAGGTTATTATACAACATGTGCAGGTTTCAATTATTAATAGATGTCCGGACTAATTTCTACCATGTAGTACTGGACCCTCCCCTCCAGCATACCTGTCCCTCCCATGAGGGGACACCTGCAATGTAGGGACACTTGCTTGGATACAGATGTGTCCGTTGAAGGCAGGTACTACGGTATGTCCACATATTATACCCTGTGTGCGTGCATGTCTGTGTCTCTGTCTGTCTGTATGTCTTTGACTCTTTGTATGTGACTGTATGTCTCTGTCTCTCTGTGTGTGTCACTATCTCTCTGCCTGCCTGTCTGCATAACTAGGCTTGCATCTATTCTGTGGCTACCACATGGTGCCAATTTTCAGAGCTCGGTGAATCCGCCCTGAAGAAGACAGACATTGTGATAGATGACGGACGAGACCAGGCTGTGAGGGAAGCCTTGGCTGTGGCACAGAGGAGGCACACGCGGGAACTTAAGGCAGCTCTCCAAAGACTGGAGAGAGAAATGATGCGAGAGAAAAATGTAGCCTTAGCAAGACAGAAACAAGCAAGTACTTTTTTAACATAAATAAGCCAATGGTTTCCATGTCCTCGTGCCATATGCAGCCTGTTACTTTGGACGGCAACATTGTAAAATGTTGTTAGAGTAAGCAAGATGGATACTAAGATTTTGTTAGAAAACTGTGAGTAAAGAAGTAGTTTTTTTAACGAGGGGAATGCTTGCACACAGAGACAGACATGTAATTGGTGTGTAATTGGAACTGAAATAGGAATTGATATAATGTAATTAACCCCACGTCTGGCAGTGGCAGCAGTGGAAACAGGAGCTGTCATCCACAATTAAACAATGTGGAAGAACTGGATGTGTGGACGTAGTGACAAATGTCTGGAACACTCTAAAGTTGGGCAAAATCTATGTGGGGAGGCCAGGGACATAGCCAGGGACATAGCCAGGATTTTGAGAAGGGGGTGCCTGTCTGAAAAGAGAAGGTGCCTACTGCCTAGGGTTACCTTGCTGAAAAGGGGGGTGTCTGGCTGCTAAAAGGGGTACCTGGTTGAAAAGATGGTACACACACACACACACACACACACACACACACACACACACACACACACACACACACACACACACACACACACAGACACACACACACACACACACACACACACACACACACACACACACCAACCCTAGCTGTGCCCATGTATTACAACTATTGTTATAGGGGGAGATAGACAACAGTACATTGAAAGTACTGAAGTACGTATATCATGGTACTTTCTTTCTTCAAAGTGTTGAAGTATTGTTACTGGCAAAACACAACTGCCAGTACAGGACTGCCATGACGGTGGTTTAAAGGTCCTCATCAGTTCATTTCTTTTGTTAGTCTCATTTGAAATTAATTTTGCCAAAAAATTAACCTACCTAGTATCCACTGCAACATGCTAGTTCATTTTTGCAAGTTTTTTATGTAGTTTTTGTGAAATCATCAGACAAACTATTAAATTACTTAAAGCTGTTTCATCAAATGGTTCAACCCATCAGTAATCTGGTTCATTTATGTCGAGATGTGTAGTGTGTGACTGGTTTAAATAATGTGCGCAGTCTGTTTAATAAAAAATGCATATTTTTATTCAAATCATGTAAAGAATAGACTGCAGTCATTAGATCTGGTAAGGATCAAAATAGTGGATATCCAAAATGGTAAATGCTGATCATGGGCAAGATTTCATTCCTCTCGCCGATCACATGACAAAGTTACGAAAAAGGGTGAAAATCTTGATTTTTCAGCATTTCGATTTTACTTCACTTAATTAAGTACAAGCATTAAGTAATTTAATAGTTTGTCCGATGATTTCACATAAAAAACTACATGCAAAAGTTGCACAAACAAGCTAACATGTTGCAGTGGATACTAGGTAGGTTTGGTTTTTTGCAAAATTCATTTGAAATGAGACTAGCAAAAAATTTAATTGAGGAGGAACCTTTAATGTTTGGTCAAACATTAATTGAAGTGAAAATATAAACGCTGAAAACTCAAACTGAAAATTTTACCCTTGATGAAATTTCGTAACTTTATCATGCAATCAGTGAGAGGCAGAGCCAGTATGTAACAAAGCACATTTACTTACATTTTACTCTCAAGTACAAACAAATTGTACTCGTATTAGCTCTGGTGAGAGGATGGAAGTCACGCCCATGATCGATATTGACCCACACACTGTTTATCATTTTGGATAACCACTATTGTGAGCCTTACCAGATCTAATGACTAATGTCAATTCTTTCAATGATTTGAACAAAAATAGGCATTTTTTATTAAATTGACAGCAGATATTACATAAACTATTCACATACATATTTGGATATCAATGAACTGGATTTGCAATAGGTTAAATCAGTTGAGGAAGCTGTTTTAAACCTGGAAAATGACATTAACATTTGCTGCAATGATTCATATTTCCATTATGAACAGTTGTACCAGAAGTGACTATTGATAGTTTACTATTGTGATAATATTGCGAATAGCCAGGAAGACAGTCCCGAACCATGATTTATGGGTGATGCCATTGCATTGCAGTGAAAAATGGTGAATCCATAAATGACGCTGCTCAAATCGACAATTGTTGATGATGATAGGTCAATAAATAAGTAAAATTTTCAAATAAAGTTGAAAAGCATGTTTACAAAAAGTATTGCAGTGACACAAGTAGCCCTGCTGATTTGATTTGTTAACTATCGTTACTATTGATAATTCAGTGTATAATCGATGATAGCTATCGATGATAAATTTACTACCGATAGTATTGCATCATCACATCAACTATTGCGAAGTATGGCTATATGAGAAATTAAGACCTTTGTGTTTGCATTTTGTAGTATTTTGAAGATTTGTCTGAGAGAGTTGCGACACAGAGAGACCGGGTCGAACAAGAGAGAACTCGTGATCTGAAGAGGTATGAAGTTCCAATAAACAAACAATAAACAGATAGCGGTTTATTATATTTTTTAGTGTTAGTGTATATATCATATAGTGTTAAGTTAAGAGAATCCATGTGTTAAGTTGAGGCAGTTCATGTGTTAAGTTGACTGAATCCAAGTGTTAATGTAATGGTGATCACATGTTATGGTTAGGGTGTCTATGTGTTATGTTGAAGGAGTCCATGTGTTAAGTTGAGGGAGTCCATGTGTTGAGTTGAAGGAGTCCATGTGTTAAGTTGAGGGAGTCCATGTGTTAAGGTAAGAGTGCATGTGTTATGTAGACATGTTGATAGTTGAGGCAAGGGAGTTTATGTGTTAAGTTGAGGGAATCCAAGTGTTAAGTTAATGGAGTTCATGTGTTAAGTTGAGGGAATTCATGTGTCATGTTGAGGGAATCCAAGTGTTAATGTAAGGGTGTCCGTGTGTTAAGTTCAGGGAGTTCATGAGTTAAGTTGAGGCAGTCCATATGTTAATGTAAGGGAGTCCATATGCTAAGTTGATGGAATTCATGTGTTAAGTTGAGGGAGTCCATGTGTTAAGTGGAGGAGTCCATTTGTTAAGTTGAGGAAGTCCATGTGTTAAGGTAAAGGAGTCCAAGTTGATGGAATTCATGTATTAAGTTGAGGGAGTCCATGTGTTCAGTTGAGGGAGTCCACGTGTTAAGTAGGAGTCCGTGTGTTAAGTTGATGGAATTTGTGTGTTAATATTTGTGTCCTGTATTGATAGCTGTAAGAGACCACATGTTAATAGCTAAAGTAGCCAATGTGTTAATATTTGTGGGAACCCGTGTGTTAATGCATCTATCTTAATATTTAATGGACCTATATGTTACTAGCCAAGGGAGCCATTGTGTTAACAGTCCAGGGAGTTCATGTCTTAATGGATAAGTGAGCCCAAGTGTTAATAGCTGAGGGAGCCCAAGTGTTAATAGCCAAGGGAGCCCAAGTGTTAATAGCCGAGGGAGCCCAAGTGTTAATAGCTGAGGGAGCTCAGTTGGTAATAGTTTACTGAGATCATTTGATTATTGTAGCTGGACCAGTCTAAGGGTTAATTGATTATGGAGATTATGTGTTAATAAAATTGTAAAAGAACTGTGGTGGACACTTGTTCATAAGATCAATGTTTTTATTATTGGGAATTTGTTTTGATAATAAAAACTTCTGCCAGTGACATTCTAATTGGTTTGTTGCATCTTGGGTAATGCAGGCTACATGTTTGCTAATCCAGTCAAGCCATTACATGAGAAAGTCTCAAGTCTCAACTAGTTATACTCCAAACAGCCCAATCTTGAGCTAACGCAGGAGTTTGGACCAATGGCTTTTAGTGTCTCTTCCGAAAGACACGGGCAAAGTGGGGTGAACAAAATTACCCAAGCTTCGAAACGGTGGAGGTGGAGTCGAACCACTGTCCTCTCGATCGACAGGCGGGTGCTCTAACCATTAAACCACCGCTCCCCACAGTGACTCAGTACTGTCATATATTCTGGCCAAGGGTTAAGTGAGGCCCGCAGAGGACAGAGAAAGTAAATCAGCCTGTGTATGCCAGACAAATATACCATACGCAACCACTGCACTAAACGGTATTGAAAGCATTGCATAGACACAGTTGACCAAAGGGTCATTCATAGTTGTTCACTTAATGATTAATGCAATATTTATGCTATTACTTGTGTGTGTGTGGCGATTGTTCGTGTACTTTTGGTGAATGATGTCTGTATTTATTGGATTATCTGCACCTGCCAGCAATGCTTAGATAAATGCATCTGCTTTCTCCTATTGTTCATTGCTCTTAGAAACCAACATGTTGCCATACACAATGCATTATTTTTATCCACTTGCTCACCATGTGGGTTATTCACAGCTAATACCCAGGATTCGTGTTTCTCAACCTTGTAAAGTACAATTCCTTAACCTATAAACAAACATGCTTATCTTGCTATTTTCATGCGAATCACTTTACACCATTCACCTAGCATTCACGCTTGCACTCTGAATAGTTAACTTTTGTCATTCCATCCTACCTTGTTAAATAAGCAGTTTGTATTGTTATTATCAGCCACACAGAATTGCTTGATTATATGTATTTGCACTGTGCCCTTGCTTTGAGAACGCAGCCAAACAGGCAAAACTTCACTGTACAAAGGATTAAAAAATTTGTTTATGTTAGATAGCTTAAAAAGGACCAACAATGTTCCACTAATACACAGTGATGTGCTACTATGTAATGTACATTGCTCATCATATTTCAGTAATATAGTAATGTGCATATTACTTTTTATTAATAACATGCTCACATGAGTGACCACCACTCTAATTTTCACAGGACTGTTAGTTCTTTCCATGTGTAAAATATTTTTGACTTTCAAATTACAATATTTGTTGCTCAACAGGAAAATATTGTGGTTTATTTCTATTATTATTCGTATGATGCTTTGTTCTGTGAATATTCAAGTAAATGTCTTTGTAAAGCATAGCACATGGGAAGAACAAAGCAACATACACTAAAATCATGCTGATATTATTATTGTAGACATAAATTATTGTTATATTTTTATTACTATGATATCTAGAGCCTAAATGAGAAATCTTATCCCATCTCATGTAGTCATCCAGAGGACATGTCCCGTGACAGTGGTTCACGATATTTCTCCACTGGTGTCTGTCCTGTATAAGATTGTTCCGAATAGTAAAATAAAGTAAGAAATTAAATAAATAAAATTAGAAATAATGTCTTAAAAATGTACATTGTAGAATATACTGTCAAGTTAAGTTAACATACAGGGCCACATATCTTTGTGATCGCGAATAAACAAACAAAACAACATAGATGCAGTGTATAATTTTATCCATTTTATCGCAGGAGGCTTAGTAAAGAGAAAGAAGAGGCTTTGAAGCAGCAGTGGACTCAGTGTGAACAAATAAAGTGCCTTGCCATAAAGGAGGCATGCAATTCCATGCAGAAAACAATCCAAGAGGAATTGGCAGTGGAGAAAGAACGCTCTCTGGCAGAAGCCCTTGCTGCAGCTGAGGTGTGCATTATTTCATGTTACTATATTCCGCTAAGTCTACACTGTTGTAAGGCCACACATGTTTGGGTGGAGACGTTATGTTCCTTTCATTGTGTAAACTAACAAAAATACCCATCATCCAGATGGTATAACTTGGTAGTTCATACACAACAATCATAGAAGAAAATTTAAGGCATGACGTTGTAACAATTGTGGTAATTGTTAGCACAGCTTTGCTAACAACTGTATGTAATAGCTACAAAGGGTAATTCAATTGTTCATAGAAAGGGTAACTCATAGTTAAGTTTACCTGTATTTGAAGTTATATTTGAAAGTTTGGTGAAATTTTACAAACAGAAATGTCCATGGACAAAAATAAAGCTGTGTATGTCAAGTCAGATTGATTGTTGTGACAAAGTTCACAATCCACTCATTGTGGCAATAACTGCCTTCACTCGGATCTATGTATTGATGTTGTCTTTAACTCTAAGGAGGGATTCAAAACGAGAGAAGAGGAGGCAATACGGACTACCCGGGAAGCATGCGAGAAGGTGGCGAAAGAGGCAGCAGAGACAGTGGCAAAGACACACACATTGGAGATCCATAAACACGAACAACGGTATTGATATTTATATTCCATATAAAAGACGTGTATGCAGAACTGGAATAGCATCCATACAACAACAGTATCCGTGTCACAATATAGAAAAATAGTTTAGTAATGCCAATTACTTTATTTATTATGTTAGTATTATTTATGTTATGTCCGCATGTGGTCTATGTCTGCAGACTTAGCAGAATGTGCGGACACAATGGAAAGGCCCAAGCAAACCGCTATATAAACAAGTTTGCAACTCTTCAAAAGTGTTAGCTAATTGTCTCCGATCGTTTCAGCATCATGTCATATGTTGAGTAGAAACAACATATTTGCAATCAGTCGCGTGATCACCCTTTTTAAATAAGATGAGTTCAGTGCTGTATGAAGTGGTAAGGCCAGTCTTGCCAGCTTGGATCAGACCAATATTTGGCCAAATCACAAGGCGTGCATGATTCATTGCTATATGAAATATACATATTTCGTAGTCAATGGCATATTTCAGTCAGCCAGTGAACCAGCTGTCACACAAGCAACAAAATGTGGTTTTTGCACTAGCTGCACATGAGAATGTCTGCTGCCAGAATTTCACGCCGGCCGCTTCAGCACGGAATTTAGGAATTACCTTTGATAATTTTTTTTTCAGCATATTTCCCCAACACGTTGTTGCTGCATCCTTCACATTCGTGACCTTTGTCGTATTCGACAGTGTGTGTCTTATTCTGTTGCCAAAACAATTGCAACTGCTCTTGTTAGCAGTCGATTTGACTATTGCAATTTCCCTTTTCACAATGTTCCTCTCAAGGACATTATGAAACGTCAACGTGTGCAAAATTGTTTGACATGGGTAGTTACCTGTTCTACTCATTTATCTCACACAGTGCCACTTCTTAAATCACTGCATTACCTCCATGTCCTACATTGCATTGCTTTTAAAATCTGCACAATTACCTATCAATTATCGGAATTAGACCTTTCTCAATTGCGGCATCAACTATGTGGAACCCACTCCCAGTCCCTATCAGCGTTAAGTCAACAGGAAATAGTAACTACATCAACTCATAATTCACCTTATCCTCCACAGCTCCTTAGTGTACCGATCCAACTGTTTATGACTAAAATCGCTAACCGGAAGCTATCTAAACCCTTTTGTTTTGGTACGCTGCTGAGCTTGGGTTTTGCGCAATGGAAATGTCTTTATTGTATTGGATATAATTTGGTGCATTAGTATTTATCAAATCGATTAGAATCCAAACTTGGAAAACACAAAATCAATAAAGAAATTTAAATCGGAAATAAATAATGCATGTACTTGTTACCTAAATGCCATGCCAATCTAAATGACAATCTCAACATTCTTAATGAAGTGATATCCAAAGCAAAAGATAAACATTTGCCAGTTCATATGATCAAATTCAGTAAGCATAAACACAGCAAGTCTCAGTGGATCACAAAAGGTATAATCCGGTCAATTGCTTACAAAGACAAATTATATATGAAATTAAAACAAACACCTACAGATTCCGAGCAATATATAAATCGTAAAACTAACTTGGTCACTTACCAAAGAATTCTGAAAAAACTAATTCGTAATGCCAAAAAAACATATTATCAAAATCATTTAAAAAATGTAAGAATGACATTAAACAAACATGGTGTACAATCAAAGAAGTTATTAATCGGACTTCAAAGTAATTGGAATTTCCTTATCACTTTCTGATTGACAATAAATTGATAAGTTATACCAGTGTCATTGCTAACAAATTGTTTCTTTACAAATGTAGGACCTAAGCTAGCAGTTGAAATAACTAATACAAACAATGCACATTTCATGGATTACCTACAAAATCCGATATTACATAACTTCACATTCAAACAAATTTCTGAAGGAACTACCATAAACATATTAGATAGTTTAAAACCTAAACCTAGTTGTGGCAATGATGGCATTTTCACTAAATTATTAAAAGCAATAAAACAAGAAATTTGCAAACCTCTCACCATCATAATTAATCAGTCACTAGCAATTGGCATTTTTCCTGACCACCTAAAAATTGCAAAAGTAATACCACTTTGTAAAAAAGGCAACAGGACATTACTTGATAACTATGGTCCAATCTCCATATTACCATCAATCTCCAAAATCTTTGAAAGAGTAATGTTTAATCAAATTCACATGTACTTCTCATCTCATAATTTATACTACAATGGACAATATGGTTTTAGAGAAAAACACTCCACTCAATTAGCTGCACTTGAACTCATCGACAGAATATCTCAGGAACTTGATCAAGGTATCACTCCAATAAATGTATGCCTTGATTTGTCAAAAGTGTTTGACACCCTTGACCATAATATTGTTTTATCTAAATTACAGTTTTATGGATTTACAAATTTGGCACTAAGATTTAGCAAAAGCTACTTATCAAACAGGAAACAGTTTGTTCAGATTAATAATGCTAAATCTTTCGAAGCTGATATAACGATGGGTGTACCCCAAGGCTCAATATTGGGTCTTTTATTGTTCATTATATATATATGAATGATACATACTGTATGAACTGTATGAACTTTTGATTGTAATCTTCATTATGGCATGTTCATGTATTATTAGCTAAATTACTCTGTAAATGTATTATTATTATTATTATACTACAATTATTATTCAAGGTGGTAGCGGCATTTAAATGCCTTAACGGGAGTCTCCTGACCTATTGTATAGGTAATATAATATATAATATAATATATACTTGTAATCATTGGTCTAATAAATTTCATTTCATTCATTCATTCATTATATTTTGTCTAATGAAACTAATTAGAACAAAATTATTCTCTTCTGCGTCTTGTGCGTTACTTACGATGTCGGCCATTTTTTTAAAGAAAATATATTCCAATTTGATAACGCATGACATTGACACCAAAAACCGAGTGTCGGTCGAAGTATCGGTAAGCCGTCTTCTGCATAGACAGCTAACGGATTCATATCCCTTGGTTACTGACAAGTAGCCCAAGGCACAAGCAGTCGTTTGACTTCTTTTATCCATCTGAGGTCGCTTTACTAGCATTACGCATGTCCGATATGTGCGGAGTAATTATAAGGCCGGTATGAAACGTTGCCCACGCTTACAATGATAGGAACTACGGGGTTTGTCTTGCGTTCACACTCCCTAGTAGGCCTTACATGTTTGTTTCCTACGGGCCTAGAGTCGTGACCATGAAAAATACATTGTTTCTCGTCATTTCCTGATGGTTTAATTTGAGGAAAACAATAGAAGAGGTCCTCTCTCGTCATGTGCCCAATGCGTTATCGATTCACCTCCAACTCCACCAAACTGTAGGGTTGCAGGCTTAGACAAGTTCTGTTTCGCATATGACCTCGTGTGTGTTGACCACCACGCAGGCGCAGTGGACTGTGACTTTTGTGATCTCTGTACATTTATCTCAATACATTTTTAATGGTTGTATGGTAATCACGAGATGTGTTGACAAGTTGTCAATATCAGGTGTTTTGTATACCTTAAATTACCGTGTATAATGAGGACTAACAATGTCCTATGATAAAACAACTCTCTTTTGGAACCTGAAGTACATATAATAATATGGGGATACATCACTTACTTGTGGCCATAATATATTATATTATGGCCTCAACTGGTTATGCGCAACGGAACGAATGATCCGTTCCATTATTTTCGCACATTTAGGAACCTACATGTTATGTCTGCGAATATGGATGGTGTCAACTTGTTGGATGACAAATCGTTTTGCTGAAGCGAATCTGTGATGTGGATTCCAGCTTGCTCGTGCGCACAAATGCATGTGTACATCAAAAGCTATATGCCTTTTCGTAATGTTATCCCGTCCGTTCTTGCCTTTTAGACACATCCAGCTACTGAAGAGGCTTACGTCGGAGGCTGAGATTCGACATAAAATAGAGCAAGACTTCCAGGTAGGCTGCCAGTGACGTTTCATATTATATAGGTCTACAATAGGGACACGTCAGTTGCTCCATTATATACGGTCCGCTTAGGATATGAGTATACTGGGGGTTAACTGTTGATAAAGTAGAATGCACTCTGTTGTGTGAGGCAAAGCTGATAATAAATTTATCATGACCGACTCCTGACAAGCCGACACAGACAACAGTTTTTTTAATCACCTCCTTTGATTGAAATGATTGGTGATATGTTAGACTAAGTAACGGCTTCAGTGTGACAAAGGATACATTGTAAGTGTACAAATGTGGGGATAATCAGAGTTGGTGCTTCACGTTGGCCAAATAAAATAATGTAATTAGCTACATACTATTTAAATGATTGGTGATATGTTAGACTAACGGCTCAAAGTCAATATAAAACCAAGTAAACATGAGAAGTATACGTAGCAAGCATGGGCGTCCGCGGGTGGGGGGAAGGAGGGGCACTTGCCCACCCTGCATCTGGATCTGAAATTATTTTGGATTTACTTTACATAATTCCTGCGGACGCCCCTGGTAGCAAGTATACGCGTGTTTCAGGACTTACAGGACGACTACCGACGGTTCCTCGACTACACGGACGGCTTTCACTCCGACTACCTCCTGCGAATGCGGCCGTTCTACGTCTGCCGGCCGCAGGAGACGATGCACAGACCAGCCACTGCAGGCACCCAAGACGTATGATACCTGATGATGCTTAGTCCAATTGAGACACCAATGTGTCGGCGTGTTACAGACGCTCGTTGTTTGCTTAACAGACATGCCCTTTCGTACGGATTACCCGATTTCGATACAGATTTTTTGAGGAAATCCTGCATTTATACGGATTTCTTTAAAATGTACTGAAACGGCATGTTTCCGGCAAATCTACTGGATTTTGTTTGATGTAGGTATATTTCGTAGCCTGGCAATGCTCGATCTGCGTAAGACATAGGCAGATAGCTAGGCAGATTTTCGACGGAACTTATGTGATTTAAATTTCGGGCATATTGTGGCGTAATAAATGGCAACGACGATCGGAATGGAGATGCTATAACGCCGATTAACCAACAAAACATAGATTTATACGATTTTCTCCTCTCTGTTTTCACGCAGATGTGTGGTGTCGTGAGTGTGTGCAAAACACTATGCAGGGCCATTCTAAAGGTCGTGAATAATGGTTTGGATTCACTTTATTGCTCTTACAGTGTACAGGGCCTTCCTCCTGCGGGCATTTTATTTTAAAATTTGATACAATTTTTATTTTGCTACCCGTCACACGTGCTATAAGTTGTGTGTGTGCGTGCTAGGTTGTACGTCAGAGTGTACGTGACATTTACTACAGTTTCTATATATACAGGTTACGGTTATTATAACGTAAACCGGATGCCCTAAATATATATATTTCAACCAATCCAGAATGTTTTGTTCAACAATTAGCCTTACGGGAATGTACAACGAATTTCACTGGTTAATTGATACAGTGTTTTGGTAATTAAAATGTCACAATTTCCTGAATGAAAATTTTTAAAAACTCAAAGGTAATCTAAACGAAGTGTTCTACTTTTTACTTTTATACTATAAACATGTTTTGATCTTTATTGTAGTATATTTACCATCAAAAATGGTATGCAACGGGAATTTTACAGAACAATAAATCATGCTATTAAAAACGTTATATTTCACCCTCAAATATGAAGATATATTTGCCTGTGTTGTCGCACAGTGATCTCTATATATGACGTTAAAGTGGAATATTTTATTTCATCGCAGATTTCTACAATATTAAGACATGGAACATCACGATAGTAAAACGTTTTGTGCGGATAATATGTTTAAACTGCCGATATGTTATTAATATTAATAAATTCAATATCGCAATATCCCGTGAAACAGTCGTTCAGTTATCCAATGAAAATCGTTGTACACTCCTTTTAAGAAAGCTGTACGCCACGAGGTAGTCACTGGGAGAAACTTGTTCAGTCAGTATATGTTGTCAGACGCCCACAAATCTAAACTAATGATCACCGTTTCAGGTAGTTTGGTGACCGCTGCACTGTTAGTAAGTGCGATTCGTCACAGTATTATTTTTGTTCAGTATTAAATTGGTGTAATGTATAAACCGAGAACTAAACGTAGCCGTGCGGTTTCAGGTGCATATTTATTGTTATTGTTTACTGTTAGTGCTTTTGGTTATACTAATTGTATTTACGTTGATAATAGGAAATAAATATAGCTTCACCAGGACATGGCTGAGTGAAACGATGTGTTCTCCAGTAGGCGTAACATCGCACCCCATTCTTCTAGCTTGTCCAACGCGTGCGAGCGTGCGTGCGAGCGAGCGTGTGTGCGCGTGTGCGTGCGTGTCCGCTGCTTGCTAATCGACTAAATGTCGCATTTTGAAAATGTCGACCTTTTGACAGGTGTGCCCGAGGATGCGCCTGCGTTCATTGTAAAGTTTAAATGACGATTATCTCGGTAATACGATTATCTGCTTATGATATTCAGCCTCCAGGAAAAATGCGATTGTGATTGACATAATGATTGCAAAAAAATAAGTTACCCCGGTATACGTATGTTAAAGCTCGTTTGATGCTGCACCAGAAAAAAATGCGACAACTACGACATTTAATCGAATTTGAGAGTAGAGACACATACACTTATACGGCCAACGCTTTGGACCTATTTGCGGATAGCAGGTTACGCGTTATGTGCATGCCATAAACGATGCAAGCTGGGAGATTGTGGCATCCGCGTCCCTAGCGACCAGCTGGTATTTACATACAGTTATGTCTCGTTTATCCGTTCTTCGATAATTCGTTTCTTCCGTAATCCGCAAGCCTCCATGGGAACAATCTCAACATAGTGTAAATTACTTCATTATTCTGTGATTCACTAATCCGCATGGTTAGTTAATCCAGCCAATGCCATTTTGGAACCAAAGTGTACGGAAAAATGAGGCTTCACAGTTACAGGAGTCTAATCTTTCCAGAATCCACCCAGATATAAGAATGTTTTCCTCTTAACACACTCCGTGTCATCGTGACATTCTTGAGGTACTTTGACGGTTTCAAAAGAAAACGTTTAGGAAAGCATACAATTAATGAGAACACTTAAGTCCACATCAAAGAGACTATACATTTCACGACAGGCCTCATAATCCCTAGAGTGCAACACGCGCTTCAACCGATCTAACATGTCACATCCTCAATTATCCAGGCTCCGTGCTGTGGCGCCACCGTTTGTCGCACACATCTTCGCCTTCCGTATTTTTCACTGTGATGGAAAAAATGTATGCATCCAGATTCTGGGTGCATGCATAATTAGATTAATTAGACTCGTCCGGGCATTTGACTCATAACATAAGAATGAACTTTTATCAATTTATACGAAGCAATTCGAATTAACTTTAAACTCTGATTATATTGATACAACTTAGACTGAACATTTAAATCAGATCCAAAAATGTTCAGTGTAGAATATCGATAATGACGTTGATTGGATGCTGGACACTTCACGGGAAAGCCTACACAAAATGGAGTGCTGACGCCTTCGAGGCCAGACTCTATTCTTCACGAAGGCGAGCGAGAGTTGGATAAGCGAGATTAAAAATGTCAATGAGGGCCGTTGCAAAGTAAACCGAGTGGTGGCAGCACATAATAGTGCGGCAACAGTACTAACGAGCGCTTCAGGAGAGTGATAGTTAATAAATTTACCCCAAAAATTTGTTGGCGTCCAAATTTGGTGGGAGAGGTAGGTTGGCCCCCAAATCAAGTGTGAGGTGGGAGGTTGAGACCTAGAGCTGCCACATCCCTAACTTTTTTTTGTTTGTTAGCAATATCAATAGCAATATCTATCGCGAAAATGCGTGGATGTTGGACTCTTCCGCTACTAATAGAATAACTTTGACGGAGAAATGCTAATGTATCGGGTAGATATGTTTTAATATTTACTTAGGCGAATAAATGCCTGTTGGCATATATACGCGATTGTCTGACCTGTAAATAAAATAATTGCGGGACAATTGTAGGCCCTGGGTCACAATCAATGCAGCAAGTGCGTTCGATGGACCGAATTATTTGAGTGGCGCCATCTGGGTACTTGATACGTGGTACGTGATATTGCGATACAAACAGATGAACTGATTAGTTGTATACAGGGGCATGTTGTTACAAAGTCGTTTTACAAAACATGGCACAAATATGGAGTCACAATCGACAGTAGTTGGTTGGTAAACTAGCAGACACACTGTCCAAACATCGGGAGTTTAGAAGTTGAAATTAACTAGGTGTGGACAAAATCGACTTTTTATGGTATAAGGGTTTATGCCAATAGAAGTTAAACTGAAAATCAGGGTATGTTATCCACCACGTGCGTTCAACTGCAACAATTTAGTTTTGATTATTGACAAAACTATATGTATTTAACCTCGACGTGTGAACGCTTTGTTTCACATATGGAACATAGCGTACTGGTTTATAACCAGTACTGTAAATGCCAGCAGCGTGAATATGGTTAAAAACAAAATTGACAAATATCTCAGAAGGGCGGGTTACACAAATGTTCTTACACTTTCAATAAACAAATAGCTTTTGTGTTCACTTGCCATCTGGGCCTTTTGTGTTCACTTGCCATCTGGGCCTTTTGTGTTCACTTGCCATCTGGGCCTTTTGTCTTGAATGGCAATCTTGTTAAATTCAATCGAGTAGAAATCCCATTACAGATATATTGCCCTTCACTATTTCATATTTCATTCAATAATTTATATGCCATTCACAAAGTTTGTTGTGTAAGAATCCAGGGAACGTGTCCCCTTTGGTAACTAGAAATTTTATATATGAAGCTGTGAATTCCGACATTATACACACTGTGTGTAAGATGTATAAGTATATATAAAGCAATTAGTGTAATAACAGTAACATGTACGAGTGACACTTGCTTTGCAATCCACATGTTCTGTGCTGTAACAACGTGTCCCGTATGAAGTAATTACTTGCCAGCTGACGGGGCTAGTTGTTACAGTCGACAGCACGTACACATATCAACCTAACTATAATATGGAATATCAATGGTATGGTACATTTTATTAATACGAATAATACATTTAATACATGTATCTAACATTCTTTTCACGAAAAGAAACTTTAAGTGACAAGTGTAACAAATAGCCCCTCTCTCTCCTATTTTACGTAGCGCCTTTTAAAAAGAAACCATTCAGTTTGTTTGCTAGATTGATATCTGCTATTACTGACGCTGTATCACGAAGTCGTTTATTTCTCTATTCATTTATACACATTATGTATGCAGTATCTGACTTATTCATAGCTCAGCTACTGTGACCAGCACCCATTACACACCTGTGATTTATTTTAGACGTTGACATGCACATTATATCATGGCACTGCATTGCAATGCACTTGCATTGCATGGCATTGCAAGTTCATTACCTTACATAAAAAAATTGTTTTATTTGCTCGCTCTCTGAATTTTTAATGAATACGTGCTTCACTGACAAATCCAACATCGGAAAAAAATTATTTCGAAATAGCTACCTGCACAACCACGTAATGGTGTTTTCAGTGGAAGCTTGACATGTCTGACAATAGTGATGAGTTGCACAAACGAACTCGCAAGTCACATTAGATACTAGGCAGGTTGGCCTCAAAATTAGTGGAAGGTGGGAGGTTGCCCCCCAAAAAAAACAAAAAACAAAAACAGGTGGGACTGAGGTTGAGACCCCTGCCACACACCACTAATGTATTTCTCAGATTTCATCATGTCATGCATGCGTGATTTTCCCGTTAAAGGGGGTGTCGACTCGTTTCTAAGCTTATAAACGACAGTAAAGCTACTAGTGCTTCCTCATTCCTGTTTAGTTAAAGCTGTTCGTAGTTATCTTGATAATATCGCATGTAAAACTTAAACATACCTTTTTTGAAATAACGTCTAAAACTTGACAAGTAGCATATTCATTAATGGAGGCCATTATGTCAGTATTTACGTATCACGTATTTGTATTTGAAACATTTTACGTATCACGTATTTGTATTTGAAACATTTTACGTATCACGTATTTGAATTTGAAACATTTCAAGCACTTTGCGTTTGAATTATTTAAAAAAAATTGCATTTACGTCATATATTGGTGCCTTTGCATTTAAATCATTTCAAACATTTGTATTTAACACACAGACACTTCTGTCGTGTGGTTGTGAGATGGAGCCCACACCAGGTTACACCCCTGTGAGGGGTGTTTTCAAAAATAATATAATGGTTTATTCCATTGTCTCACAAAAACTAAACAACCAATTTGCACAAACCAGCTAGCATGTCGTAGTCGATGCTAGATGAAAGATTTATTTTTGGCGAAATGAGTCCAAAACGACACGAATGAAAATGACTCGATCTGGCGTGACTAGAAGACGTTATACGACAGTTTAACAGCCTAAGAGCGACACTCGACAAGTACCTACCTACTTACCTACCTACCTACCTACCTACCTACCTACCTACCTACCTGCATGCATGCATGCATGCATGCATGCATACATACATACATACATACATACATACATACATACATACATACATACATACATACATACATACTTACATACGTAAATACGTCTCTCTCTCACACACGCACACGCACACGCACACGCACACGCACACGCACACGCACACGCACACGCACACGCACACGCACAAGCACACGGACACGCACATGCACACAGAGGAGCTGCGGCAGCCATTTTAAAGTCAACCCTATCCAACTCAATTAATTACCACCGTTTGTAGTCATGGCAATAATTAAAGACGATCTTTATTACCATTATCAAGTAACGTTCACAGAGTGTGGTCAAATATCTGTCTATGTCAGGAAATGTATGTACATAGTTTTTACGGAGATTGTTTATTAATACATTTTATTATTACTATTATTATTAATTGCAGATGGCGTCTCCAAAAAGTGGCGGCTACAGACGATATGTCTACGTTAGTGGCGTGTTGTGCTTTCTTTTTTCCATAATATTGTTCTGGAAAACGATATCGTTTACTATTTTACCTAATGTCATCTAGTTCTCCTAACTATCTTGAGTGAGAAAAACATATCTCTATCAATATTTTCATACCCATTAAATATCTTAAAAACTTCAATCTGATCTCCTCTTAAGCTCCTTGTCTCATTCTTTCAGGCGTTCTTCTTCTCAGTTCTGGAATAATTTTAGTTGCTCTCCTCTGTCATCCGCAACTTTCAGTACGTTGCTTGTTATATTGTCGTCCAAGTCATTGATATATATTAAGAATAATAAAGGTCCTAATACTGATCCTTGTGGTACCCCACTCAAAACTGATTTCCAGTTTGAAACTTCTCCTATCTACTACAACACGCTGTCTTCTGTCAGTCAGCCATTGTTCTATCCAGTCAACTGTGCCATCCCCGATACCATGGGCTTTTAATTTTTGTGTCTTCATCATCTTTTATTTAGCACTTTGTCAAAAGCTTTCTGAAATTCTAATTAGATAATATCTACTGGTGATCCCTCGTCTATCCACTTAGTGATTTCTTCCAAAAAACATAAGATTTTGCTAAGTATGACCTCGCTTTTAGGAATCCACGTTGAGATGAATTTAATAAATCATGCCTAACAAGGAAGTCCACCATATGGTCTTTAATTAACCTTTTTGATAAATTACAAATCACTGACGTTAAACTCACTGGTTTGTAATTATCTGACTTATTTCTCGAACCCTTTTTAAATTATGGTATGATGTTTGCTTCTTTCCATTCAAAAGGAACAACTCCCTCTTTTAATGACAAGTTGAACACTCTTGTAAGTGGTATACTGATTTGTTATAGTTTCAATTAGTAGTTTTGGAGGAATTCCATCCACTTCAGGTGATTTATTGTCCTTCATTGCCTTTATTTTCTTAGCTACCATTTCTGGAGTTACAATTAACTGCCCTAAATAGTCAGATTTAGCATCCTGAAATTTAGCATGTGGAACTGGTAATGAACTAATATCCTCTCTAGTAAACACTGAACTGAAGTAACCATTTAGGTCTTCCGCCATTAAAAACCCTTGTGATATTATATTTCCAGCACTGTCCATAATGTTTCTATAGTAACTGCATAGATGTGCGTGCGTAAGTTGCGTGCGTACGTTGAGTGCGTGCGTGTGCGTGTGCGAGCGAAAACAACCGGTATGTTATGTAACACCAACCAGCCTGCTCTGTAGCAACAACCGGTTTGTTTTGTGACAACAATCGGCCTGCTCTGTAACAACCATGCACAATCTTGCATCGCAATCAACACCCGTGCCCGTACAACTTGTGAACCACCAGCCCTTGGTAGATGCCCCGTGAGTATTTGTATTTGAAGTCAATATACTAGCTTAGCCACTTTTACAACCGAGTGATATTCAAATCAAATCAAATCAAGTTTATTTAGACACCGCATATCTCTAAAAATAGAATCAGTGGTGTTTACAATAAAAATAAATAAGTAAAATAAATTAATAAAATAGATTACATTAGTGAATATAATTATTACAATACAGGCATTACATAAGATAACACATATATACATATGCAACATGTACATATACACATACGCATACAAGCTTGATTAAAGAGAAAGGTTTTCAAGTCCCTCTTAAAATGTTTAGAATCGCGTTGCGTTCTTAGCCCTATTGGAAGAGAGTTCCAGAGGGTGGGACCTGCACACGAGAAAGCTCGTCGGCCGAGCCGTTCCAGGTTTACCCTAGGAACAACAATGCAATGAGAGATTGGTCAGCCGAACGAAGACTGCGACAGGGAACATAGGGAGATATACGGTCAGCAAGGTAACGTGGAGTGTTTGCATGCACGGCGCCGTGCATCAAGGTCAACAGTTTAAACTGAATTCGCTGCGCCACAGGTAGCCAGTGCAGCTCTCGCAGTGCCGCCGTCATGCTGTGTTGGTCACGTCGACGTAGGCAGAGGACGACACGCGCAGCGGATCGCTGGACCATCTCAAGTCGATGCAGCAGGGTTCCGGTAATGCCGTACAGGGCCGCGTTTCCGAAGACGAGTCGCGACGTGACAAGAGCGTGTACAAGCGTCTTGCACGCTCTGAGCGGTAGAGATGATCGTATTCGCGCTATGCCACGTAGTTGGGCGTAGGCAGTCCGGCAAGTACGGCTAACGTGTGCGGCCATCGACATGTACGCCAAGGTCACGTATGTTGGCTGAAGTGCTGACGCTACATCCGCAGATGTCGATGAGAAGAGGAGGTGGCTGTGGAACACGGTTTTTTCGGTGCTGAGAACAGTACCGCCTCTGTCTTCGTCTCGTTTAAAAGTAGGTAGCGCGATGCCAGCCATACTTTCACATCAATAACACAACGGGATATCCGGTCGGCGGCGGACGCAGCATCATTACGTGGAAAGTCAACATACAGCTGACTGTCATCCGCGTAGACGTGGTAGAGAATTCCGTGCTTTGAGAAGACTTCTGAAAGACCTGCACAGTAGACAGAAAAGAGGAGAGGGCCCAAAACACTGCCTTGTGGAACTCCATGTCGCAGTTGGATGTTGCAAGATAGATGACCTTCAACATTGACACATTGTGTTCGGTCGGTGAGATAGGACGCAAGCCAGCAAAGTGCGTCACCTCGCACGCCGATTCGGTCTAGTTCTGCGAGAAGAAGGTCATGGTCAATAGTATCGAACGCAGCACTGAGGTCGAGCAATACCAATACTACTTGCTTACGAGTATCCAATGAACGCAATATATAATCCTGAATACTCACAATCGCTGTCTCCACACTGTGTGACGGGCGATAGGCCCTCTGAAAAGGGTCCCCGATGTTATTGTGTTGCAGATGCAAACGCAGTTGGGCAGAAACATGGCGTTCTAGTACCTTGGATGCGTACGGAAGGTTCGAGATAGGTCGATAGCTAGCGTAGTCGTCAACGGGAAGACCGGAACGTTTCAGAAGAGGCGTGACGACAGCGTGCTTTAGGCGTGCTGGAACAGTGGAAGACTCGTAAGAGAGGTTGATGACGTTCCTGAGGATCGGCGCTAAGATTGAGGTATTTGCCTTCAGATTAGCGATGGGCAGTGGATCAATCATGGACGATTTTATCTTGCCATTTTCGATCAGTGTCGTTACTTCTTCGAGCGAAGCCGGTTGAAACGCAAGGAGAGGCGAAGAAACAGTACACGGCTGCGCGTTTTCGACATTAGCTGAAGGACGCTGTATTTGGCTGCGGATCGAGGTGATCTTGTCGGCGAAGTGATAAGCAAAACGGTCAGCAACAGCATCAGGCCCAATAGTGTCATTGGGAAAGAGGTTCATGCATTTACGACCGAGAAGGTGGTTCGCAATGCGAAACATTGCTCGGTTGTCGTTCGAGGCTGACTCGATCTCTTTACTGTAAAACGCAGCTTTCGTGGAAGCCAGCGTCCGGCAGTATCGGTCACGCAGCTTAGTATACGAAATACGATGGTCGTCGGTTCTGCTGCGTCGCCATGTGCGTTCAAGAAGACGCACCTGACGTTTCAACTCGCCGAGTTCCTGACACCACCAAGGAGTGCGAGGTCGTTCGGTGACATTACGCTGCACAAGTGGTGCGTGACGATCAACCAGACAGGAAAGCTCCGTGTGGTATTGATCGATCAGGCCGCCTACGTCACATGCAGGCTGGGTGATGAAACCACACTCACAGAGATCTTTCCTGAAGTTGGAATTGTCTATCGCAGCATATCGACGGAACGTTATCTTCTTGAGTGGCGGACGTGGCTTGGTCGTGATGAGGTCACAAAGAACGGCAAAGTGATCGGTGACAAGATCGTCGACGGATACCCGTGTAATAGGGGAAGAAGAAGAGGCGGTGATGACGAGATCAAGCACATTACCCCGGTTGTGTGTCGCGTCGGTGACGTTCTGTCTCATGTTGGCGTCTGACAGAATGTCGTGGAGAGCTCGTGCGTGCGCATCGCTGTTGTCGCCGTATCGCACGTTGAAATCGCCGAGGATGACGATACCGGATTTCGTACCGACGCGTTCAACGAGATCTCGAAATTCGGTGAGGAAGATGGCGAACGGCTGTGAGTTGGGGCTGGACGACGGCGGTCGGTAGATGACGAAGAGGCGTAGTGTACAGGAGACTCTGTGGCAGCGTAGTTGTAAATCGAGACACTCGAAGGATGAAGCGGGCCAAAGTTGGGAGTGGTCAACAGTGAATGATGATTTGAAAAGAACGCCGAGACCGCCGCCACGAATGTTACTCCGAGCAACGTTCTCAAAGAGATAGCCGGAAGGCGTGATGGCGGAAACAGCTACAGTGTTCTCGCTGGATAGCCACGTCTCGGTGATGCACAATATGTCCAGGTCATGGTCGGCAACGTAGTCCACGATGAAGTCAGCCTTGTTACAAACTGACCTCGCATTCAGCAGACACAACTTGGCAGGCCGTACATTGGTGTTCAATTGTATGTTCAACAAGTTAGCGGTGTTGATGCCCGTTTGCTTCACCGGTGTGCGTCGCAGTTTGTGGACACCCCCACGACAGCCGCGGTGGGTGGGCCGACGGAGTGCCACCCCTGCATTGCACGCGGCTCTCCAGGCAGCCTTGTTCAACCGATCACACCTGTCAAATTGCAGATGACGCAGGAACTGTCGTGCGTACGCCGTCATGCCTGAGGTGCCACGTCACGCTTGATCACCAGCAATGTTCTTGTTGTTGTTACACACAGGTGCAATCCACTGAACAGGTGAACAAGGGATAAAAATCTCTAAAATACTAAAAAGGCATAAAACCCTAGGTAAGACTGCTTAGTCCAGGATCATCCTGACACTTTCATAAAACAAACTGTACTAACTGCACTACGATATCCTCGTTAAAAACTGATAAAAATACACAATATGCACACAACCTGTTTGGTGCAGCCACATGCAGGCGCAAACCAATCATCATATTCCTACATACAGATTTGTTTGGTCATCATAATACTCACGTTCGAAGATTCGAACAATATACGATAATTACCAAACTTTAGTCTCTAGACAAGCCGCGATTGCTCGTCAAGCAAAATAACTTGTCCATTAGCAACCGACATCAATCGTAATGAGGAGGTCATTGTTCGGTACGGAAACTGGGATTAGGTCCAATTTCGTATTGCTCGGATAGAAACGCCACGTTGAATTATGGCCACCGCTTCACCAACATCAAATAATCCGTTCTGGAACATTCGCTGAAAAATATTAATTTATTTAGGTTTTCAGTTGTCAATCGGTACCCAGGGCGATACTTCACAATCTACACAACACAGGAATCGGATGTAGGTTCATGGCATCGTGTGTGTTATGTCCGTGACGTTTTATTTTAATTCGTAAAAAACAAGTCCATGGTCCACATTAAAATACAGTGGACTCTGCGTAACAGAATCACGGATAACATAATCAGCCATGTAGTAGAATTAAATATATTGGCTGGGAAGGAATCGTTCCCTGTCACATTGTATCATAACGCGTCGCTTAAGTGAATCAGCTTCTGAATAGAATCATATCACTCAGGCCCGAAGTAAAAAATAAATATACAGAAAGCATACTAAAAAGTTATGTCGTAAATATGTAGCAGTTCTTGCTGAGGGAAATTCAATGTATTGTTTATAACATTACTTCTTATAACATCATTTTAATGATGCTGGTCTTCATCAGTTTGGTTGTTTGTAGGTTAGAATAAATACATAGTTAAAACACGTGTGCAAAATTCGATATTGTAACTCATGCATGATATATATATATATATATATATATATATATATATATATATATATATATATATATATATATATATATATATATATATATATACTATCGTTATGTCTTAACATACATATTGCAATAGGGCAAGTATTATAAGTATTATACTTCCTACTTGCCCTTTTTTCAGCATTTTATTATTTACCATTACTAACTCAATTGTAATTTTCTGCTTTGTTTGTTTTTGTTGAAAATAAACTTCATTCATTCATTACACACTATATCCATTCATTATACACGACATTAAAACCTGACTAGCTGGTGTGGAGTTCACGCCGACATCACCGGTTTTATGACATGCGTCAAACATTAATTATGTCCTGCAGCCTGATTACAGTGTGTCTGAAAGAGAGTGAAGTAATTTTTAATGTCTTATTTGTTAGCTACATTACTTTAAGCCAAGCTGTCATTCGTTGGCTCGTAGCTGAGTTACGACAAGCGTGACATGCATCGTATTACGATGCTTTTTGAATACAGTCAATTTCCTAGGTCACTTTGGCTGAACATTATTCAATTTTACTGAAACAGCTTGACGGGTACGTTAAGTGGTATTAAACGTGCTAGACTTGACGTCGTCCAAAACGAAACATTTGTTTGGTGTCCCGACACCTGGATCGGCGCGACGCCTGCCAGCAGCCACGCATCAGTGGCTTTTATAAAAAGCGCAAAACCCCGATCTAACCTGGCGGCGTCGGCGACTGGTTCATTGCCCTAGACGAAGTGCAGCGGAGCTACCTGCAACACGCGGGGAGAGTATCCATGCAGTAATCAGGTCGGTGGTGTTTTAGTCGTTGAATGATTGATTCGCAAACCAATGCAACGTTAAGTGTATGTGTATTGTGGCAATGCCGGTCGACTAACTACGGGTTCCACCCCACTTGGTCTAAACACATTGCTTCTACTCAATATAGATTGCCAAAATACAAGGTATATGCCAATTGATCTACTCCATTTTTTGGAATGGGTGTGGTCTACTAACTACAGCTACATATATTGTAATTACAAACTTCGGCATCAGCACAAACATGGCACGAATGGTCACCCGCTGTTTAGTTGTCTGACCAGTGCTGTAGCGTAACCTGGAACAACTCGACCCCCTGGGGTAAGACGCCCTTCGCTTCCCTTCACTTACGCAACAAATAACTCCTAACGACCCCAAATCTGGTGCCAAATTGTGCTATCATCTATTGGATGCCCACCCCGAAATTTATATGCACCATTATATGCCCTGATCTAATATTCGTCAATAGCAAAAATGGTGCAACTCACTATATGGTGTGAATCATGAACTCAATTGGTAACACGATAATATCATTTTATCAGTTGACAGGTGAGACAATACAACATGGTCAATAGTACGTTGTGTTTTGTATACATCGTGTTAAGACACGCGTTGTGTGTATGGGGCAGGATGGTTCCCATGCATGTGTAATACATTAAATATAATATGAACGTTGCATAATTTAAGTTCTTCCAGCCTGTAGGCTGTAATTATAATGGAATATTACTAAACTAATTTTATAGTATGCATGAATTGCAAGGTATATATTATATGATAACCCCAATTAAAACTTAACTACTATAATAACCTGCTATTTTACTGTCATACTATTTGTATGTATACATTTCATTTTCCGGTAATGGCTGATTCATATCAGCGACAAACAAGGGGAGGGGTGGTCCTAGGAAGGGGTGTCCCTGGGGAGGGGTGGCTCTAGGGAGGGGTGGCCCTAGGTAGGAGGCCGTCTTGCCTCTTGTCTAAGGAAATTAACTTTTTATTTAGTAATAGTTTCCTAAGAACGCATATTACTGTAATTGTTATTTATTCATTTATGTATGCATTTTTCCATAAAAAACTGCATTCCACAACTGTCAACTGATTATTCACTTTTTACTATAGGCTTGCAGTCATTAAATGTCTTTGAATAAAAACCATGTTTGTTCTAATATGTACGATGATTGCGTTCAAATCTGGCATGTTCTATGAAAACGTATGCATATATTAAAGAAACCTATTACAAAACTCTTCGTAAATCATGAAATGATGGTCTTTGAAGGTTGTATGCCATTACCATTGTGTCATAAGAAGTGCATTGCAGATGTCAGACCGAGTTCCTTTACTACGCATGCGGTATTTTAATATTGTAGCAAACGCGACTGGTCATGTCGTCGACCTTATGGCAAGTGGCCGTCTGCGATGCCCTGAACGCGATGCGGAAAGACGGCACCTTATGCGACACGACGATCGTGGGAGTCGACGGCACGATACTCTACGCACATGCATGCGTGCTGACAGCGGCGAGCCCCAGCATCGCGACGTACTTCGCTCGAACCGCCGAGGGTCGCTACTATGTGAACATCGACTGGATGAGCGGGCAGTCATGGGACCTGTTGCTGAGACTGCTGTACTGCGGCACCATCGACGTTGAATGCGACGAGGAGATAGAGTACGTACGGGCAATGGCGGAGAGCCTAGACATCGGTACCCTGGTGACGACTACTACGCACCCGCAGATTAAGGTCGAGGTCGCTAAACGCCGTCGATGTAACGATCAACCGTGCCAACGAACCGTATTTGTTGACGCGCAGAGCGATACGGACGCGTCGTTGAACATTAAGAAAGAGCCTCTCCTCACGTTTGAAACGTATGGTTGTGATTACTCACAAGGCGTCGCCACACGTCATACCGAGGAAAGCAGCTCGATTATACCACAGAATACCAGCCACCACACAAACGCCAATGACTTTCAATGTAATGGTACGTGGTGTGTGTGTGTGTGTGTGTGTGTGTGTGTGCGTGCGTGCGTGCGTGCGTGCGTGCGTGCGTGCGTGCGTGCGTGCGTGCGTGCGTGCGTGCGTGCGTGCGTGCGTGCGTGCGTGCGTGTGTGTGTGCTTATGTGTATGTTTGTGTGTGTGTGTTTATATGTGAGCGTGCGTGCGTGCGTGCGTGCGTGCGTGCGTGTGTCTTTTTGTTTGTTTGTTTGTTTGTGTGAGTATGTGTGTGTGTTTTAGCGCGAATGCGTGCGTGCGTGCGTGCGTGCGTGCGTGCGTGCGTGCGTGCGTGCGTGCGTGCGTGCGTGCGTGCGTGCGTGCGTGCAAACATTGACATCATTACCAATATTTGTTTTCTTTCTAATAGATTTAGGTAGACTGGATGCTATTTTAATAATACCATTCTTAGTACGTAAGAGCATTTATATAAATTCATGATGAACCACCAAAGAACGTATTTAAATAAATGTTCGAATGAATGTGGCCTTATTTGTTAACCTGTATAATCATCTATGGTACTGGGTACAGGAAACATGTGGAAGTACCATGTGTTGTTTAGTTTCAGATTCCACGTCTGAATGCGAACAAAATCGTTTGGCAAATTTTGCATTGGACTTTTCAAGAGCCAATCTGCAAGGAATCCATGAAACAACGAACCAAGTGGACCACGGCATATACGAACCAGATACCGCCGACAACAACACAGCAGCTCGCTCGAATCTGAACACATCCTGTACCGAGATGATCTCGTATCCCAGAATAGTTCACACCTCTACAATTGAATATGACTTTGCACATTGTCAGGATCCTTCTATATATATGACGTACAGCGGTGTTCCCAAAATATCTGAAACTCGAACGTGTCCAATTCCCGCACTTGTGCCTTTAACAAGTCTCGCTGCGGAACACATGGCGCCACCTATCGATCATACAGTAACAAATACGTGTAACATTGCGATGGGTGTGCACAGGACCAACAAAACATTAGAACCGTATCAACCTCTCAGCACGATAGATGCGCACAGTGAAAGAGTAGCAAGTGGCACAGCCGAAGATAGACAGTGCCCCGTCGAGGTTGATGCAGGAAGTACGCGTTCCGCGCGTGCGCCTGTAAACTCGCCCGGAAGCAACCTGAATTATGTGAACAGATCGACGCCGCAAGAGGGCACTCCTAAGCGCCGGAGCAAGCAGTGGTCGTGCGACAAGTGCGAGAAAAAGTTCACGTCGAGTTCGGGCTTGTCGACGCACGCGGTGGTCCACTCGGGCAAACGGCCGCACAGCTGCCCCTGTTGCGGTAAACGGTTCAACCGACACGGCAACATGGTGAGACATCAGCGCGCTCATTCCGGCGTGAAACCCTTCAGGTGTTTAGTCTGCGGCAAGGCTTTCGGCCAGAAGGTTCTGCTCGTTCGACATCACGTCACCCACACGGGCGACCGGCCATTCTCGTGCGATATATGCGGACAGACTTTCAGTTGGAAAACATCGCTGACGCCGCACAGGCTTACGCACAGCAGACGCAAGCCGCACACTTGTACAGTGTGCGACCGTGCCTTCCGCATGGCGTACGGCCTGCGTCGGCACATGACCATGCACACGGGCGAGCGGTCGTACATGTGCGACGTGTGTGGACTGGCGTTCAGTCAGAGCTCGAATCTGGCGTCGCACCGCAAGACGCACACAAACGTACGTCCGCATCGCTGTTCGGACTGCGGAAGTAGCTTCGTTCGTAAATACCACTTACGAAGACATCTTCTGATTCACAAGAGAAACCAAGATGAATCTCCTGTGTGCAAAGACACCACGTGTAATGGCAGCCCGTTTGTGTGCGACACCGTCACTTACAATAGATAGTATCTTGTTTTTTGAAAGCCATTTTGTTTTTCACTCCCTCCCTCGGTCCGTATCCTAGATGGCATGGTGGTGGTTACCCATGTCATGCTTTCATTTCATTCTCCGCGTTCCTTCTCCGTGTTTCCTTCGGGCGAACCGTCTCCTCCCATACGATGTTCAGCGTAAGGCCGTGTTGGGCAGCTCTCCAGGAGTCATTCGACACACGTGCCCTAACCATCTCTATCTTCGTCTATAGATTCGTATTTTGCTTGCGGTTTTCACTTGTTCTATATGTCCGCTGTAAATACACTCTAATACCGTGTAACCGCTGTAACATATCTGTTTGCCAACGATGCTGTGATAAACTTACCAGGCGAACACACAACAGAGACGCTCAACGCTGATTCACAGTTATCAATGAATGCTTTTGTTACAATATTACACTAAGTACTTCAACGGAAAAAGTCAAAGCATAACAGCACATGGGCAAATTATGTATAATTAAAGAAATTTTTAACTGATTTAGTATATAAAATTTTCAATAATGAATACTTGAAACGCAACGTGTCTTTCATTCAGGAATAACTGGTAATGCTATGGACAAGGCCTCTCTGATTAAAACACGTCGAACTTTCCAGCCTCTCAGCACTGCCAATAACCGCCGTCGGATGCGACGAACGAACCTGGTAGTACGTTTACCAGCACTACACGAACACTGTGGCAACGTCATGTTCTTTAATAATGAACAGCATGACGACATACCAGGTCGCACGAACGCGAAATACGCCAGAAGAAACCGAAGATTGCAGCGACAGAAAGACCAAGAAAATCACTGGTAATTTCGGGGTTCAGTTCACCACAGCTGCACAATATGACACATATCGGCCATTCACAAGAAACGGCATATTCAAGTTGTTGGTTGAATGCTCAGCCACACATATTGTACCCAATATTTTGCGGTACGTACTTTTGCGTGACTCCTGTCGCCACGTCTTAAGCGACAATCACTACGACCTCAGTAAATATTACCAGTGCCTCGTCTTATACATCTAGTCACCTTTTGGTGTTGTTAAGTTACTTTTATCCCAGATACACAGTGGATTAAGAGCCGGCAGAGATTGGAGAATATGCAAGACAATATACCACATTATGTGTAAAACACTATTAGAAGGGTAGTGATTAGAATGCCCGTTGTACTACCCGTTTCACCACAAAGGTACCGCGCCTTTCATTGCGTTGCACTCCATGTTATCGCTCCAGTATTGAAAGCATACTGCGCTATGGGATTACTGTTTGGTTTGGCAATCTATTTGTTCAATCGAAATCACAGCTTTCTCGCTTAATGAGAACTGCCATGAAAATAACAGGTTCCACATCTCCCATGACCTCCCTTCAGGAGATTTTTGAAATGACATTAAGAAGACAGTCAGTCAAGATTATGTATGATACCAAACAAGTTTTACACAATGAATTTCAGCTCCTGCCATCTGGCAGACGCTATAGAACTCCTCCATGCAGGCTTAACATATACAAATACTCATTTGTGCCACTGTCCATTAAACAACTCAACTCATGATGCCTGCTGCAACAGTGTCGTTTGTCGTTCCTAGCATAACTAGTAATGTGTATGCAATGTATATATTGTCTAATCATTATTTATGTGTGTATTTATTGTTATTATTATTACTATTATTTTTAGCATGTTTCACTGTCTACTTATCTGCCGCTTTTATAAAATGGTTTATGTATATATTGCAGTCATGTCTGTTCTTACACGAGACAAATTTCTCAATTTCATTGTTGAGACAATAAAGAATTATCTTATCTTATCTTATCGTATGGCTTTCTGACTTGTAAGCGACATTGTAAACGACTATTTAATTGGTTGTCTTCACGTGTCAGGAGAAAATCGCCTCAAGTGCTTGATTTATCATTAAAACATCATAACTGAAGATATCAAACGTCAGTCTGAAATATGTATTTTCTTCGTAATTGACTCAGACTATTTTCGTCATTAGCGGCTACATTTACGAATTGCATTATTCATGTTAACTTAAGTCAACCAGTTGGCCCCATAGTGATTATAATTTCGGTAATAACTAGCACGAGAGTGTTGTTATTTGTTCCGAATGCTTTAAATTCAGAACATTTGCTTAACGTTAAATGTTGCTCAGATGACTACATAAATGCCTTAATTGTGGATATAAAAGAATAAGAGAGAACGACGATTAGTGTCGTGCTCAAAGGGCACATAGTTACGTGTCCAAGACATGCTGCCATCTAGCGAATGGCGGGGGAACTATAAATATCGTTTCCATGTCGAGATGACGCGTCAGAGCACATGTATGTCTGCGGGAGACACCTTGTCGTAGATTAAAACTGTTAGAGCCTAGTCATGTATTCGAACCGTTATTCTTAATAGTCGTGATCACGGATAACGAAACACAACCCAAGTCGTAACGGCAGTACGGGAGTACGCCATTACCCTTGCCTAAAAACGTCCGATACTGATAACCAAATTATGCATGGATACTGATCGTTTAACTAAATGTGTCGAGTGCTCAAAACTAATTAAATTAGCAAACTGTCCACACTCCATCCTTCTCGTTGTCACTCTAGCTCTGTCGAAAAAATCACTCAAATTTACCATAGTCCGCTGTAGTTGCTGTCACCACAATGCTGTAAATAAAGTTTCCAATTCGGTCTTCTGTTCCATGGGTTTTCAAATAAAAAAATTCAAACAATTATTATATACACTTTTTGATCGGTTGAAAAAAATGCAAAGGAAACAATAATTGTATATGACTTCTTAGCACGGACCTTACACGCAAACCCATGTCAATGAGATGTGCTTGTTTTCTTCACACGTGTCTGTGACAGCAGGAACAATTAAACTGAGCTTTAGTCGAAAGTCTGATCACTTCAACGTTTAATCTGTTGCGGTACTTTGTCTTGATGGCCGTGAGAGTCGAGAAGCCTGCCTCACAAAGACACGTAGAAATATGTAGAATTATATTAGCATTACAAATTCGACTGCCCGTTTTGATAAGACCATTATTTCATCCTCTCTAACTAAACTTGTTTAACTAATAAATCAGCAAATGCAGGCATTATAATTACAAACTGTTTCTCATGCGGCGTCCCACAGAGCTGTCGTTGCTCCGCGAATAAATCGGGGAAGGGGTACACAGCCATCATAACAATCGAGTACAGAGTTGTTCTTCTGTTTAACACGTCACATATATTGATACGGGTCGACTACCCACGACAACCCCACGGAAAAACCTCTGCGACCCGAAATAACCCGTGGCGCCTCTGGTGGATAATATAACATTACATTTGCTGATACCCCAGAGTTTAACTTTCAATTTACAGCTGACATGCCGTTTCGTACGGGTTACCCTATTCAATACGATTGGGGGATTTGGGGGTGAATACGGCCGTATCCCAGGTCAATATGGACTTGTTTCAAATTTACAGACAAATCCCTAGTTGGAATTCTTGTGAAACTTGGGAATGATTTCGTTTGATGTAGGTATAATTCGTAGCCTGGTAGCTGGCGACATTCGATCTGCATAAGAAGTCTTACCTTGCTTAAAAAGGCTCCACGAGGTGGCGTTACCGGTTGTCGCAGACACTACCTCCTCGTGACAAACAGCACTTCCCATTGTGATAGAAGTTGTTTGCCCAGAATCTGGACAAACATCCGGGGACTCTCATTCTAACTCATACGTTTTGAGTACAATTTTAAACTTACAATTGTAAACTTGACTTATACTGAAACAATTTACAACATAAAATAAAGCAGATGTATTTTTTCCGTATACTGCTACTGGCTTTTGTATATCGGCGCCACTGTCCACCAGTGGAAGCTCGCCTCGGCTCGCCTCGGCCTCATTTCGCCAGAACGGGCCTGCAACCGAAGGCATCTACATACTGTCCGTCAACTGACTGCCCAGTAAGCGGCAAACAACGAAGCGGCTAGCCTCGATTATCCAGGCTCCGCGCTGTGGCGCCACCGTTTGTCGCGCACATGTTCGCCTAGATGCAGCGTGTTTTTTCATTGTGATTGAAATTATGTATGCGCCCAGAATCTGGATAATTAGCTAATTATGATGTCATTCAGGCATTTGGCTAATTCATAAAGTAAGAGTTAATATCAGTTTGTACGATGCAATCCGAATTAACTTTAAATTTGTATTATATATTGACACAACTGTCCGACTGAAAAGTTTAATCAGACAAAAAAATGTTTTGCGTAGCATCTCGATAATGACGCTGATTGGCTGCTGGCGTTTCGCGGGAACGAAAAATGGAGTGATGAAAGTAGGTAACAACGAGACCTCGGCGGATTCACGAAGCCGAGCGAGAGTCGGATAAGCGAGACTACGGAGCGCCCAGGCTCGGTTATCGGCGAGTTCACGAAAGCGAGCGAGAGTCGGATAAGCGAGATTAATTTTAGTTTCGTTTACCCGTAGTGTCGCTTAGCCAACTGTGCGGTGCGTGTATGTGCCGTCTGTTCCTTTTTCGTTAAAAAAATTGTCAATGTAGAAAAGAAAAAGGCACACAACGTTCGATTTTCGTTTTCAAATTTGCCATAAGAAAAACGAAAAACGAATACTAACTGTTGTACGCGGTTTTGTAATATAAGTTCGAAAATCAATATGAAGATATATCAAACCGTTTTATCGTTTTCGCTGCATCAGAACGATAAACGAAAAACGACTGCACCGCCACTCGTTTCTCGTTCTCTGATCTGTTTCGTTGATGTACTACGCGGCCAGACACATAATATGTGCACACAACATAAGATAACATGCACAATATAAATATGCATGCATGCGTACATGCATACATTCATGCATGAATGCGTGGTTGCATGCGCGCGTGCGTGTGTGGGTGCGTGCGTGCATGTTTCTGTGTATGTATGCATGTATGTATTTATGTATGCATGCATGTATATATGTTATGTATGTATGTACATTTGTTATGTATATACGTATGTATGTATGTTATGTGCATGCGCACATGTATGTAGCACATACACAAATATGCACGCATGCATGCCAGCACGCATGCACGTATGTGTGCAGGTTTGCATGTATACATGCGAAAAACGAGTGGTGTTGCAATCGCTTTTCGTTTTTCGTTCTGATGCAGTGAAAACGAAAAAAAAAAATGTTGTATCTTTATATTGTTTTTTTAACTTATATTACAAAACCCGTGTATAATTATTTGTAGTCGTTTTTCGTTTTTATTACGTCAAATTTTAAAGCGAAAAATGAACTTTGTGTACCTTTTTAATTTTAACGTTACAAATTTGATAGCGAAAAAGGAAAATACGGCACATACACCGACCCGGTGCTCAGTCCGCTGTTGCAGTTTGCTGGACAGTCAGCTGAGAGTCAATTGTACGTGGCTTCGGGCGCAGTGACATGCGTATATGTGTAATAGATATATGAGAAGTTCGGATGTGGAAACATATCGACTCTAACTCCCACCAGTGGCGCCACTAATCATTTCACCACTGCCACATCTTACATTTGTTGTGCAGATTCTGGTAAACTCTTAATTTGTTTTATTTATTTCTCAGTTTCAATTGCATGTTGGTAGTATTTGTATTGAAAATGTGTCTAGAAACACAATAACGTTCGTTTTCGTGTGAAACTATGTTACGTTATTCAACTGCCTGTTGCAATGACGTTACAATGCGTAAGAAACAGTGACGTTGCCCAGCCAACCATTTCTTTCTGCCACTTCGCAACTGTTCATTTTGAATTTATAATTAAGTTGTGATGGGTGATATCCTGTGTGGCGCCACTGTCGGGGAGTGTGGGATCGGCTCCAGCGTAACACATTCGGTAGGTGGCACCACCAACCGAAATATCTTCGTTAAACTTCCTTGAAAAAATCTCTGGTCATGAAATCGCAAGTGTGTGTAAATCTCCCGCTATTAAATTTTGCTTTTGCCAACTTGAAAGTTCTGATCTATGGTCAGACCACAATCACAATTAGGCACAGACTACACTCAGGTTCCATCAGTCATTATCCAAATAAAGAACTGTGGATTGCATGCGATGTGTGATTTTTTCCGATCACTTGAGTCACTGCCATCAGATAAGTTAGTCAAGTTAATGTGTTCTGTACTACTGCATTAGAGCATAGATATTAATAAGATTTTTTATTAGTAGTATATATATATATATATGATAAGAGCTGTCAAATGATGGCAATGAACAGGCGCTGACTGCTATTCTGCAGAACGTACCAACATTTCAAAATCAGTCACCGGGCACGATTTAAATTAAGGGGTATCAGCATTGGGTGCTACGGTGTCATGTGACCATGTTAGTGGTTGTCACACAAACAACATGAGTTCCCCTCACAGCTCTAGGAACACAGAGTCAACAAGGGCCACATCACGTGACAGTGCACGCATGCATGCAAGGGCCACATCACGTGACAGTGCTAGCCAGAGGCAGAGAAAGATCAGCGAGATGACCGAGATACGCGAGAGGCACCCAGCGATCAATCGAGACAGTGTTACAACCTTCCCACAGTTTTACTGGAACTGCTGTCATGTGACAACTAATATGGTCAACTGACACCAGAGGGCAGTTCTGCATGACGGGCAGACTGAAGCTGACACAGGGACTGCGAGGGTCTTGAAAGAGACCGGGTGGTATGCATACTTCCTTCAACATGCTACCAGTAGCTATGCTGGACCATTTTGAGAAGCTATTGCAAAGTAGTATACATCGTTGGAAAGATCTATCATTAAGATACATCATGGTATCAGTTGTATGGCTGTATGTTAAATAGTTTTCATGTTAAAGCACTTTAACGACACCCCCCATCAACATTTCCAAACGTTTTTTCTATTTTGATTAAAAAAGTGTATATGGCCTAAGCTAGAAAGAATACAACGAAGAGCAACTAAGATGATTCCAGAATTAAGAGACCTTAGTTACGAAAGTCGCTTATTACAATGTGGTTTGACAACACTAGAGACCAGGAGACTAAGAGGAGACCAAATAGAAGTGTTTAAAATAGTGAACGGTTATGAGGATGTTGATAGGAATATGTTCTTCAAACTTAAAGAAGGCAGTAGAACCAGAGGATACAAAGCAGCATTAGTTAAGGAGCAGTGTAGGTTGGACATGAGAAAGTACTCTTTCTCACAGAGGGTAATAAATGAATGGAACAAACTGCCAAATGATTGTGTTAATGCTAGTAGTGTGAATGTTTAAAAATAGAATTGACAGATATCTGATAAGGGCGGGCTACACATAGATGAGAAAATTGTTGGACTCTCGATAAGCCAATGGCTTCCTTGTCCACTTGCCATCTGGAACTTGTTGTTCGAGATGGCAATCTTGTTAAATCTTGTTAAACAAATTACTAATTTTAATGTTAATGTAATTTTTTTGACATATTGTGGAAGTACTCGATGTTCTCAACCTGTGTGGGGGGTCATTCATGCCAGTGCATCCATTATTTTGGTTGTAGGAGAGCTATAAGCAATGCTATGTTTTACTTATTTTGCACATTTATACAGGGGCGGTTGGCAAAATGTAAAAAAAACACAATATATACCCTACAGAGAAATTTGGTAAACCTCAGTGTCAGCTTCTAAGCATGTTTGACATGTATAGGTCATTAGCATTATTATGTATATAAAAATATTGTTTACAAAGTTTTTTTAACTGCAAACTATTATGCAGATTTTTACAGAAGCCTGTTCACAGCTCAATACCTGCTAATGCAAGATGAATATTTGACATGTGTATCATGTAGGATGAAGATCATTGGAAAGGTATATTATTAAGATACATCATGGTGTACATTAATTAGTTTTCATGTTAGAGCACATTAAAGACGCCCCCCCATCAACATTTTCAAAACACGTCTTTTTTATTTTGATAAAAAGTGTACCTGGCCTTAAAAAAAATGCCAATATTAATGTTGTTTTAATAATTAATTTACATATTGTGGAAGTACTAAATGTTCTCAACCTGTGTGGGGTCATGAGAGCTGTAAACAGTGTTATTTTTCACTTATGTTGCATATTTATACAGGGGCAGTTGGTAAAAAGAGAAAACCAATATATACCAGATATTTTTTTAACTCGGTGTCTATTTCTAAGAATGATTGACATGTATAGGTCATTAGCATTATTATGTATATGAAAATATTGTTTACAAGGTTTTAACTGCAGATTTTATGCAGATTTCGACAGAAACCTTTTCACAGCTGAAGACATGCTGATTCAAGATGAATATTTGACGTGTATCATGTAGGATGAACTGTAAGCTTTTATTGTCATACTTGTTGCATTAGTAGTTAAAATAAGAAACAACTACTATAAACATGTACATTACAAGTGCGCTGGTGTCATGCACATTCTCATCATATCAATATGTGTGGATCGTTGAGTGAATAACCATTCTGACACAATATTGCATACCAGCTATCGGTTGTACATCATTTTTAGAGTTTCTTACATCTTCACCCATCATCATATCCAAAATAGAAAAATTTGGCGTAAACAAATATTTACATTAATATCCACGATTGTGATAGTGCTTAATTATAATGAAAAGCAATCAGAAAGCACAGAGTAAATCATATTAACATTCCAAGTGTAAGATTGTCAGCTTTGAGCTAATGCGAGTAATGGATGCCTTTCTTCGTCTTGTCTGCTGGGACATCGTTTGACAGGTCAGTCACGCTGTCGCTGCAAGTTTGTTTACATGTTTTATTTCCCGCAAAAATGAACAAAACACCCTCCAGACCTTCAAACATACACTGCTACATGATAACATAGTTAGATAGATCAATTACTACTTACACACGTAATTGAAGAATGGATATTTATGAACTTTCAACAACTACGAAAAGAAAGACGAACTTGAAACAACAGCGGGCTAGGACATCGCATAATTTATTATTCTGACCTGTGTGTGGCGCCACCTAACGTTCAGATAGCTAGATTATTCTTGGCTTCAGTGGATAGTGATGGGGGTTGTTTTAGTTGTACAGTACATTACTAGCCAGACCTAACCAATATAAAAAAATATATATTTTTGTGTTAATAAATGATCAATGAAAGACATACAATTGTTTTTTCGTGAATAAAGTTGAATCCCGGATTTGTGAGAATCATGGTGACATTTTCACCTTAAAAAACAAAATACTTTCACCTAAAGAAATAAAACAGGATCTACAGGATGTAAAGAACGTTTATTCAGCTTTACAGACATATGCACACTTTTATTATAGGTGGTCTATGTCAGCTGCTATGGACCACAAAAGGCACCCCGTATAAACGGGCCTCTCTGGGTACACGTTTTGGTCGACTTGCCGATCATAGCATTACTAGCGCCGCCTAACATGCTCCGACATTGCTACTACCAGTTCTTGAGCGGTATCATTTACAGTGAAATGACCACTCCAATTTCATGTTGTAAACCCAAATTATCTAGTACCACTTAAAGGTCCATCCTCAATTCAATTTTTGGCTCATCTCATTTCGCAAATAACCAAACCTATCTATAATGACATGGTAGCTTGTTAATGCAAATGTGTTAGTTAGTTTGTTGAAACCATCAAACTATTAAATTATTCTTTAACTGGATCTGGTAAAAATTCTGCACGTTACCCAAGCTAACAATCTATCATTGATTTTAACAAAAGTTTGTACTCTTATTAAACCGATTGCACATATTAATTTTACTGTCATGCATGCTGCCTGTCAATAATCATGTAAACAGTTAACCCACTACAGATGTGAGCATCAAAAAACCTGATTCACGATGGGCTAAATTATTTGAGGAGGTAGTCTTATAGGCATAAACATAACACAAACAAGACAACCATATTTGTAGGGTTTTATTGTTTAGTACCGATACATTCATTCTCAGCTTTTTTCACTACAAACAGTGAATTAGCTATTCCTCTCATACGTCAAAATACATGTAACCTAAATCCCACAATTGTGAATTAATTATAAAAGTATACATGTTGCTATAATATACTATACAGCAGAAATATAAAAACAGCTCACGTAATATATGTAGTTGGTCCCACTCAGCTGAATACACAAGCCTGCGACATCCATGAAATTACATTAATTTTCCAAAACGACTGTATTCAACTAACTGATATGAAGACAACATTGCCTATAAAATTAAGTGAACATTTGATGTGTGAGTATATCTTCCCATAATGAAACTTTGACAAAGGGCAACAAAGTATCAACCAATAAATCTGCCACCCATTTTCACAATGACATTTGCTGTTATGGATGACAGCAAACCAATTGTTTTTTAAAAATATGCATTCAAAATAGTTTGAACAAGCCCTTTTCTCAATTTAAATTGCCAGACATTCTTGCACAAAATGGTCATATGCAAAACTTTTCAAATACTGCCCTGACTAATAGTTAAAACACAATGTTTTGCATTTCTCTTCCTAAATAAATTTATACTAGACAAGACATCCATAGGACCAAATGAAAGATCTCACCTTTTTTAAAAGCAGTATGTTTTGCATGTGTGCATAATATGAGATAAATATAAAATCAACTATTGTTATTAAAATTTTACTATTACTAGAAGCGTAATGCATTTCCTATACCTCCACTTTAATGGCCCAATAAACATGTACCATGAATCAAGTTTTACAATCGGTGTATCTATTATGCACTATATGGTATGCAAAGTTCTCTGAAAGTAATATACAAACAAACACTGAACCAAAACCGACAACCACAGAAGATAATCTCAGTTCCCTGGAGCACCAATCCTTCTGTATGTTTTCCACACATATACCATTCTCATGGAACTAACTCTCAATGAGTCCAGACATGTTACAAGTTAAAAGGAACGTAAAACTATTTACATTGGTCAACTGATACTGGGGCTCCCAATGCAGTCAGAATTTGCATGTGCATGTGGAGTAGACGTCAGAGTAAACTTACTGACCAACAACAGACTGTACTGCAACTTGAATAGATTATAACATATATGCTGAAGTATACTACAAGTCAACCAAAATGTGAATGAACTATTTATGAGGCTGTTTAAAAGGTCTCTGAAATAACTGATCTGCCCTACCCGCTGCTTACACTCAAAGCACTGGACAAATAAAGCTGTCAAGAACTATAAAAATTGGAACAAACATCTGCAGAAACACCCGAGTGCTCAGGGTAGTTAATGGGTCAACAACCCTTTAACCTCTGTCAGGTCAACTCAATGTAATCGGCCATCGGAATGTTTCCTAGGACTGGCTTCTTGGCAGACTATGCTCAATACTACATAAGCAAGTAGGCCTCAGTTTCTTCAAGAAAACTAACTTTGACATTGGTAACCTCATATCATATAGATAGGCTACTTTCGGCAACCACATAACTCTGTGGACATCTGGAGTAAGAAACACAGAGCTACTGGTACTGGCTTAAAGGTTACACATCCCCAGAGGACACAAGATACAACCATAGTGCACAAGTCAATGTACTCTGGAATGTGATAAGGCCGGCAGAAACTGGTTGTCATTCTTCAGTCAGAAGATGTAGCAAGGGAGAGAGAGAGAGAAGAGATAGAGGGGGAGAGAGAAGAGAGGAAAAGAGAGGGGAAGAGAGACAGAGGAGGGAGAAAGATATATCTGAATAATTTCTGTATAATACAAATAATCATGGATAATAAAACTAAGAAGCTGAGCTCGTCATCTCACATAAACACCAGAAACAGAATTTTCCCAAAGAAGGATGCTGACAATTTCCAAGGTGCATGTCCCAGTCACCCATCATAAACAAGGCATAGGCTTAAAAATATGTTCTGATCAGTCATTACGCCACCAAATCATGTGAAGATGTTTCCACCATTAACTACGCCTACATACTACTCACAAGGCAGCAGGTGCAACAACAGGTTCTATTGTCTCACCGTAAGCAGGACCATCCCATCTATGATCCTAATGTCCCCCCCACTATGATCCCAATGCCCCCATCCCCACAAAAACTAAACAAGCTAGAATTAGTACACTTCATACAAGGTAAAATATATCACGAATCTAACATGCGCCAAAGCGGCTGATAAAACATTTGAAACTATGTTGATAATCTGGAATGTAACGTGAAACTCACACACGCATCACAAGTCTCAGTGCTGCACGCGCGACACATCACCATTTCAAAGCTCATCTAAAGACTAACATTACTTTCCCACGCCATGCATGAGTGGAATAAAGGTACAGCGTCTGACCATTTTATCATAAAAAAACATTGTTATATATCATAAACTATACCTGTTGTAATATCTTTACCATCCAAATGTCTTTTAATGAAGCCACGTTTAAAAACAAATTAGTTTAAATAATAATCTTTTCATGAATATCAACCTTGCCGTAAATTCACAAACAGCTGTCAAGAATTTCCAATAACTATATACAAAGTTCATCAGAGTCAGGAGTTCACGGAATCACACCATTAACACCATTAAAATTACATTCTCTATGCAATATAAACATGATACGAAACGAAACTTTCCAATTAAATACATTAAAACACATTTGGGCAGTCAAGATATAAGACAGGTATAGTTTATAGTACCATCAGTCATGATTTTATGATAAAAACAATCAAACTATGTAACTTTAGCACAACTGCATGTGCAGGTAGGAGTACTAGAAGGAAGCACAGAACAGCATTATCCCCTCTAACGTAACACAATCCCATACCCAAACACGCTGCCAAACACAACCGAACAGACTCAAGGCCAGAACATACCGACCAGAAACACGTACAAGACAGATAAACATATAAAGTCTCTACTAAAACGTCCAACAAAACCACCACAAAACTGCCCACATCCAATTGATTAAAAACCCGTCTACGTGCAGCTTCCCGTAAAACTATTATGCTACCAGCACAGAATATATACAAATGCATTAAAATCAACAGCACGAGCTGTTTTGTGCATTGTGTGCCACAAGACGTAACATTTGTATACAAAATAAGTTTAAGAAACTTGAACGAAAAGTTAGTCTTGCATCAACATCTTTTCTAGAGTGTCTACAAAATATTATGTCCACATTCATTCCACATGCTGTACAAACTGGCAATTTGGCGAAAACACACGTTTGGACAATGAAAATATATAAAGCATTAAGTTTAGATAAGTGATGTTACTACTAATGTATGTACAAATTATGATACAAAGAGCACTGAACAGCAGTATACGTACACATGATTGTCAAGTACCAAACAACCATACAACATTGATGCCTTGCCAAAACAAACTTTCGTCAAACATTACCAACAAGCAAATAAGTCATACTTCACTTGCGTCCATAAACTGGGCACGGCTTCACTTCCAACACTTCAGAGCCAACTTACAACAAACAGTAGCGTACATTACAATACAATATTAACCAAATTAATATGTTCTTGATATTTGTTAGTCAAATTGTTATTCCAGCTGACAATTCAGACTAGTAATTTAACATAATTTACAAACAAATGCTTTATTTCATTATTATTAGTATTACTACTAAATCTGATCATAGCAATGCCAAGCAAAAGACTTGGACTAAACTGGAAGTGGTGAAGAAGCAAAAAGCGAAGAACTGATACAAAATACTGTGCAGGCGACAGGATGTGTGTACTCCCATCTGTGCAACAGAAGTCTTACTCTGATGTGTTGGATTGTGTGTTGCTGGGATCAACGTTCAAAGAAACAAAGTCATACAAAGAAACAATGTCTGCTGGACAAACGTACTTTCAAAAACCATTCATATAGGAAGACTTCGTATTATCAGATATGTCCTGACCACCATAATCGAATCAACAATGAACAATTGATAACACATAATAACCTGGTCATTAATCACATTTGTGTAATATACAATGTCACAACCAATTCGTGGGTTTGCTACAAGTCATAAACACTGAGCAATGTGAACGTCTGGAATTGGAGAACTGATGATTTGCTGATATGACTACCGTGGCACGTTGGGCCATCTAGGAATGTTACGTTTCCATTTCACTGATGTGTAGCACGCCTGCGTGCTTTAAAAACATGTGGCCACTGTCAACAAATTGCTGGTCCCTTACAACACCAATGTTGGCCCCTTACAACACCTAGTTTGGTCCCTTATAACATTAAAAAGACATAATTGATGCAGGTGAACATCAACATATGAATGCACAGCAGTGGTTATTATGACATAATACAATTCTATATCACGCACTTAGCAGTGTGTGATTAAATGGAAGACATTGATCGATGTACTGCAAAGTAGAGAGGCTTCACTGCATGGAGAATCCATTATGCATACAAGAGAAATTGTGACACAGGAATGCTTCAGTGGGCAAGAATGCAACAACGCCAACTAGTGTTGGACGATGTTGAACCCAGATGGGTTCTGCCCAACACATATGGAAATAAAACGGACAACTATTATGACATCGTCAGGTAAGAAACATTTACCAACTGTGAAGCACAGTTCTGACAGGATCTCTGTGTCATTCTAATGAAAACGGCATTACTGAGCTGTGCAAAACAGAAGCACAGGCTTTTTAAACATTTTGTCTATGCTCAGCAGAATCGCGACATTAACAAAATCAATGTTTACGTTATATTTTCGATAAATAGAAAATTTCAAAGACTATTAAAAATGTAAGATTTATAAGTGTCTTCACAGTTGATTTCAGAAGCACAATTAAGACACCAACAACCACTATTCTCATGCACTGGGTGTCTATTTGGCACTGTAAGGTAAACATCACTGCTGCATTACCAACGACAGCACTTGGCCACCACTTTCCACCTTGTGCTACATGTTATCACATAGCTGTATATAAAAAAATTGCATGCAAGAAATTATGCAGGTAAGCCACAAAATCCATACTCAGCAAAATATATTAATGGGAAATTCATCACCCATTAACTTGATGGCCTATGCAGCTTCGAAAGATGCAAGAACAACATGACTGGAAATAATATATGGTATCATGGACAGACTAACATCTATTCAAAGTTATGCAACTGGTCTAAAGATATATTTCCTAAGCACTAATTAATATTAAAAATGTACACATTAAACATGTCGAGCAAACTAGTTATCAAAATCATTCTGGAATTCTACACCTTTCGTGCACCCTCACAGAACAGACCATTGCTTTAATTGCTCAATTCCACTAGGATAACATAAATGAGCTTGTCACGTAGAAAAAATCATGCCCCATCTCATGCAAAAACATACAAGTAAAAGTAAACATACAAATGAACGTGCAGTTTTTTCTATGATACATGCAATAGCAGCAATATGCTACATACAACTTGTGACCCAACGATTCTGACACAACTGCATACATATAAACAAATCAACCGCTTGAACGCATCAACAACAAAATTCTGCCTGATAAAATGGACACTAAAGCAGTGTTGTTAGCATTTTACATCACTATAAATTCCCATATGATTAATACTTAATCAAACATGATGAGAACCATTGCAAAATGATAAATTCTTGCAATTTTCTGGCACAAACATCAGTATGTTTGCCACCTACAACAAACAATTGTTTAAACTCTATCATTCCAATAGGAATATCCCATTCTTGGTCACTGCCATCTCAACACTTTACGACAAAATTTACCTTGGCAGACACACAAACACCACAACAATTTGACATTTCAAAACAACTCTTGATGTTAGATCAAAAACAGGAAAACATTACCCTGAGACAACCACTATTATGGACCATTCTCAGACGATTTCTTTTCAATCCAATTGATGCAACATTTCTGATAGAGGCGTGCGAGTTCGGTACAAATCAACTCTTCTAGTATGTTGACCCGTAGGCCTATGCCCCGCAAACAATGACCATATCTGTAAGGGTCCCGAAAAATGGTCAGAGATTTCTCACGCATACACACCATGATCAAGCCTGGCACACAAGGTGCACAAATTATACGAGAATGTGGAGTTGAGAATGGGAAAGCGTGCTTTCTGAACAATCCTAGATGTGTTAGTTATTTTTCAGGCTTGATTCAAAGACAACATTTTAAAGATGTCAATGTCACTATTACAAGGGATGATGTTTGATTCTGTACTGAGAGATGGTGCCGTGACAACAGGGAGGTTAAACAGGGAGACCTGACAGATATGGTCAACGGTTTCCCAGCCTGCAGATGGGGGGGTTGACATTTACAGTGCGGGGGGCAGGTTCTCCGTGGGCTGTGTGCACTCGTCCTCGCTTACCCTCTGATGCTCGTTGTGGTCGTCTCGGATGTGCAGTCGCAGTAGTTTGTTCGTGTCGAACTTGCTCGTACAGAATGGACACACGGTCGACTTGGTCGGGATGCCCATGTGCGTGCGCAGGTGCACACGCAAGTCATACTTGTACTTGTACGTGCGCGAGCAGAGGTGACACTGGAACGGGCGCGCGTTCGTGTGCACAGGCAGGTGCTCATGGTATTTTGACTTGAACAGAAATGTCTTTGTGCAGAACTCGCATCGGTAGATCTTCTGCGGCTCCAAGCTCAAGGTGTCTGCTGCAACATCCTTGTCCGTGGACTTCCCCGATAGGTCTGTGGCTCCCTCTGGTGAGTCAGCCCTCGTGTCAGATGCTGGCGTCATGTCACTGTCGTGCAGTGGATTCATGTGTTGCTTCTTCAGCATGGTGTGCAGTGACCCATTCGACATGGGCATCACTTTGTGTATCAAAGACGGAAACTGACCGTTGATCATTCCCGTGGGCGGAGGCATCAGCATCCCACTAGGTGGCGTGAACATCGATGGTGAACCGATGACGGGGAACGAGACATCCGCACTGGTAACTGGCCCAGGATAAGGGCTCCGACGTTCGACAAAGCTGCGCTTTCGTCTTCCAGACCGCTGCAGTCCAACGTTCTTGAGCACCGATGGCGTTGGGGTGCTGCCATCTGGCTTTACTCTGCTTAACTCATCTTTCATTGCTGGGCTGACAGAGCGGCGACCCGCCAACAGTCGCTGTCTTATGACGTCCCTCACTTGGGCCGTGTAGCTCTGCGGCGTTGACAGTGCCAGATCTGTGTCTCCCTGATTGAGATCGAGTGTATCCGGATCACGTTTCAGAGTAATGACCTTCCGTTCGGGTTCCACCTCAGGGTCATGGTCAGGGGTCACGGTGCCCTTGATACAGTTTTCTGGCATCTCGTTTTGCCTGGTAGCGACAGACGCGTTCTGCCGAGAGTCATTTCCATCCATCTCATCCTTGCTTTCTACTTCAGGCTCCGAATCGAGACCAACACTCTCGTCGATCTTCATTCCATCATCAGAGTCATCGGAACAGGAATCGGAATCTCCCTCACGGGTGTAGTATCCCGTACCGGGGCACACTGGACCTGCATTAGGATTGCCTGGTTTTGTTGTGCTTTCCGTCTCCACGCTGTCCCCCAACAGTTTGCTTCCCATCTGAGCGATTGACTCATCCTCGACCGAGTCCTCATCTACATTCTGACTCGCTGACTCAGACGACGGCCGACTGTCACGGCCTAGAAGTGAATAATCCGTGCAGTTTGATTGGTCTGCGTTCGGTGAAACAAGCGAGGCAGGAGACAGTTCATCGAAATATGCAGTCACCTCGGACGAATTATGGCAGTCTACATGTGGTGGCGCATACTGGTGGTGCTGGTTGAAACCGCCAGCTCCACTGAACCCATTCTCGATGAACTGATACTTTGCATGCGGCTCAAACCCAGCATTGTGTCGACTGCCGGAGGCACCCTCGGGTATCAAGCCAGTGAACCGATTGGCTACCTGAATGACTGTTGTGCGTCCACCGTGAGACGTGATACAGATAGTGCCCTCTATGATGACTGACGACAGACTGCCAGTCTCTTTTTTCCATAAGTCCAAGATGGCACTAGCCACCAGGTGCTTCAGACGCTGTTTAGGAATGTCCAACATCTTGAAAGACTGCTTGCTGTTTGACTTCCGTTACTCTGTGAGGGGGACAGCACTGATGATCAGCAGATCGGTCTTTGTGTCATCCCCTGTCAACCTGTCAACATAAACAATCACGTTGTCACAATATGTTTGTAAATCACAAGCACTTAACATGAGAAAAGATGTTCTCAAGAAAGACAATTATATGGTAGGGATATATTTCCCATCATTTGCATACAAGGCAGGCCTTATGTACTTTATACATCTTACGGGGGTAACAATTCTGAAGTGCAGTCTATTTTAAAGCAAACAAAAGTCATGGTTTCGAGGCTATGCACCTAAGAGATAATAAAAACTAACCATGTGCAACTAAAATCAAGAATATCACGCCAGTGGTTTACTCAGAATCTAAAAGTGGGAGATTCTGGTCACTTCTCCGGTAGACTGAGGGATGACATGTTAACCAGTGTGCCTAATAAGCGCATGCGCAGTTCTGTGAAATTACAAGTGACAACAAGTAATGTATTAAGGGAGGCCATTCTAAATGTGTGTGCACTGTGTTATATGTATGTTCTTATGCAATAAAGTTTATAATTAGTAAATATGAGTCAGAATAATATCTACTATGTTATTCTGCAAGATTCACCATGCCCCCGAAGGTGGTGCAGGGCAACAAGACTGGCTGTGGGGTGACGGCCATTGCTGCGGCAATAGCGTGCCTTCAACTTTGATGTGAAAATGCCGAGAAAGCACATAGCCACTTGTTTGCAGAAGTGAGACATCACACCTTTCCCAATTTCAGAAAACTGTTGTCTCCTGCCACAGAACGGGTGCACGATGAAAGTTGTCTGCATCTGTGGGGGATTCCTGGATGCTAAGATGCAGAAGTGTCTGAGGTGAGGTGCAGGCTCTTCAGCCACAGAAAGTGTCTCATCGGTGACACTTGCAGTGACTGCCAATAATGGTGCAGCGAAGCTGGACGGAAATTTGTGTGATAAGAGTAGACACTTAATGCATTACTGTATTCAAGTTAGTGAATAATTTTGCATGAGATTTTGTTGTAATAATTACATTACAAGTGATGAAGGACTGATTTTCTGATTTATCGCATGTGAACTCTTTTGTGATAATTGTAAGTCATTACATGATGAAATTTATAATAAATAGTGATTTAATTGCACCTTCTTGATTTTAGTTGTGGGGGAAATAGCTTGGAGTCAAGACAACTTGGGTACTGGGAGGGGGTAAGATATCCAGGGTACTCTTGAGTGCCAAATAAACGTATAGGCCAAATAACAGTATAGGGTGGCAAATCGGTCAAATGTAATAATGGTATAGTGCCGAATAACAATTTAGGGGGCAAATTGTTCAAAACGAATAATAGTACAGTGCAAAAAAGTCACTAGTATATTTGTTTTTTTTAGAGCCGAAGCAATTTTTTTACTCAACTGTATTTTGAGTTTTTTCTGCAGAATATACATAAACTTTGTGCATATTCACATCACCACAGATATAGTAACCGCATTTTATATCTGCGAAAAACCGGGGAATTTTCCGTTTTTAAATGGACATTAAAGTTTTATAGAATTGAATATGCAAGCCCATTTCAGGGGAAACCGCCGCCAGCTGGTTATGACCGGTATGAGGCACTGTGCATGGCGGACATTTACGTTCGGTATACGGGGTGATAATGGCGTTTTAACTAAGCATATACCATGTCAAGCTCCTGAGAACTAAGGATTCTGACCAATTCACCTAATCATGGAAATCTAACGGTCTAACACTTGGGGATCAAAATCTAGGATCCTCAGAAGCACAGGATAATGCTAAATTCATGACTGTCGTGTGAAAGGATGAAAACCTGCAAAGGGAGCCACATGCAGTTCCAGTTTGGAGCAAGTGATTTTAGCGCGACCGGTAAACAGCTCCGTGGATCATTAATTAGCACTAGCAATAGGGACTGAAAGTGATTGCTCTCCTAAAAATTATACCCTGCATAATTTGCCACGATTATCGGAGAATTTAGGCTGGCACAAATGTTTAAATTTAATAATAGTATAGTGCCAAATAAGTTGCATATAGGGTGGCATTTTTCATCAAATAAATATGTGTATAGGGATGGTTATTCAGCACTCAAGAGTGGGGGGGAGATATCCTGGGGCATCTTCCCCCTGGGGGGAAGCTATTCAATGGGGAAGATATATATTGTTACACCGGAATGCACAGAACCAACGCAGTCGCAAACAAACATGTTATTTTCCCAGAAAGAGGACTAGTTTTGTAAAAAAAGCCAAATATGTTACATAAGTTGAGTTTGGATGCAAACAGCATGGCCATATCCTATTGGCAAGTATAGAAATAGGTGTGCATACAAACATATTTTCACTTGGCGAGCAAATATTGTCAGAATACTACACTCGTGATGTACTCTTGAGTGCTGAATAAGCGTCCCTATACACGTATTTATTTTATGAAAAATGCCACGCTATACGCACCTTATTTGGCACTATACTATTATTAAATTTAAACATTTGTGCCAGCTTATATTCTCCGATAATCGTGGCAAATTATGCAGGGTATAATTTTAGGAGAGCAATCGCTCTCACCCCCTATTGCTAGTGCTAATCAATCATCCGAGGTGCAGTTTACAGCTCGTGCTAAAATCACTTGCTCCCAACTGGAGCTGCTTGTGGCTCCTCTAACGGCTAAGTTTTCATCCTTTAGAATGACAGTCATGAATTTAGCAGGATCACGTGTTTCTGAGGATCCTAGATTTTGATCCAGAAGTGTTAGACCATTAGATTTCCATGAATCCATAGTTCTCGGGAGCTTGACATGGTATATTATTAGTTAAAACGCCATTATCACCTCGTAAACCGACTGTAAATGGCCGCTGTGTGCAGCGCCTCAAACCAGTCATAACTGGCTGATGGCGGTTTCCCCTGAAACGGGCTTGCGTATTTAATTCAATAAAACTTTAATGTCCATTTAAAAACGGAAAATTCCACGGTTTTTCGCAGATATAAAATATGGTTACTATATCTGCGGTGATGTGAATGCGCACAAAGTTTATGCATATTCGGCAGAAAAAAACCAAAATACACGGCGATCCACGTAGTTTTCTAGGGATGCTTTGGCTTCACATCGAGTAAAAAAATTGCTTCGGCGCTAAAAAAGACAAACATACTAGTGACTTTTTCACACTGTACTATTATTTACTTTGAACAATCTGCCCCCCCTACACTGTTATTCGGCACTATACTATTATTAAATTTGACCGATTTGCCACGTTATACTGTTATTTGGCCTATACGTTTATTTGGCACTCGAGAGTAGGGTTATCTGACAGTATGGTGCGGCCCATGAAATTAAGATGTGGTGTGTTGTGTAAACTAAGAGGCTATATATAATGTTGTTTACCTGGGCACTAGTTGTATTCTAAAGCATTAGCTGGCACAGCAGCTGAAACAGACATTGGAACTTTCTCTCCATGTTCAGTGTGCATTCATTAGTAGGTCAGCAGGAAACATGATATTCTGCAGTCATCTAGACTGATATTTTAACTTCCCCTCTATAGCTTCCATTCATCCATCCATTGACATCTTTAACACTTATACCGATTTTGAGATTCCTAACCCTTTCGTTTTGATGCGCCTCTGAACTCGTGTTTCAGGTGATTTAGGCACAAATGAAGCCTTTGTATTGTTATTATTAACTGCAACCAATACAACTGCTTTTACAGTATGGACCTGAACTATGCCAATACACAAGTTACAACTGCGGTTTTCAAAGCAGCACATAGCACTATAATATTTTTCAAAACAAACATCTTAGCAATTTCTGCATAATGAAGAGAGATGACACGTTTAGTGACATTCCATAATTTAATCTTACCTAATCAACTTGCTAGGGGAGCAGCCGTGGCCTAGTGGTTAAGGTGTTGGACTCTAAATTTGAGGGTTGCGAGTTCAAGACCCACACTGGGCACGGTTCGTTTTCGAAGCTTAGGCAATTTCGTTTACCCTACTTTGCCTCAGTCTACTCAGCTGCAAATGAGTACAAACACTGTTTGGAAGGTACCTGCGATGGACTAGTGTCCCGTCCAGGAGAGTCAGTATAACTGCACTCTAAGTTGCTTCGCACTACAGAAACCAGGCTTAAGCACTGGCCATATAAGCCTTCATGGCTTCCTAAGGTGTAATGCCTGGGGGATGACTTTACCTTTTTAATCAACTTGCTAAACTACCAACTAAATACATCCAAACACAAATGATTCCATTAGGTTAGGTAGATAACTACACAGTATGGAGAACCCACATGATAATGATAAATACAGAGCTCTGTCACTTGAGGATGGGTTGCAGTGGACACTGTGCTATGATAACACCTCAAATGATTCAGTCAAAGTGTCACAAGACGATATTGTCACATCCTAGTCAACGTCATGTGTCATATTCTGACACCTCCCACTCACTTGTCTGAGCAGCTCCTGTGACATTTAGATCCAGGCAACTCAACTCAATTGAATCACTGCATCTCAAAATGTAACAATTCTACAGATTAACGGTACAAAGCCAGATAATTTTTATCATAAAATCATAGTATAACTATCTATTCTAACATCTTGGCCACCCAAATGTATTTTAACGAACCACAACGTTGTTAATATGATTTGACCATTCTCAGTTTATGAATACTGACTCTGCCATTCCGCATGCAATGTAAACATGACATTCAGGGTTAAACATTCAACAGATAACAGTCAAACTATAGTAAAAGTATTAAACATTGTAGTTCATTAAACATTGTGGTTCATTTGGGTGATTAACGTGTTAGAATAGTTCATGCTTATAACAAGATTTTATGATAAAAACTACCAGACTCACAGCATTAACATTTCAGCTATAATTTCTGTGAATGTAGCATTTTTTACACACTCCACACAAACCTGCTGGTTCAAAACAGACTTTACTATTAATTTATTTCAGCTATTTCCACTAGGCAAGTTCCAAGAACTCCAGGATATAAACATTTAACCAGTCCAAGAGTCGTGCAGGCTTCCTGACTAACTACAAATTATACTTGGACTGAAATCAGTTTATATTTCAGTGACATTTTGTCAATTGCCAAATCTTAAGATGACTGCATGTGTTAATATTTTTTATTAAGGTGCATAAAGGTGGCCATGGTGGCTATATTGCACTCGTTTTGAAGTGAGTAATTTCAATGGAAGATTTTAACTAATGATTTTTCAGACTGCTGTTGAAATACTAAGTAATATTCCGGATTACCAGTGGACCCAGCTAAATTCTAAAAAATAAATGTATAATTTCCATGGTTGCCTGTGACGACCGAAATGGTAAATCGTTGAGTGATGCAGCTCGATAATGTAATAGGTCTGATCATGCTTGACATTATTTAATGGCGTATTACTAATTCTGACGAAATTCTGCAGATATATTCTGCCATATGGGCCTTTGAATCTGCAGTATGACATTATGTTGAGCACTTGGCTAACTGTTGATATTATGTGTAATACCATGTACATGCTTAGCCTGTCAATCATCAGACTGGGATTTCCACGGAGACAAGTAAAATGTTATTTTTTAAGTGCAGTTTCTAGGCTAGCGCTGCCGATCGCCAATTGCGCCATAGGCAAAACAGTTTGGTGAAAAGAAAAAACTCTTCGCCAATTCGGCGAAACGCTCTTACAGCCACGTTAACGTGCATTGTCGTGTAAGCGGCGAACCCATGAATCTGAAACACGATAGCAAAAGCCACGTCTTTCGCTGCAAAGTTTTCAGGCATGCGAAAACAAAGAACGTGTTTGTCACTGGGAAGGACTGCGCCAAGCCCAAGAAGACTTGGCAAAACACGATGTATCTGCCGACCACCGGAGATTGACGTTGCTGCCAAAGCGCCAGACGGACTTCGTCACTGTGAGCGTTACTGCGAACGATCACGCGAAGTCGATGATTATCACCCATATGTGGACCATGTTCACGCAAGCAACGCACTGTCTCCCGACAGTTAAGAACATTTCATATGAGGAAGCCTTCAAGATCTGTATGGTGAAGGAGCAGCGTCCCGGATTCACTGGTTTAGTGAAACAGGTGGACACTGTCGCAGAGACCAGAGTGGTGGTGGTGGACATGGACATGGTGAAGTTCTCTGTGTTACGACAGTGTGTGCTCGATTTTCTTGTTTTATATTTATAATTAAACATTGTTCTATTAATTTATATTGGTGTTATGTTTTCTTGTGACTATCTATATGTTTAATATGCGTATATTATGTTTATATAATATATTGTATATTAGGCCTAGTAAAAAAGAAACTAGTTTCTTGTCCGGACTTTTTTTTAAGTTAGAGGGAGGCCCTTATTATTTACTATTTATGAATTTGTGGTATTAGTATCGAAGATGGCCGCCATGTCTTATATGCTTACTGTGGTTGACAAGCTGTACTTTTTTCGATGCAATATGGAACATGCCAGTGATGTATATTACTATACAGCCTGCCATTCCTTTATCAAATACATAACTTTTTAGCGGGAATGGCAGATGAGTAGAAACATTTACGGAAATGTAATATGGCACATACCTGTTACACCGGAAAACTACTTAAATTGCCTAGAAACAAACAAGAAGCAAATGCAATGATGAATGTATTTATGAATGTTGTGCAAGTTTGGCTATGGTTTCATTAGTATGTATCACAGGCATACAACTGAATGGCATTTATACTGACTGAGACTGGAATTATGTAAATGAGTCTGCCAAGACTATTTAATGCAAGGCATCATCATTTGAATGTTATTTTAGACTCTGTAGAATGCACATACATCCCTACACCTTGTATGATGAATAACGAGTGAACTGAAAGAGTATAACAGTACTTCGTACAGCAAGTTTTGGACAAAGATTTCTTCACATAACTGAAAAAACTTAGTAAAATAGTAAAATAAATAAGGAAGCGGAGACAGAAATGGAAGTGGGCGGGGACAAGAAATTAGTTTCTTTTTTACTAGGCCTTAACACATTATTTTATGTCATGTTTTGCATTTTGATGTTTTGTCATCTTAGTGTCTGCTAAAAAAAATAGCTAAACAAAATCTCATTTGGCTAAAGAAAATTTTAACCTTTAGCCAAATTGGCTTAACAGATTTTAGGCCCAACACTAGCCTAGAGTTTGCTGCTTGACAATTTGCATAGACATTCAGTTTAATATTTCCTATATTATGAGGGGGAAATGAAGACAATAACCAAAGTATAATCCACCCAAGCCAACTCAAAGTTATATAACCAAGTTTGTCTACTTACTTGCACCATAAAAACTAAATTTAGAAAACATCTGGCTCATCAATAGAGGAATAACAGATGAACAAGATCTAAACTGACACTGTACCTAACTTACTGCAGCAATATCTGGTGGACTTTGGACGATGCCTGCACAACAGGTGTTCGCCTCTACAAGGCAATTCCAAAGAACTTCTACAGGATATGGCTTGTGCAGGCATTGATTTTCTTTGGTAAACTGGTGGGAGTCCAGCACTCTGCTCATGTTTGGGAATCTGCAGACAAATTTGGGAGTCCGCACAAATAAAACAACATATGGGGAGAAGCCCCAGGCCAGTGATTTAATTTAATTTCGGTATTCTGACTAATCAAAAGTGAGTGTGCCCACTCGGCTCGTAACTGTCAGATCCGAGAGTAGTATCAGTGTGCCATGTTGGAGCCATGCTCATGGTTGTTTTCAAAGTCACAGCCTGCAGTTGAGTTGAGACCGAAAACACCTGCAAACATGGCACAAAGGCGCTGCTCTTGGAGCCAACATCCTTTGAGTAATATATTTCAGTGCTGACTAAAACACTAAGAAACTAATTCTTAGTTTGGTCCGACTGGTCAAAACACCACAATTAAATTACATCGCTAGCTGGGGTCAGCTCTACCATATTTGAGTGTCATACATAATATAATGTTGAAAAATACAGACTCCCAAATTTGCATGCAAACTCCCAAATATGAGCAGGTGGACTCCCACCAATTACCCACAATGTCTGAGATTTGATTTTATGTATTAATGTTTTCCATTAGTTTTCCAATTCCATTAGGACATGTTGTGTGACATTTTAATAATGAATTATTCATGAAATCTTGTGTGTGTGTCTTTTTTTAAATCTCGGCAAAGAGCATTACATTATGAGGAACGGAAAAAGACGAATATTAAAGTAACATTAGTTTTGTATATGTTGTAGAACAATATTTCATTGTTTTTGCGTGAAATCTAATAATTATAGGCCTGTCAATTTATGCAGTTCGCAGTCTCAACACCAGAATCATGGTGGGTTGCCGACAGTTGAGTTGTCAGTGTGCATGGCAATCGTTGTAAGAAGTCGTGTAGTGCTGGCCCCAGAAAATGACGACAATTACAACTCGACTGTTGTGTCTTAACGATTCATATTAGACAAACTTTGGTAAAGAAAAGCTTGGTAAAGAAAAGCTTAGAACAATTAAATCAGTGGCTAATAGTCATTTTAGGGACATCAAAAAATTAGGTATCAGGTATTTGGTTTGTAAACATAATGGTAAATGGTTTATGCATAAGAAATATCTGTGTAAACCTATTGAAATGCACCACTGGCCACGTCACATCGCATCAGGTTTGTAATTTTAAGTTATCATCATGTCAACGTCTAAATATAAAGTTGACATTTCATTTTCAGTAAATTTTGTGGTCACTGTATCTTTATGGTTTCCACAAAACAGACTATTTCATGCTACATTTATTTAGAATCATGCTTAGCCTTATTATCATGATTAATTATATGATTTCCTGACACAGCCTAGCACTGTTTTCTGTGTATAATTGCCAATAAATACACACACTGTTTCAAATATTGTAACACAATTGTTTATTTTCAAGCAGTAACTTATCTGAGTTTAAGAGAGACACAACGCAGTATGTCTATGGTTTGACACTGCCAAGTAGGCAGAGGCCGGCATTCAAGGCTACACCGACACTGCTGACGTGGGCGTCGCTACCCGGAATCCAACAGGTGGGAAGAGAATCAACGACGGGAAATATCCAATATACAACCACATAAACACTGATAAACAAACGATGCTGGCGTAATCGCGCAGAACCCGACCCCACATTAACCCAGCATTGGTGACTAGTTTGTTTATTCGAGGCTTTGCCAGCTGGGGGCAGCCCCGACGCATTATGGCTTCTCGGCGACAGGCCGAGTTGACAAAACTTGGTAATACCCAACCCGAGCGCAGTAAACGCCTCCAACGGGACCCAACAAACGGTTTATTTACTTAACCCACAAACTAACGGATAGAAACCACCCAAATGACTCGAAAAATCGATTCGTGTCACTTTAAACCGATAAATAGTCTGTAGTTCTGTTGCATGTCGTCTGACCTAAATTGATAGCGCGATAAAATGACCTAAATACCTTCACATGACTTTCGCTGCGACAAAGTTTCTGCGCCGTCACACGGCAACTGACAACTGGCCGCTTTCGGCCCGTCTCGGTTCTAAGGCCCCGGGAAATACATTGCGATGTTTCGCTCGTTGACTTACCAACTTTTCGACGAGTTCTCGTCCGTCAACGCCGTCTTGTCCCGTGTCCGCCCGCTGTCCCACAGGTAGCCATGTTCAGTTCTGGGCTTGTCGACCAATCTGATTGGTTTACGGTGCTCTCATTTCGCGGCATCCACGAAGGACATGACGTCATCGTGTCACACGCTTCCGGTGTGTGACCCGGGATGTCTGCGCTTGTCGTATGATCCACTCACAAACAGGCTACAGATCTGTGTATTACAGGCGCGTAGCCAAATAACTTACTTCACTGTTCATCTGACTGTAAACATTTTGTTCAACGGGTATTTGGGGATTTCATACAGCACACTGTGAAAATGACGACAGGTCACACACTTTAAACGACCTTTCATTTGTAACTCGCAGGGCGTGACCTTTGCCTCATGGGGTTGGGAGCTGGGATAAAACGAGCTACTTGAGCCTGAAATTAGTAGCTAGGCTCCCAGCATTGAGCAAGCATCGCCGTTCAACTTGTGTGAATACCGTCTGCTATAAAAAGCTCAGGTGTCATCTCGTATCAAATTAATGCACATGTAGACCTAAGTTTTAAAAACAATCTTATATTCAGTTTCGTGTCAAACATCCTTATTATTTTATTAATGAAACTCATTTTCATTAAGTTTTAAACTACCTGTTATATTAGCTTTATATTATGTAGCTACTACAATAAAGCATAGTTTAAATTTTATTTATATTAGGCCTATATTCGTACATGCATGCATGCCTGTCTGCGGGCGTGTGTGCAGTATCCGGGCGCACGTACACGCACACATGATGACAATGGTGTTCAAAAGGGTATTGCTTTAACAATAATTAAATGCACGCAAGACTCAACGAACGTGTCCCGACGCCTACATCAATTCAGACTATTTTTAGTGGCAATTATATAAGACATGGATGTCGCGATTAAAGCATAGACGTCGGAACCGGGGGGGATGGGGGTGGGGGTGGGTTGTGGGGGTGGAGGGGGGCTGGCATATAACATTATATATCCCACGTATATATTTCCCTCTAGGGGGAGATACCCTAGGGTATCCTCCACCCTGGATATGTTTGCCTCCTAATATTATGTTCAATTATGTTCACAGAAACCAACTTAATTCACTTAATATTAAACAGCTTCAGACGATTACATCAAGTGTCAAGAAGGGACTTAATTGGATGTTGCAAATGAAGTGTCGGTGGACTAGTTCCTATGATGGACTTGTTTCTTAGATTTAACAACATTCAACAATATTTAGCAAGATATAACACGATTTAACAAGATTTAGCAGGATTTAACATGGCTTAACAAGGTTTAGCAAGAGTTAACAAGATGTAACAAGTTTGCCGTCCAAGGCAAATTTAAGGCCCATATGGCAAGTGGACAAGGAAGGCATTGGCTTATCGAGAGTTCAACATTTGTTTATTTATGTGTAACCCGCCCTCCTGAGATATGTGTCAACCTTGTTTTTAAACATTAACTCACGCTACTAGCAGTTACGCAATACTAGCAGCCTTGCTGGATGCTACACAGCCGGCCAGCAGTGTCAAGCCTTGTTGAGCACGCAGCATCTTAATTTCATGGGCCGCCCATACTGTTAGATCCCTACGTCATGAGTATCATAGTATAGCAATATTCGCTCGACAAATGAAAATACATGTGTATACACGTATTCCTATACTTGCCAATAGGATGTGGCCATGCAGTTTGCGTCTGAACTCAACTTATGTAACACATTTTGGCCTTAGTTTACTAAACTCTTTATGGCAAAACAGAACGTTTGTTTGATACTTTGCGTTGGTTCTGCGTGTGTATGTCGGTCTCATTTAATGCGTCACGATCGAGTAATCTAGGTTACCCCAATTTCATAGAACTGCCCTTAGTCAATCGAAGAAATGACCGGAGTCTCCAACTTTTAGAACACATTCTCTGAGTAAACCACTGGCGTGATATTCTTGATTTTAGTTGCACGTGTTTAGTATTTATTACCTCTCTTATGTGCATAGCCCCAAAACCATTACTTTTGTAACAGGCGTCATTCTAATTATGCGATGATGTAGTACTGATCAATAAAACAACTGGCAGTCTACACATATATGAATATTGTTTGGGTTTTTCATTAAGCCAATGGCTTCGTTTTAGCATTTGCTATCTGGAGTTGCTATTATTCCATCTGGAGTTGCTACTATTCCATCTGGAGTTGCTATTATTCCATCTGGAGTTGCTACTATTCCATCTGGAGTTGCTATTATTCCATCTGGAGTTGTTATCGTTGTTGAGTTGCAATGTTGCTAAATTTTGCTAAACCCTTCGAAGATATGCAGAAATGTGTTGTCTATTTTAATATAAAACAACATGTCAGTATTCTTGGGTAATCCGTTTGAGTCCATCTTTTTAAAGTCGCACATTTGGAATAATTGAAATACATGTTGACATGTTTTGATCCCTTCAATACATAATATGTAAATCGATGATTTTGAGCTGGTCCCCTTTATTAATAGCGACCCTCAGCTACCGTACATATTTAACTGTCTAGTGGTTTGTTGGCAGCGTACTACCTGACACATTTTGTGATGTACATAATGTTCGTGTGCTTGAATAAAGCATCTCTGTTTCATGCCTATTTTTGGGGCGTCTTATTTCAACGTAGATTTAGAGATTATGGAATCGTCTAAAGAACATTTCGCGTATGTCAAGTATATTCTCTTTTCAGGATATTTGCGAAAGACAATGAGAAACATTATCGTCGTCATACGTGGCAACTATTCTCACACTGCGCAATGTCGTGCTCTCCGTCTCCCCGTCTATTCTCATCCACAAGGAAATCGGGGTTAAAGGTTCATATAGTCAGATCGCTTTTATAATAAAACCATGTTTGGTAAATAAACCTCATCTACTACATGTGTTTTAATGAACCACCATATATATATATATATATATATATATATATATATATATATATATATATATATATATATATATATATATATATATATATAGTATATATATATATATATATATATATATATATATATATATATATTATATATACATATATGTATATATATATACATATATGTATATATATATATATATATATATATATACGTATATATATATATATATATATACATATATAAACACATAACACTCACACTATATATATATATATATATATATATATATATATATATATATATATATATATATATATATATATATATATATATATATATATATATATATATATATATAGTGTGAGTGTTATGTGTTTATATGAATATCGACCTTGCATTTAGGGTGCAATGTAAACATTTAGGATGCAATGTAAACCTGCTATTCGGGGTGAAACATCCACATTTAACAGGTCGTATTATATGAAAACAGATTTGGGTGATCAATGTTAGAATAGATGTAGCTTATGTTATGTACAGTATAAGATGATTTTGCGATATAACGATCGGACTGTGTACCTTTAATCACCGACTCGATGGGCCGAAATACGCTCAAGGATTTATATTTGAGGCTCTAAACCAGTACACAATACAAGTGCTGTGACGCAGTGTGCTATTAACTTGAGCTATTCACTTGGCTGCCGCCCGGGTGGGGGTCGCCACCCAAACAGCCCAGTGCGGTTTAGGCTTACTTGTGAATCCGAACCACCGTACGGCATAACTACACTGGTCAACAAGAGTGTGCCGTGGAACGTGACGGGTGCTCAGGCAACGGTTAGTTGCCCTTGTCGGTTAAGCCTTTGATTAGTCGCTGCCGTTATATTCACCCCGTCGCCGTGCTGCTGTAAATAGACGCCTTTGTTTGTGTTCACTCGTCCAGCACACCGACTCGGCCGAGCGACGCAGTTATGAATAGCGCCGTTGCAGTTAACCTGAATCTGTCAGAGGGCAGTGACGTGGGTCTCAAGTCTCAAGTCTCAAGTCTCAAGTAATTATACTCCAAACAGCCCAAACTTTGGCTAACAGCGGGGATCAATAAAGTATTCTTTAACACAGGAGTTGTTTGGACCAACGACTGTTGGTGTCTCTTCCAAACGACGCAGGCAAAGTGGGGTGAAAGAAAATGCCCAAGCTTCGAAACGGCGGAGGTGGAATCGAACCCCCGTCCTCTCGATCGACGTGTGCTCTAACCACTAGACCACCGGTCGTTGGTTGAGTTGTGTCATACATGCGATCAGTATGTGCGTGCGTGCCAACCACCGGGTATTTTTCTTCTTAGATTACGGTTTCCGTTCAGTTCTATCGGTATCAATTTCATCGTTTTCTTTCTATTTCTTATTATTTCTACGTAACAGGTTCATATAATTATGTGCATATTTTTAATTCACAGCAGCTACACACACGCTCACGAGCGCACACACACACGCGCGCGCACGCGCGAACGCATGCACGAACGATCGCACCCACACACCCACGTGTTGTAGGTATCTGACCTGAACCTCATGATCTGATGTCGTAATATTACAACATACACAATAAATCTTGCAGTTAATGAATACTATTTGTATTCGGTAGATGATGTGTGTATACATGCTGACATACTTTGTTAATTAATTAAATTAAAGTAACTATATCCTACTACGATTACAAAATAATTATTGTAAGACATTCCAATATATGAAAACAATTATCTACGCATAATTGTGCTTTAGAATATATTTGTATTGATCGAACTATCATACGAACAAACATGTTGAACAATCAAGATATTAATTTAGTTCAGAGTACATGCCCAGCAATGTTAACGGGTCGCACATTTTACGGAGCCTAGGTCTACATTAATTTTAGGATCCGTGCCAATAAAAAAATAATGTCTAGAGAGTGCAAACAACAAGCGTAGTTCGCAGGATTCCCTGCGCTAAGTCTCCATATTATTCCAAGGGTTCTCTGGGTGTTATCCCCTGATCGTGCACCCATGATGCGTTAAGTGTAGGGGAAGATGGGGCATGGCAACACCGTGGTCTAACCACACACACACGTGTTTTCACCGTAGACATATTATTATACATATTATTATATTAACACATCCACACACACCCGCGTGTGGCATGGGTACACCCATAGACACCCGGGTGTGGCTTGGGTACACCCACACACACCCGGGTGTGGCTTGGTCAAAATCAAACACTTATTTTTTTTCAAAGTGCTGATTATGCAATAGAAGAAAGTCATGTTGTTTATAAATGTATAGAAATGGGTCGTACACATAAATATGCTAGACAAATATTTATAAAACGTAAATGTGATTGGTCTATGGTTCCTAGCCTTTTTAATTAGGCCTACCGTATGATTCAGCCTTCATCCCTTGACTGGGACGATCGTCGGGGTGCTATTTCTACATTATCTTCGCCAGATTTGTCTAAAATCTAGATCTAAATTCTTTGTTGATCTAAATTCTGTGTAAGTTTCTTCATAATGTGTAGTTTGTATTTCATTTGTCCGTTGGCGTCATGATTGCTGTCTTGTACCGTGCTTTCCTACTCTGTCGCAGTAGAATAATGGATCGGGTCATCTACCCGGGTAAGGGGAGGAATGTAGGAATGTTAATCCCTCCTCCTCGAAAAGTTCCTGATTACGGTATGTTCAGTTTGTGCAGAATAAATTTACAAGCGTGATTCTAAATACTTATAACGATTCGATTTGTATATAACTGTGTTGATTTTGAAGTTTTTGGCGTGTAGGTTTTTTACATTCGCTAAGAAATATTAGCGAGAACACTACAATTATCACGCAGGCTGAGAATAAATTATATGAAAGACAGTTTGGCTGCAATTTCAATAGCTGATTTTTATAGGCATATCATATGCGTGCGTGCGTGCGTGCGTGCGTGCGTGCGTGCGTGCGTGCGTGCGTGCGTGCGTGCGTGCGTGCGTGCGTGCGTGCGTGCGTGCGTGCGTGCGTGCGTGCGTGCGTGCGTGCGTGCGTGCGTGCGTGCGTGCGTGCGTGCGTGCGTGCGTGCGTGCGTGCGTGCGTGCGTGCGTGCGTGCGTGCGTGCGTGCGTGCGTGCGTGCGTGCGTGCGTGCGTGCGTGCGTGCGTGCGTGCGTGCGTGCGTGCGTGCTAATTCGCAGGACGAAGTCACCTAGCGGTGTATTGACAACTGATCCTGACACCCCTTAAATCTGCCATGAAATTAGTGCGCTCACTCACTAGTGCGCTTCTGCATGACACGAGAACGACGTAGCAACGAAACTGAAGCAGGACGTGCCACCAAAGCAACGCGACGAATGGAGACAATGGAGACAAGCGAGCCGCTAAGGCGAGTATTGATGACCGCCAGTGATACTACTACTTTTCATAAGCTGCGAAACATTTTTATGACTTGCGACTTCACTTGGAAGTCAGATAGACGACTCGACACATGACCTGGAGTTGGTGGTCATTAACTTGAGACTTAACTTGATTTGCCCACAACACTGCCCGGTTCTGATTTCAGCAATAGCGTCACACCAATTTGCATTGATGCGAGTTTCACTCATCAGGCGGCGCCGCTGGAACGTAATGACGGACCAAAACCAACCACTCACCAATGCGTTATACTACGCGTTTTGTTGGACATTGCTAACTTATGCGGACACCCATTAGCCGACTCTCAATACTCCGAAATACTGAATTCGCCGAGAAGAGAGTCTGGCAGCAGAAGCGTGGTCCACTGTCACCACTCCATTTTGTGCAGGCCTTCACATGAAGGTCTAGCAGCCAATGGGCATCATTATCGAGAAGCTACACTAAGCATTTTTTGTCTGATTTAACTTTTCAGTCGGGCAGTTGTGTCAATATAATCAAAGTTAATTTGAATTGCATCGTATAAACTTATAAAAGTTCACTCTTCTTTTATGAAATAGCCAAATGCCCGGATGAGAAACCCCACTCTGCATCCAGGCGAAGATGTGTGCGACAAACGGTGGCGCCACAGCGCGGAGCCTGAATAATTGAGGTTATCACGAAGCCAGAATCTAAATTACAATTACATATGCAGTTTTTTAAGTATGTATATGCTGACAACATGGCTGGTAGGGCGGCGAAACAACTGCTTCGTAGAGAATTAAAGGCACGGCTGTTAGCGTTGTCCAACAGCGAAAAAATAAGACAGTCTAAAATTGTTACGGAACAGGTGTGTGTGACAATATCGCGATACTGTTTACACGCGATAGATAACTTGTACAGAATTCATTAACGCGGTCGTGAATCATTTCGGTTGGCGTGATGACCAGTAGTGGACTATAGTACTGATCTTAATCGCTAGATGCCACTACTTTTTACACTCGGCCATACGTGAGCTGTATTTGCGGGCAGATAAAAAATTTTCTTCCGGGTTCACCATTCATGGCATAAAACAATTATGGTTGCTAATTGGCAGCGTATGTACGTTTCAGTGATGGAATTATCCTAGTGTTAGAAGACAGAATCTATTTCAACTATTGGAAATAAATGACAGCATAATCGCTACTGCCGGATGGTGACAATTAAAACAATCGTAATTTTGCGTTCGATGTGGAATTGCCCGACTCCCTTTTAGTATTCCATTTTTTTCAGTTGGAAAATAAATACAGCTGTAGTACTATTAATGATTAGCTAGTAGTCATTTAGTGCAGTATATATTTATTAAGTTTCACCATTTGTTAATAGGTGTTGGAAAAAAAACAACAAGTATGTGTTTACTCAGTAGAACCAATTAAACTAAAGGCTTAGCAAGAGCACATTGGGTAGTGTGTGCACTGACCAGTGTTGCAGTGCTTGCACTGACCTCTGTTACTGGGTGGTGCTTACACTGACCACTATTACTGGACAGTGCATGTACTGACCAGTGTTACTGGGCGGTGCGTGCACTGACGAGTGTTAATGGGCAGTGCATGCACTGACCAACGTTACTGGACATTTGTTTGTTTAATGGCTTATTCTGCAGCTTCTCTCGACGGAGCAGTACCGCAACAGTCGCCGAGTGAGCCTCTATCTGAGCATGATGAGCGAGGTGCACACAGATGACATCCTTCAGAATATATTCGATAGTGGTCGAGAATGCTTTGTGCCTCGTTACATTGGCTCGTCCATGGACATGGTTCGACTGCACTCAATGGATGACTTTCTGTCGTTGCCGGAAACTGCGTGGAAGATCAAACAACCGGCAGATGATGCGGAAAGGGAGGATGCCTTGGAAACAGGTACAAGTCCCTATCTTCTCAGAAGTTTTGTTCCAAGAAACTACCTTCCCAGAAATTACCTTGTGCTGTTATATCTTTCTTTCTTTCAGTTAAGTGCGTCCTTCTACAGAGATTATTTTTGCACCATATTTGAGGACTAGAGATATAGACCACACTTATATTCCCCCCAGTGTGGGAATTTATATTTCCCATGGCATAGTCATCCAATAGAAGGGACATACACTGTTTAGTTTCTCGTCCAAAATACATTCAACTTCCTTCCCATATGCCAACTGCTGTGCGAGCTGCCAAGTTATGCTCCATTCATTCTGGAACATCTGGTTTGGCCGTTTACCCGAGGTTCAAAACCCATACCCCCAGATCACAAGGAGACCATCAAACCATTGAGTCATATCCCAAGAGAAAGGGTTGAGTCATATACACAATCAAATATTTGAATATCTAATCTTAGTTAATAGTTAATGTTTTTAGAGAAAAATTCAACCTGTGAATGTTTAAAACATCTTTGGTCTTTTTTATTTTGCTACAACATTTTCATTGAAGAATTTGTATAAAAATCCACCCAACTTTAAAAGGACCTTTGTGGCAGTTACTGTGAAACTGTAACAAGCTGAATGTCTTTTACAGGTGGACTAGATTTGATCATCATCCCTGGTCTAGGATTCACGAGGCGGGGCGATCGCATAGGAAGAGGAAAGGGTTACTATGACACATATCTGCACACCTACCAGCAGAAAATGAAAGTGAAGCCAGCGACAGTGGCACTGGCATTCTATGAACAGATCTGTGACACCATTCCTACTACAGACCAAGATGTACCAATTGACTTGGTACTGTTTGAAGATAAAACATCTCAACATGAAAACATCACACACTGAGAGTGTGTGATGTCATTCTGTTATGAGACTGCTAAATCTGGGAAGTGCTGGTATCAGGTATTTGTCTACGTTTTCACACATTCAATATTGTATCCTCAGTTGCAATACCTCAATAGTTTATGATTACCATATAGTTGGCTTCAATGACAAAGTTCTGTAATCATAATTGATTACAACAACATGAAATTGTAGTCATGTAACCATTATAATCGACATGTGTAATCAACTATGATCATTTGAATGTCGGTGACTTTATTAAGATGTTCAGTATAAATGGTACCCATTAATGTAATTTGCAGACTCTAATTATTGTACAAGCACTGATCGTACAAGTACAATGTGCTGATCACAGTAGAGGCATGTCAGAGTTACCCATAACAAACATGCTGCTAAGGTAAAAACACATCGATTATAATGCATGCTTGGTTCTAGGAAGTAGATATTTTGAAATCCCATCAGTAACCTAATTATCGGATATTAGTGATTCTTAAAAAATATATGAAAACTTGGGCTTTTCAAGAAAAGGAATGCTGTTAGAGGACTGATAGCTATTGAAAAGTGATCCTGTGTCATAAATTGTTAACTATGCAGTTAAATATGCTAAATGCCAAATACACTGCAGAACAGCTAATATCTGTTAAACATGTTTTCTTTACATATACCCACCGTTAAATGTATTGCTGTTGAGTTCTGTTGAGACAATAAAGTAATTTCAAGTGATTTTGATAGGAATAGAAGTGCTCAATATTTAATAGTTAGCCTTCTTTTATGATGTTTAGTGTAGATAAAATATTAACGGGAGCTTTATCATATTATAGAGAACATAATTTAACTGTAATGGAATCATTATTAAATTATTCTTGATGGTGTTTCATATTATATTGTATGTTTATTGAACGTGGCTTTGTAATACTCAGTAATTTTTAGTTCTTGACATTTGACTGAATTTGTTTTATGAAAGTGTAAAAGTGATGTTGATTTCATTTTCATCAAATTGTTAATATATAGAACGAGATATTCATGAAAAGGAATGTTTTTTGTTAGGCCTGCTCTTCTAAGTACACGTACTACCAAATTGGAGGTTTTTGAAGATGTCGGTGCCAAAAAAGAAGAATCATGACAAAAGAATTGTGATAAAAGTCTATTGGCACAAGTAGAAAAATATATGTACAGTACATGTACCTAAGTCTTGTTAGAACAATATAGTTACTAGTACTATGTATTAAAAGTTAATCTATTTTATGTACATTGCTATGTCCATGGTTGTTATATTTATATCGTGATACTGCCAGTATTAAAGGGATGTATCACGATTCTCATCAGTTCACTGTTTTATGGGACATTGCAACACTGAATTTATTAGTATTTATGACGTTTTTATATTTATAACGGTCGTTTTAAAATAATATCCCTAGAAAACGAGTTACTATCGGGATCGTTCGTCTAACTAATTTCGATAAAAAACGATTTGACGGTGATATATAAACATGCCAGTTTTACGACATAATTATATAGAGATCGCTGTACAGAAATAAAAGGCAGACAATACCTCTTCACATTTGAAGGTGAAATATGACGTTTTTATAGGGTGATGTATTGGTCGGTCAAATTCGCTTTTTGTACAATTTCGGACGGTAAATATACTACAACAATAAAGAATAAAACATGAAATTCTTCAGAAATGTTGCTTCGATTCGTCAAGGTGTCGTACATTAATCCCAAGTTGAACATTGCTTGCCGGCTGAATACTGTGTTGTGATTGTGCTGGAAAGCCCGGGTCTGGAGTGTGTTGTTGAATAAGGCATGTTGCATTCTGATATATAAACATGCCAGTTTTACGACATAATTATATAGAGATCGCTGTACAGAAATAAAAGGCAGACAATACCTCTTCACATTTGAAGGTGAAATATGACGTTTTTATAGGGTGATGTATTGGTCGGTCATAAACGCTCTCCTGGAGGTGAATTGGCAAGACAAACAGCTCGTCCAGGTGTAAAATGTAAAGCATTAATTGCTGTGCTACAAATGGGTGATTGTCAACTGAATGTTCCCTGCGTAAAGATAAGGATAAACAATATATTCGTGTGTTGCTTCTTCACAGAAAGTGGATTTCTAATATGGATTGGAATTTTACTATTGAGAGTATTTTGTCCCAGATGCTACGACAAATTTTTTTCTTTGATACAATAAAGTTGTGTATTCTATCACGAGAGAACGTATTGAGAGAAAACACAACAAACATAAATTATACTATAAATGTTTATATTAATATACAGACCACAAGTGGTGTTGCATTATACATTGTACAATTAATTAGGATGCTATGTTATATGGCAATATGTGTGACAACATGGATATACAACCTAAGAAGAAGAACAAATTAGAGTACTACATATTGATACATATTATCAGTGCATTTAACACTACACGTTAACACTACAATGCGGATACAATTTAACTGACATATAATATGCTCCTAAAGGTGACAGGTGCTCTTAAGAAATATTAATGACGATAATAAACGTAGGTACCTACATATTGTGACGGGTGGTCTAATGAACATATAATAACCACAATAACAAACGTATGTATTTTAAACCACACAAAATGTACCCATTACTTTGGAAGATAACAGTGGTAGATATTTTCCAGTGTAAGCCAGTAGTTCGACGGTTAGAGCGCCATTCTATCAGTCGATCGTGAGATTCGTTCGTTGTTCCAGTTCACTCTATATAACTAATTACCAGACTATTGACAGTTGTGGATGTATACGAAAGAGTAGTATGCGCAGTAATTGCCACGTGGCTGAATTCGAGTTGGTGGTGGAATGAACAGGGGTGGAATGTAAAGCGCTCTTGGCGGTCCCACGGACCAGATACTGCACAGTGCAAGTTACATTTAGGCCTACATTTCAAGAATCCAACCGTTTCATCTAGGTGTAACCCGCCCTTTTCATATGCATCTATCGATATTACTTTTTAAACATATTCACAAAGCTAGCATTAACACGATCATTAGATAATGTGTTTCTTCATCTTCAGAAAGAGTACGCCTATATACTTTCTCATATACAACAAAAAACTCGTATGTCCTAGTAACACACAAGACTGTCCATTTTAGCAACAAATAATAGGAATAAACACAAACAAACCGTACGTGATTCGGGACATGTTGGACAACCATGTCACCTGGGAGGCTGTATGAAATCCCAGTCACGTGGGAGGTTGCGGAATACCCGTGCCACGTACGTGGGGGGCGGTGTGACACCTTGTCATGTGGGAGGCCGTGTAGCACCCAGTCATGTGGGAGGGTTTAGGACACCATGTCACGTGGGAGGCTTGGGACACCCTGTCCCGTGGAAAGCCGTGGAACACACAGGTAGATAATGACTATATCAATAGAGGTTTGTGTTCAGTCGATTGCGCCCGCCCTCAGCAGAATAAAGTAGAGTCCGACCCCTAGTACGATCCCCATGCACACGACGAGGGCTATAACGACCCACGGACGGCTGCTGGACCGCACGTACCGTTTCTGCGTTTCCGCACTGCTAACGGACCACTGCGGAGAGACTGCGACCGGCTGCTGCGGTGAGACGGTAGCCGGTCCGCTTTGTTGGCGTTTACTGTTGATGTGATCTCGCCCATTCGCGTAGCTTTGACCCTTCGTGTAGGTCGTCCGTGAAGGCGTCCGCAAAGGTGGTTCGCTCTCGGCGTGCAGGCCTGGAGTGAACACTGTGGAGCCGTTCTGGCCCTGCTCGTGGAACACAGACAAGGGTTAACGTGACGACTCATGCGGTAACATACGTGACTAACAGAGCATAGCGAATGTGCAGATAGCGGATGTCTGTAACAATGGTGCTGCGGGCATGCACTGCCAGACCGTGGTAGAATCGCAGTCATACTAATGAAAGCATTTTTAACATACAAAGTAGTATGTGTCACTGGGGACAATGTCCTGAAAGGGCCATTTCAAAGGAATAAGAAGGAACAGTTTTCCATGAAAAGGACGTTTTATTAATATGCCAATGGCCCGAAGTGCACTTTTCAATTACCAAAAAAGGCACAATTGTCCACAAAACGACAGTTTGCTGGTGGGGCACATACTTGTCAGTAAAATGTTGATTTTCTGGAAGCAGTGTCACAAATGGACCCTTCCAGTGAACCAGTTGGACCATGTTCCATAGAAAGTAGTTTACTGATGGGTCTAAGAAACAAAATGGCACCTTCAGTTATCAAAATGGCACAGTTGTCCATAAAATGACAGTTTACTGATATGGTCCAAACAGGCACTATCAGTGGTAAAAATACAAAATTATCAATAAACGGATGGTTTTCTGGAGGTGATGTCCCAAATATGTCCTTTCAGTAATTAAAGCCATGTTTCTTTAACTCACTTTAAAACACACTTGAAAATGAGTCCAAGGAGGCAATTTCCGTGTTATTTTTTTCTAACAAAGGGCGACTTCATCCAGGCGAAATCTCAAATGGTTCATTTCGGTGGTAAAACAATGCAACTATATTCCATGAAAAGTCTACCGCAGCAGAATGTTTCAAACAAAACCATTTTGTCACCCATTTAAATGTGTGACTATTTTATTCTATAATTATAATATAATTATTATATAATTGTATATATAATATTCGACCATGCTCTGTAGAATAAAAGAGTATAATTATATAAAATCTATATAAATCTAAATAAAATTAAAGTAGACGTAAACAAATTCAGTAGAATGTGTAGTATTCAATAGTTTTCTATGCAAAATTCTACTGTTTAGAATGCTGTAGGTTTCTATATAATTCTATGTATTTTTATTGAAATGTTATAGAAATCTATATATTTTTTATAGAATTCTATATATGTGTCTAGAATTCTATATATCTGATAGAATTCTTATAATGTTGTGCATTAAATAATGTTTTGCCTTAAAATGCATAGAAGAGCAAATGACGTAGTTCCACTAATGAAGTGTGGAACACATACGTGTGTGAAACGATAGACCCACCTTTCCGGGCTGTCGATTGACGTCGATTGTGACGATGGCGGCATCGCCGTTGCTCGTCGCGTGTTGTGTCTCTGGCAACCCCACTGACAGTACTGTCACCCCGTTATGTGGCAGTGGCTTCTGGGGTGCGCTCACCACATGGCCGTTGGCAGTTACCCCTACACCACCGCCGATCCTGATTATAGTCCCCGTACCGTTGCTGGTGATGTGACTGACTTTGTCCGGATTGTAGACCATGCTGCGTCCGTCGTCGATGTCCGGTACAACTACGCCGGAAGCGGATACTTTCAGCGTACCGGAGGTGGGGAAGTTTGGTGTTCCGGAAGGGACGCTTGGTGTACCGGAAATGACGGCGGGGATCTTAGACGATGGTGTCGAACCGACAGGAACTACTATGACAAATCCGCGGTCAGCTCGCGCAGTCGCTGTCGCTGTCTTGCTGTAGTAAGCGCTGAAGCCGTCGCGGGGAACACCATTTGAACTACCGGAAGCAGAAGCATTTTCACTCGGAATACATTTGTCGTTGTCATTTACTGGTATCATTATCACGTTCCTTCCGGTTGTATCTTCGACGGATGGTGGCGCCGTATGTACGGCGCCGACTTTGCCACCGGAGGTATATGGATCGCCACCGGAAGAGTGTCCGTTGAAACTTGGCACTTGGATCGACGTACCTAGCGTTGTGCTCTTTTCAACTACATCACCAGCGTCAGGTGGCGTTGGCGGTGCCGGCGGCGGTTCTACCGACACGATTGTTGGTGCAATATTCGCTTGGGCCACGTAGCAACTTCCGTCAGATTGCGCCTCGTTTTCAGTTACGATGTCGGGAGAAGTTTCTCCTTCGCCTGTCCCCCCGTACGGCGCCTTTTCGGGATCTTCCGTCGTCGGATGCTCTGGAGTAGTGATGCCTTCCTGCGTGCCGGAAGACGGGCCAGTTTCGGCGTCGTCATTTCCGTTTCCGGTACCATCCGGTGTCTTCCCGTCACCGACGCTGTCCGCGCTGTCAGCTCCGGGGAACACGTTTTCGTAGTTCGCGCTCTCTCTATCATTGCTCGATGTGTCGCCTTCCACTCCATCTATATTAACGCCCGATCTGTCAACATCTGGGCCATCCTTGCTGTCGTCCGGTCCGACGACAAGGGGCGCAACCTCTCCATCGTCACTCGGTTCCGCGTCCGACAAGTCCGCCTCCTCTCTGTCATTTCCCGATATGTCGCCACCGACACCATCTGTAGTATCGCCCGGTCTGTCACCATTGGCGACATCGTTCGATCCATCTCCATCCGGGCGGACATTCTCGTAATCTGCATTATCGACCGGTTCATCGTCTGACCATTCACTGCTGCTGTCGTTGCTGTCCGACGACATCTTACGGAGAGGTTGGTCCTGAAGAAGTCGGTTCCGTTGCTCTCAGCACCGCCGCATCGGCCTGCAGTTGTATAAAACACGCTGATCACACACATAGCGATAATTGGGGAATTATTTATACAATGCGTGCATACCTGAATACTTAGATGATGTACTGTCTTGAATATATAATTTAACTGACAAAAACTACAGCTAGTGGTACTGGTGATATTTGGCCATTGTAGAAGCGTGGTTGGATCACGTATGCGACATAAACATGTTTGTTTCTGGAAGTTGTTTCCTTATTATTTATCTTCACTCTGCTCGAGTAAATATATTACACGATGGTGTTCTTGTAGCGTAATGCAGACCGGGTACGGAATAATACAAGAAAATGTACGGGTGAAAACAATTCATGCCGACTATTTTGAATTTATAAGATTCCTCTTCGGTCAGTTGTTGTGGGGTTCTTTAAGAATGCATCTAAGTTTCTACATACATTTTAGTGACATTATATATTGCCAAACAAACATAATGTTAAGGATTCTAGGACATAACCCGCCCTCGGACAAACTCCCCAGCCAATATCCCCCCCGGACAATATCCCCCTAGGACAAAATCCCCCGTGCCAATACCCCGGACAACATCCCCCCGGACAAAATCCCCGACAGACGGACACTATCCTCTGAAATAAGCAGCAACAACACAACTGTAAAACAACATTCACATTTATTATGTTCTCTACTCTTAGCTGCACACTCCAATGTACTTAGAGTTCACAATGTTACGGGAGGCCTACTTAGAGTTCACAATGTTACGGGAGGCCTACTTAGAGTTCACAATGTTACGGGAGGCCTACTTAGAGTTCACAATGTTACGGGAGGCCTACTTAGAGTTCACAATGTTACGGGAGGCCTACTTAGAGTTCACAATGTTACGGGAGGCCTACTTAGAGTTCACAATGTTACGGAAGGCCTACTTAGAGTTCACAATGTTACTGGAGGCCTACTTAGAGTTCACAATGTTACGGGAGGCCTACTTAGAGTTCATAATGTTACGGGAGGCCTACTTAGAGTTCACAATGTTACGGGAGGCCTACTTAGAGTACACAATGTTATGGGAGGCCTACGTAGAGTTCACAATGTTACGGGAGGCCTACGTAGAGTTCACAATGTTACGGGAGGCCTACTTAGAGTTCACAATGTTACGGGAGGCCTACTTAGAGTTCACAATGTTACTGGAGGCCTACTTAGAGTCCAGTGTTCAACTACACGGTTTACAGAGTCTCGTGTTGTGCAGAGTTTGGTTCATGGGAATTTATTTTTCTTTACAAGCACTGGATTAGCGTCTCTGCTCACACTCATATAACACAACATCATTAGCAAGATTTGCCCGCTTTACACATAACCTTCATAAGATGTTTCTGTCCACTCTTGTTTGACTTCACAAACTCCATCCTGATAGAATACTGAACTTGGTGCCAAATTATAGTCTTTATATATACACCTTCGTAAAGGGTGTGCATGAGTTTAAATTACAGGAATATGCTCAAATCAAAACAGAAGCCTGAGATCAAACGAAAGAACCAGCACATGACAGTTTCAATATGTGATACACTGTGTCACGGGTCAATTCAGGAAATCAAAGAAGACCCACTTGTGATTGAGTCTATGTATCAAGTCTGAGTTCAAGAACCAGAAAATTTAAGTTTTTAATATGTCATACACTTTTTGTCCGGGGGGATATTGTCCCAGGGGGGTATTGGCACGGGGGATTTTGTCCTAGGGGATTTTTGTCCTGGTGGGATATTGTCCGGAGGATTATGTCCTGATACCGTGTTGAGTGGCATCTGTAAAAATAAAGCTTGTTTAAACAGGCCCATTATATGCTTATATTTAAATATACGTTGTGTAAATATATAAATCGTGTACACATAATCGCAGTGGTACATGACTATTTTGGAGACCTAGCCCCTAAAACCCGTAATTATGCTTTGGTCTTCAACATAGGCTAACATGCGAATGGCTGTACTCTAACACTCCGTAATAATGTGTTCCAGTATACGAACAAGTTGATAAGGAAAGTCGGTCACGTAAACATGTGCAGAATAAACTCTCATTCGAAAGCCCATCAAATCTTACATTCATGATTAAGTTAAACATTCTTAAGCTTAGAAGCCGTTCACAATTGTTGACATTTACCTATTCATACATTTACCTATTCATACATTTACCTATTCATACATTTACCTATTCATACAAAGCGTATTAAAAGGAGGTCAAAGTTCGCGTAGCAATCATTAAAATGTCGGTCCCATGTGAAATCTGCCAAAACACCCGCATCTCTGTATCCACATTTCGACAATGCCTCCGTTTATGTACACAAGAATTTAACTCTTTCCCAGGCGTAGCGGGAAAAAAATCCAACCCCGTATAAATCTGCGAGCACCGACTGAAAGCGGCCAGCCTGTCGACTGAAAGCGGCCAGCCTGTCGACTGAAAGTGGCCAGCCTGTCGACTGAAAGCGGCCAGCCTGTCGCCTGCTGCCTTTCAGTGTTCTCGTTGGGTTATTTATAACCCGATCGCGTTCCAACTCGAACAAAACGAGATATAATTTTGTCATAGCATTTTTGTGCGTCCCGATTAAGAATAGAGTTTTATGAAGAGAAACAAAGCGAGCTTGTGTTTTTCATAAATGGCATCAGACAGCTACAAGCATCGTCGCTAGCCAGGGGTGGTAGTAGTAGTACTGCAGTACCCCTGGCATATCGAACTGTTGAGACGTGGATTTGTCAGTTTATCCCACGCCATGTGCGGATTTACGCTGAGTCATTTGTACTTTGTCCCACTTTCTGTCTTGGTCTGGGAACCAGACAAACCCGCGCCAACACTTCAAAGATTGTTCCCACGACGTTAAGTTTGCTTGCTAGTGATGTTATCAATGCACTAGATAATAGACTCGGTTTTTGGTGTTTTTCTGGATCTAAGTAAAACATTTGATACATTGACCACCAAATCCTATTACATAAACTTGAATACTATGCAATAAGGGGTACCCCACTCAAATGGTTTAAGAGTTATCTCTCAAAGAGGAAACAATATGCTAAGTATAATAATAGTGATTCGCTTCAGCAGGATATCACATATTATGTTGTCCCATCTTCGGTCCTCTCGTGTTTATTTTATATGATCTTCCATTTTGTGTAAAAAAAAAGTGCAAAACTATATTGTTTGCTGATGACACTACTATATACAACACAAAAAACAAATAAATCATATCTATATATATATATATATATATATATATATATATATATATATATATATATATATATATATATATATATATATATATATATATATATATATATATATATATATATATATATATATATATATATATATATATATATATAAAGATATGAACAACGAACTTGAAATATTAACTGGTTTCGTGCGATTAACTATCATTAAATATTTCTAAGACGAAATGCATGTTATTCTCAAGATCCCGTCCTGCTCAGAGTGAAGAATTATTTTTTACAGTATCTAATAAGATAATTCAGCGCACAAAACGTATAACATAGGCCTTCATATAGATGAAAGACTCGGTTGGCAAGAACACATGCAAACACAAACTAACCAGTGCTTTATGCGCAATCAATAAAGTTAACCGCTACCTCCCAGTGGCCGCCCTTAAAACAATTTATTACATTTTACTCCTACTTGACATACGAAATCATATTGTGGTTCATTAAAAACCCATACCACGAAATTATTCATTATGTAAAAAAAATCGTTCGTTCCATTATTAAAACAAACTATTGGAAAAACTGTAATGCGCTCTTTACATGCTTAAATTTAATAAAATTGCATGATATTTATAAAATTTAAGTTGGAAGATTTCTGTTTAATTAGGTCCACGGGAGCTTACCACATTCTTTATCTGATAATTTTACATGTACCTATGACATTCATATTCACGAAACAAGCCAAACTTCACATATACGTCCTTTCATCAGTTCTACTGAAAAGTCTGTTATGTAAAGGTCCGATGATCTGGAATATAATTCCACCTATTATTCAAAATATACCCCACTTAAACAGTTTTATATTATCATTAAAGGCAAATGTTATAAGGGAATTCCAAAAATAAGTTTATCTAACTATCTACCTTCGCAAATTCGCCGAGAAGATAGTCTGGCCCCGATGGCGTGGTCACATTGTTACCCACAGTCACCACTCTATCCGTGAAGCGCCAGCAGCCAATCAGCGTCATTATCGAGATTCTACACTAAACTTTTTGCCTGATTTAACTGTATGTTATGTATGCACCCAGAATCTGGGGTGTATTGTCGCCCGACACAGACGAACGACACTCCTCGAGTCTGACAGCGAGGTGGGGGTGTATTATCGCCCGACACAGACGGCCGACACTCCTCGAGTCTGACAGCGAGGTGGGGATGTATTATCGCCCGACACAGACGGCTGACACTCCTCGAGTCTGACAGCGAGGTGGGGTGTATTATCGCCCGACACAGACGGCTGACTCTCCTGACAGCGATGTGACAGTGCAGTGTGAAGACGACTGCTAGATTGGATGTTTTTTTTGAGTGCGAATACGATTTTTTCGATTTCTCATAACCTGTAGTATTAAATAAAAACCACAAAAATAAATGTAACAAATTAAATTGAAGGGACATAAAGCATAAATATAATTCGTGGTTGACATAAAGACTACATAATTGACGACAACTGGTCAAAAATTGCCACAAACGGGGTACAATTAAGATACTGTATGTGAGCTGCATGGTTGCGTGAAGCCTATGGGGCTATTGAGAATCGTGAGCTGTGGCAAGTCACCGAAACCCGTATTACCACGAAGCTTAGCTTGACTGTGGTAATTGTTATCAGTCATCAACTATGCATTCACTATATGAAGGCACGCTGAACCGTTCCTACACATTATCTGATCACCTGCAAAGGCACTACAATACGGCAGCAATGTACGTGGAGCACTTACACAAAACGACTAAATACCAGATAAGACATGTCCTATTTGTGCGTTAGGTGTACGTATGTCCGCTGTGTTAGATACGAGGGCTGAAAATCGACAAAGTCCACGTATTTGTATATAGGATCAAACTTGATCAAATGTACACATATTAAACAATTGTGCTGGAATATGTTGCTAATAGCAAGCTTAGTATGTATGCCATTCAATGTATAGCAGTCCAAGTGTCAACAGTATTTAGGCGAGGAACACAGACTCGTCAATCTAAGTCCCAGGGCCTGAGCCCCTGCACAAATACATCTATTCAGATTCAGAACACGTGTAGACTCCACACAAGCGTCTAATGTTTATGTACCTTCATCGTTTTCCCACGATTACAAATATTTTTAGACATCACTTCATTATTTATATTTACCTATCTGTTTGCCGTTTAAGCTAGTCCACGGTTGCTATTGTTCTAAGGATGGTTCATTACCATTAATTTTAGGTTGTGCCGGTCCGTCGGGACGACACATTTTGACACATGGTAGTCCGATCAATTATGTTGACATCGTTTGCATTTATATTCCAAACAGTCACATACAGTCTCACACAGTCACATAAAGTCACACACAGTCACATACAGTCACACACAGTCACACCCAGCCACAAACATTCACACACAGTCACATACAGTCACACACACAGACACACAGACATACACAATCACATACAGTCACACACAGACACACATAAGCAAGCACACACAGTCACACACAATTTCACACACACAGTCACACACAGGCACACGCAATACGCTTTACACGCTTTACATGTTCTACACACGTTACATTGTTTACACATTTTACATCGTTTACACCATTCTCATATAATTACACAGTTTAAATATTGTGCACACTTTACACACACGCACGCACGCACGCACGCACGCACGCACGCACGCACGCACGCACGCACGCACGCACGCACGCACGCACGCACGCACGCACGCACGAACGCACGCACGCACGCAAACACGCACGCACGCACGCACGCAAACACGCACGCACGCACACACACACACACACAGTTACAGTTGCACGACGTAACCCGTGTAAGTCAGCCCAGATGTGTCATCGATTTGTCACCCCGGATATATAACTCGGTTTACTTGGCACAAAGACGTGGGTGTCGTATAGCCGATCAAATTATGTTGAATTTATTTTAAATTCCCACACACATTTAAGCAGTTAGTTAAACTTTGGGAGACACCGTGTTATAAATACGAATAGAAAAGACTGCTAGGAAAGAAAGCCTTGGTTAGGGTAATAAAAAAAACACATTACCGTTGTGAATACCACGTATCACCCGAAGGATTCTTCCATACCAGGGCCACCCCACCCCTCGTCAGCTAAAGTATTCACTGGCTGTCAAAAAGTAACTACCCTCAGTCAAAAAGTGACATAAATTACCACAGCGTCGCTCTTGTGGAAATGTTAACAGTGAATTATTACCCATTCACTTCAGAAAGTCGAGCGCGGCTTACCTTTTAAAATAGGAATTCCATGTATTGTGCCGCGGTCTGCAATCAGTTCTAACCGGTCGGTATTGTGCCGCTATGAAAACCCGCACTACAGACCAGTCCAGTAAGTGAACTGCAGGAATATCTTGTGCTTCCTCGCCTGTCCCTCCCACTCGACTTGTTTACGCATGCCGATTGTCACTGTGCGGTATTCATACGGGCGTCTAGCGTTAGAATGGGCAGCTATCACACATTCTTATTCTGATCCTGAACAGCTATCTAAGCAGTACGTTGTCGCAGCCTTTTCGTAGCTAACCTGCGAGCCGAGATTCCACCGACTTGAGACGCTAGTAAAGCCTGAGATTCGGAATAAACTTACCTGTTTACGGGAAGTTGAGACCGAACTAAATTCGCCAGCAAGCGGAAGTAGTCATTCACCAGACAAGAGTTGCTGGTCAGACTTATACAGTGTCGTGCTCGTCACGCCTGGCCGCGCCTCGCAGCGGTTCCGCGTCGCTGGCCATGGTATGCGGCGCGCTGATTTGTTGGAAGCTCTCTATTGAAATGACGATGAGTCGTGCACGTCGCCTACTCGCTTGACTAATGGTGTAGTTTTCTTGAACACGAGCAACAGTTGCAGGGCTTTGTCAAAACACAATTACATCTATAATTATATTTGTGCAGTGCCAACGCAGTCACCGACTTCTTAATGTCAACACGTAATGAATGATCTAGATTTTATTAATTTCATGACATTTTAGAGATAGTTGTTTACATGAATTGGCATGACAGAACTTGCATTCATCAACATTAAAGTCAATAAAATTATTAGGCTTGATAAGATACCATCGTAACATGTACTGGTAGCGATTTAAAATATCGATTATGCTACAGCGACTCTCACACAAAAATAATTTAAAATATCGATTATGCTGCAGCGACTCTCACACAAAAATAAGGATATGATTCTAGATGTGACAGTAAACTATAATTGTAACAATAGGAGAGACTATGGAGGAGTGGTCCACATGTCTTTCTTTTTTACCATACACTGTTGCTGTTTGATCTGAGATTAAAAGGTTTGGGTAAAAATGAAAGCCAGCAACGGGGAATACTAAGCCACCTGTTTGAAATCTCAAAAGTAAAAGAAGCAAACGTGTCAGAAACAAAGCACCATTTATCGAACATATTGTTTTGCAAACGTCAGAGGAACGTATCTTATGTATATCATATTGGAATAGAACGCTTCACAAATTGTATATGGAACTCTTGCAGGTAATGTTGCAGCAAATTGTGCTGTCAAGCCAAGAAGGAGGTGTATTGGTGTTATTCTTTTTGGCCAAATTGAGAAAAAAAATTGGCAGGTTCTTCAGTTGAGCAATTTGACAGACCGTCGTAGATGGTGTCTGTCATCTTGGGATTTTGTGAATATCTTTGCATTGTTATAACATGGTGTCATGCGTGTTGCCAACAATAAATGTGGTATGCCTACTTTCATTCCCGCTATTCTTACAATTTCTCGATCATTTAAGACACTCTTGGTAGCAGAAGACATTTGCCAAAATTGTCTCGATTTTTCTTGTACTGGAAAGCCGGACTGAAAAGGCATAATTAATTGATGTTCTTATTCTATCTGGAAAAAAGAAGTGTAAGGAATATTATAATTATTCTATAGAGAAACAGCACACAATTTATGTAATTCATAGCTTATGCTGTCAGTATTAAAAATAATTCGAATTGTAATGGTTCATGGATGTGTGGGCCATTGGCCATGTGCTCCCCTAGATCTAGTGGCCTATTCCTCCCTGGTGGGTGTTTTAGATAATCCACGATGACCTTCTTTTCAGGATGAAATTTAACACTTGCTTCTAACATGAAAATATGTCATCATACTTGTTTAAACTAATAGGTAATTTACTTAGTCATTAAATACATTAAAACATAACCACATCAGAAAGTTCAGGTGAGAATTTTATTTCCACGTGAAAATATGACTTTCATTTGCACGTTTCAAGTGATTCCCGCTCTGCGGGTTTCCACGATAGGTGCAGAGTGTAGGGATGACCCCAGTGACACATTTGACACAGACTTTATCTGTGGAGAAAAGTTACATGGCTCACTCCTCCCTTGTCTCCCCTATACTATATTTATATAATTTAATTACACATTTTAGGGCGAATGTATGAAAATAAGAGAAGAACATCCTTGATGTTTAGAGGGGGACACGTTTGTGCTGTTTTCAACGTTCCCGAAGACATGTTATAAATTTGCTAAACTTGGATGCGTGCATTAAATCCCACAATTCACGCGGAAGGTGAGAGGCTGTTGAGTTGACCACCTTGAGAGACTGAACCGGGGATCAGTCGAAGTAGCTGCTTTCAAGTACCGCCGCCTAGTGAACATTCATGTAACTAATGTAAGTTAATGGCCTATCTATGCCTAAAAGGCGGAACTAAGCAAAATTAACAATGGAACAATAACTAGCACCTTGTAAGCTTTTGAGGTAGCCTCGAGATGTCAGTTTACGAGTGATCATGCTTGTCATTAAGTTAACCGTTAACAACACTACGTTGTCCAGTGGTGTATCTGGGGGGGGGGGCATTAGGCCATTAACCCATGACCCCTTAGACTAATTTTTTTGTTTTCCGTATGTAACCTGTCGCGCCACTACACGGTTGTGTAGTAAACTAATGGGTGACTATGCGCGCCCTGGCCTCCTTTTGTGAGATCCTAGGTCAAACCCGATCGTCGTTTTATCATCAAATAAAATAAAATAAAATAGAACTTTGCAACATATACACATACTCATCAATTGTCTGTAATTCAAATGGAAAGGGAGAAAGAAGAAGTGCATTACTTATTAATCACTTTCCCCCTGTATCAAAGTAACATGTACATATTAATAATAAACATAAATTTATAGTATATTGTCATCATAAAATAATATAGTTTCAACAATATCTATTCTAACACAGTGACCGCCCAAATGTTTCTTATTCAGACTTCGGGTCAAATGATTGTCACCTGTCTATGAATATCGACCTATTCTCAATACGACAAGAGTAGTTTGAACGCCCTACACCGATCCGTCTAGTCCGGCCTGTCCTCCTTTTATTGGGCCCACTTTTACGTTGCCCCTCCCCCGCCTATGTTTTGAATATGCAAATCGTGCCTATAGCTGCTCGGGTTACAATTTGAAATAGCTCATAAATACCAAGGCTGCTTGGCGATTTTGGCGCCATCGTAATTGTTTTAACACGAACAAAATTGGTTAGAAATCACACAAGAATAATAACATATTGCACCACGCACGCGCGCGCCCACACGCACGCACGCACGCACGCACGCACACGCGCAACACGTGAACACCTCCACCTGAACCGTAATAGCCGATTACCTGCGTGTGCCTATACGTGTTTGTGATGTTCTGTACTCCGTCTGTTTGTTCACCGTAAGCTTGCTGATTAACGTTGCTAAGCCGACCTTTCTCACTATTAATGTCGCTCTGACAAATATCCCATTCAGCCACGTGTAATATCCCGCTTGAGAAAATAGAAAGCTGACCAATTAATTTATTATGGACATAAGCCGACGTAGCCAGCTATGCCGTGGAACGCTGAGAACGAACGACTGGCTCTGTCGCTTGTTTCTTCTTCGACATGCCGAGATCTCGTGGAGGCTTGAGCGGTAGACCACGAACTTGTCACAGTGCAGGTATCATTGAACGTATTCCATACATCTTAGAAGTTTGCCTAACGTGGCATAACATATAGAAAGGTAAGTTTCTGCATAGCGCATTGTGCAGTCCTCGGGACCGCTCATCGCAGTTTACACTTCACCCCCGACAGACAGGTTCATTCCAACACCAAGTCAACTTCTCTGTGAAGCATTCAGCCTCGCTACAATTACTGCATGAATATTATTCGTCCACATATAGTCACCACTGTCTATAGCCAGGTACTCATTTATACAGCTGAGTGAACTGCGGCAATGTTGAGTGAAAGAAATTGCCCAAACTTTGCATTTTCGTCATGCGAAGATATTGCTGCGATATTACTATGGGGCTTGCTCGAACTTAGTCCGCAGCAGAGGGACCAGGCCAGGCGTCAGGCAAACTTGTTTCATAAAAACATATTAACGTGTTGACGCATCACTTGTTCCGTTGTTATGGTTTCATAATCATTTCCTTGTAGGGATCTGTTTTTACAAATTAGGCAACTACTATACAATGACTGCTAAGATAATTATAAGTTGTTTTAGATCTGTCAATATTGTTGATGTGTTTTGCAACCAGTTTAGCCTGTTTCCACTAATCGTCGAGACGTAGATGTGAATATTAATTCTATACTGCTTTGCGGAATTTCACACTTAAAGAATTTTACTCTCTTAAACACAGTTGAGAATAACAATTCTGGCTCCTCCGAACATAGGTTTCTACTTTGTAAACCAATTTCTCATTTATAGCGGGATATTTGCTTTAAAACACGCTCTTCAATTAGCTTTCGTTTTATAGTTCGTCCGATGATTTTACCGAAACAAAATAATTTTTTTTTGCACAAACGAGCTACTACGTCGTATTGGATACTACGTAGGTTTGGTACGAGCTACTACGTCGTATTGGATACTACGTAGGTTTGGTACGAACTACTACGTCGTATTGGATACTACGTAGGTTTGGTACGAGCTACTACGTAGGTTTGGTACGAGCTACTACGTCGTATTGGATACTACGTAGGTTTGGTTTTTCGCGGAATGATTATAAACTAAGCAATGGATGTCGCAAAACTGGGACATCAACCTTCAACCGGAACTTTGTCAAACATTAGATATATCGATAAATTATTTATTGTGCTGCAACTTCAAACACATGACATCGCGTTCTATCAATGGTACCGTTCAGATCGTTATGCATAGCAATTATTGAGGTCTAGCGCTGTGTAGTTGGTCAAACTTATTTAATAATATCGATAACACTGTTATGAATCAAGCTCTTTTTATGACGCCATTCTATACATGTATATACTTCATGTTCATTCCGCGTATGCATGCGACTCAAAATCAGATATTAACACAATTGTTTGTTAAATAATCGTCTGTCGCGCAGTTTTGTTGAGAAGCCACTGCAATACCGCAAGCCACTTCGTGACACGTGGTTTTGTTGAGAAGCCACTGCAATACCGCAAGCCACTTCGTGACACGTTGTTAATATACAAGACTAATATAGATCGTGTAACAACTGCTTTAACCGCTACACGCCCGTCATTGCTCAATTTCCGAATGTCGCCACATTCTATTACCTGGCTAGACATTTATGACCATACAAAGTGCAATTAGACTAGCCAACCTTTTCAGAATATCACGTCATATCTACCAGTAGGCAGTACTGAGCCACTGAGGTATTTTACAGCCAGAACGGTTTTCATCCTCGCTAGTTATTCTCTGTTCCTTTAAGCCTTTAAGGTGAATCTACAATTTACTTGGTCGCATTCGATACATACCCAGGCGCGATATTGACGTTCGTGCCTTGGAAGGGTAATGAATTAGTCATCGTGTGTATGATTATCAAGTGTAGCAGGCTGCGTCGTTGACGTTAGCTTGGAAAAGGCAGAAGTGGGAAGTAACATTGCACAAAAAGCGGTAGATCTACCGCTTTTCAAGATGTGAGGGCGGTAGATCGCGTCGCGAGCCTCGCGCCGCATTCGCTAGGGGGAGTGTGAGAGGGGTTCCTCTCCTGGCGGGACTGTTTGTAAATTTTAGGATATATTTACTTAATTTTGGTGCATCTTCTATGTGATGTGTTGGTATGTTTGGATTCGAAATGAGTACATTTAATTGTTTTACCCGTGAAATTAGGTTTGACGCTAGATTTAGGCACTAAAGCGGTCGACCGTGATAGTATCCCAAATTTAAGGAAAAAAAACGTGAGTTCTACCGCCAAAGCAGGAGACTTGGCACGTCTGGAAAAGGTACTTGTTCGTCACCAGAAGTCGAACAGAAGACCTCTTTCAAAGTTGTCAAGTCACTCGTGTACATATGACAGTTTTCATTCTGTCTGGGACAGGCAGCACGCAGAGAGTGAACACTACCACGGTAAGGTATGCTATCATACATTTATTAATTTACTTACTGAATTCTTCACAGTCACCTATCCCATAACCGTAAGTGGTCGTTGAGGCACATTCTCTGATGACCTGGCAAGCTGTCTCCTCCTTTGTCAGTCATTTATACTCAAGTCATGCAAATTCTGAGATGCTATCTATCCAGTTCTCTGTCTGCTCGCCTCTCTTTCTCCTGCCTTCCACCATGCCGCTAGGCCAATGGACCTCGTGCCCTGACTAAACAATCTCAGCTTCATACTTCCGATAGGAAATCTTTGTGTCGCCTGATGTTTTCGATGATTATATTGCAAATGTCTTCATTGGTGACATTGTCTGTCTATGGGATGCAAGATGTTGCATCTCATCTCCGTCGAGTGAATTCTTTTTGAAGTTGTGGTGTTCGCGTAAATATTTCGCAGCTTAGAGAAGGATCGATATAACCAGAGCCCGCGGCAGTTTTATTTGGTTTTCTTTGTGATGTTGTTGTCTCTCCACAATGGTTTCAATATTGCGCAACTTCTGTTTTTGTTCCTTCTACAACTCTCATCAAACTGCTTACTGAATAGCTTAGATTAACTAAAGACTGATGTTGTGTTATGCGAGAATAATATAAAACTTCATTGCTGAATGATGGAATTTATCTCAGCAATATTACACCTTGATGATTGCATTTCAATAAAACAAAAATAACTAAATCAATTCAAATTGATTTTTTTACATAACTGGTTTTGTAATTGTTTGTATTATCTGTATAAAATCGCTGACGATGTTCATGTAGTCATAAAAAGATCCGCACCCTATGTTTATCACAAAGCCTTTTAATACCTGTTTCAATTTTTAAGTCAGGCAAGTTCCATCTAGCGAGTCTCACATTAACAGAAGCCGTTGTGTTGCTATTAATCTTGTCAACGTCCACCTGTTGTAAAATTATCATTTCGCTTTAGATAATGTTCTTTATATTTAATAGACATAACACATAATTATTGCCAAATTTGATCCAAATAACACATAACAGTTATATACATTGTAACTAAAATTCAAAGAACGTCCCAGTTGGTTAGTTATGTCTCAACCGCAACGCAATAACTGCACGCAACGAAGATCACTGGTTTCATTTCCTTCATTTGAAAACGATAATGAATTACGACACGGGGCAGGCCAATTAAATGAGGGTCAATATTATTAATTTTACCTGTTGGAATACAAAATACTGTCCAAACAGTCTACATGTCTAACCCCACCTAAGGTCATTAATACTCGACATCGACATAGGTGAATAATTTTAGCGAATTGCCGTTGAAGTAGCTGCTGGATTAATAAACACAAATCCGGAATGACGCGACTACGCAAAAAGTGTGTCGTCCTCTCTCGAGGTGTTTGTGATGCGTGCTACGTCATAATGACGTTATATGAGCTCTGGTGAAAAAGCGCTGAGCTGATTTCCGTCGGGTTATGCCCAACGCACTATGTGCTTTGGGTGCGCGGCTACCCTTAAACTCCACGACCAGGTACGTTGCCGTTATACCGCAGTGGACCGAGCCCTTTCTGGTTCGTCTGCGGTGCAGCCATATTGTTATTGGTTCCGAGATACGTGCGAAGTATTTTCCACAGTTAAAGTGGATGTATACGTATCGTTCATGAAAAAAAGCGCAGTGGCACAGCGACACAACACAGGCCTACTAGGCATGGTTGGAACCGAATCCTCCATTTATTAGCTGCGGTGTATTTCGTCTTGATCTTCTTGTTCTTCCTCTTCTCGTTCTTTTTTCGTTCTTCTTTTTTATTATTATTTTATTGTTGTTATTATTATCCGAAATGCCTCTCCCAATGTAGCCACTTACAGTATTGCGCGCCCCGTCCCCAGACTGGCCTCGGTGTCGTCTTCGTTGTTTAATCTCCTCATCTTGTCTTCTGTGTCCACCTTCTAAACAAGTGGTTCATTGTTCATCGTCGGGTCTTCGCAGACGCCCATCTATTTATTTTGTTTTTATTTTTGTGAATTATCTAGTATATCAACACTAAACGACTTACTTCTTTTTCGATATCTTTATATTTGAGCTGTATATGCTAGGGATACTATAGGACGAACCGTAGTTGTGTTATTTATTCCTTAATGCCGGTTTACATGAACGACATTCGCCCCGATTTGTCGGCCGTCACCGTGTCGCATGGCCACGCGCAATTATTGTGTGTGTGCGTTTAGACGTGCGACGCTGCGATATAGATATTGACCCTTGCTACTCCCCATTTGAGGTTAGATGAAAGGACACTTGTTGTCGGTCGCTTGATGTACCGCTGGGTCAACACGACCGATTTTTCCAGTGCAATATCGCGCGACACGCGTCAGCCGACAAAAAAAAATAAATCGCTATTGTAAACCGGCGTTTACAACATTACGTGACACGCCTGCTCTACGCCCATGGCTGCGCTTCCGTCGTAGGTACTTTCGGCCGAGGAGCTTTCGCTGACTGCGATATGGCCCGGCCGAGGTCCGAAATCAGGGCGGAAGTTAAACAAGCCGTAGAACATTATATCGACCAATTGATCAACGAAAGCACGGCCCCGGGAACTGGCGTCGCCGTCGAACGCAACCAACTTAGACCATGTCACGGTAAGTGCGAGCTTCGTTACGGACAGCCATCCCCCGTGCGTGCGTGCGTGCGTGCGTGCGTGCGTGCGTGCGTGCGTGCGTGCGTGCGTGCGTGCGTGCGTGCGTGCGTGCGTGCGTGCGTGCGTGCGTGCGTGCGTGCGTGCGTGCGTGCGTGCGTGCGTGCGTGCGTGCGTGCGTGCGTGTGTGTTGATTATTGAGTGTTCATAATAGTGAAAATGTTTTGGCGAACAACGCATTGAATACAAGTGTCACGTGTTACCGTAACTTGCATGTGTTGATCTAAACTAGGTTTTGTTTATCTTACCTGCGTACTCTGTACAAGGTATTCTGGACTAGGTAGACTTCTGCGTAAATTTTATCAGAATTTGCTAGTGTTTTCATTAGTATATAATATTTATAATGCATATAACTACGACTGATGTGCAGCGTGGGACCATTGCCGTATAAGTAACCGTGACGTATTGCTTCTAATACGCCAGTGAATTCGACGTCTTCCTTCCAAATTACAGCAATGTCTAAAACATTTTACGCTAACGTTAACGATCCTGGTTTAGAACCTCTGCTATGATATCGCACATATCATGACATTTGCCATATACCACGTCAATAGTAATGCGTGTCAAAGTATTGTGGTAAAATGACTGTGAACGACTTGGTGATGCATCCTGTGCCTGTGCACACAGCGTGGAGGCGGAGACCCGTCTCCGTCAGACCCTCCATGACAGTACACGTCCGAACCAGAAACAATGGTAACCTTGGTGGTGGATGTAGCACGCTAACTCGGGCAACGCCCCGAACAATAGAACAATAATATAATTGAAACCGATTCAAATCCTACGACTCAATCGCAGCAACACATTGACCCCGCTAATCTGTCTCGCGAGGATGTTTACACGAGCGATTTTGGTCCGATTATGTCGTATGTCGTGGTGTCGTATGACATGATCGGATAAACATCGGACCAAGATCGTTCTTTTAAACTGGCCTTCATTCCGCTGATTTGCTCCACTTTCCTAGGCTCGAGGTTTCTTCTAACAGTAGAACTCTTGAGGAGTAGTTTCCAATGGAAAGACGCGAGAAAAACCTATTGTTTATTAAGCACATATAATACTACTACTAATAAAATACCACTACTAGTTAGCTAGATGGATTTCACTAATGTTCAGCACTGTGCTGCCGTTGTCGCTGCAACTGTTGCACTAACTAACATATAGGCGGGTAGTTGGTTCATCTGCATTCGCAAGGTGCAAACGCTGCGTGCTTGCCTATCATTTCAGCCGCGGATGCAGCTATTCAGCCGTTGTGTTGTTGTCTTGTTGTACTGGTATCCAGTATTTCATTGACGCATACATGTGTGTTGTATTCAGTTTTTTTTTTTAAATACACGATTTAGCGATAAAATAAAGTATGCCGATTAAATGACATTCTTAGAAATAGCTCTTTTAAAATGCAGCCAAATACATCGTCACATTTGCAGGTGAAAAGTAACGGATGATTTACAAGTCTGTCAAATCCCAACACTACAGCAATAAATATTAAAACATGAAGTTTAACATTTTTAATTAAGAAGATGTTTTTAATATCGAAAAATTATATTCATTATACAAAACCGCCCAAACATTTCCGTATCCGCTAACCAGTGAAAATCCTTGTACGTTCCCGTTAAATGAGAAAATAATATCCCATAATCGTCATCTGTGTCGCCATGCCGTCTCAGAGCAACGCCGCCCAATGGAGTCGCGCGCGGCTCGCATCCCCGACTACATGAACTGTGCGGGTTGTGCGCCAGCGGGCATCTCACGGCCAATGTCGAGGCCTCACCGACACCACTGGATTGAGTTCCAGCCGAACGGCAGCCCGGAACCACCTTACTCGCCGACTCCGCCACCGCCACATCAGCGGCAGTGTCATCGCTACGTTCCGCGAGACTCGATGCTCACTGCGACCGTCAGACCAGTCTGTCCGGAAAAGAAAGTTCGCAGGTAACCGACGTCGTGTTAATGCGCGAGACTGCGCCGGATGGTTGTCAGTCTGCGATCATTGTTCTGACTGGCTGAAAATATGCAAGACCTCATCTGATTGCTTGTTCATGTTTAAATCCTATTACACATGTTTAAATCCTATTACACATGTTTAAATCCTATTAAACATGTTTAAATCCTATTACACATGTTTAAGTCGTATAGCTACACTGTCTCCGATTTATAACATAACGTCGTCGTCGTCGTCGTCGTCGTCGTCGTCGTCGTCGTCGTCGTCGTCGTCGTCGTCGTCGTCGTCGTCGTCGTCGTCGTCGTCGTCGTCTTCGTCGTCGTCGTCGTCGTCGTCGTCGTCGTCGTCGTCGTCGTCGTCGTCGTCGTCGTCGTCGTCGTCGTCGTCGTCGTCGTCGTCGTCGTCGTCGTCGTCGTCGTCGTCGTCGTCGTCGTCGTCGTCGTCGTCGTCGTCGTCGTCGTCGTCGTCGTCGTCGTCGTCGTCGTCGTCGTCGTCGTCGTCGTCGTCGTCGTCGTCGTCGTCGTCGTCGTCGTCGTCGTCGTCGTCGTCGTCGTCGTCGTCGTCGTCGTCGTCGTCGTCGTCGTCGTCGTCGTCGTCGTCGTCGTCGTCGTCGTCGTCGTCGTCGTCGTCGTCGTCGTCGTCGTCGTCGTCGTCGTCGTCGTCGTCGTCGTCGTGATCTGATCCGACATCTTATCCATGCGACAGCGGCATGTGCTACACACCATCCGACTACGCGTGGATGGACGTGCCCAATCCCTACCTACAGCCGGAAACTGGCATCTACCAAGTGCCACACAACACCACCTACAAGCGCGACTACTTCGGACCCGATAAGGTGGGCAATAGTAGGGCGATGCCAGAGAAAGGCCATGTAGATTTTGGAGGCGACCGTTTCACAACGACGTTTTCTTCTACTTTGTCAACGAGCAACACGTAAACAATGTAGTGCATCTAGTTTACGTTATTTGTAAGTGTGGAAGACAACTGATATATTTACGTTAACATTTCAAACATATTCAGCGGGCTAAGCATCTTTATTTGTATTCAGGGAAACGCCGACTACCTCCCGGCCCTGCACGAATGGATAAGGAACGCTTCCGAAGACGGTAAGATTCGTTCATGACCGTACACACGTTTATGTCTTGACGGGGCGCATTTAACTAAGATGCATTTAAATTGGAAGTGGTTAAAGAGCCTTTCCGGAAAGGCTTTTTAGTCTGTAAACTAAAGAGCCTTTCCAAAAATTGGTCATCATAGGAAATTCTGAGCGTAATTTTGGAACCGACAATCAGATTGAAAAGTCGACAAGTTAGGCCGCTGACCGGTATGTCTTGATTTCCGCCCGCCTTTCACACAACTGTTACACCCGTTGGTAGTACCTGATTTTTTTCTAGGGGATACAAAAAATTTTCGCCATTTAATTTCGACCAGAAATCTGCACACTTACCAAAGTTTTCACTTTTAATGAGCAGTAATGACATAAACAAAATTAATATACTAGATAACATGTGTAGCACAACTAGTAAACAATCTACTCACTATAAAATACCTTCATTTTAAAACAACAAAATCGCATTCAAGGGGAAAAGTGCCCCTCCATGTCTCCTGGACATGAATGAGTTAATGCGCATTAAAGACACAGTTTTCATGCAAATACAAGGAACGTACAGAATATAAGGCTGCAGTGTTACGAGTACGGGATAAGAATACACTTTTTAGCCTAAAATGCATCCACATGAAAAATAACCTTTCGGGTTTCGCGCGCGCACTCTTTTTTCTTCTCTTAGAAAAATTAGATATGTTTGACCAACTGATTTAGTTTAATTTTATTTTGAAAGGTGGCTCCTCGATAGCGACGATCAAAGTCTTAGAGGAGTCTCCTGACCATATTTGTTTATTTACATTAATATATACCATGTTTACTTACAACCATATACACCTGTATTATTTAAAATTATAATTTAACATGGATATATATGTATTATGTGAGGCCAAATAAAGCATTTCTTCTTCTTCTTCTTCCTTAGTCTGTACACTAAGAAACCTTTTGGAAAGGCTCTGTAGTCTACATATACCGTTTTATATAATGTTTGACAGTATATATACTACAGCAATAAAAAAATATATATAACATTGTTAATTAAGATGCATTTACAATCGAAAAAGTAAGATAATTTGAGCATTTTATTTATACAAAACCTCCAAGATAGCTCCGCATCATTTAAGTAGTGAAAATCGTTGTATCGTCGTGCCGTCTCAGAGCAACACCGTCCGGCAGAGTTCCGGGCGGCCAGCGTCCCCGACTACAGAAACTGCGCCGGCTGTGGGCCAGCAGGCATCTCGCGACCAGCATCTCAACACCGTCACCACTGGCTTGCGTTCCTGCCGAACGGCAGCCCAAAACTGCCTAACGAGCCGACTCCGCCACAACCACTGTGTCTGCCACGGTCTCCTCGCTCCGCGCCGCGAGACTCCGGAAAGGCTCATTAGCCACTTCCATTAAAATTGCCCCCTCAATTGTGCCGCTTATTGCAACAACCCCGTAAGTGCTATTTTGTATTAAGTGATAAAACGAGTTTAAAGTTTGATACGTATATGCTACAGTATATAATAATACCACATAGTCAAATGGCTAAAACCAGGACATACGTGTGCGTTGTACCGATTCAGTTGTAATCGCTATAACAAATAGAGGTATCTGTTGACCAATGTACAACTAAACCTCAATTTTGATTTTTTTATTGACTTAGGGGTTGTTTCACTGAGCAGTACAATTCAACGTTTAGCGTGTCTCTCTAAAGCGCCTAGGGCTGTGCTAAGGACTGGATACTGCCAGTGGCGTATCTAGGGTCTCACAAGGGGAGGCCAAAGGGCAAGCCTGGTCACCTACGCTACCATGTAGCGGCGCAACGGAAAAATACGAGATAAAAATTCAAACAAATTAAGCCACAGGGGCGTGGCCCAGTGGCCTCTCCCCTTAATGGGCCACTGGACACTGCACTGTAGAAGAACTTACCTTTAAGTAGACGATATTTGTGTACGCCCTTGTATGGAGCCTTAGCAGTGAGTCTTGGACACTCCAGAAAGACGACGACTTAAGTAGAAGAGGTTTGTGTACGCCCTTGTATGGAGCCTTGGCAGTGAGTCCTGGACACTCCAGAAAGACGACGACTTAAGTAGAAGAGGTTTGTGTACGCCCTTGTATGGAGCCTTGGCAGTGAGTCCTGGACACTCCAGAAAGACGACGACTTAAGTAGAAGAGGTTTGTGTACGCCCTTGTATGGAGCCTTGGCAGTGAGTCCTGGACACTCCAGAAAGACGACGACTTAAGTAGAAGAGGTTTGTGTACGCCCTTGTATGGAGCCTTGGCAGTGAGTCCTGGACACTCCAGAAAGACGACGACTTAAGTAGAAGAGGTTTGTGTACGCCCTTGTATGGAGCCTTGGCAGTGAGTCCTGGACACTCCAGAAAGACGACGACTTAAGTAGAAGAGGTTTGTGTACGCCCTTGTATGGAGCCTAGGCAGTGAGTCCTGGACACTCCAGAAAGACGACGACTTAAGTAGAAGAGGTTTGTGTACGCCCTTGTATGGAGCCTTGGCAGTGAGTCCTGGATACTCCAGAAAGACGACGACTTAAGTAGGAGAGATTTGTGTACGCCCTTGTATGGAGCCTTGGCAGTGAGTCCTGGACACTCCAGAAAGACGACGACTTAAGTAGAAGAGATTTGTGTACGCCCTTGTATGAAGCCTTGGCAGTGAGTCCTGGACACTCCAGAAAGACGACGACTTAAGTAGAAGAGATTTGTGTACGCCCTTGTATGAAGCCTTGGCAGTGAGTTCTGGACACTCCAGAAAGACGACGACTTAAGTAGAAGAGGTTTGTGTACGCCCTTGTATGGAGCCTATGCAGTGAGTCCTGGACACTCCAGAAAGACGACGACTTAAGTAGAAGAGATTTGTGTACGCCCTTGTATGAAGCCTTGGCAGTGAGTCCTGGACACTCCAGAAAGACGACGACTTAAGTAGAAGAGATTTGTGTACGCCCTTGTATGAAGCCTTGGCAGTGAGTCCTTGACACTCCAGAAAGACGACGACTTGAGTAGAAAATATTTGTGTACGCCCTTGTATGGAGCATTGGCAGTGAGTCCTTGACACTCCAGAAAGACGACGACTTAAGTAGAAGAGGTTTGTGTACGCCCTTGTATGAAGCCTTGGCAGTGAGTTCTGGATACTCCAGAAAGACGACGACTTAAGAAGAAGAGATTTGTGTACGCCCTTGTATGAAGCCTTGTCAGTGAGTCCTTGACACTCCAGAAAGACGACGACTTGAGTAGAAAATATTTGTGTACGCCCTTGTATGGAGCATTGGCAGTGAGTCCTGGACACTCCAGAAAGACGACGACTTAAGTAGAAGAGATTTGTGTACGCCCTTGTATGAAGCCTTGGCAGTGAGTTCTGGACACTCCAGAAAGACGACGACTTAAGTAGAAGAGATTTGTGTACGCCCTTGTATGAAGCCTTGGCAGTGAGTCCTGGACACTCCAGAAAGACGACGACTTAAGTAGAAGAGATTTGTGTACGCCCTTGTATGAAGCCTTGGCAGTGAGTCCTTGACACTCCAGAAAGACGACGACTTGAGTAGAAAATATTTGTGTACGCCCTTGTATGGAGCATTGGCAGTGAGTCATTGACACTCCAGAAAGACGACGACTTAAGTAGAAGAGGTTTGTGTACGTCCTTGTTTGGAGCCTTGGCAGTGAGTCCTGGACACTCCAGAAAGACGACGACTTGAGTAGAAGAGATTAGTGTACGCCCTTGTTTGGAGCCTTGGCAGTGAGTCCTGGACACTCCGGAAAGACGACGACTTAAGTAGAAAAGGTTTGTGTACGCCCTTGTTTGGAGCCTTGGCAGTGAGTCCTGGACACTCCAGAAAGACGACGACTTAAGTAGAAGAGGTTTGTGTACGCCCTTGTATGAAGCCTTGGCAGTGTGTCCTGGACACTCCAGAAAGACGACGACTTAAGTAGAAGAGGTTTGTGTACACCCTTGTATGAAGCCTTGGAAGTGAGTCCTGAACACTCCAGAGAGAGGATGAGAAACGTATGTACACGCACTCGAGATGTGGGCATGGCGCTGAATGCTCAGGACAAGCTGGACACAGATCAAGACAAACATCTGGGTCAAAAATAAACTAGGGGCCATGGAAGAAGGATTTTTAATTAAGAGGAGAAAGCTAGATAAGTACGTCCGTTGGGAAAGAAACCAGAGAATCAGGTACTTACCAGCATAGCACGGGAACTACCAGGAACAAATTGGATGGATTGACAACTTCAAGCATTGGACAGATGGTGAATTCGAAGTAGCTAGAGAGATTGCAGGGGACGACAACGGCCTACCTAAGGAAGGAATAAAGCAGGAATATTTAATAACCCCGATGACACGTGAAACTACTCAATGTCATTCCTGTCAAATATAAAAGTTTGTTCTTGTGACCCACAGAAACAGCTGATATCATGATAAATGTTTAGACACCTATTTTATCAATGTAAACTCTACCCGTTCACCCCTCGTTTTCAGAGCGTCAAGCGGCTATTGCCATCCTGGATGAACGAGGCGGCCCTCCGCGCCACGCGACGATGTGTCCGACCCGGCCGCTTGGAGCGACTCGCGCCCGTCTGCCGGCCGCCTTCAGGGGGCCCGACACTCCGACAGCTGGCATCGTCACCGGCCTACCGGTATGGGCCGCGGCCAATCCCATTGTAAAGATGCAACAGGCGCGCCTGCTCGAAGCTGTGCAAAAGTAAGACGACAATTAAGTAGGAACGCAATGCAAATAGCGTGAAAATGATACCGCAATTACTTCGATAACACTAAGCAGTGCGACCGAACTAATAAGCCGGCAACTTCTACAACACGGTGTAGACGATAGTTGTATTAGAGTAATAACAACCACAACGATAATAGTGCTACTAATTCCGACGTGGTGGTGCTGGTGCTAGTGGCGGTGGCTGTGGTGATTCTGGTGGCAGTGGTGGTTCGGTGATGGTGCTTTGTGGTAGTTGTGGTGGTTGTGGCGGCGGTGGCGGCGGTGGTGGCGGTGGCGGTGGTGGTGACGTGACGATGATAATGATGTCGATGGCAATAACAACAACTGGACTACTAGTAACATAGGAATAACAAAGGGAACAGGTATCTTGTAGAAGTATCTACTATATTAGTAATGTTGTAATAAAATTGCTGTAAGTTGGCGATAAGGGCAGTTAACAGGCATAATCAAGATATTACTTGTGGTTTAATATATCTAAGAGTGTAATGAACTTGCGAGTAAGTGAACAGCCACATAGGTATTGTGCTACATTGGACTCGAATATGTCTATAATCAAACCGCTTCCGTTTCCGGGTGCCATGACACGTGGCGCCCAACTGCGTAGCGCGTGACGCCCACGTGACAAACGTAGCGTCATACTTTGGTTAGAATGACCCTTCATGAATTGAGTCACCGGCTCTTGTCAAGTCAGGAATCAGTGGTGGTGGTGGTGGTGGTGGTGGTGGTGGTGATGATGATGATGATGATAATGATAATGATGAAGGAGCAGCTTTAGAAATAGTGTTAACATAAGAGGTTAATATACATTATAGGTAAAGGAATAATATATCTTACATAGAGGTGCATAATGATAAAAAATTATCAGCTTTTTACATAAATTGTCAACGTTTCATTTATGGTGGATATAAACAAACTGCTCCATTGGTACGCTACAATCGCTATAATATAAGTCTCCACATACCACATACTAACGACTTCTGATTCTGCGGCTCGTTCATCACACGTGATACACGTCTGACACGTGACACCTGCATGTCATCCTATTGGCGTGGAGTACTAAATGGTTATGTCGTACTTTGAATAGAATGCGTCTTGATACGTTGGGCTACCTGGCTTTAAATGAAATCATGAATACATTACTAACAACAAACAACTAACATGGTATTATATTTCCTGCGAGAACGAGGAGGGCTCAACTAGAACGCACCGCCAATAGTGCAATAGGTTTGAACAGACCGCGTCTTTCATGTTGGCGATTTTCTCATGACGCTCAAATAAGCAACACATTATCAGGTAGAATATAATATAATTAATTTCACAAATCAATGTTACCAACAACTACTAACCAATTTCTCAATTTTTATATTTGTATTATTTGCTATATTTACCCCTTGCCGCTGTCTCCTGCGCCACCCCTACCCCCTCACAAGCTACCCAATGATCCGCAGATGGTTTGGCATATTAGAAAGCATAGACACTCGGCGAATTTTGCGAATGGACGACAGCGTTATAGGATTTTCAGGTCGAAGTACAACGAATCGGCACGCGACCATCAGACGGGGGATCACCACGCCACCACGATTGGCCCTGGCCTGCTCACGTGGTCATACGGGCCAGGTGAGCTGTTATCATATACTCGCCAGGTGGCGTGCCAGCTTCTTCTCAAATTGCTCTCTCTCTCTCTCTTTCTCTCTGTGCCTATTTGCGAGATCTTAAAACTCCATTCTCAGTTCATTTAGCTCATCGCGAATCATGTTTGTTGATGTTCAAATCTGAACAGTTTAATAAATGGGCGCAGTCGGTTTAATAACAGCGCGTTATTTTGTTAAAGTCATTGCTATATTAATTAGGACAACGGCTCGGTGTTACTGCATAAGGAGTAAATTATGCAAAAATATAGAATGTGGTTAATATGTTCAAGGGTTGAACTCATTTATTTAATTCCGTTTGCAGCCGATTCCGATGCCGATATCTAAGATTTCACTCAGTGTATTGTGCTAAGGTTTGCACATTACGGTATAATTTCATAGTTTAATGACAGCACCAAGCTAAGGTGCAAGAATAAAATTTGAGACAACCCCCAGAATACACGCCCAATTTGAGTAACGGTTTAGAACAATCTGGTGCGCCACCTAGCGAGTACACTGTGAATAAAGTTAAGGCGACATACTAACCCCAACTGCACACGACTATCGGGCGATAATTTCGACTGCACTTCTAACGCACGTTGCGGTAATTGCCGATAAACTAAGCACCACCTTTTGCACTAAAATTGCACATAAACGCTGTACATTACCAGTTCAGATATCGAACGCCAGATGGCGACAGTATGTCGGCTTGCCTTTAGTTCCGATTTCCGCGGGCCGTGCTCGGCTGCTGGATGTGCGAGTTCAGCCTAACAACAATACTCTTTGTGTTTCAGTCCCGGGGAGTGGAATTGCGGCCCTCCTCCTCGGTACCAGAAGCAGAATGCCCGCAAATCTGGAGGCCAGCAAGAGAAAGATACTTCGAATGTATTTTTCGCTGTAAGTACTGTTGCCACGGGCGTGTCCGCGGGAGGGGGCAAGGGGGTCACTTGCCCCCCGATCTGGAATTTGCTACTCAGTGACTGGCTGAGAATTTAGGTTTTAAAGATGAGTCATGCTGATTAATACATACTTGGCAAGGGGGTCACACACACACACACACACACACACACACACACACACACACACACACACACACACACACACACACACACACACACACACACACACACACACACACACACACACACACACACACACACACACACACACACACACACACACACACACACACACACACACACACACACACACACACACACACACACACACACACACACACACACACACACACACACACACACACACACACACACACACACACACACACACACACACACACACACACACACACACACACACACACACACACACACACACACACACACACACACACACACACACACACACACACACACACACACACGTCAAAGGGATTTTAACAGCATAAAACTAATAATGTTTACCCCACGAACATTTAGCATCGTTATTGGGTATAAAATATATATTTTTTTAAAGTTAACGTTTTCCAGAAATGGCATTAGGAGCTGTATTATTCTTAATATACATCAATGAATTTGGCACATACATGAACAATTGTTGGCCTCTCGATAAGCCAATGACTTCTTTGTTCGCTCGCTATCTGGGTGTTTTGCATTGGATGGTAATCTTGTTAAAATCGTATGGCATAGATGTGTGATCAATAGATAACAAGATTAGGCATTTTATAAGACAAACTAAATAATTATCGTAGACCAATGTCAATATAGATTTATCCGAATCTGGTTGTTTACGTACCGGGCTGAATTGCAGCTTTCATGTTAGGCTTTGGCAACGTCATGCTTAAGCACCCATCCACAAAGTTGTCATTGTTGTTTATATTGCGATCGACCCGCGCCTCGTCTCTGATCCATGATAACCATCAGCCGCAACACATTTTTCGGAAGATGCCAGAACCGAGACTTTTCATTTATAAATATAGCATCAACACAATATGTTTTAAAACGTCTATATCTTTTATGTTTTAAGTTAAACTATATTATAATTTCTCACAAAGTATTAAGCATTCGTTCCAGCGATGTTATTCTGTTATTGCACATAACAAGACAAATTTAACTGCACCGTTTTGCATCGACTTGCTTGCACAAACACATTTTCTATTTACCTATCCACACACAAAAATATACAATTATGTTCCGTTTTATTATTTCCGGTACTTGTTAATTAACTGTTTTCTTTGAAGAATGAAACGTGTTTGACCAATTGACCAAATTAGCTTAATTTCAATTTATGAGGCGGCTTAGAGACCCTGTTTTATTATATGTACCTTACTATATATTCTTTTTTTTAAATGTATTATACACTCATATTGTGTACAATTATAAGGTGTTATTCTTCTTCCAAATGGATTAGCAGATAATACTCAATGTTAGAGTAAATGCTTTTCTTGAATGTTTTATGCCACCAAGAACAATGTCGATTAATATAACATAATCTCCCGCTTTGACAAATAATTTTCGATTCGATAAACGACCCCGTGATTCAGTTTTGACGACACTGAACACGCAACCTTTCATTGTTGATACTGTAACCAGAACAATGCCAGTGTGCGATGCATTCTCGATGACACTAACTCTTGCTAAGTATACTAAAAACGCCACGTTCTTCTCGGTGACGTCTATAACGCACTGTTTTCTCCGTTGCAGCCCATGAGTCAACCATATCGCGGCTACTTCGTCATCCACCCGGAATGGGTGTCCGAGCAGAAACTCATGAACGCGGCTATTAAAACTGTGCAGCCGCCCTTCTGCTGAGCAAGTGCATCAACCGGTTACGCTTGGCCGCACCGTCTATCTCACATCTGTTGTGCACTCTATACTTCCTGGCTCTGCACGCCTCGGTTCGGTGTAGCAATGGGCGTGTTGACTCTGCGCTACTGGGCTGGTCTGGGTTCGGCTATGCACTGTTGGCTCAGCGCTGGGTTCAGCAATGCATTGCTCGGTTAGGTTTTGCACTGGTCATTTAAGCTCTAAGCAACTCAGCTCAGCTACCTCTGACAAAACGTCCACAGAACATTCGCTAGCAAGCGTGTTGACCGGGATTTAGCTCTCTGAAATCTTGCATCTTCTCGCAGTTTCCCGCCATCGGCCGTGTATGCAGTTATCAAATGTAATTCGAAAACGAACGCAGCAGCAGCAGCAGCAGCATCATCATCATCATCAGCAGCAGCAGCAGCAGCAGCAGCAGCATCATCATCATCATCAGCAGCAGCAGCAGCAGCAGCAGCAGCAGCAGCAACAACAACAACAACAACAGCAGTAGTAACGAAGACAACAACAATGCATATTACATAACCACACTGCTGATCACCGCTACGTGTGTAATATACCTCCTAAGCAGCTACGCCCTGCCTACACATACTGGCTGATGGTTTTATCGGTTTGATAATGATATAAACATAGCTAATAACTGTATCATGTCGAATGTCTTAACTATATAGAAATGTCGTGTGCGTAACGTAGTTGGAGACATGTAATAAATAACTGGTCTTGGACCAGAACAAGCAAAAACTGCAACTGTTATTCTTATTCTTATTGTTATTCTTATTCTTATTGTTATTCTTATTCTTATTGTTATTCGTCTACATCGGTTGCTAAATTAATCGCAACAATGGTTGGCACAGCCGTCTTTAATGCCACAATAGCATTAACCAATCACCCCATCTCAATTTTCTCTAGGTAGCGAATCCATTTCTTCTGAACCGATGTTCGTTTCCGCGTCAACTGTGTCGGGTGTGTTAAAGGAGCAAAGTCTGAGCAAAGTTTTATTTTCCTAAAATCGTGTTATAAAGTATAAACTATATTTATTCTAACATCTTGAACGCCCAAATGTGTTTTAATAAACTACAATTTTAAATAATATTTTGACCGTTATTTGTTTATTAATTTCGACCGCATGCAATGTATCCACTATATTCGAGTCGAACCAATGCACAAGTATATGGAAAAATTGTGGTTCCTTAAAACACGGTTGGATTACATATAGTTTATTATATAATATGATTTTACAATAAAAACCGCCAGGCTTTGTACATTTCAGTATATGTCATAAATAATTTCCCCAGCCTTAGCTTGACACCACTGATAAACCATCATAATAAACGGATTTGAATTTGAAAGAAATATTCATACGTCGTCGCGACATTGCTTCTATATTTACAGTCATAATTAAGCGAAAGGCTGTTCGAATAGGCCATACACGACACCTAGTGTGGACCAACTCTCCGACTGTCCCGTGTACGAGTAACCGTGTCACATCGTAACTTTACTTCGGCGCACATTTTTTTAAATATGATATGTGACTAGTTTTACCGAGTAGTGATACGTTTTGATAAAGGCCCGTTTACACGAACGATTTTTTAAATGATTGTCCGATTTTTATCCTATAGGTGTGACCTATTACCTTTGGTGAAAGGTCACGACGAGTGCCCCACGTGTCGGTCGCTGATTGGCCGCTGCTTCCAATTCTATGACGCAATCATAGCCACACATTGGCCGCGCTAATCGGTATCGAGAGGGTGTTTATAGGAGCGATTATGGTCAGATTACGTACGACAAAATCGGATCAAAATCGCTCGTGAAAGCGGGCCTTAATACTGTGGATACCATAATCGAAGCTTCGTGAAAGGGAGAGTTTATCCCCAAAATGGCAATATAGAAGAGGTCTTTGGATGGTTCACCGACTGACCAAATTGAGGCGCTGCGCTGGGAAGCAGTTTTAAAGTTGTGTTTAGATATTTTAATATGAAATTAATCTTACCTTACGTAAATATGATCCAGTAGTTTACATGGTTTTGCGACAAGACGCTTACGACACCTGCTAAGCAAAGCGGCGGTATAGTATACGAACCTCTACATTTAACATTTAAAAATATGCTTTGACCGTTCTCAGTGTTATTTTAATTTTTCGGAGCGAATATCATATGTTACATGTGCATACAATGCATGCGAGGCACATCATTTCACGGGTGTTAATGGCACGCCAACCACGAGATGCGAGACACGGCGGACCCTGATAAACGTTATCCACAGGAACGGGTCATTGTCGACAGCCGTTCGCAAGGTTGATATTCATAAACAATCGAATTATATTATTGAACGTGTGGTTCACTTGGGCAATCTAGATGTTGGAATATATATACCTTATATATTACGATTTAGCGACTGCGATTTAAAGAAACAGGTGCATTCGATTACCATACGGATAGCGTCACGCTGTTGAAGAGTCAAACAATGGATTATTTTCACTCTTCAACAATCAAGTCGAGCGGTAGGCTTATTAAAAATTCAGACTGTGGTAAACGGAAGCGACAGACAGTAACACGCGCACTATTTACACAAAGACCAAAGTCTGTCAATAATTTATGAGAACCATTTCCGGTTGAACCGCGCTGGCGAAAAATCGTTGTTACCGTGGGCAATGTGCAGTCGCGCGTTGAGTTTGCTCACGTCATTTCAGTTGAGACAGTAAACCATATCCGCGACACTTGTGTGCACAGACAGCGGAGATTTTACTGCAACATAGTCACCATGGCTGGGATGTGGTGAGTACGTGTTTTAATTGTCAGTGGGCCCCATTATTAAAGAACATGTAAAGTTTTTGTCATCCGGCATGAATTGATATTTGGGAGACATCAGCATTGTTAATGTAACATTTACGCCGGGTGAATGTGCAACTGGATGAATATGTGGCATGCTTTCTGTGTGTCTGTCAGGCATAGTATCATGCATGGGCGTCCGGGGGGGGGGGAGGGGGCAAGGGTGCTGCCCCTGGATCTGGATATTTGTAAAAATTTAGGTCTTTTATAACGATTTGATTTGTGTTAAGTAGATAATCTAGTATATTTCTTAATTAATTAATTAATTATATACAATTATATCATTATTGTTCATTGAAAGTAGGCATTTTTGTAAGTGTAAAGATTTCTGGTCGAAATAAGACAGCAGAATTGTTGTCCCCTCTGGAAAAAAGCCTGAAAAAGAACGAATAGCAGAACCAAACCTTCCGCTTTGGCAACTCTGTATATTGTCTTAGTTGTAATCAATCTCTCTGATTTCGTTTCAGCGCTCCCGAACACTATGGTATCTACAAATATTCTCGTTTCTACGGGGCAGGTGGCTATCCGACAGGCGTGACACCTTCCCGCCACCCGTCCGGAAGGTGGGTGCTCAATGGTCGGCAAGGTGCCAAGGGCGGCCACAATAACACCCAACGAAGAACGTCTAGACTCGTTAGAATGCAGCGTAGTTATGCAATAAAGTACAATATCACGAATATTTGTTTTACGTTTGATAATATCAGACCATGATGCAGTTTAGCATCCCATTTCTGACCGGAGACTCTTGTTCCATTTATCCGAATCTGGTTGTTTACGTACCGGGCTGAATTGCAGCTTTCATGTTGATTTGTCTATAATCGTGTCATTGACATATCTGATGTTGCATGATTCATAGTTTGTGGTAAAATCCTGCCCTCGGTAATGCGAAAGGCGCGCTGTTTTTTGGGGAAACACTAACTGCACATATGACTAAGGGTAGCGCCTACCCTGAAATCAAAGTAATGCAACCTTAAATTTGAAGGGTGCAATTTGATATTTTCTTATTATATAAAGCATAGGGCCTAATGTGTCAAATATGCATAACACAATGCTAAAAATTATTATTATGTTATTTATTAAGTCAAGGTAAAACCACAGTTTTAGCACACTTTCGACAATGGTAAATATTTGACTGACAAGGTGTAATGTAATTTCAGTAAAACTAGATCAATATCTTCATTTATTATTTATCTCCATAAAACGGCCAACACCGTTGGGCTGTCCCGCGCTAATTTATGAAATATCTGACATAGTAACTACTACATCAATAGCAATGGCAACCTTTAAATAACCATGCCGGTATAATAGAATACCATATCAACGTTTGTGTAATCCAACACAGACGCCTCCCTGCATTTACAAACATGAAGCGAACAGCATTGCCTGCAATACGCAGGTTTTATCGAGTAACATTTGGACTGCAACGGGTGGCGTCTTGCTGTTGCAGCTGCCAGACGGATGGCATGCGACCTAGGTCGAGCATGATGCTGCTGCAAGACCACCTAGCATCGACTGGCTACGGCCTGCGACCGAACTCCGCGTTACCGTCTCACCAACGGTCAGGCCAAGGAAGTTATCAACCCATCGACTATCCGGAAAGCGGGACCCAAGTGAGTCGACAAGCGGAGAACGGAGACACCCGAGTGAAATACACATATATAAGCACGCACGCACGCACGCACGCACGCACGCACGCACGCACGCATGCACACAGTGATGTATGGTCAATAATAATTATATCGTTACACTGAACATATTATATGTAAACTGGTGCACACGTGTAAAATAAATACGTAAGATCGCAAACGAACCCTCATAGTTCTACGTCCTCTGGTTTGCCGCGTATCCTCAAAACATGCAAACTGGGATATATTGATTGAATATAGTGAGATTTTGGCGCAGCTGACTGCTACTATCATCGCGAGAGCCGCTTTTCGGATGTGTTTTGTACCTCTATTGTTCATCATGTGTGTATATGTATGTTTTTTTTAACCTGTATGTATTTATAATATTATGGGCTCTTGCCTGAAATAAAACATTATTATTATTATTATTATTATCATATTTTATTCGAATGCCATTTGACCGTCAAAATCCGTAAGTTGTGCGGGTAAACCGTGAGAGTTGATACCTATGCTACGGGCTGGTAACTTGTGCTTTTTAACTGCATCTTTAGGTCGTTGGGAGAACGGTCCATCCGATGTTCGTTATACACCCTGAATGGAAGTCCGAGAAACTGCAACAACGGGCAGATCGCCGCAATTGGGACGAGAAATTTAACTACTATTACGTCTAATTATGACGCAATTTAACCGGAACTGACATCACTGACGCATCCGATTTGTAGAATTTAGGCGGTAGTAATTGACTGTGGCAAGAGTGTGGACTTTTTCTCTAACATATAGGGTGTCTCAAAATCGTTCATGAATTCCTGAAAGAGACGGGAATTGTCAGTATGATCTTCTATAAATTTATGCATGTCTGTATACTTGTCTACATGGATATATCGTACCGCACATCTGGCAGCGTAGTAGTTAAGGGGCATTTATGTTGATATGTCAGTCTCAGCTTGTAGAGGATTGTGTGCTTTCTGTGTTCAAGCATGTGCGCTTATTCTGTAGATGGACGTTTCGTCAGTGCATATTTCATCGACCATACATAGATTACACGGAAAAACATTTATGATTTCTTATCGGCTGGTAAAATTTGCCGGAACTATAAAACGAGCGAAACAATACCCAGTGACGTAGATGGTATTCCGCAGGAATGGGTTTGTTAGTATCAACAAATTAACCAAAACGCAACGCTAAGTTTTTGCTAACATAATACAGTCAGTTGACCTAATGTCCATCTACGTCAGCCTAACTGATTGTGTCATTTCTGCTATGTTGGTCACAGTTGGTCTATCGTTGTCTCGTCTATTACATCTTGCAACTTGGCACGTTGTTCCAAAATGAAAAAAGTTTAAATGCAGTAATATTGTGTGTTATGCAAAGCAGCGCTGCATGAATGCTTAGATACATCAGATAGAACTAATGCGTAGAAACCAGTATTATAAAACAAGTGTTATGTGTGTTAAAGCCAGTAAAATACGAATGAGAAATGGTCAAGTAGTCGTTGTGTGTGTGTGTGAGTGTGTGTGTGTGTGTGTGTGTGTGTGTGTGTGTGTGTGTGTGTGTGTGTGTGTGTGTGTGTGTGTGTGAGTGTGTGTGCATGTGTGTGTGCATGTGTGTGTGCATGTATGTATGTGTGTGTATGTGTGTGTGTGTGTGTGTGTGTGTGTGTGTGTGTGTGTGTGTGTGTGTGTGTGTGTGTGTGTGTGTGTGTGTGTGTGTGTGTGTGTGTGTGTGCGTGCGTGTGTACGTGTGTGTGCACGTGCGCGTGCGTGCGTGCGTGCGTGCGTGCGTGCGTGCGTGCGTGTGGACACGAGAAGACGCACCATGCAATTTTGTGTTGGTGGTCTAATAAGAGGTCCGAGCTTATTGCCTTCGTACTCAGACGTTCGCGCTTGTTATCTACTCTTTCATTGGCATGCACGCAAGAACGCGTTCAACACAGACACATGATCGCGAAAAGACACCAAAACGGAGCGTGGGAGCCGAAACACGTGTATGCGATAAAGCGCGGGAAGGCGCGAATGCGGTGGACAATTTCCGCAGAAGACTTATTCTTTGGCGGTATCGCTTTTTTAAACCTTTTGTTATAGGTGTTCGCCATACAGGTGATTTCGGCTGCAGTAAACGTGCTGATTCTGCTAACTGAGTTTAATTCATATGGATTTGCGAACAAAAAGTGCATGAGTTCGACGACATACAATGTTATTGTCAGTCTGGTCCGTCGTTGTTTCAATATCCCTGTCGTTGCGAGAACGAAACAACATCGGTCTGCAAAGTTCCAGTTAGATGGTGAACCCTACTATTTGATGGCAAGAAGGTTGCACCCGATGGAGATCTCGCAACGTTTGTCAACACGGCATTAACATCTACTAAGGGGTCTGGAGAAAGGAAACTGAATATACGTTTACAGTCGGCAACAGTTGGAGTTAGTCGAGCTAAGAATCAGGGGGTACTCGGTAGGTCTGAGATGTATCAGTTGCTTAAAGCATTATTCACCAGTAGAGCAAACCTTCGCTCCATTAGAGCAAAGGTCGATTTAGTCGACATGAGTGACCAGTTCAACATGATGGTAAAACGTTCAGATACATCCTATCGGTTATTGATGTGTTCAGATACATCCTATCGGTTATTGATGTGTTCAGATACATCCTATCGGTTATTGATGTGTTCAGTCGCTACTTATGGCTCCGACCACTGCCATTTGGGACTCCTCGTTGGTAGCCAGGGAACTCTTTGACATATTCAACGAACATGGCCCTCCTAAAGTGTTGCAGCATGACGGAGGAACAGAGTATCTTGGTGCAGTTAAATAACTTATGGAGAAACTTCAGGTTAAAATGGTTTTGAGTTCGAGTTACTACCCTCAGTCACAAGGAAAATTCGAACGATCGCGTCGAAGTCTAAAGAAAAACTGTTGTTTGATATGATCAACTTCTAAAAGCGGGGGTGGGGTAATTGGATTGGGCCAAGCAGTTGGTATCATGCTCGGTAGTTTTGAAAGAAGATCGGAAGGAGGAGCTTGGATAGAGGTATCCATTTAAATTTTACCGTGGAAGGCGAAGTAATCGCACAGAACGTCGTCAGGAACGCAGTACACACATAGTCCAACAAGAGCGGTTGCTCCCAACACAGTCAGAATTGAGCTGTCCTTGTCCAATATTAATGCATTGGAAGAACGCCGCAATCAATACAGGCTGGCAGCATTGAAAGCCACGAATAACTGTATGAGGCATATGGTTCGAGGAGGAATCGAGAAGAACCCGCCACACGTGAACACATTGAACGAGAAAGTACTTGTGCGATTAAAGGACAACAAGTACAAAATTCCCAGGCGACACTGTGTTTACCAAAGAACGCGTAGTAAAGTGGGACCTTGTATTACAACGCTACAACATTAGGTTTCAATCACCGAACAATAACGAACATAGTGTCAAGTGGTTTTCCGTCAATGACGTCACAAGCATTACGCGGGCAAAGAAAATACACCACAACGCAAGTCAGTTACAAAAACACCAACGAAAGTACCACATTCCGATCACTCATGACGATATAATAACACCTTTCACTCACATGGGTTGTCAGTTCGGCTGAATCCGCGACCTGATGGTGTTGAAAAATGTAGTTATAATAGTGATCTGAACCCTGGTGTTTTTGTAAGTTGTCTTACGATGCGTGAGGGGGCGCTTGGTTGGACTTATTAAAGGAGTGACAACGTGTTACTACTGGCTTGTCTCAAATAACGTCCTCCCGCGACATAAAACATGAAACGTGAACCAGGACAGACAATTGATTTATGGGTAAACACTGTGCGTGAGAGAGCAAATGAGTGCAAGTTTCCTCCTGCATTTCACGAGCAGGCAATGAGAGACAAAATAACATTTCCGCGCACTGAAGACAGCGCCAAACTCAAACTGTACGATGAAGGCGCAGACTTATCGTTGGACAACGCCATCCAAATACTCTCGGTGAAGGAAGCTACACACCGCGAGCTGAGAAAGTCGAAAACCGCAAGCATCGATTACGTCAAGCGTAAACAAGGCTACGTGTCAAAACGCACAACGCAGTTTGTCGACCAGCGAGACAAACACACTCTAAAAGTAAACAAGAGATGTGGATACTGCAATACGCATTACATCTATGGGAAAAAGAACTGACACTGTGGGATTCGTCAACATGGTACTTATTCAAGATACAAGTGTACATTGTTAAGGGTGCGTCAAAGCTACTACTAGGAGTGCCAGGGATACGCAAACTGGGTCTCATACATGACCTCCCAGGTACATACAGCATCAAAGCTTTCAATGTAGCTGAACTTTCACCACCAATGAGTAAGCAAAGCATGGTAAACGAATACCCGAAGTTGTTTTCAGGTTTGGGGAAACTACAAGGTGAACACAAAATTCAACTGAAAGAGAATGCGACACCATCCTGTCTTGCCACACCAAGGAGAGTGCCTCTCCCACTGATGAAAAAGGTGAAAGACGAGATCGACCGAATGGTAGACTGCGGAGTGATCGAACTAGTGAATGCAAACTCAGGATTTCATCAAATCATGCTCAGTGACGAGAGTGCTAAGCTGACAACTTTCGTAACACCATACGGCGGATACATGTTCCGACGTCTTCCTTTCGGGATATCTTCAGCGCCGGAGTATTTCCCGAAGCGTATGGACCGTGAACTGTCAGGGCTCGATGGAGATTGTTGTCGGACGCGACCAACGCGAACATGATCAGAAGCTGAAAGCTGTTCTTGACACACTGACAAAGAGTGGTCTGACGCTCAATCTGGAGAAATGCGTCTTCTCACAGACCAAACTATCGTATCTGGGACAGATCATAGACAACCATGAAATCCACAAAGATCCAGCTAAAGTGAAAGCGATCGCTGAGATGACAGAGCCAACCGACAATGTGGATCACCGACGATTTCTGGGAATGATAAATCAGCTCATGAAATTCTGCCCGAACTTAGCAGAGATGACACATCCGCTAAGAGAGCTGCTAAAGAAGACGAATGCATGGTTATGGGGCCAGACACAACAGCAAGCCTTCAAAGACCTGAAACCGGAACTGGCATCTGAAAGAGTACTTGCCATATATGGCACCGAGAACGAAACAGTTGTCTCGGCGGACGCCAGCAGTTTCCGTCTTGCAGCTGTGTTACTACAACGACAGTCTTCAAGGGAGATGCGACCCGTTGCATTTGCAAGCAGGTCAATGACCGAGACGGAATGTCGTTACGCACAGATCGACAAAGAGGCGTTAGCAACCACATGGGCACTCGAACACTGGTCTGACCTTCTCATCGGCATGAAATTGAAGGTGGAGACGGATCATAAACCACTCGTTCCTCTACTCTCAACGAAGCTTCTGCACGAACTTACTATACGCATTCAACGTTTCAGGATGCGCCTGAGTATAAGTTCAGCATCGACCACGTTCCAGGGAAACACCTGTACATTGCTGATGCACTGTCACGTGCCCCATGAAACACACTAACGACCAACAGACAGAGGAGTTCCATCAGAAGGTAGAAAACTACGTCAATGCGGTTATGTTGTATCTACCTGCATCTGACCAAAGACTGGAAGAAATCAGACGAGAAATAAAAAATAAATCGACGTGCTAAAACTCGTCTTCCATTACTTCCGAAATGGATGGCCAGAAGACAAGCGAAAAATGCAAGGACATTTCGTGAAATACTGGCAGGAAAGAGGCAACTTGTCAGTCAATGATGCCGCCTAGTCTGAGAATTGACATTCTTATATATCTTCATAACTGCCACCAGGGAATCACGAAAACCCGTGAGAACGCAGCGTCATCCGTGTGGTGGCCGGGGATATCGCGAGATATCGAGAAGATGGTCAAAAATTGTGCCATATACCGTAACGATCGCATTGAGCCCATGAAGGGAACAGAATTCCCTCACAGACCTTCATCCAGAGTAAGTGCAGAATGTTTCACACACAAAGGTCACACTGACTGTTGATTACTATTCGCGAGACGTCGAAATCTGCATTGTGTCAACAAATGTTAACACTGGAGAAACTGTGTCCAAACTGAAAAAGTGTTCAGTCGTCAGGGAATACCGGGTATTCTCTTTTCGGACAATGGGCCACAGTTCGATTCAGAGGAATTCAAAGACTTTTCGAAATCTTGGGGATTCGAGCATGTCACATTGTCCCCGGAATATCCTCAGTCAAACGGTGAAAACTATCCTGAATAAATGTGATGATGAGTATCTCGCTCTCCTAACATACAGGAACACTCCGCATCAAAATGGATATTCTCCAGCACAACTGAATATGGGACGGAAATTGAAAACCAGAGTGTCAATCCATCCAGACGAATTAATTCCGAAATTACCAGACTCCACAATCGCTCGAAAAATGGAGAGACAATATCGGGACATGATGGCACAGACATACAATCGCAGACACAGGGTCGTGGAAGGAGAAACCATAGCACCCGGAGACCGAGTATGGGTCCCCGATCTGAAGACACATGGCAAAGTGGTTCGAAATCTTCAGCAACCTCGATCAGTGCTTATCGAGACAACGAGAAGCTGTGTACGACGTAACCGGCGAATGATCCGCAGGTTGGATCTACCAAATCTATGCCAACCCACATCGAACAGAGGTCAAGATGTCATGACTGAAACACAGCTAACCTCGCTCCAGCCAGATGGCATGCTTGAGGTAGATGACCATGAACATCCTCCTGTGATCGGACATTACGATGAACAGTCGGTGCCAGAACCATCTGTGTCTGTGAAGTCTGGCAGAGCAACGAGGAAACCGACCAGATATATAGAAGAGTGTTAAGTGCGCACAGAATCTTACAAAATGTGAAAATGATGTGTAATTGGAACACTTTATGTTAGAATGTGATTTGTGCATATGTCTGAATGTGAAAAGAACTCTTTAATTTAAATGAACATTTGACTCGAATTTACAAGGACATTTCGTATCCTTACTAAAAAGGGAGATGTTGTATAACGTAGTTATAACAGTGATCTGGACCCTGGTGTTATTGTAAGTCTTCTTACGATGCGACGGGGGCGCTCGGTTGGACTGATTAAAGGAGTGACAACGTGTTACTACTGGCTTGTCTCAAATAACGTCCTCCCGCAACATAAAACTGACTGTAACTGTCAGTTTGAAGATATGTCTGATCAGCTTGCGTCTCGTCGGTATTTATCGTTCTGCGGAAACGTCGAGATGCGATATTGTTAACGACCTCGTCAATCAACCTTTCGCCCCCAATGATTCTCCGCTCGCCTCGTATATCGTGGGTGGTGACGTCGATGAATACCTTGCAGGGATGAGAAACAGTGCAATATTTGACAATCAAAGGGCTGCGCAACTTTGTCTTCTCAAGTCTAGGAAGACAGGCTACAACAGTTGTGTCGCCACATGAAGAATTTAACCACCGACTATCACCTCTAATTCTGGGCCATATGGCGTGGTGAACACTACACTAGTCCGACGAAAGTCTCTGCTGTGATTAGTGACGTATTGGCTGACCGGGGATTGAACGTTGACTTGACCAACTGTTGGACACCTCCACTTGAAGATCCACGTGATACACCACGTGAGGATGTGACCACGTGGTGTATCATGTTTGTCACCTCATCGTGATGAAACCGAAGTTAAATTACACGATGTACTTCTTGAAGTAATTCGCTCATTGGTGATTGCTCCATGCGTGGAACCTTAAATCGAGTATTGCAGACGTTCAGAGATTTAACGAAGAGTTTTTAACCTCTGATCCACATGGATGATCACTTAATCGATAAACTTGAACAAGATGGAGCTGTGGACAAAATTATCAGTGTTCAGAAAGTTGTACGTTTCGCAGGAAAATCTAGTGGTCTTGCGATGAGACTGAGGTATTTGTTCTCATACAACACAAGGTGGCATATGGCTTGGCTAGTGGTTACAGCGGTACATTTTGTGAGTTTTTTTTTTATCAATTATATTTTTGGAAGTAATTATTGTATGTCAGTGAACTCCGCGCAATTGCCGGTATCATGTTGCCATTTGAAATTGCTACTGACAATAACATACGTGGTGTTCAATTATGACTATTTTATCATTTTGTGTGGTGTTTAGTTTGTCAGACAAGTTGGAAAGCACGTGTGTGTTGAGGCGACATCTAATTTGTTCAGAATATTTATTAATCAGAAGTATGTTTCAAAATACTTGTATCTGCATATGTGTTTGTGATTCACGTGTCGTAATTTAGCCATTTTAATCAGTACCGTGTGATATACATCTTGAGTAGCACACTAAGTATAACGTGTTGACCTTTCAAGTACTTTTCATATTTTGGCAAACATTTCATTGTGACTAATGCGCATTGTAAGTGTGAGAACACTGCGTAATTATGAAAATGTTTGATTGACATGTAATTCATCACAGCAACATCAAACGAGAATATTAGTCTAGGTTCCGGTGAAGAACTTCCGTTCGTTTTATGAATTACTTTCATAAATCAAAGGTAGCCAAATGTTGCTTTTCTCCATTACCTTTTAGTCGTGTACTTTGCCATAATGTTTTCTGTACATATCATATAATATATTTTCTGATCGTTCACATAATATTATTATTATTGCTAAATAAAGGTATTGCGAGATCGTGGTATTTTAGTTTTTCCACTAAAAGTCAAGAAATGACGTTAAAAACGTGACTGACAGTGAAACATCACTAAAAAAACTACAATTATACAAAACTACAATTATACATTTCAGGCTGTAAAACTGTGCGTCAGGTATATTTATAAGTATTACTTCGGCTAAACTGCGCCTCTACGAATAATATAAACCTAATCTGCTTTTTTCTATATATGGCCTGAACAGGGCGATGTTCGTGCTTAGGCATTCCACTACGCAGAGCGTTTCTCTTCCAATTTAGACCGTGCCTTCACCCAGTGTATCCCTGATTTTGCGCGACGGTAATGAGCCAACGGTGTATCTTTCCTCATATTATATTCAACTGCAGAAAATCATTGATTAATAGCGACGGGAAACCTAAATTGTAAATAATAACGTCTAAAAACAATATATATATTCATGAATTTGGTATGGAGAACCCACCAGATCCAAGGTTTTAATTTTGCAACCAGAATAGCTTTTTGGACAATACACAACAGAAAGTGTGCTTTTATTTTATTCCTCGAACCAAATAACATATACATGTATGTACATATAATTAAGACATCACACGATCAACATTTATGTGTTTCAATTTGTTGCAACTGTCGTATTACAATCTTAATTATTATATTTCATATAATTGTCAACTGGTCAATTTCCAAATTGCTACATCAACTTCTAGAAAAATGGTGTTCCGAGGTTACAAGATCAAAAACTGTATTATATTAGTGTAAGTTTATAGTGTATATTATATAAATATATATACATATATATATTATATACAAAATAGTATTTATCTTAGCCATACAAACATAAAAAAGACAATGACATTGTTATTTACTGGTCATAAATTAACTACTGCATGTACATCTACATTAGTGTGTGTGTTTGTGTGTGGTGTGTGTGCGTGCCTGTGTGCGTGCGTGCGTGCGTGCCTGTGTGCGTGCGTGCGTGCGTGCGTGCGTGCGTGCGTGCGTGCGTGCGTGCGTGCGTGCTTATTGGTACTGATGGCATTGTTTTGACTGTCATTTTACAATAACCAGTTCAGAACATTGACGCCAAAGTCCAAACACTAAACCAGTGTCATGCACAGACTTCTACAGCACCTTGTTCCATAGATGCTGTTTGAAAACGTTGCAACACCCTGCTATATTTTGTTCATAAGCCTAAAATTTTTATTGTTTGCAGCATCATGTTGTGTCGATGCCACTTCAAATATAAGTAGCAACCTATCATGCTACAGCCACTTAGACATTTGGCTACACCCCATTTTGGTTGTATTGTATCCAATACATTTTCAATGGCATTGTATTCAAGTCAGTTCTAAAACTTCTGCAGAACCCTGTTTTGTCGCATCTTTGTATTTTTCTCATCCAGTTGCTTCTTAACATCTTCTGGAAGTTGCGGATTCGTGAAATGTTCTGGAACACGAGACAAAGGTGAATTTATGCTTGCAGCAAATAAATCTCCCTACTATAGTTTTTGTGATGATTCTTTTTCATCAACAACACTATCTCATATATTTTCCGCCAACAAGTCAACCTGAAATTATAGACAAGCTATATTAATCATACACATCTGTATTCAGTAGTGATAAACGGCTGACACAATCAAGAGGTGTTAATAACAGAACTACCACAAAACATAACATAGCATCAGTCTCGCGGAAGACACACTAGTTTAATCATGTGTGACCTCATGGGGCATATGTATTTTAATATACAACAATTTATAAACCAATGATCCAGAAAAATAAGTTACATTTTTATTATTGTTAATATCATACACCTATATACTCACTAATAGAAAGTGACCATCTGTAAATTAAAATAGGCTTATTTTATTAAAAAAGTCCATGAAGCAGAGCCAAGTTGCATATCAAATCAAAAATAAATCAATGTGGGTGAGTTGTAATATTAAAAGTAAACCGAAAAACAAACCTGCAGCAAAGTTTCTCACATCGTCCGGTCGTTTCTTCAATACATCACTGGAACATACACAAACAATGCCATCAAATCAAAAGCACTTATAAAACAAATCAAAACAAACAAATTAAATATACACAGCTTACAAGATAAAAATGTTAAAGGAGTAACATTGAAATAAAAATACTTATAATGTCAGCATTAGACTTCATTCACTTAAAGACATACCTGATAGTTAAACATAAAATAAAAGTCACCCAAAATAAGTGTTTGAAACTATTATTCTTTACTAAGACCATCAATGATTAGTGATTAGTGCCAGGCCAGATTGTATAATTTTTTAGCCACAAAATAAAGAAACTTTGAAAGATGATTTAAGAAGGCATCAGAAGAAAACCTAGGCTCAGTTATAAAAGAACCCATGTAAATGAGTCAATCTAAGTAGAAAATAGTTTGAACAACAAAGCATAATGCTCTCTTATATTTCTCTATCTACCAGTAACGTTATATTATATAACTGAGCTCGTGTATGCAAATTATACTCATCCCAGATGTTTTGTATCCCAGGTGCCACATTTTCGGGGGTCTTACAACCCCCGAAAGGATATGTAACACATTCATCTTTTTCAAAATTCATCCCACTATTTCATTACTTTTTGTAGAATTATCATTTCTAGAATTACCTTTCTTAGATTGTTCACAAGATTATGCATGTTCCAAGTTACATAAACCATCCTCTATCGAATTTGTGTATCTTCTGCTTCTACCGGGTACGACTCAACCCGCTCCAAAATTTAGACTCGGTAGCACCTTTTAGCACAATATAATTTTTCTAACTGATCAGTGGATGGCTATGCAGCTTGAAACAAACTTAGAAAACACGCCTAGCATTGTGAACAATTGTACATAATAATTACAAATTACCTTCTACCAAATTATCCCATACAGAGGATGGGTATTTTTAATTAATTTATTTAATCTAATTAACAATTGAAATTAATGTCAGATATTCAGCCATCTGCTGAATGTGCATTGCAGCAAATGAACAAGATGATTTAATAAGCATATTCACCCAAGAAAGCTGGACAACATGCACTCAACCTCAGGATGGTCCCGCAAGTATTTCTCATTCTCCAACCTTGTCTCTATCTGAAAGACGTCCAGATATGTTTCATGTGCAAACACATTTGTACAGGTCTAAAGGTCCTTCATCAATTTGAATTTTTCACTCATCTCATGTCAGTCTCATTTTACAAAAAAATCTAACCAATCCACAATCTACTATGACATGCTAGCTCATTTGTAATTTTTTTTATTTAGTTTCTATAAAACTAACAAACAAACTATAAATATTTGTTTATAATTCAACCAAAAGAAGACCAAAGCTGGTCCGACTCTATATATTATAATTTATACTATAACACTTTACACTTTTGCAAGTTATCCGATGTAACAATCGAAGTCAACTATTTCAATGATTTAAAAAAAATACACACTATTTTATTAAACCAACTGCACACATTACTTAAACTATTCACTCACTACAGATCTCAACAACTAAAAATTTTATTAGTTTGCACATTTTGACCAGATCCTGTAAAACATAAATTATTAATTTGTCCAATGACGTCATCAAAAATAAAGAACACATAAATGTCATAGTCGATATTACATAAGTAAAATTTTTTTTAATGTTTCTAAAACGAGGCAAGCAGAAATTTTATCCAGAAGGGACCTTTAATAAAGTGATTGATCAGTGTTGCTCTGATTTGTCATGAAGTCTCCATACATTTTTATACAGATGGTTAATGTTTGACATGAGATCAACGACAGCATACCCCTCCAAAACAATTATGCAAGGCACACAGTGAATAGAAAGCTTAATTTAATCGTAATTTATAAGAGGCAGACAGAAGAAGAGTTGAGTTGACAACATCAAGGAATGGACAGAACAGAGTTGGGTGGATAAGATAGATCGTAAGCTTTATCTGCACAACAGTTGGGCGAATAGCCTTTACCGGTCATATTTTCAGAACCTACTATAGAGTCTACGCAACTGGCACTGGGCCACTTGCATTGCCACTGGCTACACCATCATTCTTGTGATGTGACACCTACGTTTTGAACGGTAGCTAGTTTCTATTTGTTTTAAGCACTCGGTAATGTTCTATTAACTGACTAGTCTGTATGTTGTGGATACTACAATTGTATGGTGTTTCGAGGTCTCATTCAACTAGCCAGCCTTTTTTCAGAACATTACTGCCAAGCCGATCTTTATACGCTGGCATTGAGGGTGGTCACTGCCAGGGTGCACATCGTCCTCAATGGTTATTTTACGTCCCCAATTAAATGAGACGGGACCGACATTAACGTGATCATCCGAGTCATGAGAGATACACAGGTTCAATGTTGGGAGCCTAACATACCCATGCCCGGTGCGGGTCTTGTATTCAGAACTGTCTCTGGCATGTAAAGCGGATGTGCTAACCACTACACTCTTGTCTTGTAGTAATACTGGCCAACACTACTATGGAGTCAAACAGTCAGGGTTGGATGCGCATGCTATTTAGTCATGTTTGTTTGGGACTAAGTGTGTGAGAGCTTGCTTAAATTGCTGTGGTTCTGTGACGTAGGCTATTGTGTCTGGTAATGAATTCCAATCTTTTATTGTTCGGGGAAAATAAGAAAATTTGTAACAGTTCTTGCTCGCGTGTATGGTATCGAAACCTTTGCTATATAGATGCCGTGCGTGGCGTTTGATGGGTTAGAGGAGGTTTGCGACACTACTACGCCTCTCTTAACCAGTTTTAATGTTCTACCTTCGACTGCTATACCTTGAAATTATTCATCTTTTCCTGTTGCTCATCGCTGAGTGCTCCCAAATCACCGGGAGACGCAACATCATACGGTTCCATGCCGTGGGGAGGAGGTTGCTTGCTGAAATCGGTTTGCTCTGGCGCCGCCATTTTGTTTGTTGTCGGTTCCGTGGCGACGACTAGCGGAAGTCAACGTAGAGGTATTTCCGTTAAGGACGCAAAGCAGCCTTTTTCAGTTCCTTGGTGTCGTAGCGTGGTAGGACAGGCGTATCTGCTGTGGGTGCGTTTTTCTGAAAACAAGGTAGGCCCTATCTAGGACCGGGTCCAATTATGTAATTGTAATCGATTACACCAAAATGCTGTAATTGTAATTAACTTATGGTTTTGAAATTCTGCTGTAATTGTAATTGAAATATGTTGTGTAATTGCATCAATTAAGTATGTTTTATAACAAACTACCTGAAAAAACCTAAAAAAATATAAATACTCTATCCACCAATTGAAAATCATGATCTTAGTTATAACACCTGCAGGACCTGCTCATATTATCAAAGGAATATTCAGATATAACAAGTGCACCAACAAAATATCTCTGACCTTCCTTTTAAGCAATATTTATTTGCAATCTGACAGCAGAAATTTCACACCGGGCTTCCAAAGGGCCTCCAAATATGCCAAAACGCATCACCATTAGCTGTTTTTAAGGTATACCGTAATTGGTCTGTGGTCTGTATTATATGTGATTCTGCAATCTTCTATTACAGTGTACACATTGAAGGGCCAGGTGGTGGTTTCTGTTGATACAGAGCTTAGATCATGTAATTAACACCGCCCAAGTCAATAAATAAGCTCAATTGAGAGTGAGCTACAACCCACATTATGTAAGAATACTGACTGGGCTTGACGCCATGCAAGAAACTCATGGTAGGCAAACTAGGGTACAACCTCAAAGCACAACTGCCAAGTAAACCAATTTGGGTATAGCACAGTAGACAGAAGGGGTGTACTCCAAGGGGGTATAGACAAAACCCCGTGACGTATATTGATGTGAACATTACTAATATACTGGTATGAATTATTTGTGGTTACATTTTATGAGTAGAATTACTTTGAAATGGCATAGTAGATTGGAGAGACTCATTAGGATTTCAAATGTTTGTGATCTTTGTTTATAGTTGTACTGTACTCCGCGTAATTAAACATTAATTAATCAACCAAGCAAACATCACATTATATTCATACGGAACAATAATATTGATCTAGCTAATTGTGTATGAAATCATGAAGTCACGGTTGAACAAAATGTACAAACATCACCAAGTCCATTATATTTGTTTACCAATCGTATTATTTATACACACAATCAGCAACACGCGCTGCATCATTAAAAATGGTTCTGCATAATACAAATGTAATTGTAATTGAAATGGTGTAATTGTAATTGATTAAAAAAAATTAGAAGTGTAATTCTAATTGAACTGAAAAATTGAAAGTAATTGTAATTGGTTTGATTTTTTGTCATTGGACTCAGCCCTTGCCCTATCACATGTTCAAGAGATTAAATGTGCTGTGCATTTTTTAAGAATACCGTAGGAAACATATTCCAAGAAGCAAAAGAAACGTTATAATTGCTAATGAACTTGACTTTTTATACTGGGACACACATTAAGGCATGCGACACTAACTTGTCCCACGGCTGTTACACGCAGCGGCTCGCCTCTCTGTTCTCATGTAATAAATGCATTTTGACATACATTGCCTTGTGTCTACCCTATGCAACATAGCACATCAACAACGCGGAATCGTTACCGAACTCTAGACGCCTAACATAAATGGGTATAAAAAGTGAGTCTGTGAAACGAGACTGTTATTTGGTAGCGCACTAGACTACCCGGGCCAAGCCTAAGGCAGTGCCAGTAGACAGTACGGTAGTACTAAGACTAAGTAACATTTCGGTTGGCAAAATGGGGGATGATTCATTTCACACACCGCCAAAGCTTGACGTTCATGACCCGAATTTGGCGAACTCAATCAACAGATGGAAAAGAGAACTTCAAGTGTACAAAGCCGCTACGGAGAAAGACCAAAAGCCAGCAAACACCCAGGCGACGATAATCCTCAATTGTGCAGGAGCACAGTTTATTAAGATGTATGACCAGTTCACCTGGGAAAACGACGATGACAAGTTACTGCCTACTAAGGTTATGACAAAATTAGAGAGGTATTGCGCCCCCAAAGGAAATGTCGTTGTTAATTCTTTCCGATTTTGGAATGCAGAGCGGAGGGAGCCATTTGATATGTTCTTAACAGAATTGCGTGCCATGGGCCATGGCAGAATTATGTGAATATCAGGACGAGGACCGAACAATGAGAGATAAGATTGTTTTCTCAACACGAGGTAAACTGCAAGAATTGGTCCTCCGTGAAAGCAAGCTAATCTCCCGAGAACGTCATAGAGATATGTAGAACGTTTGAAATGACACAAAAGCAAGTTCATGAAATGAATATGGAACGACAGATCGAAAAAGTTCGCAGCAGCAAGCCGCCCAAAACAACATCGTCTCAAGACAGAAAAAAACACTGACACCACAAGACGGGGATGTCAGTTATTCGCATGAGCCGAGCAGACTAAGATGCCCAGCCTGGGGAAAGACATGCTCCTATTGTCATGGTGCCAGTCATTTCAAGGCAAAATGCCGAAAGCGAGTGAGCTGCGTGAATGGAAAAGACGAGACGGAAGACGACGACGACAATTGGTTGTAAGCGCACGGGTTAACATTTGGAGTGAATGGTCACAAGGTATAACAGCGAATCACAGCGATGATGCAGGTCAGTAACTGCGACGTACGTTTCCAGCTTGATACCGGAGCAGATGTAAACACAATCAACCAAAGATGTGTACGCAGAGAACAAGTGCGAAAAACAAACGAGAAGCTAGTGATGTGGAACTCCGAAAGGCATCGTTAAACTACCGACTACGAATCTGAAAAGTGGCAACACGGAAGATTTTTATTTCGTCTTTGCTGAAAACGGTCTCACGTGTCTTATCGGATCAACTACGACACAAGCCAAGGGTTTGATGACAGTCCACGAGGAGCGGTTTATCAGCCAAGTAAGCCAAAGCAACGACCTAGGCCATTTAGGCATAGCAACGTTTAAAACCGACCCAGTGTGCCGCCAAAGATTCTGCCATGTAGGAGGCTACCAATCGCTCTACGATTGGTAGTCAAGTTGTACTGTGCATCGATCCACAATAACTGAACCAAGCATTCATGAGAGAGCATTACAAGTTGGCGACACTCGATGAGGCGGGCAGTGTCGGTTAAGCAGATCCAAGTGGGGTACATGAATCCAAAAATGATGAGACGTGCGACAACCAGCCGGTGGCCAGACACGATGGCGACACCCCAGTGGAACAACCAGCCGGTGGCCAGACACGATGGCGACACCCCAGGTGAACAAACGCTGGAAAAATCGCTATCCGCAGTGACGTCACCAGTAGGTGGCGCCAGGCGTAGCAGGACCAGAAACCCTCCTAAATGGATCATGGACTTTTAACTTTTCCTACAGAAAGGGGGGTGTTAATGAATGGACTTTATATACTGGGACACACATTAGAGCATGCGACACTAACTTGCCCCACGGCTGTTACACGCAGCGGCTCGCCGTCGCACATGTCATAAGTGTCACGTTCTTATGTAACACATGTATTTTGACATACGTTGCCTTGTGTCTACCGTATGTAACTTAGCACATAAATAATGGGTGGTTCATGATTTCTTCTTCCCAAACTATCTACATCTCATAGTATCTGTATTATTTCACAAGGGAGTAGACATTTTGAGAAGCATGTAGTTACGTGACGAGTTTTCGTTCCACCCAATAATCCAGTATTTTGTTTAAATTTTGCTTTAGCATTGTTAAAATTTTATTCTAGCATTTCTTCCATATACATGTATGTTTGTGTGTAATCCGTGCGCGAAAGTTTGTGTAAAATTAGAACCAATAATGCATTATTAAATGTTAATATATTGCTGAATAACAGTGATAGAGGACGCTATATGTAGCCTTCATTTCGGTATTTCGTCGGCGCAATTGCCTTATGCACTAGAAGCTGTTCGGACTTTCCCTGAGAGTGTCATAAACCTTGTCAGACAATTTTAAACTTATTATTATGCGCATACATCTACTGATGAAAGTATATATAATTTTCCTTGTTTACTTTGTCATGCCCCGTGTTTCAGAGCTTGGACTTAACATTTTAACATATGTTCAGCTTGATAGTAAACTTTCTTTGCATTGCATTCCAAATTGTCCTCAAAGTGAAAAAAACAGCTTTATCAGAATGTTTAATTGTGATCTGAATATTTTAATATTGCAAGTGATTCGATGCTAGTCTGTTGTAGAAAGAACAGTAGGTAAAGGTAGTAGGTAAAGTCATCCCCCAGGCATTACGCCTTAGGAAGCCATGAAGGCTTATATAGCCAGTGCTTAAACCTGGTTTCTGTAGTGCGAAGCAACTTAGAGTGCAGTTATACTGACTCTCCTGGACGGGACACTAGTCCATCGCAGGTACCTTCCAAACAGTGTTTGTACTCATTTGCAGCTGAGTAGACTGAGGCAAAGTAGGGTAAACGAAATTGCCTAAGCTTCGAAAACGAACCGTTTGAATTTAGAGTCCAACACCTTAACCAATAGGCCACGGCTGCCCCCTAGAAAGAACAGTACGCATTGCATAGTGACATGGACAATTTCATTAAGTACTGGTCAATCGATATTATTGTTTTACATCATGTTTAAATTGTCATACGGTTCTTAAATACAGTGCTTTGTGTTGTTTGTTTGTTGTGAACATACCAATTACAACTTACAAACAGTGGCTCGATTAGCATTTATGCTGTGACACATATAATTATAATGTTGACACAAAGCACAGGCTATGTACTTAACTTTGACACTACATGTGTGCACTTGCCAAATGCGATTAGACGATCATTCGCGACCTGCTGATATTTATGTCGATGAAGAGTCGATACGATATATTAATCGACTGGCGAAACTAATTGTGATGTTCTACACGGCCGAGTCGCCCACACGTGAAAACCTCTATACATGCATATGACAATGTAGGTGAAGTGGTCCGTCACGCGCCGCTGAGCACATTGGCCGATTAAACCTCGAAACATAGGCATCGTGGTTACACACGACTGGCGCCAAATTTACGTCTGCATCAAAACAAAGACGGAGGCGCTCATATTGCGACGGATTAGCAATACAGGCGTGTTGACTGCGCCGGCACCAGCCAGCCGTATGACAAGTTCATTGCGGTCACGAATGGTGCGAACGTAAACGGCTTCTCCGTGATCGTTCGACTTGTCTGGCCTCATTCGTCTGTCTGGATTCACGCCCGGCTGTGTGGACAACGTTCTTGTCTTCAATTATGGATCTTCGGAGGGAGCATACGTTCGGATTCTATCCATTAGCGCGAGACATTCAGCGCCAGAAACGGCGAGACGGTGAGTGCCACAATCGAACTTCGTTGTATTCAACTCGTCAGATTTGAATGCATTGCTGGTGTCGAATTTCGCGAATTGTCGCTGCATTAATAACATTTTGCCGTCAAATAAAAAATATCCTTAATATTGCTTATCCTCTTTAAATGCTCAGCGTATTCATCAATCTTTTGACAACTTTAACATGTTATGCCGATTTGAGACAGCCTAACGCTTTGGTTTTGACGCGTTTCTAAGTTAGAGTTCCCGAGGATGTTGGCTCTATAGAAGTACATGTATTTGTATTGCGTTGTATAATATGATATTATCTTCGTTGTGTGTTAGGCCTACCACATAGAATGATTCTTGCTTCAAGCAAGATTGGTCTCACTGACGCACACATGTATCACAATAATGTGTGTTGCTGTCACTTTGCATCATAAGATAGTTTCAGTATAATTATAAATACCATGTGGTACGCAACAGATGAGACGAAAGTCATTTTAAAATGCCATGTACGCATAAATGTGTAGCAATAAACTATCTACACCAAGGAATTAAAACGTGAGTATTTTAATGTCCTTTTTATTTATGTAATTATGGTTAAAGTAGCTGACGTTCGATGACAATACAATGGTTTCAATAACACACAATTATGGGACACATGAAACCCGGGATGGCCAATTGGCGATTGCCAGAGTTGGCCTAAGCGCCACTTTATGATTTGTATGGTTACATGCGTGCCATCCGCATGCGTGCATATGAACAGTGACCCACTGAAAGAAAAACCGTGTAACGTTTTGTCATAGAATCATCAAATCTGCTATTAGACAGACGTCTGGATTACGCCTGTTGGTGATTATTTGCAACACGAATAAGCAACATTGCCCAAATTCGTCACTAAAGTATTACAGCGCATGTAAAATAACACATTCTTATCAGTAAACAACATTTCCATCAATGGCAATTATGTTTTATTATTTGAAGCAATGTAGACGCTGGAGCGAGATTTTTTTGGCATTTCAATGCGCATATCGTTTAAGTTTGACTTAGGGTAATTACATTGTAATCATAATGAACGTTCAATGCAATATTGTGAATTATGTTCCGCAGTTATATAACTAGGGTGACTTAATTTTGCTATAAATGTTAGACATTGGTATGTTCGACAAACCTGATTGATTTTCTTAATGTAATATAATAATGTGTGCTCACAGCATATATATATTGTATTGGTAATGTTGCGCGATCATAAAACAGTTTTTGTCTTTCTCTGTCTGCATGTGTGTCTGTCTGTATGCATGCATGCATGTATGTATGTGTGTCTGTGTATGTCTATCTCACTCACTCACTCACTCACTCACTCACTCACTCACTCACTCACTCACTCACTCACTCACTCACTCACTCACTCACTATATATATATATATATATATATATATATATATATATATATATATATCTTTTTCTTCCTCTATCTCTGCTGTCCAAACTGTTGTGCAACACCCCCACCCCCACCCACCTTTCTCTATCACTCTCCCCGTCTCGTTCACCCTCCTAATACTCGGAGCTTAGGTTTAACCTGAATGATTCGTTCATAATTGCATGTAATCGTAGCATGCGTTGGACTAACCGTGGTCATGACGTTGTGCACTAGTAGGGGACTTATTGTGTATCTTCGACAGTTATTAGTCATTTAAGCCATAACATAATGTCATGGTAGCATATGCATTTCTTTCATAATATATGAAACATTGAGCGCTCTGGGTATGTGCTCTACTATTGCAAACACCTCATTCATAATCTTATCTGCGTATAAATACCATATAGTACGTGTTCGTATTTGTTTTAACAGAAATGGAGTCCATCAACCGACTGTGGAAAAATCTCAGACAGAGTACGCCGTCAAATATGTACACGCCAACGGTGCCTCTAACGGCGAGGCCGAACACTACACCAACGCTACAAAATGGAACTTATGTCCCGGCACCCCTCTCGACCAGAAGCGTGTCGCAGAGGGCAGTGGACCCATTGACCATTGAAGCAAAACGCAAAAAACTGGTGGACATAATCGGTGAAAAGAACGCGGCACTGGAGAACGCCAGTTTAACCCCGGCGGCTGAGCGCCGATCTCACCGCGGTCAGTGCGCCTTCCGCGACCTCGACCCTTGGCTGTCCAGCTCGGACCACCGGGTGAGGCGGAGTAGGGAAGGCAGGGCCAGGTGAGTCGGATTCCTTCCTCCTTCTTCTACTTTCCTTCATCCGCCAACCCTCCACGTGTTGGGGATGCAGGCAGGACGGCAGACGAACAAGAATTTTTTTTTGTGAGTTTGATTCCTTCCTTCTTTCCTTCCTTCCTCCACCCACCCACCCACCCATCCAAAACTATCATCCATCCACCAATCCAACCCTCGATCTATCCATCCATCCGTCCATTCGTTCATTCGTCCTGCCTCCTCTTCTTCCTTTACGCCGTTTACCCCCAGCGTGTTGGTGATGCAGGCGCACGACCAGGAACTATTGATATGAATTTGATGCCTTCTTTCTGTGACATAGGACGATTACATTGGTAATGCAATGCGAGTAACACTGCGCACACATTATTATTATCATTATATTAGTATTATTTTACATTTCTTTGCTTCAGTCCCATGCGAAGTAGCCGTTGTTCGACAAAAGTCGGGGAGTACAGCATAAGATACGTGGAGGGCCCGGAACAGAACCCCGTACAGAACATCTCGTCGGCCTTCTATAAATCCCAAGAAGTACCCACCAAACACTTCTTCGTCGACCCCGACTGGGTGTCCGAGGGGCTCACGATAAAGAAGTTGCACCTGGAAAACAAAATGAATCCTCTCCGATATGGCTGGATATAAGCTGAAGTATGCTACGAAATAAATGCTGAAGAATCTTACAGCCATATTGCGAATACGAAATGCGAAACTACCTCCCATCCGATCTTACATTTATCAGACAACTGTGTGTTTATGCTTAATTCAATATGGTTTTCTGATATAACTTTTCTTTGTATTGTTTATTGAACTATTTCGCTAATAAATAAGATGTTTTAGAAAATTGGTATTTGATTATGTCCATGGGATGTATTATCACCAGTTAATACGCTTATAAGTCACGTTACCATAAGCCCTGTGTGAATACATGTTCAGATACAAAGTAAGTAACATATTAACTGATACTAAAGGGACGGTGAACTCTTATTGAATATTGTTCAATGCTATTACTGAACTTATAGAATTCATCGGCAGAACCCTGTGTTATTATAACAGACAGCTTACAAAACACGTTCACACGCGCACGCACGCACGCACGCACGCACGCACGCACGCACGCACGCACGCACACACGCACACACGTAGAGATATATTGAGGCCTGCCGAAGCCTGGGACTTTCCATTAACATCAAGAAGACCTAGGTCATCCACCATTAACATCAAGAAGACCCAGGTCATCCACCATTAACATCAAGAAGACCTAGGTCATCCACCATTAACATCAAGAAGACCTAGGTCATCCACCATTAACATCAAGAAGACCTAGGTCATCCATGATTAACATCAAGAAGACCTAGGTCATCCACCATTAACATCAATAAGACCTAGGTCATCCACCATTAACATCAAGAAGACCTAGGTCATCCACCATTAACATCAAGAAGACCTAGGTCATCCACCATTAACATCAAGAAGACCTAGGTCATCCACCATTAACATCAAGAAGACCTAGGTCATCCACCATTAACATCAAGAAGACCTAGGTCATCCACCATTAACATCAAGAAGACCTAGGTCATCCACCATGCTACAGCAGGCAGCGAACGGGTGGACATAATCAAATACCGCTTTTTTAAAACATCGTATTTATGAGCGAAATAGTTCAATAAACAATACAAAGGGTCTCCGGAGGAGCCCTTCACATTGTCAGATCAGAAAGGCAACCATCGACGAAGAAATCCAGCAACATTGAATCTGCTGACATGATCTACATAGCCGCATGTATCACTATTGTAAGGGAATGAGGCTGTATTGCTGCCACCTAAACACATTGGAGAAATGCCACCAACGTTACCTTCGGAAGATAAGATACTTCGCATCCAGTGGGAAGACCGATGTACCAACGATAACGCCCTAACTGTGGTTAAGGCAACTGGCATAGAAGCAATGGAAATCCCAAAAACAACTCCGCTGGACAAGCCGCTGTATCAGAATGCCTAACTCCCGCCTATTTTCGTGATAAAAAAAGCGCTTAAAGCACATACTGAAGACATGCTTAAAATAGTAAAATATATCCTTAGCAAAACATGCTACGTCTACTTACATTTTCTACAGATTTGTATAAAATGTTATAAAATTGTATGAAATTCTACTAAGTTTTGGTTTCTTTCAATGTATTTTTTCTACACATAATTTGTTGTTGCTTACCTCTAAAAATACAAATATATATTCCGAATGCATAGCTTTAAATACATATGAATGTACAAAAAACATTGCTCTGAAAAATAATAATTTACTAATTTTACTTAATAATATTCCCACTGTGGTTAAAGAAAAGCTCAATAAGTATGTTAACATTAAATGTTTACAAAATCATCAAGATTCATGCACAAGGCAAAATTGCTATGTTAACATTAAAAAAGACAACCACCTCTCACCTTTATACTAAAAGGTGCGTTAATTATAAACACATAATCAAGCGAGAATATTCATACACGAACAATGCACACGCACACACTTCGTACGTACATACACAATCAAATATATTATTATTATTGTGTTTTTTTCTCGGAAGAATTTTATTTGTTTGATCAATTAATTTAGCTTAATTTTAGTTTGTAAGGTGGCTACTCGATAGCGACTATCAGTCTTATACGAACAATTGAAGTATTATTTACGCAGCAGTGAAAAGTCTGTTATATATAATTGATAAAATATTTTACAGCATTTATTAAAGCCACGGTTTTATAGTATGTCATGGTGCAACACAAAGCAACCAGTGTGCAAAGCTATAATAGTCGAATAAACCGGTTCAATCACCAAACAGCAGAACACATTAAATAAACGTTGTCTAAAGTATAAGGGAATCAAAAGACATGATCTAGTTGCTAGTTGGCAGCATATGCACGTGAACGAAAACAGATTCCGGTTTGTTTAGGCGACAAATGGTGGGCAGCATCTTCCATGTTGATTTCCTTAAAAAAATGGTAGGATTTAACGAAAGGGCTACTGAATGTCGGCGACAAGACAAACATCAAAGTGAACCGTTTTTATTAAAATCGAATCATAACTGCGCACAGGTGGAAATGCGTGACTCGTTTTCAGCAATGAATCACTAGAGAAAATACAATAGCAGTCTTACATATGCACCGATGAAAAGGTCCTTTCTTAAATAGTGCAGTATCCAGTCCTGGTTATTTCGGGTAGCCCCGATTTACAAGCAGCAGTAACATCATAGTTACGTGTATGACGGATTGGCATCAGACATAAATTGTGCGGCTATGGTAAAAATAAGTTTTTATATAGCGCAGTATCCAGTTTTTGGGACTGTTCAAAGAGCTTTATGCTTCACCCCTTGGCAGACCTGTTCATTCTAACGCGAACTAAATTTTTCTGGGACGTTTTCAGCCACGCCATAATTACTGCGCGAAGACTATCCATTCACATATCTACGACTGTCTGTAGCCAGGTACTCAAACAGCTGAGAGAAATGTGGCAACGTGGGTGAATGAAATTGCAAAAAAGATTCGAACCCGTGTTCTCTCGATTGATGGTACTATGTTCTAACCTCTACGCTATACCGCATCCCACCGACAACTGCAGGAGATACAACAGCAGCAGCAGTCGCAGGCCACCGAAACGTCACCGACAGCCGATATATATATAGTTGGAGACACCGCAACCAGAACCTCTTTAGACATCGGCTGGTAGAAGAGCAGAAAGAGGCAGACAAATGTCTGTGAAGAGGCACGTGAATAAAAAGATGGGTTCAAATCTGGTCCATACGTTTCAGCCAAGTTAGGGCGTGCTGTCATGTTGAAAGGTTAACATCCATAAGATAAAAGTGTGCACAAGAATATAATGTGTTAATAGGCACAGGTATACACCATGAAATAACATAGCTGATTTGCAGGGTGCTTCACACCAGAATCTAATCATGACAGACCAGGGATTGGCAGCTATTGTCCTCATTTATAATATTGGAAATGCCCTATATGCATTGACAACGATAGCACTGAGGTAATGTGTTTGTTTAGATTGCCGCTTGCATAAAATGTTGGATCTGAAAATGTGAGGCGGCTACTAACAAATGATTTATAGGGTGGCTAAATCAACTGGAAATAAATGAATTGTTGATATTATTATACGACCAGGAATGTGCGCTTTGAGCAATCCCAAGGACTGGATACCGTGCTATATAAGAACGTAGGGCCTACTTGTTTTACTTTATTTCGGACTAAAAAATAGCAATACACATGCAGAGGTCCAAAAATGAGGACTGGGAGGTGGGAGGTTGGCCTCAAAAACAGATGGGAGGTTGAGAGCTCTGCCACACACCCATCTGTAGTGTCGACTGCAATTAACATACAAGCTCGTTTTGCAGTGAAAAACTATTTCATATTAAGTAATAGATTGCCAAATAAAAATGGTTTTGAAAAAATATTTAAAATGCAAAATGATTTTGAAAATACATTAATCGGGAAAGGCACCGATATCGGCGTCGTTCATGTGGCTAAGCTTCCAAGGTGATCTGAATGTTGGTGTCGTTCACCGATAATGATAAACGTGATTCGGGTGCCACAAGGTTTAGCGGAGAAATGCTTTGATTTATTAAGTAACCGTGTTTTTTATAATCTGCTTTGATAACAGTCCATAGCGGTTTAAAGTGACCGTATTTTGATCATAGCATTGGTAAGTTCTTTTGAAACGGCTAGTTGCTAAGGTCTATTTGACGTAATTCTGTTGTGGGCGATAATAGGATTTGTGATGCGTATAATGACAACTGAAGTTTTTATTTTCTTCATAATATATGCTGTGGGTCATTACATAAAACAATAACGTATGAAATATGTTTTATGACCAACGCGGTTGGTGCAGTAATACTGTTATTTTTGGAATAGACGTCAGCGTCCAAGACCAATCAAGGTCAGCAATTATTACTTACAGGTCTTCTTCTGGCTATTAGGCTGTACTACTGCCTCTTATGCCAGCTCTCGCGTTTGTCGTCAGTTCAGATTGAGCGCATGCGTCTGACGGTTTCCAGGATAGGGATGGGGCAGTGTAATCTAGTTTGATTGGATGATTTTGCCACAATTTGTCTATTTTCCTCTCAAAGGATTGTACCAATGCCAATGGAGCCCCTACCACAGACTGTGTGAGGCTGTTCCATACACCTGTGCATCAGTGTATAAATGAGTTTTTTTTTATTTAATCAACATCTTTCTTTAAATATTTTAGGTGGTGCCCTCTCGTATCTGATTCATTGACCCTCAATGTCACAAAATTGGATGAGTCATGAGACAGCTGCATCATATTTCTCTGTTAGGATTTTATATACTTCAATCATGTCACCTCTGAGCCGATGGTATGCTAAAGTTGGTAATTTCAGTTTCCGTAAACGTTCTTTATACTCAGTGTCTTTGAAACCAGGAATTAATTTGGTTGCTCTACGTTGAACATTTTCAAGAGATGTGATATGCTTCTTTAGGTGTGGAAACCATATTTGATTAGCATATTCGATATGTGGGCGGATAAGAGACTTAAAAATTGTAGAAAAACACTGCTCATCCATGTGATCGAAAGTTCGGCGAATTATCCCCATAAGCGAATTGGCTTTATTTATTTTTTCTGACGTGCCTCAAAGTTAAGCGATGAATCGAAAGTGACTCCGATATCTTTCACCTTGTCTGTGCTTGTAATTGTTACCTGTTCAGGTCCGAGTGTGTATCCGTCGTTTCTTATGCTTGATAGTCCGATTCTCATATGGCTGCATTTATTTGGGTGAAATTTTAAGAGTGATGTGTTTGTCCATTGTTCGGCAAGGATTAGATCTTGTTGCAAACTTGTGCAGTCCTCTTCAGTGTAGATTGCATGGAAGAGCTTTATATCGTCTGCGAATAGGAATAGCTCAGAGCTCTTAATAACTTCTGGTAAATCATTTATAAAGATCACAAATAGCAGAGGGCCAATCACTGATCCTTGTGGTATACCACTGATGACCTCCTGCCAAGATGAGAATGAGTTGTTAACTCTAACGCGTTGACTTCTGTGGGACAGCATAGCTGCAACCCAGTCTAGAATTTTTCCCTTGATTCCATTGCTCTGGAGTTTCCCCATAAGTCGACGATGTGGAACCTTGTCAAACGCTTTCATAAAGTCACAGTAAACTACATCTATACATCCACCATTTTCTAGTGTCTCGGTCCAGGAGTCAAGTACTTTTAGTAGTTGGAGAACTGTGGAGAGACCCTTAATAAAACCAAATTGTTTGTCACTCAACAGGTCATTATCTTTCATGTGTTCAGTGACATTGTCTCTGATTATTTGCTCTAATATTTTTCCTACTACGCTGGTTGGACTGACTGGCCTGTAGTTCTGCGCTTGATTTTTGTTGCTTTTCTTGTGAATTGCGGACACGTTTGCTGTTTTCCAGCTTGTTGTCAGTGATGTGTTAAATATGATGGATAGTGGAGCACTGATACTGTTCGCCAATTTGTGTAGGACACGAGGATGGAGACCAGGGTTGAAAAAAATCATGATTTTTATTTTTTTAAATCGGATTTTTTTATTTAAATCGGATTTATTTATTTTTTTTTATTTATTTGATTTATTTTTTTAAAATCTGGTATATAGATATTTATATAGATGTTTAAATTTGTGAACTCCTTCAAACATGTTATATTCAAATCGATTTGGGTTCTTGTCTTACATGATTTTTGCTTATATAAAGACATTAGACAATGTCCACAAGACCTCACCCCCTGTAGTTGCATAATCTGTCTTGGAAAGGAAAACATGCTGTGTGTCTGTGGCTGTAGCAATGCTAATTATTGTTTGCCTATAGGGTGGATTAGCACCTGTCCATGGCTCTGTGTAGTCTAAGGGTCTCTAACCAGAATACAAACTGGTACAGTAGTAAACAACTGAGTCAACATACTGAATTGGTAACAACTAGCACAAGCTATAAGTGGATTTAACTCAGGGCTTCTGTGTTAAAAAGATACTTCCTCTGGAAGACAAGTTTGTGTGGCTTCACTACATTCAGAAAGGGAATAGCTCAAACATACACAATGTCATAAAATATTTGACTATCAGAATATCTGGTGACAATACAGCTACACAAGTGTGCGCACTTTGTGTTTTGTATTAAAAACATACAAAACTTTGTTGATCTCGATGCTTGTAAACAATTATTTGTGTTAAATTCATATAAATCAGCGATTAAAAAAACCGGAAGTCAACAAATAAAAAAAATCATAAATCAATGATTTTTTTGGAGTGATTTAAATCAATGATTTAAATCAAACAACCCTGATGGAGACCATCTGGACCTGGTGATTTGAATGTCTTTAGTTTCTTTAACTTCGATGCCATTGTCGATGGGTTGATAGCACGAAGTTCGATTGTCTTGGAACATCTTATTGGTTCCTCTGGAGTTTCGCCTTCTGGTTCTCTTGTAAATACTGAGAAGTAGTCAGCCAGCACCTGTGCTTTTTCCGAGTCAGACTTTGTCAGGTCATCTTCGCTTTTTATCAAGTTGGGTATTCCCATTCTTGTCGCCATTTTTGCCTGGGCATACTGCCAGAACTTCTTGGGATTCTGTTTTATTTGGTTAATGATATCCTTTTAATATTGCTTTTGTGCCTTTCTTGTCGGTCTCCTGACTTGATTTCGAAGTCGGCAAAATTCCTGGTAATTTTGGACATCTTTAGTTAGAAGGAATTTTTTCCACAATCTATTTTTCCTCTTGATTTTGGCTCGGGTTTTCACATCCAGTGGCACTGGGCACTTTCTGGCTCTTTGTGATATTCTCTTCTTTGGAATGCATTGTTCTTCTGCTTGTCTAAGTTTAGACATAAGGATATCCCATTGGGCTTGGACATCTCCCTGGTGATTAGAAAATTCTGCCTCCCAGTCTATGTTTAGTAAATCTTCCATTACATTTACTTTACAAGTAAACCAGGCATTTGTAAGGCTACTGATAAGCCTTTTATAATTCGTCGATATCTTAAGCCAGTTTCTTATCGAATCTGTTTTTTTATGTTCATAGAGGGTGCAGATATAATACTGTCGGGCAATGAATTCCATACATCCACCACTCTGACTGAAACATCGGCGTCTGCTGAGTCTTATACATTGTTGCACAACTTTTACCTTTTTATTATTTTATCCTTAGCCTAATTTAGTCACATTTTAGCACAGGTTTTAGCATGATTTTTAAACAGCACACTCCATGTTGTATATAGTCACCACAGTGCAACAATACTCTAGAGTGGGATATGCACTTATGAGGAAGAAGTTGCTTGTTTAATTTTTTATTGTGGCCTCAGGGGTTGTTTAGATTAATGTTAAAAAAATTATCTGTGTTTATGTTCTCCTTCCCAGTTAACAACTTAAAAGCTTCAATTAAATATTAAGTTATAGATTATATTAGCAGGGCCAAGGAAGGCAGTGAGTCAAAAATATGTTTTTTAATGTTTATCATAACTTTTGGTGATTGTGATTAATGTCTGATGGTGTGTACAGTATCAAAGCATGACTTTATTGTCTGCACAATTACAAATGGTTTAACTATGCACTGGTAAGATGTTTATTTTGAGGCCATCCATGTGTACATTGTGATTTATACTGATCAGTATTTCAAATAATATAAAATAATGGCCAAATAACAACTTTACATTTATAGAATGTTACCAATCTTTCAATCATGCAGTGCTATCATTCAATTGACCCATCTTTCAATTGTGCAGTGCTATCATTCAATTGACCCATCTTTCAATTGTGCAGTGCTATCATTCAATTGACCCATCTTCATAATGGTAGCGGTGCTATTTCTCATCGACTCATTATTAATTCTTATCATGGTCTAACATGCATGTGTATACACTGTAAGTCCTTAAATTTAAACACATACGTACATACTACACATGCACGTTACACTATGATAAGAATTAATAACAAGTCAATGAGAAATAGCACCGCTACCATTATGAAGATGTGTGACTGAGTGTTAGCTCTGCACGATTGAAAGATTGATGACATTCTATAACTGTAAAGTTGTTGTTTAGCCATTATTTTATATTTAAAAGAAATCACAATGTAAACGCGAAAAGCAACAACAACAATAATAACAGTATGAAGAGGGTGTGTGGAGCTATCATTAGGTACATAATTAACTACACATTATCTTGGTTTAAAACAATCTACACATAATCATGGTATGACACAAAAATGGCATAACTAAAACTGCCTTCCAATATTGCTCAATCTGTTTGGTCGCATATTAATTATAAAACAAGTATCGCTGCAATCAAGCATGCTAAATGTCTTATGGTGTTACGTGAAGTTACTGTAAGTCCCATGATGCTTCAGTGTCCATATTAACTATTAAGGTCACCTCGCTGTTATGGTCACTTTGACTCAGTCCCGTGGGTGACCATAATACTGAGGTTCCACTGCACTTCCTGATATCCAATCTGCACTGATCCTTTACTAATGTTACCTTGTGTCATCTAGTTCTACTATCTTTCTTGAGTGAGAAAGAAATATTTCTATCAATGTTTTCATACCCATTCAATATCTTAAAAACTTCAATTTGATCTCCTGCTAACCTCCTTGTCTCTAGGGTTGTTAAACCACATTCTCATAACCACAGTCTCATAACCACAGTCTCTCAGTTCTGGAATCGTTCTAGTTGCTCTCCTCTGTATTCGTTCAAGCATATATATATATATATATATATATATATATATATATATATATATATATATATATATATCCTTGTCTCCAAGCTTGTATTCAGTATCCTAAATTAGGCCTAACTATTGCTTTACACAGAGGTATAGTTAGCTCTTTTTCCTTGTGTGTTATATTTCTCCTAATCAACCCAATAATTTTATTGCCCTTTGAAGCTGCAATACCACACTGCTCTGAAACTTTCATATCAGCACTTATTGCTACTCCTAAGTCTTTTTCTTTTATGATAGTACACAGTTCCCATGTCCTGTGTGTAGGCATTTACATTTCCCAAAATGTTTCAGACAATTTAACTAATTTGTCCACATTGTTTTGTAAATATTGTTTATCACCATAATTTTTAACCTGTCTAAACACTTTTGTGTCATCTACAAATTTCAGTACTTATATAATTAAGAATAATAAAGGTCCTAATACTGATCCTTGTGGCACCCCACTCAAAACTAATTTCCAGTCGATTATGCCATCCCTGATACCATGGGCTTTTAATTTAGGTGATAATCTTTGATGCACTTTGTCGATAGCTTTCTGAAAATCTAAGTAGATAACATCTATTGGTGATCCCTCGTCTATCCACTTAGTGATTTCTTCCAAAAAACTAATTTGTTAAGCATGACCTTACTTTTTGGAATCCATGTTGAGTTGGATTTAATAATTTATACCTAACAAGGAAGTCCACCATATGGTCTTTAATTAAACTGAGTTAACTGACCATGAAAACACCACCAGTTGTCACAAGACTCCCCTCCCCTTTTCCATGTTTTTATCACAATCACGTGTAATATATATATATATAGTTTATGCTATATAACATGATTTTACAATAACAGTTATCTGATTTTATACCTTTAATAAGTGCTACCATCTAGCTCAATTTAGAATTTTTACATGCTGAATATGTGATTTTATCTATGCTGGCAATTGACAGGAAGTGCTTCTAATTCTGTTCATGGAACTAGAAGAGTTCTACTCTAATGTATCAATGTCTGCTTCATAGTCGATTTTCAGTTCGTGTCACAGATGATTTACTCACAAGTCATTTATTTTATTCTCTACTCCAGAAAGCAACACTCAAAAATGAGGCTCACCAGGCTGTTGCTAAGCAACTATTTTAAACGCTACATCGAGCGTGAAATGTACAGTGAAAACTTGCGTCGGACATGGCAACCAGTCACCGGGTACAAAGAGTTAAAGAAGAAGAAATGGTTCTACAGCGAATATCGACCATGGACAGACGACTCAAAGCAGGAGAACATCCCTGGGAAGTGGCATCCTACAGTGCGTCTAGAACCAATCAAAGAGTGGACATTATTCAAAGGAGATGTTGTAAGTAGCGAACTTTGAAATTAAATCGTTCCTGCGTTAGGAAATTAAGGTTAGGAGTCTCGTAAAATGTACAACCATATGTTCAGGGCTAATGCCGGAATATTTTATGATAGTGATTTAACTGAATTTATAGATAGAGACCACCAGCTCTGTGAGCTCATGACAGGTTACATGTTTACCCCCCCCCCCCACTTCCCCTGCATAGAAACCAGGCAGAAGGTTTTAGTGTCACAACTGAAAGTCACACATTTCTAACTTCCTTCCCTGGTGTTAGAGTCGGCAAGCTGTACCAAGTTTTTAATATTAATAATAACTTTTATTAGTATAGTGCTGTATATCTGAATACAAAACCTGTCCAGAGGCACTTCAAATACAACATTTGCAAAACATAAGTCTATAAATAATCTTCATATGCTGTCTTAAAAAAATGTGTCTTAAGTTGAGACTTAAACAATTCGAATGAAAAAACCTGTGCAGAGGTGCTTAAAATACAACATTTGTAAAACATAAATCTATAAATAATCTTCAAGTGCTGTCTTAAAAAGATGTGTCTTAAGTTGAGACTTAAGCAATTCTAGTGAGTCAGCGATATATGTATCAGCAGATTGTTCCAAAGGCGCGGTGCCGTAACGGAGAATCCCCGTCGATCATACCGTTCCATATCTTGGCGTGGCACAGGTTGCTGTCGGCGGACCAAAGCCAGCGCCCTGGTGTGTATGGCAACATCATTAAATGACTTAGTGGTGTGCCGACCAGGAACCCACTACCTCCTGGTCATTAGGCGAGCACGAAACCACTGAGCCACACTGCCTGCATGTGACATCACATTCAGTTAACTTGTCTCACACTGCCTAAGTACGATTCACCTTCAACTAAAAACCTGCCTTTTTAAACTTGCTTATCCTCCACAGCTCCTCATTGTACCGATCCAACTTTTCACGACTGGAATTGTTAAAACGAAACAAAAGTCACGGTTTTTGGCCTATGCACCTATAAGAGTAACTAAAGGTAAAAAAGTATGCTCTTATATAGCGCGGTGTCCAGTCCTTGGGACTGTTCAAAGTGCATTACATTTCATCCCCTAGCAGACCTGTTCATTCCAACACCATTTCGACTTCTCTGGGAAGCATTCAGCAATTTGCAATTATTGCTTGGAAACTATGCGTTCAAATATCCACATCTGTCTGTAGCCAGGTACTCATTTATACAGCTGAGTGAACCATTGCAACGTGGAATGAATGAAATTGCCAAAGATTCGAAATGAAAGCAAGAGGATTCGAACCAGGGTTCTTTCGACTGAGAGCCCAATGTTCTAGCCACTTCACTACTACTATATCACGCCAGTGGTTTATTAGGAATACCTTATTAAACACACAACATCTTAATTTCATGGGCTGCGCCCTACTGTTAGATAACACTACATCATTAGTGTGGTATTCTGACAATATTCGCTCGCCAAATTAAAATATATTCACGTGTACCTAATCCTGTTCTTGTCAATAGGACATGGCCATGCTATTTGCCAATAGGACATGACCATGCTATTTGCCAATAAGACGTGGCCATGCTATTTGCCAATAGGACATGACCATGCTATTTGCCAATAGGACGTGGCCATGCTATTTGCCAATAGGACGTGGCCATGCTATTTGTCAATAGGACATGGCCATGCTATTTGTCAATAGGACATGGCCATGCTATTTGTCAATAGGACATGGCCATGCTATTTGTCAATAGGACATGGCCATGCTATTTGCCAATAGGACGTGGCCATGCTATTTGTCAATAGGACATGGCCATGCTATTTGTCAATAGGACGTGGCCATGCTATTTGCCAATAGGACGTGGCCATGCTATTTGCCAATAGGACATGGCCATGCTATTTGTCAATAGGACGTGGCCATGCTATTTGTCAATAGGACATGGCCATGCTATTTGTCAATAGGACATGGCCATGCTATTTGCCAATAGGACGTGGCCATGCTATTTGCCAATAGGACATGGCCATGCTATTTGCATCCAAACTTAACTGATGTAACATATTTTGATCTTTGTTTACTTAACTAGTCTTCTTTCGGGCAAAATAACACGTTTGTTTGAGACTGCATTGTTTTGTTTGAGACTGCATTGTTTTGTTTGAGACTGCATTGTTTTGTTTGAGACTGCATTGTTTTGTTTGAGACTGCATTGTTTTGTTTGAGACTGCATTGTTTTGTTTGAGACTGTATTGTTTTGTTTGAGACTGTATTGTTTTGTTTGAGACTGTATTGTTTTGTTTGAGACTGCATTGTTTTGCTTGAGACTGTGTGCCAGCCTCCTTTAATACGTCACTTTAGTCGAGGTTACCCCGATTTCATAGAATGGCGAATGGTTAACATCTCAGCCCTCGTTTTTTAGAACACATTCTGAGTAAACCACTGGCGTGATATTCTTTATTTTTGTTGCACGAGGTTAGTGCATAGCCCCAGAACCATGACGTTTTTTTCGCTTTAATCCGACTTGAAACTGTCTAACCATTTTGTTTTGGTGTGCTGCTGAAGGATTTTAGTTGCAATAGAAGATTTTGTATTGTTTTAATCTAAAATCAGCTGCCCTCTGTTTAAACTACATAACACTAGTAGGTCCGAAATCATTTTGGATAAAAATAATTTTTAATATGAAAATAATTAGATAAAACAAAATGATTTATGATTTTTTTTAAACTCTACTGATGTGTTGCACTGTGACATCACACCCCCCGATGTAGTAGCATTATTTAGAAATAAAAATGTTCATGAACACGTCTGCCAAGTTATATGCTTACCCAACAATGAACATGCAACATTACATCATGGTTGTCAAGAATAAATTATAACAAACAGTTATGGTTTTGTTACCCTTTAAACTCCAACAAATAAATGCTTAACACCCAAGTCCCCCTTCATTTATTTAGCCCATTGCAAATCAGGTTAATTGATGTTCAAATCTGAATAGTGTGTGAATAGTTTAAGTAATATGTAGTGTGTGAATAGTTTAAGTAATATGTAGTGTGTGAATAGTTTAAGTAAGATGTAGTGTGTGAATAGTTTACGTAATATGTAGTGTGTGAATAGTTTAAGTGATATGCGCTTATAGCACAGTCATCTTAATATAAGAGTTTGTACTTTTGTTAAAATCGTCGAAAGAATTGACTTTATCTCATTAGATCGGGTAACTTATGAAAGTGTGAGTAGCCGTATGTTGTAGTACTATATAGAGACAGTTACTTTTCACCAAGTTTTGACTCGCCTGGTTTTCTATTTTATGCAATTTAATAAACACTGCATCCATCAGTGTGATTTCCCATTTCATAGAGCTCTGGCATTGCTATTTGTGGGTAAAATACTTGAAACGCGGTTCTTTCTCGACAACAGTAACTGTTAACAGTCATTTTCTTAGTAGTTGATCGAGTCATGCGAATTCCTCAACGGTGTGTGTATATGTGCCGTCTTTTCCTTTATCGTTATTAAATTTTCAATGTGAAAAAGAAAAAGGCACACAACGTTCGATTTTCATTTAAAAATTTTGCCATAAGAAAACCGAAAAAACTAATACTAACTGTTATACACAGTTTTGTAATATAAGTTAGAAAATCAACATGAAGATACACCAAATCGTTTTTTTTTTCACTGCATCAGAACGAAAAGCAACTGCAGCACCACTCGTTTGTCATTCTGACATGTTTCATTGATGTGCTAAGTGGCCACACACATAACATATGCACATAACACATACATGCATGTGTGTGTGTGCGTGCATGTTTTTATGTGTGTGTGCATGCGTGCGTGCGTGCGTGCGTGCGTGCATACGTGCGTGCGTGCATGCATATTTCTGTGTGCGTCCGTGCGTGCATGTTTCTATGTGTGTGTATGTGTGCATGCGTGCATATTTCTACGTATGTGCGTGCACGCACATGTGTATGTTTCTATGTATGCATGCATGTATGTATGGAATATATATTGCTATGTATGCATGTGTATGTTATGTGCATGTGTATGTGGCTGCTTAGCACATACACAAGTGCGTGCGTGCATGCATGTTTCTATGTGTGTGTGTATGTTTCTAACTTTCTATGTATGCATGCATGTATGTATGGTATATATATTGCTATGTGTGTATGTTATATGCATGTGCACGTGTATGTGGATGCTTAGCACATACACAAGTATGCACGCATGCATGCACGTACGCCCGTTCATATGTATGGGTGCAGATTTTCATGTATACATATATATGTTATAGTATGTTATGTGCATATACGTTTTTATTATGCGTTTGGCCGCTTAACACATCAAAGAAAGAGATGCCAGAAGCGGCCCAGAATGAAAATTGAGTGGCAGTCGCTTTTCGTTCTGAGGCAGTGAAAATTATAAAATGGTTGCATCTTTATGTTGTTTTTCTAACTTATATTACAAAAACCGTGTATAACAATTTGTATTCTTTTTCTTACGTCAAATTTGAAGACCAAAAAACAAACTTTGTGTGCCTTTTTTGTATTTACATTGCAAATTTTATAAAAAAAGAAGAAGAAAAGGAACCGACGCCACATACATGGACCCTCAACCCAAGCAGAGCTGTCTGGTACACTTACTGTTCCAAACAAACACACCCCCAGGCCAGCCTGAGACACTTATAAATATACTGGTAAGCTGGTATCAGTTTCTGGCCATAATTTCTAGCCGTGTCGGTGATGTGTTTCCCAGTTAATCATCGTAATGTGTGCGTGCGTGGTGCGTGCATGCGTATTTCTAACACAAAACTGTGGAAAATATAGTTTTTGTGAGTTGTATGTTGTGTTTTGAATGGAAGTTATGGCGTGTTTTTGTCTCAGCAACGTCAGACTATTCACCTTCACCATTCAATAAGGAGTGCACTTGTTCAATAAGGAGTGCACTTGTTCAATAAGGAGTGCACTTGTTCAAGTACCAAAAACTTCAAATGTTCCAACAATTGAATCATTGACTATAACATATTGGTGTTTTATCTATTCATATAATTATCATTGAGTGTGACGGCACAAAATATATAAAACAAGTTCATATGAACACCATTGATCATGTCCAGTTTATGACGTACTATATTTTCAGGAAAATATCGATGGATGGCTGCTCGCTCCTCCCCCCCCCCCCCGGAAACCAATTCTGTGTAGTGTCATACATCATGTTTTGACATCATCCCTTAACATGAATGGCCAATGACAGGTGTTACTTTATGGCACTATTTATGTTCCCATAACTCTGCAATATAAGTTTTGAAATTGTGTATGCTGATAAACCAGAAGATTCCATTTACATTAAACATTAAACTGGTAACAATGCCAACAATTTATACCTGCAATATAATTATTTTTAAACAGTCATTTTATGTACTCACCGACATATATGCAACTTCAAGGAAGTTTAAAACAAAATTATAGGATCCATTTTTATTATATTTTTTACCAAGTAGTGGAAAGTCAATTGTGGTCTGACCCCACTAGCCTACACTTGACAAGTTGCCTCTGATATGGTGTCATCTGACATTGACACCAGCCACTGTCCTTGTGAGGGTCACAGGTGTAAACAGCCGTGACCTATGACCCTGTGTAGTGGCTGTGAGTGAGACAGAGAGCTGTTACACAGTAGTTGTGACGTTGGCAGTGAGCGGATAGGGTAGTTGTGTATGCACTGGCTGTGGTATGAATAGGGGCCATGTGTGCCAGTAGGTATTTGCAGCATACAGTGATTCTTGCTCTAGGAGGAGTTAGGTGGACCAGCCAGGCTCTGACCTTCCCTGGGATCAAGCAGGTTAGTATGACATAATTATACTTGTCTTTGTTGTGTGTGTTGATGCTATCAGGCCAGACTGTCATGCATGGCTGGTGCTTGACTGACACCAGTGTACATGTCAAACTTGACTGTACATCCCTGTTACAAATGTCAGAAGAAAAGGACCGACTTTAATGTAATCATCCAAATCGCGAAGGATACTCCGTCCCCAATGTTGAGAGCCAGGTTTTTACACCAAATGTAAAAAGCTGGCTCTTAACATTGTGGCCGGTGTATTCCCTTATAGGGGTGAGCATTTGGCCAAGATCTCTGTTTAGTTGCACTACTAAAGCACCTTGTAAAGGTGTCAAAGACCTGTTGCATTGTGCTGTCACTGTGCTGTCAACTATGCACATAATTATTCTTGCCTATTACATGCATTTGTACTAGTTACACATCTTTTTGGGCCATCTATTGTGCCTAATTTGTTGACCCACGAAGATGGCAAAGAAAATACTGCTAATTATGTTTATTGCTGAATAGAAGTGTTTACCATAATGCAGGTGGCATGCCTTCGAAACAGGCAAATTCTACCGAAGTAGTTGTCACATAGAAATGTGTTTCAGGGGTTTAGCTATTTTAGTCCCCTCTTCAATTTGATTTTTCCACCCATCTTGTTTCAAATTCATGAAAAATCGAACCTACCTAGTATCCACAATGACAAGCTAGTTCGTTTTTGTGAAATGATTGAAAAACTATTGGAATTATTTTTTAATGGTTCTTGTAAAACTTTGGCCAAAAGTCCAGCTGTACGTACTATAATATAAAGCTATTATAATCACTTTTGCAAGTTAACCTATCTAACAATCAAAGTCAATTGTTTCTATGATTTTAACAAAAGTAGGCTCTTATTAAACTGACTGTGCATATTACTTAAACTATTCACTCACTACATATTACTTAAACTATTCACTCACTACATATTACTTAAACTATTCACTCACTACATATTACTTAAACTATTCACTCACTACAAAATTGAACATCAATGAACCTGATTCGCAATGGGCTAAATCGATTGAGAAGGGAGTTCTAAACCTGGAGAACCCCTAAAATATCTAACTTCACATTTTAAGTGATGTTCTTTTGGTAATATTGAAATCAAGTGCTTGAAACTGTAATGTAAAACTTAAAACAAAAGTTAAACATGGCAAAATCAAAAGATGCCTGATTTTATTAAATAATCGTATATCTGTACGTTTCTTTTTATTTTGAAAGTATTTGACCGAAAAACCCTTTAATTGAAGAGACATTCTTTTTTCAAGTTGTCCATTAACATACTATTTCCATTGCCTTTTGCTGCATTTTAAAGAAATGCTATTTCTATTTTGTTGGTTTTATAAAATAATGCAATGTAAAAATCATTACGTTGTTGCGTACTGATGAAATAGAGTGTACATACTACACTTCCACATCTTAAGTAAAATTACCATATTTACAACCACGTAATTATACAGTGTAAAATGCCTGTTCACAATTGCCGCACTGATGTGACACTGTATTGTGGATAATGCATTGCATAGAGGTTAATGGTCTGTTTTTCTGTTTTCTAGGGTTTGTGGCTAATCTGCAGACATAAATCTAGCTGTGTGTTGTCACGGCAATCTCCACTAGCAAGCTGCAGACAGTACACAAGCGGCAGCAGCACAAAATCCATCATGTCACAGCTTCCTGAGAAAGTGCTCATGGGCATAGGCAATCCACTACTGGACATCACAGTATCTGCCGATGAAGCCTTCCTGCAGAAGTATGATCTCGAGTCAAACAATGCCATTGTGGCTGACAAGGAGAAGCACACAGCCCTCTTCGAAGATATGGTCACGATCTATAAACCAGAATATGGGGCTGGTGGCGCCACTCAGAATGCCATCCGGGTGACACAGTGGTTGCTACAGCAACCAAATGTGACTGCATTTCTCGGGTGCGTCGGCAATGATGAGAAGGCGCAGCTGCTGCAGCATGCGGCAGAGCGCGATGGTGTGTACGTCCACTACTGCGTCGATGACAAAGAACCGACTGGCACCTGTGGTGCCATTATAACCGGCGAGGATCGTTCTCTCGTCGCGAATCTTGGTGCTGCACAACGCCTCTCTTGTAACTGGCTAGTGCAGCCGGACAACTGGGCACTGATCAAGAAAGCCCAGTTCTACTACATAGCCGGGTTCCTATATCAGACATGTCCCGATGCGGTTCACAGAATTGCCAAACACTCCAGTGAGAACAACAAGACTCTAGTGATGAATCTCTCGGCGCCGGCACTGTGCACGTACTTCAGTGACCCGAAGATCAACATCATGTCCTACATCGATGTGCTCTTTGGCAATGGGGTTGAAGCGGAGGTGTTCTGCAAGCAGCTCGGTATCCCGACTGGCGATCACATCAGCATGGCCCTCGCTGTCACAGAACTGCCGAAGAAGAACCAGGATCGTAGTCGCATTGTCGTGTTCACGCGTGGACCGCGCTCCACCATCGTGGCGAGGGACGGCAAAGCTACCGAGTATCCCATCAAGCCAATTGACAAGTCCACAATCAAGGACACCAACGGCTGTGGAGATGCATTTGTCGGTGGATTCCTTTCGCAGCTTGTTCAGGGGCGCCCCCTGGAGGAATGTGTCCGCTGCGGCAACTATGCTGCGCACACCATCTTGCAGCAGTGGGGCTGCAACTACCCTGATTTACCCGACTTTAAATAACCATTCAGACATGCCCCATTTTAAGTTAATACCCAGACATGTTGGGCAAATTAACAACTCAATACCACCCGGACATGCCAACATTAAGTTACCACCCAGATATGCCCGACTTTTAGTTACCACCCATACATGCCCAACTTGAAGTTATCACCCATACATGCCCTACATTAAGTTACCACCCAGATATACCCAACATTTAGTTACCATCCAGAAATGCCCAATCTACTTTCACTTTTGTTATTTGAAATGTTCTAATTCAAGAAGTGAAATCACACTGAGCCATTGACATAAATATATATGTGTATGTACGTAATACACAATGAATTCCAAGAAAATCATTCTTAAAATGTCTACTGATAAACCCATTGCATTAGCCACAGGATGGCTGGATTATGTACAGATTAGGCCTTAGGAAGATCTTATCCCCTGTGCTTGTCAGGATGTAAAGGTAAGCATCTGGTGTTGTTTTACCTTTGGACATCTGAGAATATACCACATGAGAGATATGCAGTGTTTGTGAAAAGAAGCAGGGTTGGGTTTCACTTAATACTTCCCTTTCAATGTACGAGCAGTGAACTTTTTTGAAGTTTTTCATGTTGGGTGTAGCCCTGTGTTCTAAAGCTTATGTGAATATGAGACGTGTCAAAGGTGTTCTAAGGCTCATGTGACTAGGGGACACACCATGTGTTCACATGCTTATGTGAACACGGGGGCTTGCCAAATGTGTTATAAGGCTTATGTGAATAGAGGACATGTCAAATGTGTTCTAAGGCTTATGTGAATAGGGGACTTGCCAAAGCAGCGTTGAGTCTATGTGCACAGTGTGCCTCAGGATAGTGTTCTAGTTTGTGTATATATCGCTGTTGAAGAGTCAAAACAACAGAAGTTCACTTTGGTGTGTTACAAGTGAGTGTAATAGACACATATTCAACCAACCACGTGATGCAGACACAATGGACTTCCATTGTTTTGACTGTTCAATAGTAATATGTGTGTACATAATATTACATAAATATATTTGTATACAATGCCATACATGTACTTAAATATGTACGTATATATATACATATATTTGTACACAATAAATATAATATATATACATATATTATATTTAATGCACAACTATATGCTTATGTGTATGATTTAGGGTCATTTGGTACATGTTGTTACCAGACAATTTACAATGAGATATTTATTTGCAAAACGCGTTAAACGCCAAAATACAAAATTAGTTTTGTGCTGCCATCAAATTGGTAGTGGCGAAGGTAAAAGAATTTTGTGGGAAAAATGCATTATACGCCATGCGACGGACTGATGAAATACTGGGTTCCTAGCTATTGCATAACATGCTACGGACTGATGAAATACTGGGTTCCTAGCTATTGCATAACAATGTGCAGCACAAAACACAATTTATCTCGAAACGCACAAAATGGTTATAAATTATAACACGTTTTTCAAATAAATTCCTCATTTCTTAATGTTATGCAATTTGTATTTTCCTGTATAGTGTCTTTCCATAATTTCCAATAAAATTGGTTATGGTTTAGCAAACATGTGTTGTATATTAGTACACAGTGGATGCTGCCCCATAGTCTTTACAAATATCACCACTGGTGCCTTAAAGAAAAGAAACTAAGAAATAGAAAAATAGTTGTCAGGAAATATGCAAAAGTATTACATGTACAGTTGTTGAAGTTATTGGTCTTTAAAAATGTTTCATTGCCACTTATAATGTAACATCATTGCGTTCCTAGTAACAAATATTATGTTTCTGGTACTAAATATGTGTAAAAGTGACAATCTCAGTTACTTTTGTTATGGTTTGCAATTGGTGCTCATCTTACCACTCAGAATAGGTACATTTTATATCTATTCTGGTCGGTTGATAGGTGCTTTGTCTACTTTTGATGCGGTGCTTGGTTATGGCGTAACTTGTTTTGCCATGTTATTGGTTGCTGCTGTGTTTTGCACAGTTCTGTTGTACAACATTGAAGGGTTTTGTTTTTAGAAAGTCCTCCACCTAGTGTTGGCGAGTGTTGTTGGTTTATGCTGGTCATTTGCAATGCTTCTTTATTTGATTAATATTGAATAAAGGCGTCTGCATTCTGCTTGTCTGGTGTTTATGAATGAATGAGTTTGTTTATGATCACACCAGGAACACATCATAGCAAAATTAGTCTCTATATTAGACTCAGTGGAGAAAGGGTTTTAGGATTAGAAGAGTTTCCTTTCTTGGTGCTGTGCAGAACAAATTTTACAAATAAACCAGTTATTGTGTACATAAAATACAATACACTATAACTTTATTCGTCCCATTCAGGGCAATTACATCGTCGTTTGGACGGGCACAGTGTATAAAATTGTAAAATATAACATGGGTATGTATGTACATGCATTTTACGTTAAATATTCTTCCTCATTTCATTATTTTAAACCTATCTAGTATCAATGGCAACATAAGTTTATTTGTGCAAACGTGTTACCCCAGGTAACACATTGCCTATAGTTTGAATTAAATCATTGGACAACATATTATTTTATGTTTGACCAGATCCTATAAAAATTGGGCAAAAGTAGTCTCGGTCTGTACTGTAACATTTTATAGTCTTACATTTTTTTATTTATCTATTTGTATTTATTTATTTTTCTCACATTGTTTTATGACTTTTATCTATAAAATATATCTTTTAATTAGTAATAGTATGAAAGTGCTGTCGAGTACTTTGTAACTATGGCATTATACAAATTCTGTATTTTATTAAATATCAAAGCTATTCACACGTTTGCAAGTTGCAATGATGATCAAAATAATTTCTTTTATTAAAAACGATGTTGTTTACACTGGTCATTATCAAAATACAGCCATCACCTCAAAGTGCCTATAATAATATTGACCAATCTTATCCTGGCTCCTGCCCCGTCCGGACTAATGTCTCAACTGCCCCTTCCATAACCACACCACTGACTGACCACATGCAGTTCAAATGTAATTTCAAATGTAATGGCGTCATCTTGCTTTACCATATAACAACTGTAGTGCTTTATTATCATATTTGTTATTAAACAGTCTGCAGTTTTTATTTGTTTTCTAAAGCATAAATGTGGTAAAATATAAATCATTAGTTTATTAGTAAGAATTTATAATCTTTCTAAACCTTTGTTTTAACCTGTTACAGCTTCTACAGTATCTAATAACAAAATTGTATTTGTGAATGCTAATCCAAACCTCCTTTCGCCAGTGGTCAGTTTCCCCAATAAGTCTGGTCAGTGTTGTTCTAATAGCCCTGTGGTCTAATACCTTGACAAACAACGTATCTAATCTGAACCCTGGTCTCCGACACCACACCATTTCTGATAGTGAGCATGTATTAGCACAAGGCTTCCAGATAATCCTCCGAATAAAACTGTGTGTCTTGCTAATGTGATCATTTACACAGATATAATATGATATTACTATATTTCATAATACAGTCTCATTTATCTATTGCTCGATAATGTTGTTTTCTTTTGTAGTCCGCATGCTTTTGTGTGGACACAATCTCGATACACTATATTTGTTTCATTATTCCGAGCTTCAACAATCCAAACGCTCCAATAATTCAACCAAGATCCTTTGAAACCAATGTGCAGATATAGCAATACATAACTATATCCTAATAACATTCATTTCCTCAGCAGAATTGTACACCATAGCACGCGCACAACAGTATTTCTGCACATTGCAGACTAATGCCAGGCGTACATTGCTAAACTTTTCTTGCGAGTTGTGTATTTATTTGACTCAAAACAGATCAGTTGTTCAGTGCACAATGTACAACAAATGTTTCGTAATGTGCGACATTGTGCAGAGTCAAATATTATATTTGGAGTGAACCAGATGTAGGAGAAAGCATAATGGTGATCATAAATTACAGTTGGTAATCATAATCAACATTTTCTTAGTTATTGTAATCATAACATTTATTACAATAACATTTTCTAAATTATTGTAATATTTTTTTATTAGTAAATCTTTTTTTTACTAATTAAAAGTTCAAGACACAAATTCACCAAACATCCATATAATTATGAAAGCATCCATAAACTGGGAAATTAAATGGATGAAAATTCTATAAAAGGGAATCGGTACAAAAGCAGCCTAGATCATACCGGGCTCAATTTGCACAGAAAACTTTGGGACATCATGCCGTTACATTTCCCCCAAATTAGTCCCCCACACACAACATCACTAAAGTTCAATGGACTTAATAGGATCACACGAGACCAGTTTCGTTATATTACGCAGCTGATTCTGTTAAACAATTCTGTTAAGCGAGTCCACTTTATACCACACCAAGATGAGCAATATAGGCTTGGGATGATCCAGGCATATACTCAGAGCACTAAAAATACCCACTGAGTGAGTGAGATCCACCCTAGACATTCCTTCAGCTGCCTTTCCTTCAGCTGCCTCTATTAATATCCAGTGCTGTGTAGAAGTTTGTAGAATCAAACCCAGTATGAGGTATGTTTGGTCAAATTCTGCTGTGAGTCACTGACAAAGGTGAAACTGCCAGTTGTTGATGGACTGTAGAGACATTAGGCTGGATGTGCATTTATTTGGTGCCTGGGTACATGGATATACAGTCAAAGATCTTCAATATAAGATGGCTCATTTGATGAACTGACATAGGCACATCCATTATTGCTGCAATTGACTAATATTACAATAATTATTGAAACCACGAGAGTGAACCACCTCACTGTGGAAGATCTTTGATAAAGTGCACATTGGTTTAAAGTTATAATAACAGAAAACTTGTTTTAATTTGGACAGTGAAGTTTTACAACACCAGCAATTAGCTTTGTAAGGTGTAAACTATTGGTGTGTGTGTGTGTGTGTGTGTGTGTGTGTGTGTGTGTGTGTGTGTGTGTGTGTGTGTGTGTGTGTGTGTGTGTGTGTGTGTGTGTGTGTGTGTGTGTGTGTGTGTGTGTGTGTGTGTGTGTGTGTGTGTGTGTGTGTGTGTGTGTGTGTGTGTGTGTGTGTGTGTGTGTGTGTGTGTGTGTGTGTGTGTGTGTGTGTGTGTGTGTGTGTGTGTGTGTGTGTGTGTGTGTGTGTGTGTGTGTGTGTGTGTGTGTGTGTGTGTGTGTGTGTGTGTGTGTGTGTGTGTGTGTGTGTGTGTGTGTGTGTGTGTGTGTGTGTGTGTGTGTGTGTGTGTGTGTGTGTGTGTGTGTGTGTGTGTGTGTGTGTGTGTGTGTGTGTGTGTGTGTGTGTGTGTGTGTGTGTGTGTGTGTGTGTGTGTGTGTGTGTGTGTGTGTGTGTGTGTGTGTGTGTGTGTGTGTGTGTGTGTGTGTGTGTGTGTGTGTGTGTGTGTGTGTGTGTGTGTGTGTGTGTGTGTGTGTGTGTGTGTGTGTGTGTGTGTGTGTGTGTGTGTGTGTGTGTGTGTGTGTGTGTGTGTGTGTGTGTGTGTGTGTGTGTGTGTGTGTGTGTGTGTGTGTGTGTGTGTGTGTGTGTGTGTGTGTGTGTGTGTGTGTGTGTGTGTGTGTGTGTGTGTGTGTGTGTGTGTGTGTGTGTATCTTTAAAATTACAGCTTGTCATTTACAGAAAAGGACCACAATGCTGAATTTTTATACAAAATAAACAAATCATAATTAAACAACACAAGCAGATTCTTAGTAAAACAAAATTGATTCCAAGTACCTGTGGCATCAGTTTTATTGATTATTTTTTGCACGTTCTGATCCTATGACATTTAGACATGTCTATTTTAATGACAGATGATCTCTAGAAATCAAAGTTTGACACTACATGAAACTGATGTCATTGAACATCACCGCAGACCCCCTCCAGACCCCCTCCAGCATGAAACTTTGAATTACATCGACATGTGCAACTTTGTATTAGCCAGATGGCAGTTCAGTCCTAATGCTAAACTGCCAGCGTGCTCTCTAAGTCAGCAACTTTGTATTAGCCAGATGGCAGTTCAGTCGGAATGCTAAACTGCCAGCATGCTCTCTAAGTCAGCAACTTTGTATTAGCCAGATGGCAGTTCAGTCGGAATGCTAAACTGCCAGCATGCGCTCTAAGTCAGCAACTTTGTATTAGCCAGATGGCAGTTCAGTCGGAATGCTAAACTGCCAGCATGCGCTCTAAGTCAGCTACTTTGTATTAGCCAGATGGCAGTTCAGTCCGAATAATAAACTGCCAACATGCGCTCTAAGTCAGCACCATAGAGTTACATCATTAATCACCCCCTAAGTTTTACTAACAGGTGTTCTATTTATGGCTATGGTCAGCACCCACTTTAACTGTGATAGGAACATAATAAGTTTGTGGTTTGGGAGAAAACTACGTCAATATACGATGCTAAATGAAACGGCTGCTAATCCTCCTCCCCATGAAACCAATCTCTTGTAGTGTAATATATTGAAGTCTTGAGATCAGCCCTAAGCAGCACTGTAATTACAGATGTTTTCTGTGTACAACATTGTTCTTGTTTGTCTTATTCTGAACAAGCTAAAACATAATGGTTGTCTTTGGAAACTGACACTTGAACGATGGTAGAAAATATGTTGTCTTAAGTAAATTTTTATTTATTTGTAAATTTTTTACTTATTTTAACAGTTTTAGTATTATATATTTTTTGTATATTATTTTATATGGTGCACCATTCGTCACACCGGAAAGTGGGAATTAGCTGTATATAGATGCAGTATTGTTATGTTGCTGTTTGGTCTGGAATCGCAATTGAATTTGTTGTCAAGCATGTCGCCTCCTCTCTCTGTTTAAAGGTGGAGGTCCTCGTCGGAAAGGACAAGGGAAAATTTGGGGTCATCAGCAGCATCATCAAGGAGCGAAACTGGGTCTATGTGGAGGGACTCAACTGTGTGAGTAGACATCTGTACCCCGCTACCCTCCTGAGCACCCTTGCTGCAATCCCCAGGGATTCCAGTTTTATACAGACAGGGGTTGATAATATTTCTTAATATGGTTTTCCTTATTTCTGTATCTTGGTTTATGTTTTATTGTGTTTCTTGAGGCGTGTTAAAGTAATTTTGTGTGTGTTGCAGAAATGTCTCTTGCTTTTAGGTGTCGCAACATCTTTGTTAGTGTAATACTGCGTGTACCCAGTCTGATCAACACACCTCCTCTTAGTTGTAATGTAAGAATTTTTTATAATTAAACCTTTTTTTGCCGAAACAGAACCCAGAGTTTTAACCATAGACTTTAGCCACATATTTAGTGCTGCTGCATTTGATACATTACAATTCTGTTTGTTAGTAAGGTTTTTATTGTCCAGTTCATATGTGGAATCTTCCCTATTTTAACACATAATCCCAGCTGATTTTGTTGGCAAACTTCCTATCAATTTTTAAATAACACAGGAACAAGCATTATCTTACTCCATCTTTTGGGGCAAGGACCAATGTATTTGACCCAAATTATGAACTGGGAAATGAATATTAGCATGTAAATTGGTGCCAGATTCTGTGACACACTGAAGAAAGTTTAGTTAACTTTCAGAGTCTCCTTGTATGCTCGACTGAACCTTCTCCGATGTTGTGTCACTGTTGGTGTCATCACCATCCTTGGGGTCAGTTACAAAGTAATTGGAATTTAAACACCAATTCCAATTCTGGAACTGGTGTTTTGTGTTTAAAAGTAATTGGAATTGGTGAAAATGAAATTGGTGTTTTCAGTTACTTTTTCAATTACATCATGTAGCTTTTAACTCAATTCGCTAAATATAATCCTTGAAATATAATATGTTTAGTGCATTTGTATTTGTTTCCCATTATGAACCATAATATGCAGAAATTAAATAAAACTGCTCTAAAACAGATGATACTTTTTTGACATTGAATATGTATATGGCTGCTCTGTTCACACACTGTTATTTTGATATGGAATTGATAGTTGTGCTAATAGAGACTAATAGAGACTAATATAGACCACCCGGAACAACCCATGGCGCTTCAGGTGCATAATATATCACTAATATAGAGTGAAATCGCTTGAGATTGTTGACCGAACTACAAGACGTAATTCGCGTGAATCTTTTGCTGTGCACTGAAACAATCAAGCATCTATGCCAACGCATGGTCAGTCGCGTTCGAAGTTATTCAAACATCAAATCAGCCGATTTTTGACTTCCGATGCTAGCGTTGTGATTTCTATTTAATATCAGTAAGTGTTATTGTTGGAACGATGTATTCTTTGCCGAAACTAATTCTTTCCGACTCTAATTTGAAGTGCAAGTTGTACTTCCGTTGACAATCAATCCCACGATGCATTGCGTTTATACACACCTGTCGTCTAGTGATCAATAATATGATATTCCGTGTAATGACTATTGGAATTTATATTTTGTAAGTGACCCCAAGTCTGATTGTCACATGACAGCATCCAGTGATGAACAGAGACAACCTTCCCATGACCTTCCTCCTGAATCTGTTGTCATGTAGCAACCACCAACAGTCACATGACACAGGAGAAAAGTTCAGTTTGATGCTAAAAAACTACAAAAGCTCTGTAGAATATACACGGAGACTGTGAAAGTTAATGTTGGGTGCAGTTGTATTAGTGTTAGAACATTAGAGAGGCAGGGTTCGAATCCTCTTGAATAATCTTTGCGCAGTAATTGCAACTGAATGCTTCCTAGAGAAGTCGAGTTGGCGTTGGAATGAGCAGGTCTGCCAGGGGGTGAAGGGTAAGGTCTGCCAGGGGGTGAAGTGTAAAGTCTGCCTGGGGGTGAAGGGTAAATCACTTTGGACAGTCCCAATGACTGGACACCGCGCTGTATAGGAACGTACCTTTACTTAAGTTTCGTCATCATGATTGTTGTGGTGAGATCATAAAGTCAACTTGGCTCTACATCTGCAGGAGTTCAAGGTGGATGAACAGAATGCGGCCGGGAAAGCCGTATGTCAGAAGACAGAGAAGCCACTGCTCGTTACATCTCAAGTCAAACTTCTCGATCCGTCAGACAGGTAGGTGCTGCCACATGGTGGTGTCGAGACGTTGACATGCAACAACTGCATGTCTGTCCCATTCTTCTCTATGGGGTTCGGTCCATTTCACCCTGTGCAAAGCATCATGGGTATAAAAATATTCTTGCTGTTCGATATCATATCTCCTGTCTTGCTAATAGATGGGGCAAACATTGAATATTTTACTGATTTAAATTTCTTAGGTGTCACAATAAATAAAACATTTAAATCGAGACAGCCATACTCACAAAATAGCTAATAATTAATTTGAAATTCTCTTTGTTTTAAAAGTATTAAAACAAAGAGAATTTCTAATTAATTCAAACTTTTTTACTACTAAATTTACTGTCTATAACATATACAATTATCTAATTCTTCCATACAAAGATTATGCCATATTAGCAAGGGGATATCAAGAACACCAGTTTTCAAAAAGCTTGAACTTGTCCCAAAATTCCATGTACAAACATGGGCGGTAGTCAACATCTGAACTGCAAACACTTTGAATGTTTTGTGTGCCTGTGTCGACTTTGTGGCAAGCTATTTCACTGCTTCTTAAAACAATGCAAGATAAGCCATTTTTTAAGTAACAAAATATCATAAAGTTTAACTTGACAAGTTTAACAAAACAAGTCAATCAAGACCAAACATTTACATGTCTGCCATTTTAAACATCGCTGAAAACAAGGGTAACATGTTGTTTTATCAGGGAAAATGGCGAATTAATAAACTTGCCCCATCACCTAGATATTTAATATTCAGCATGGTCAGGTGGTATGATCTAGACAGTGGTTAACCCAGGGGCCGTATCCAGTATCCGTATCAAGATGGAAAATAATGATCCTTCAATTTCCTCTGTTGGATTATTGCAACATCACTTACCTTTAGAACCCTTGAAGTTGACCCGCATTGTAAATCCCTTGTAGGAAGGCTACCGACATAGAGTGGAGGTTCACGGAAAAAGGGGAGAGGGTTCGGGTGTCGGTGCGGACGGGAAGAATCATCCCACTGCCAGACGAAGTGAATGAACTCGATGACTTCGTGGTGCCGAAAACTTATATTGGTATGTATTCCAGCTGGCAATGCCAAGTCCAACTTCTGCTGTTGTGCGCATCAGATGGAATTATGGAATGACTATGTCAATAGTGTTTTACTTTACTTGTTGTTGTCTAGATTACCCAGGCTGCGTGATGTAGGCAGCATCACCGTTTGTCACTTTCACAAGAACCTAGAGTCACTTACCACTTTTCAATGTTACAAAAACTCCAGATAATTTTATTAATAACTGTACACACTCCAAACAAATCTAAACTTTGTTTATATTGACAGTACTACCACAATAAAATAAAACGAAAGTAATATTTTTCACACCGTTTTGGTTTCCGCATAACGGCGAAAACAGGTTCCACACTCCGAATGCAAGTGGGTATTGATATCGTTATTCAAATGCTAATATTTGGATCACGGGTTCGAATCACATAAGAGGATAGTTTATTTTTTTCACACTCTTATTTTGTTTAAAGCTGTTATATTAGCAACTTAACACACATATATAAATTATATATAACATTAATTATACATAAGTGGTGTCATCTGATGGTCACAGTCGGATGCAGATGCCGTTCTCACAAAAGTGGGTAAGAGTTGACTAAGTGAGACTACTTCTTGTGGCTCCGCTGAATGCAATTCTTCCGTCCGTGTGAACCATTGGTGGTCTTGTTCTCACCCAGGGTGGATCCACTTAGCAATATATTAAAACTTCATTTGACTAGGTAGGTAAAAGGTAAAGTCATCCCCCAGGCATTACGCCTTAGGAAGCCATGAAGGCTTATATGGCCAGTGCTTAAACCTGGTTTCTGTAGTGCGAAGCAACTTAAAGTGCAGTTATACTGACTCTCCTGGACGGGACACTAGTCCATAGCAGGTACCTTCCAAACAGTGTTTGTACTCATTTGCAGCTGAGTAGACCGAGGCAAAATAGGGTAAACGAAATTGCCTAAGCTTCGAAAACGAACCGTGCCCAGTGTGGGTCTTGAACTCACAACCCTCAAATTTAGTCCAACACCTTAACCACTAGGCCACAGCTGCCCCCCCATTTGACTATGTAATACATTATTATATAATATATCTCTTTTTTGTGCAAAATTTATTTATTATTATATTGTTATTTATTTTTAAATAATTCTTATTAGTACTAGTATTTAAATCTATTTTTTATTTAGCAATTCTGGACTGTTAAAATGTTTTAACATGCTGTGAAGTGCAATGAATAATGTTGGATCTGGTGCTGCATTAAATAAAATATACCATTACTTGTATAAACGTAGAATTTAATATTGTCCCACTTACTGTAATATTTCATATCCATTCTTTGAACATGTGCATGCATGCATTTGTGCATGCGGCCATGCGTGCAAGCATGTACTATTTAACATTCTAATTTTTCAGAATCGGCCAAAGACACAGTAAACAACGAAGTGACAGAGGTGACCTTTAAACCCAAACTAACGACCTTCAACGAGGATATCATGGAAGCTATGGGAATCAATGAAGACAGAAAACGAGCAAAAACTTACTTCTACTGAACAAGACAATTTAGTAGTAGTGGACTGATCAGTGTCATATTGTTCCCTATTAAAGGCAGTTGTTGGAAAGACTGCCAACAGCTCTGAATTGTAGTCAGAATAATAAAAAATTTGGTTATGTTTACTACTGGCTTGGAGTGGATTTGATTAGGACGAAACGTATATCAGATACTGTAGTAGATATCTAACTTTGTCTAAAACACTAATAAATGTCGTCAAGTATGCAATTTGACATTGTGTTAAATCCACATAATTTTTCCTTTACACAAGAAGCACTAAAGCCAACAATGTTTTATGAGTACTGACACTAAAATGTTATTGTGACTACTGACACAAAATGTTATTGTGACTACCAATACTGAAATATTATTGACTACCAACACTAAAATGTCATTGTGACTAGACATTAAAAATTTTATTTGCGACTACCGACACTAAAATGTTGTGACCACTGACACTAAAATGTTATTGTGACTACCAACACTGAAATGTTATTGTGACTACCAACACTGAAATGTTATTGTGCAGTTAAAATAAATCAAGGAACTATAAATGCTATAGTCACTAAAACAGACATGACCAACATTCATCAACAGTTAGTTGAAAACCAAACATATCTTGTGGAATTTTAGGTGGTCTGAGAAACGCAGTACAGCGGTTCAGTAAAGAACTTTTGTGATAACAACTGAGTGTCACTATTGTGTTAATTGTAATGTGTGTATTGTCCGGATAAATACACTTGTGCTCATTGATCAGGTGCTCATTGCTTGTTTGCTTTATTTCTTTCTCTGCTGATCTGCTTGTCTTGCTGTACAGCTGACATTTCCAAAACACAAGTTGAAGATTTTTGTGGCAGATAACATCCAGTGGATGAATTACGTATAGAAATACACAAGGAAGAATAGTAGTTCTACGAAAATCAGGTAACGTAGACTATGCTTGACATATTAAGGTAGGCCGGTATACACAGAACCAACGCAGTCTCAAATAAACGTGCTATTTTCCCAGAATATGGAAATAGATATATACAAATATATTCTCATTTGGCAAACAAATTTTGCTCGATTTTGACACTCGTGACTTAGGGTTATCTAACATTATGACAAAGCCCATGAAATAAGATGTGTTCAACAAGGTTTTCTAAGTAAACCCCTGGCGTGATATTCTTATTCTTAATTGTAGTTGCAAGTGGTTATGTTTTAATAACTTATAGGTGCATAGACTCAAAACAATCATGTGTTTCCCTTTAAATATATTTGATATTCAGATTTTCTTTTTATGAAACCCTGATATAGTGCCATGGCAAATCTAGTTCGACATTAATTGCCTTAGCCCTTACTGTTACAACATTAATTGCCTTAGCCCTTACTGTTACGACATTAATTGCCTTAGCCCTTACTGTTACGACATTAATTGCCTTACTGTTACAACATTAATTGCCTTAGCCCTTACTGTTACAACATTAATTGCCTTAGCCCTTACTGTTATGACATTAATTGCGTTACTGTTACGACATTAATTGCCTTACTGTTACGACATTAATTGCCTTAGCCCTTACTGTTACGACATTAATTGCCTTACTGTTACGACATTAATTGCCTTACTGTTAAGACATTAATTGCCTTACTGTTACAACATTAATTGCCTTAGCCCTTACTGTTACGACATTAATTGCCTTAGCCCTTACTGTTACGACATTAATTGCCTTAGCCCTTACTGTTACGACATTAATTGCCTTAGCCCTTACTGTTACGACATTAATTGCCTTACTGTTACGACATTAATTGCCTTACTGTTACGACACATTGCATTTTGTAAAAATGCCATATTTAACTTTATCGAACGAAAATGTATGCAACTGTTCGTATAGGCAAAGTCAACCGCCCTACAATTTGTTTCTATCTGGCTGTTGCTGTAGTAGGCTAGCTCAAGAGTGGGGCGGATGACTCTGCCTACTGTTCGTAATAATCGCTACAGGAAAGTAATCGAACGGCCCCGTGATTTTTACATTCAACGTGTTGCATATTAGGGTCATTCCGTGTCAAATAAACCAATTTTCAGGAAATTTCAAAGTTTGTCTCAGAATTTGCTTAAATTTTAACCAATGAATAAGTAACTATACCTGAGCACTTCTGCACTAGAACTAAGCATTTAATGCAAATTGTTTCTGTAACGCCCTATATGCCGTTATGACGTGAACAGGGAATAAGCGCCCCCAAAGCCAAAACACACCCCTTATTTTTATGTTTTTTTCAAGTTCTTCTAATTTAAGAAGTTTGCAAGCTACATATCTGAAATTTGCTGGAATATATAGACATATTGGTGCAGATTATCTATGCAAAATTCAAGAATGATAGGACAATGTGTATACTGGGTGCACGAAAATAACAATTAAAAAAAATATCCGAGGATTTCAGCAGTCTGTATTTCATTGTTGCAAACTGCCACCATTTAATAATACTGACAATACTGACAATAACCTATTAGTTCAGTAGACTTCTGACTTACTTAATTTAGCATAACATTTGCTAATTTCGTCGTATGTTACATAATAAGCTTGCAGACACAGCTGTTTGTGTACATGGGCGACTAAAAGTTTTGGCGCGCTACTGCACTTACCTGATTCTTTGCAGTACGACAACATTTTGTAACGACGGCTATTATTGGTTAGTCGAAACATTATGACCCTAGGTAGCCAGGGTTACCATTAGAGAAATTTAATTAGGTTGACATTAGATAGCAGTAACAACATTCTAATTTTTCATTGGTTATTAATAACCAATACCACCATCTGTTGGATAATGGAAAAGCAAAGCCATTCGCCAGATGGCGCTATTGGACGTATTTTATTACCATTATCATTACCATTTATTACCATTATCATGACAATAACTGCAAGAGACCAACAAAGATCAGTCAATGCATGCCTGTGTGGCAGACCCAGCAAGCATCAATATGCGTGAGCAATTTTACGTAGAAGACGCGCCTTGGAAGTTGCGGGCCAGAGAAACGTCGTCGATGTTGACGTTTGGCTTGTGCCACATTTTGTGCAAACACCGAGTCAGAAGTTACGCTGTCACCGAGTTCGTGTATTAGCATCACTGCTGACACTGGAAGGGTCAGACCACAGTTGACTTTTCTGTTTATTGTTTCACTAATATAGGGCCTATTAAGTTGTGATGTGTGAATTTAAATAATTCATGATGCAATTGAGCAGGCATATTCACAGGTTTGTATGTAGAGGCTATTGCATTGGTTGTGAAATAGCGCATTTTTGAGAGTTTAACAGGCCGAGGGATTTATCGGAATTGTTCTGCTATGGGCCACGTGGGCGCATGAATACATGGCTATTTTTTTTAAATGTACAGGCATCACACGTCGGGGCGTTTTAAGAGCTGGAGGTATGTGATTTTGACAAAACTTGGTCAGCATGTCAATGTTGGCAGTTGCTGTGAAAAAATTCAGAATTTTTAATGGTCACGTTTTCTTATAATCAGACAAAAAGTTAACATGGCCACCAATGCAATTTTTGACTGTGGTCTGTCAGCTAGAGCCAGTAGAGGTTCAATGCATTTCATTCCATTGGTGTTAGAAGTGCAATAAATACTGAACTTTATACCATACACAGGCCTACATTAATTTTGTACTTGAAATCTCCCTAAATTCAATTACCCTGTGGTCACAGAGCTGCCAAGCTGTGTTGAAAAACGCATGAAATCATGGTTCGATCTGAACTCTTGAAAAGGAATGTCCATTTTTCTATCACATGCCCGTCCTCTGGGGGCTTCAAATGAAGCCCTCACCCCTCTTGAGTGAATTTTGTTTAACTGCAACATTCTTTAGAATCATCCCACAAACCCCCAGATGACTGTACACTCGAACCCCCTTTTGAATTTTTAAGTACAATTGTGCACAATGATATGCAAATAATTACGTACAAATGTTCACGACGTCATGAGTCATCTACCAAGTTACATAATACAGTCAATACCTAGTCATAGAAGGATATTTCTGTGATATCGTATTTTATTACCATTATCATGACAGTCACAAACTACCCAATTATTCCATCCATAGGATGCATATTTTTGCTAGCATTAATAATAAACGAAAAAGAGCAGGTACTTTTAACAAATCTAGCATTCTACTAAATTTACAATAGTTTACGCCTGCAAAATGTTTGTTCGAGGTCCATGTTTCAATGTTAAAACTACTGAATAGAACTTGCAGTTAACCATTCACTGAAATATTGGCACCTTGTAGATAAAATTAAACACCATTCCCCAATAAAATTTTATAATTTCCAAATGTCAACAATAATTATTTATTTAGAAAATCTGAAGATCTGGATTTTGTATGACCCATGGGAACCCTGTAGCACCAGATACTGGCAACACTTCTGTAAACAACAAGGTTTTGGCAAATAAATTTAATGTGGAAAAAACAATTGTTGATGATTTAAATAACAATCTTCCGTGCGAGTATTCTGCTAACACAAATGTCCCAACACCTGAATAACAAGAACAACTGATGCTAAGCCATTGCGGCGTCACTTTGTTGTCCAAGTTCAAGATTGTCGTGTACGGAGTTTGACAACCTGGCATAATTGGACATAACAACAACCCTTAGTATTGTTGCACTTCACTGCTGCTGATCCAAGATGGCGAGTGCCACCACAACAGGCATGGCAGTGCTGCCATCTAGGAGTTGGCACTAACAGCATCGTGATCTGTTTCCGACTTGGCCGACATATCGCCTTCAGTAGTATGAACGTCTTGGATTGTTCTGAAACATTATAACACTGCATGAACAAACATTGAACAATGCAATTCCTGCAACTTGAAGTATACAGTAACAATGGCATCCCATTGTTAAGCACAGACGAACCTGGTTAATCTGGATGCTGATAATCCAGGAACCACGGTATCCGGTTACCATTTTACAGGAACAGAATTTTGAAATGCTAATACCCCGGTAATTGCACGATTCATTTATCCAGTAAACTCATTAATTTGGACACAGACTCTGGGGACCAAGGTGTCCATATTAACGAGGTTCCACTAGAGTATAAACTACATCTATTCTAACATCTTGACCGTCCAAATGTTTTCATAAACCATAATTTTTCGAAGTATTATTTGACCGTTATCTGTTTTAAAATAGCGACCTTGCCTTGTACACTCACCAACAGCTGTTGACGATTTCCAATACCTTAGTGTGATCACGCTATGGGCATGTCATTAATGCCAGTAAACTCAAATTTCGTTCCCTCTGCATGCAATTCATGATATTCAGTTCGCCTATTAATACCATCTAGCTTTGTGTTTTGGTTTAAGCAGTCAGCAAGACATCATCAAGTGCTACGTGTGATTTCACCCACCAGTGGATTGGGTCGAAAGCGGTAAGCAAGCATCATCCTCTTGCGGTACACTTCAAATTCATCGTCCTCTTTAGTGAGGTTTGCCGGACGCTCCTGTCCAATACCAGCACCATCTAATGACAGGATGCCCCTGATGAAGAAATCACAAAAAAGGTCAGGAAGATTAACTTTGAGGTGTCTGATGTATGTTCTTTGCGAATCTAACAAAACAGAACGGATGCATTTAGAAAATTAAGGAAAGTACACGTTATTTGGATACAGCGGACTACACTTAAGAGAAAGTACACGCTATTTGGATACAGCGGACTACACTTAAGAGAAAGTACAATATTTGGATACAGCGGACTACACTTAAGAGAAAGTACACGCTATTTGGATACAGCGTACCACACTTAAGAGAAAGTACATGCTATTTGGATACAGCGGACTACACTTAAGAGAAAGTACGATATTTGGATACAGCGGACTACACTTAAAAGAAAGTACACGCTATTTGGATACAGCGGACTACACTTAAGAGAAAGTACACGCTATTTGGATACAGCGGACCACACTTAAGAGAAAGTACACGCTATTTGGATACAGCGGACCACACTTAAGAGAAAGTACATGATATTTGGATACAGCGGACCACACTTGAGAGAAAGTACACGCTATTTGGATACAGTGGACCACACTTGAGAGAAAGTACATGCTATTTGGATACAGCGGACCACACTTGAGAGAAAGTACATGATATTTGGATACAGCGGACCACCCTTGAGAGAAAGTACACGCTATTTGGATACAGCGGACCACACTTAAGAGAAAGTACATGATATTTGGATACAGCGGACCACACTTGAGAGAAAGTACACGCTATTTGGATACAGCGGACCACACTTAAGAGAAAGTACACGCTATTTGGATACAGCGGACCACACTTGAGAGAAAGTACACGCTATTTGGATACAGCGGACCACACTTAAGAGAAAGTACACGCTATTTGGATACAGCGGACTACACTTGAGAGAAAGTACATGCTATTTGGATACAGCGGACTACACTTGAGAGAAAGTACACGCTATTTGGATACAGCGGACTACACTTAAGAGAAAGTACACGCTATTTGGATACAGCGGACCACACTTGAGAGAAAGTACATGCTATTTGGATACAGCGGACCACACTTGAGAGAAAGTACATGCTATTTGGATACAGCGGACCACACTTGAAAGAAAGTACATGATATTTGGATACAGCGGACCACACTTGAGAGAAAGTACACGCTATTTGGATACAGCGGACCACACTTGAGAGAAAGTACACGCTATTTGGATACAGCGGACCACACTTGAGAGAAAGTACATGATATTTGGATACAGCGGACCACACTTGAGAGAAAGTACATGCTATTTGGATACAGCGGACCACACTTGAGAGAAAGTACACGCTATTTGGATACAGCGGACCACACTTAAGAGAAAGTACATGATATTTGGATACAGCGCACTACACTTAAGAGAAAGTGCACGTTATTTGGTTACAGCGGACTACACTTAAGAGGAAGTGCATGATATTTGGATACAGCGGACCACACTTGAGAGAAAGTACATGCTATTTGGTTACAGCGGACCACACTTAAGAGGAAGTGCACGTTATTTGGTTACAGCGGACCACACTTAAGAGAAAGTACATGATATTTGGATACAGCGCACTACACTTAAGAGAAAGTACACGCTATTTGGATACAGCGCACTACACTTAAGAGAAAGTACATGATATTTGGATACAGCGCACTACACTTAAGAGGAAGTGCACGCTATTTGGTTACAGCGGACTACACTTTTTCGTGGTAGCCGTGGGGTGTCAGGGGAGCCGTGGGAAGATGACCGAGCGTTGGAAATAGTGCCTACTTGTTGACGGGTTGCTTGATGCCCTGTCCCTCTGATCCAAGTCCTTCTCCCTCCTTCCATCCCATCTTCTCAAGCATCTTGAAGCCGACGTTCTCACACGTCAACTTGAACTGTTTGTAGTCAGACAAGTCAGGCTCACGGCCTTCCTTCAACGCCTGCAGCACAAGAGAAACATAAACTCTTTGTATCAGGCAAGTCAGGCTCACGGCCTTCCTTCAAAGGCTGCAGCACAAGAGAAACATAAACTGTTTGTATCCAACAAGTCAGACTCACGGCCTTCCTTCAAAGCCTGCAGCACAAGAGAACCATAAACTGTTTGTATCCGACAAGTCAGGCTCACGGCCTTCCTTCAAAGCCTGCAGCACAAGAGAAACATAAACTGTATCAGACAAGTCAGGCTCACGTCCTTCCTTCAACGCCTGCAGCACAAGAGAAACATAAACTCTTTGTATCAGGCAAGTCAGGCTCACGGCCTTCCTTCAAAGGCTGCAGCACAAGAGAAACATAAACTGTTTGTATCGGGCAAGTCAGGCTCACGGTCTTCCTTCAAAGCATGCAGCACAAGAGAAACAAACAGTTTGTATCCAACAAGTCAGACTCACGGCCTTCCTTCAAAGCCTGCAGCACAAGAGAACCATAAACTGTTTGTATCCGACAAGTCAGGCTCACGGCCTTCCTTCAAAGCCTGCAGCACAAGAGAAACATAAACTGTATCAGACAAGTCAGGCTCACGTCCTTCCTTCAACGCCTGCAGCACAAGAGAAACATAAACTGTTTGTATCAGACAAGTCAGGCTCAGGGCCTTCCTACAAAGCCTGCAGCACAAGAGAAACATAAACTGTTTGTATCTGACAAATCAGACTCATGGCCTTCCATCAAAGCCTGCAGCACAAAAGAAACATAAACTGTTTGTATCTAACAAGTCAGGCTCAGGGCCTTCCTTCAAAGCCTTGCAGCACAAGAGAAACAAACTATTTGTATCTGACAAATCAGACTCACAGCCTTCCTTCAAAGCCTGCAGCACAAGAGAAACACAAACTGTTTGTATCAGACTCACGGCCTTCCTTCAAAGCCTGCAGTACAAGAGAAACATAAACTGTTTGTGTCACACAAGTCAGACTCACGACCTTCCTTCAAAGCCTGCAGCACAAGAGAAACACAAACTGTTTGTATCAGACTCACGGCCTTCCTTCAAAGCCTGCAGTACAAGAGAAACATAAACTGTTTGTGTCACACAAGTCAGACTCACGACCTTCCTTCAAAGCCTGCAGCACAAGAGAAACATAAACTGCACCCACCGTGAAGGTTTCCATGAACCTCTCGAGTTCATCGGGCGGCAGGAAGTCTCCAATGTGATGTTTGCCACGGCCCATGTCTGTCAATTTCTGGGCCCATTCTGAAACACAGCACCATTAATAAGACGATGTTAACAAGTCTTTTTCATCATAAATCATGATACACAGTACACAATATATTGAAAAATAAGTTTGCTACCTGCCAGAATACTTCCATTTGCTACAACAGGAATTCCTGTGATCTTCATGGAGCTGTTGTCATGTGAAAACCAATAACCAGGTCACATGACATCGGAAACCAGTGCCTTCTAACACTGATGAATTGACTGTGAAGGTCTTGAAAACTCCATTGAGCAAATAGAAGTATTCTGACAGAAAAACTAACTTATTTTTTTGTATATCAATATAACAGAACAGGGAATGAATTTGCAGGCGGAGTATACAATATATTTTTTGACCACCCAACATTTTGACCACCCAAATATGTTTCAAAGGATAATCTTTTTTTAAATTTGACCGTTATCTGTCTATGAATATCAACCTCTCCTGTTCTGTACATTCGCAAACAGTTGTTGACAATTTCCAATACCTGTGAACAAAGTTTGTCAGGGTCAGACATTCATGTGATGCGTATATTGTCATCACTGGTAAAATGACGTCCCCCTCCACTTGTTAATTTAGACGTACTGCGAGTACTACTAAATATTCAGAGAACTTGGGAATTTTAATGACACGAACCAGCTGCGTATCAGGTAACCACTGAAAATACTAAGATGGTCCCTCGCCTACCTCTGGTCGCCTCCATCTCCATCACTCGCTTCTTGTGTTCCCAGGTCCCCCCCTCAATGTCTTCGTCCGAGTCGTACTCGTACTTGGGTTTGATATCGAGCCCAGCAGCCAGGGCCTTCGCCTGCGCCTCCATTGCATTCTTCTTAGCTTGGATGTACTCGAACATCGCATTCATCTGTCGCAAGAAATGACAACCCAATCAGTCAAAACAGTAGCTACCACGTGAGCAGTGTGCCATCCCTTCTTTCAACGAAATGTAGGAATTCAGAATTAAAAATATAGGAATAACAGGAATTTTTTTTTATGCAAACTCGAGTTAATGCAAATTGGTAAATGCCTACTTTCAACATTACATCACAAAATTCTTTGATCTGATTGTGGTCATTGACATGTAGATTTCTACAACAAAAATTATTTTGTAAGAAACCTACAAATCTCCACACTTATTAGTAAAAACAGGGACATATAGGAATTGCAATAAAAATAGAGGAAATATAAGAAAATTTAGTAACACTGGGCATCCCGCATGGTACATAATTTAACAACATGCCTAATAAAAAAGGTGTTTCCGACAAAAAGTTGCATGTTTTTATGCACGAACAATCAATATATTGTTATTTTTATCACTACCAAGAAATACTTGTAACGAAAGATTTTATGATAAGGCATCTCAATTTTCATGCACATCTGTTCAGAAGTTGGTTTTAGATGAGTAAATAAGAGATATCTAAAGTTCTACTTTGCATATCCGAAATTTACTGGAAAGCATTTCATTTTGGGCTGTTGGATTAGAAATATTCTCCATGCTCAAACTGGTTTATCAAACCCACCAGCCGTCGTGGAGACTTTTAATGCACACTAACAACTCACATTTTTTTGCACATTCCCTTAACCTGCTAGAGATGACCCCCCCCCACCTTCTGTTGATCCTGTATCTGCTTCTTGTGTTCGTCCGAGAGTTCCGAGCCACCGGTCATCTGGCGGGCAAACGCTGGATTCTGCATCTGAGACAGCGGCGTGATGTTGATTGTCTTCCCTGTGCCTGGGATGTCTGCAGGAAAGACACAGTGGTTATTGAAAACATCCACATCAAACAGAAGGCTCCTGCTGATATGTTATAAACTTCTTTCTGTCATTATTTCTGCCTATGATGACTGAATTATCCAGGTTCTTACCTTTCATTATAACATAATTCGAGGACTTTTCCAGGACATTATTTCGAATTTCATGGACACGTCATACGTCCCCCAATAAGATAAATCATGATCAGATGACACCCTTTGTAGTGAAAACATTAATACTGTGTGGCAAAACATATTATGCCTTAAGCACAAATACTTTATCTAATTACCAACTTCCAGAGTTCATTTTTTACAGTGGTCGCAGTGATACACTAATATTTATACACATTTCCTGTCCTGGAATTCTGGCAGTAACAAAAATCAAGGACTTTTCCAGGACATATATGTGTAGATAAAAAAGTAGCCTTTTTCCTGGTTTTCCAGGCCTCGGAAGTAAAAACTCAGAAATACAGTACTTTCCAGTATGCGTAGGATTACTGAATCAAATTCAAACCGTTCATTCCTGCATATAGCGTTCTCTTCACAAAACAGCCACCCTATTTGGCTAGTCTCCTGTCTTTCAAACATCCCCAGGCAACTCAGATTGTCTACATCACCACAGATTTTTTGTTTATGTAACAAAGTTCAACCCTAACTATCTTCAGCAAAAATCTCAAGGTGTACATTTAAAAAATTGCATTTCTACCCTAAATCGTAGGCCTAAATCCTCACCCTGATGATGATTTTAATGTTGTACCCAACTTGCTCAGTTGGATACAGTAAAATACTACACAATGCAAGTCACACTGCCCACACATCCCACAGAGGAGTAGCCTCTTCTAAACACATCATAATTAAAACTCCCTTCTCAACTGATTCAGCCCATTGTAAATCAAGTTTGTTGATGATAACATTTGCAGTGTGAGAATAATTTAAGTAATAGGCGCAATCAGCTTAGTTAAAGAGTGCGTACATTGTAAATCAAGTTTGTTGATGATAACATTTGCAGTGTGAGAATAATTTAAGTAATAGGCGGAATCAGCTTAGTTAAAGAGTGCATACATTGTAAATAAAGTTTGTTGATGATAATATCTGCAGTGTGAGAATAATTTAAGTAATAGGCGCAATCAGCTTAGTTAAAGAGTGCGTACATTAGTAAAAAAATCATAAGTTTGTATCGTGTGAACTGATGTCTGTACACACCCGTGAACGGGGCAGTAGCCCCGGATTTGATGGTGTCAAAATAAAGTTTTATTATTTATTATTATTATTCAAAGAACTGCCTTTGATTGGTTATATCGGGTAACTTGTGAAACCATGAATAGCCTAATGCTACTGTATACAGAGCAGGACCACTTTTGCAGTTTTTCCACCGAATTTTGACTGTTTCCTGGCAAGAATAATTTCACAATTTGTCAAATAATTTCACCAACAGTAAATAAAAAATTTGTATAAATGAGCTAGCACGTTGTAGCGGACACAATGTAGGTTCAATATTTGGCATAGTCTGGAACAAGACAAGCGAAACAACTGGACTGACTAGGGGCCTCTAAGTCTGCTCCATCGCCAGTATGTCAGTTACCCCGTCAGTACGAAAGCTGAACTCACCTATGCCGAAGCCCTGACCAGCTCCCCCACCAAATACAGGGTTGACCACGACTCCCGGCTGGCCAAGCTGTGGGTTGACCAGAACGGCTGGTGGAGGGACATTTGCAACTTGTGGCAATGCAGTGGCGCCCTCTACTGAGCCAGATGCTTCCTGCGGACCCCATCGACTGCGGCGTTTCTTACGGCGTCGCTCGCTTCGGCTCAGTTCACCTTCCCCTTGAAACAGCACACAGGCATTGTGAAGACACAAGGTGCCTGCCTTAAAGGTCCATGGTCTGATAGTTTTTATCATACAATCATGTTATACTGTATCAACTAGATCTACTCTATAACCTTGACCACAAATACATGTTTTAATGAACCACAAATATAATTGAACCGTTATCCGTTCATGAATTGATCAGGGTGCAATGTAAACATGATATTCAATACAAAACATTCAAATTAAACATTTAAAAGTCAAGTCATACAAAAGAAATTGAGGTTTCTTAAGACATTTGCTCAACGGCAGCAAGAGGATTCAAACCCCAGCCCTCCAAGGCTCCGACTGAGAGTTTGATGTTCTAACGACTACACGACTGCGTCGCCACGGAGTAGATGTTTGAGAAAACCCTCCTAGGCAGGCTGTTGTGGCCAGACCTGGCGTCAATTACGTTATATCAATCCCACATCAATTATGGCATACCAATTCCAAATCAAAATGACACTATGTGAACCGAGCAGCTCTATTTATTTTCTGCAAGCTATGGTCCATAATGGCAAACAAATATGATATACACAACATGTTATATTGTCTTGATTATCATATACACAACATGTTATATTTTATCATATACACAACATGTTATATTTTCTTGATTATCATATACACAACATGTTATATTTTCTTGATTATCTGTAGCAAACAATTTGAGTTAAAAAGTTAAATGATGTAATTGATAAAAAATAAAAACTAAAGTTCTGAGAAACCAATTATATTTTCAACAATTCCCAGTACTTTAAAGTGAAACCAGAGGCAGTGGTTTACTGCGAATCTGTTCTAAAAGTGCGAAATTCTGGTCTAACATCATTTTTTCATGGAGGCTGACATATTCACCAGTGTTTGCAAGTTTGACCAATCAGCCGCGAGCAGCCCCTTAACCCCCAACGCAGCTGTGATGTAGGCTGTGCATATCACGTGTATTTTTAATATGGTTGAGATGTGCATTTACATTTTTATTTGCTTTTATATTATATTTACACGCAGCAAAAACTGTTACAATGCTGTACTGTGCAGCAAACATGTAAACAGGATTCAGCAAGGTACAGAGTTGTCTTTTTTCAATTTCCTCTGGAAAAACAGACAGTAGTGAAGCAGTGAATTCACAATTGTGGGTGGGCTGGTTGGAAGCCCACTTGATTTGCTAGACTTTGTTCGGCCCATTTTGAAGAGTCGTGTTTTGAAGTTGATATATTTTCATCAACTAATGGGTCAAGATCCTCCAAAACGTCGGGAATGGAGAACGTCAAAGCCTGAAGCGGTACCGACAATCTTCCAGCATGTACCTCAGCCAAAGGCTTCGACAAAACGCAAACACTCGACCAAGAGAACTGTCAAATCAGAACGCGAAGCGGTTCCTAAACAATGAATGAATGGACCATGTTGCCAAATAAGTTGATTTTAGACGCAAACAGCACGTCCAAACTTATTGGCAAGTATGTGACTAAAATCGTCTACATCTACGATCAGACATTTAAAGTTGGACGTATGGGAAACTTATCAGCACTCTTGACGTAGGATTCTGAACAAATATGGTGCAGCGTATGCAAAAAATATTTTCGGTGTTCAATGAGGTATATTTAATTAACCACTTGCATGATATTCTAGATTATAGTTGCAAATGGTTAGTTTTCAAGTACTCTTATAGGTGCAAACGCCACAAAAATGCCTTTGGTTTCACTTTAAAAAACACAACACTAATTCCAAAAGTTGTTATTGATCTGACGTTTGAATAACTTTGACCGTGATTGACCATGCGTTGGCGTAGATACGTGAATGTTTCATCGCACGGCAAAAGATTCACACAAATTACATGTTGAACTCCCGTGAAAAATTTCACGGGATTTCACCTTTATATCAGTGTTATATTATGCACCAGAAGTTATTTCGGGTAGTCTCTATTCCAGAATTGGAATTATAAAGTAACTGACCCTGTAACTGACCTTGAGTCTGGTAGCCACTGACCTTGTTCATCCTCTACATCGCCGTCTGCTGCAGCCTCCTCCATCTCCTGCTGACTCGCCTGGCGTCCCTCCAGAAGTCCCTTCAGTCGCTGCTGGTAGAACTTATGGAAGTCACTTGTCTCGTCATACAGGAACCTGCAAACGTGATGATGACAATTTTATTTTTACATTTTTCAAATGTTATATTATCAAATGACAAATGATTTATTGTTTCCAACCGATCATTTTCGAGGTATGACAAACGATTATACACATTTTTAAAAGTGAAATATATAGTATAACATATAATACATAATATATAGTATAACATGTAATACATAGTATAACATGTAATACATAATAACACGAACATAAACTCAATGTATACTAATTGAACAATTCATACAAATTTTTAAATAATTTTTTTATATAACAGAACTCTTGTGATATTTGAACATATTTTATCAGAATCGTCCTACTTCAATTGGAACAAATTGGGAGATTATTTTGTTTTCCTACTTGGAGCCTCTGCAACACGTATGTTCATGTCTCACCGGAAAGCGGGGTTGTCGTGGTTCTCCCGCCTAACGGTGTCCTCCACTTCCTGTCCGCCTTCCGCGACGCTCTTTGCCAGCCTCTCGATGGTGCCACGCACCTCAGAGTCCTCTGGTGGAAAGACTAGAACGCAGCCTATCAGAACCCTTAGTTCTTTTGGGATGGGGCTGGCGGCCAGCAGGACGAAGACGATGGTGCTGGCCCGACTAACAAACAGAGACGACTGGCTGTGCTCTTACACTGTACCAAAGTAATGACTCGGCCAGCGCCTAACGGAACAACTTGTTGGCTCCACCCCACCCAGAGCAATGGCAGGCAACCACACAGGTGAAAGAGGGACCAGTCAACAGCATACTGTCAAACTCTGACAACTGTGACATGACTTAGAGGCAAGCAATAGGAGAATACTCAGATACTGCTTCACTCTGCCTTTAGTTACAACCACATGCGACATGGTATCATGGTAATTAAACAGGAACCACTATGAACAAAGATGGTATTACTTAGACCAATTACACTACAGAGAGAGAGAGAGAGACCATACCAGGCTCACGAGTTAACAGCAGAATAGACCAAGTTACCCCACAGCAGAAGAGACCAAGTTACTCACAGCAGAAGAGACCAAGTTACCCTACAGCAGAATGCCAAGTTACCCAAAGCAGAAGAGACCAAGTTACCCCACAGCAGAAGAGACTAAGGTACCCCACTTCAACTGAGAAATAAAATGTTTTCCCCCTAAAAAATACTTTTGCTGGAAACAAAATACATTTTCAAACAGGTCATATATGTATGTATATATGACAACAGGGGAATAACTTGACCTATTCCCAGAACTTTCTTACTGGTTCCAAGGTCGAAACAATGGCATGTTCCAAGGTTAGGTTCATTAGTTGCTGCACTGATAATGTTCATGATATATAAAGTTTACTCACAAACTGCAGGTCCATCACATGGCTTATGATAAGGAGAAAAGTGAGCATTGCTAATGGGTTCATCTAAACTAAACAAAGTGGCACTTTCACAATTTATTGTACATTAGGGATAAAACACTCTGAATGGACTTTGAAATCATTTGATTGCGCACATTACATCAATAACGAGTGGGCCCACCAGCTGCAGCAACACACGACTCACGTCTACGGCGCATACTGTTTACCACGCGCTGTACACTGTGTTCAGGCAACCTGCCCCACTCTTCCACCAGGAATCTCCTCAGATCGGCCAATGTACTCTGAGCATGCAGACGCATATCTGCCCAACTGATCCCATAAGTGCTCAATATGTGCACAGAACATGTTCATGTTTCGCATGAGTAATCCCATTCAATGAGGAAACTTCATGGTCCAGTGGCAGTGGTCAAAGGATCATTAACACTACCTTAATTTTGTTTACCATGAATGAAATGATTCCTAACAAATGACTGCAGAAGTTGTGAAAGTGCCACTTTGGGGACCAGACCCCCCTGTACATACCCCATTCTGGTCATGCAGATAATGGTGTAAACGCTGCATGGTTGCATTCATTTAATTCATAATTGATCACTGCATCCTTTGACACCAAATATCTTGGGGTGCGATCACCACATATTGGGGTGCAATCCCCACATATTATAATACATGCCATTTAAGAAAAATATAACTTTCTTTTGTTGAGTAGTTTAGAAGGTGTCAACAACAACGTAATACCTCCATCATTCTTATGGGCTTTGTCTTCAGGAACTTCAAACACCTGCGCCATCTGCCATCCGCTCAGCTTGTTCATCTGTGACTTGCTGCAAATATCAACAGATGACCCACAAATTATTATCAGTGCATCAAGGGTTCTTCTTCAAATTCGGTTTTATTAAACTTACTGCACGTTAAGACAAGATATTGGTAAAACCAATTTTAGACCAGTATCTTGCCTTAAAACATTCATATACTAGATATGAACATCAACAAACCGGATTCTTGATGGGCCAAATCAACAGACAATATTCACAACAATAACAGAACTTATCAGCTAAGAATAAAACAATGAACACGGTGTATGTTTGTGACATCATTGCGACATGTTTAAGACGTCATGGTGATATGCTTGTGCTAATGTGCATGCGTGTTTATGGAGGAGCAAACTGTAAGGCATGCCTTTTTGCAGGCAGGAAACCAAATGAGATGGTTCCATAGCAGGGAACACATAGTACATACCCAGGCATAAACGACGGATTGGCCTTCTTCCCAATCTGAATACTCTGGGTGTTCATGTCCTCTGTCCTGTCGTTGGTCTTCCCCCTGGCACCCTTCATGTCCTTCCCATCTGTAGATCATTTTAAAACAACTTGACTGGGCCTAGCTGAATACGTGGCTTGGAGGTGCATCATACAGAGAAAAGCAGCCTTTCTCATTTCTTTACACATTACTACACACATTGAATCTTATTCGGAACAGATCTATGTATAACTGCTGTATTTTTATTACTTATAAAGAATATGCAATGATATCACAAAATCTAGACAAACTGATGATAGAGATGAAAGTACTGCATTTTTTTTTTAACTTTAATGAAAGATGTGTATCTGGACAAAAACACATAATCCCTATGCACAAAATCCCACAATGTAAAAAGTGGACAAAATCCCATCTAGAAAAATTATGATGGGGTCACTGCTCCCATGGAGATCAAAGAGTAATTTGGGGTCCAGTGATTGAGACAGAGACTGCATAAAAGATTCAATAAAACGATGTTAAAAATCACCCGTTATTGTTGTGGGATTGTCGACTCACACTGCTTGTGAGTTGACAATAACGATATAATTTTTACTTAGTTGGAAATAATAAAAACTTTAGAAACAAATTCTGTCAATTTAATATGCTATTTTCATCCCTCTCTCTGACTGCCCAAATCCTCATATCCAATTTCAGGGACGATTTCAACACAAACTACCCACCTTCAGGTGGCCCGTCATCAGGCCCGTCAGTTGGGTTCGTAGGGTCGTACCCCTCCGTTGGGTCCATGGGGTCGTATTTCTCCCCCACCTCGTGTTGGGACGAAGCATTGTGATCAGCCACGACTTGGGAGGGATGTGTTCCTATGGGAGCCGTGGGAGGCATGAGGGAGCTACCACCAGGGAAGGATACTGTGGCAGGGGGAAGCTGGCCTTGGGGGTACTGATTAGGTGGGAGCTGGGTTGGGAGGGGAGGGGGAGGCAGCAGATGCTGCTGACTAGTGGGAGGGGGGATGTGGAACTGGCCCGGGGGAGGGGCAGAGAGGGAAGGAGGGGGGCCTGTCAGGAAGGTCTGATTAGCAGCTGGTGGTGGTGGCAAGTTTGGGGGTGGGGCTAGGGCATACTGGGGCGGAACAGAGTTGGTGAGCAGGCCCTGGGGCGGGGGCGGGAGATTAGGCAGCTGCAATTGCACCGGCATCGATGCGACTGGCATCGATACGTTGTGCAATGTCGTGACAACAGGTGGCGGGGCAGTCAGCACAGTCGGCACGTTGACGGTCTGTGGCGGCAGTTGTCCCGGGGGGACTGTTGCCATGGAGACCGTCGTGACAATAACGCCTGGGGCGGAGGTGAACACCCCCGGCGGGGGAGCAGCCACATTCGGCACTGTCACCAGACTCACCGTCGGCATGGCAACGCTCTGTTGACTTGGCCCAGGCGGGGCATTTAATACAAGAGTGGTAGACATAGGGTGCAGGGTCGTGACCTGTGACACTGGTGCTGTCTCCATGAGGGTAATCTGCTGCGGGGGGCAGGGGGCGTGTGACACAATCAACATGGGGGCGTTAGAGGGTGGTGGTTGAGCAATCGACACCATGGCAACGCCAGGCGGGGGCTGGGAGAAGTCACCCATTTGGGGTGTCGGCGGCCGGTGCTGAAGAAATGCCTGACTGTTCGGTGGCGCACCATGCTGGACAAACTCGCCACTATGAGGTGCTGGCAATACTATTTGCTGTTGCGGCGGCGGCGGCTGCGAGATGAAGCTAGATGGTGCCCCTACCTGCTGAGTAAACGTGACATTCTGCGGCGGTGCGCACCGTGGAGCAAAAGGAACAGGTGCCAGTGGCGCACCCGGTGGAGCAAACACAACCGACGGTGATGGCAGTTTATGTTCGAATGATGGTGGCGGCCCCTGCTGGTGATACACAGTGGTTGGCCCGGGCTGCTGGCCGTAAATGACGTCTTGGGGAGGGGGCTGGCCCGGGAAGGCACTGGGTGCGTACGCCACAGTGGGAGAAAGGGGAATGGCCGTGAAGGCACCCGGCTGCGGGTTTGAAAACTGCACGGCAGGCTGCGAAACAAACATCGGCTGAGGCAGCTGGTGCGTCACATCTGCGCCCTCCATCTTGACAGTGTAGCTGTCGGGCTTCTCAGGCTTCACGTCAAACTTGCTGACACGTCGCTCCGACACCAAGTCCTGCTTCATGACACCGCTGCTGTTACTGGCATCAGACCTGATGGCATTGACACCAAGAGGGGAGAACACATGAGACTCCTGCTTTATAGCCACTGGTTTAATCTGCTCCTCCTGCGCCTTCGCTGCGTCTTGTTCCTCACTTGTCTTCTTCTTCAGCGAGACTGCAACATGACATATACTAGTGAAGGCCAAAAACGTTATGCTGATGAATCGACAGCAGTTCATATGCAGTTTTTAAAAAAACCTGAAGAAACTTTGGAGCAACAGATACATATTCTAAATATCTAACAGTTATCTCATTGGTGCACTGCAAACAAATTGTTAAAAAGGTTGTTTTTAGTGAACATTTATCAAACAATGAATACACACACCGACCATTTTATACGACATTATGGTCACAGACCTAGCCAAGCAAAACCATAATGTCAGCAGTGGTTGGATAATCAATGGTAGCAGATTAATTGGTGTAGATTTTATTACCAATGTAAGTATACAAACTGTGATTTCACCAAGAGTACAGTTCACACCATGGCTGGCTCGGCTATCATAACCTTTATTACAATCTGTGCACTTCTAATAACATAATGAATACAAGTACATCAATAACTACTGGCTAGGCTAGCCGATCGCCATTTGCGCCTTAGGCGAAACGGTTTCCCATTTGGCAAAAGAAAAAAGCTATTCACCAATTTGGCAAAATGCTTTTACGGGCACATTAATGGTGCATTGTCGTGTTAGCGGAGGTGAACCCATGAATCATTGCTGCCCACCACCTGTGGAAGTGTTTTCATACCCCGTAATCTATAATTCCCCGTGATAAGCCAATGATTTAATTGCTCTTGGCAAAAGCCAATCGTTTGCGACCTGCAGGGCAGCCTGCGAGGCAACTACAAAATAATAATATAATCTGTTTAAATACCATATGCGGGAGCTCACATCCTCGCGGTTTTTCAATTTGGCCGGTTAAAATTATTTGTAAATGTACTTTGGTGGACGATGAGCATGGAAAGAAATGACAGAAAATGATGCAGCCACATTTTATCAAGGCGGACTGGTTCGTACGTTTTTCACGATAGGGAAAGCCACGTCTTTCGCTGCGAAGTCTGAGTGCATGCGAAATCAAGGAACTTGTCATCACATTGGCTAAAAAATCTCTTAATCTCATAGCTGGTTGAGACCAAATCCTAATTTTGCTACGAAACCAAATTTAACCAATTCTAATTATTGATGCATTTGTCTTGATTCCAGTATTGTGAAAGTGCACAAATATAAACCATAGAAACACTGGCTCAAATCAACTGTAACACATCATCTCTGTAAGTGTAGTTTTAATTTACGATCACTAATAACCATGTAATTATACTATGATCGAAATTCTTTAATAACAAAACACAACTGGAATTGTGTTTAAATTCTATATCATACAAATTGTCTATCACAGGTTAATAAACTTTCAGTGTTCGAAATTAAGGCCTTTTTATCAGCAGCGGACGTTGATTCAAAATGCTTCTCGTCGATTCAGTTAGCCAAAATGTTATTGGCCCCACTCTGCAGGCCCAAGGCAGTGGCAGTGCGTGCGTTCCTTCCCATATCCCATGAACAAAGCAAGTCATATTACGCTATTTAGCCCACTTGTACAAAGTCTGATTGTTTTTATCATTATATCTATTCAAATAGGTTTTAGTGAACTACAATTTTTATACATTATCCTACCAGTGGCTGAATTTTTGAATTGGCTGTAACTTGTCAAATATCTATTCAAATAGGTTTTAGTGAACTACAATTTTTATACATTATTCGACTATTGGCTGAAATTTTTTATTGGCTGAAACTGGAATTTTGTGGGTGTTCAAATCGGATCGCAAGGTTGATATTTATAAACAGATAATGGTCAAATTTTATATATATATAATATATATAATATATATAATATATATAATATATATATATATATATATATATATATATATATATATATATATATATATATATACATACATATATTTATGTTTGTGGTTTATAACACATTTGATCAGTCAAGATTACATAACATTATTTTACAATAAAAACGATCAGACTATGTACCTTTAAATAACAACATATGTAATTATTATAAATGAACCAACATAGATATGGTAATATGAACAATAGGAATGCCGATTAATAAAAACCCAAAACAATTACCCCAGTTCCATTTTAACTCACTTTTGATGCCTTGCATCTTGTAAAACTGTTCCATGAAGCTGCCGTCGTTGGAGAAGTTGTTGGACACTGTCTGCGCTGACGAGGCTGGCTTCCCCGAGCCTTGGTCAGTCGCTACTCGCAGTTTCTTTGTGTCCTGAAGTCGACTGAACATGCCATGTCTCTTGCCAGCCAGCTTACTGCAACATGTCAACCAGGGAGAGGTCATTATTTTATTTCCGGGTTCACATGAAGCAAATAAAGTGGCAGTGATTTTGACACCGTACCCGCTTCCAAGATTTATTTGTACCCTGACAAAAATTACATATGTATAGGGAAATAGGCACATTTGCAGACAACGGTGCTTGTGATGCACACAGGTTTTAATTTCTAGTTGCTGGCCAGCACGTGTCACTGATGGAAAGATCCCTCATGAACAAAGAACCTGGCCAGTTTGGGTGATAATTGATGACGTGCATCTTCCATATTGCTTTTTTTTTAAATTGTAGGCCAGTGACAAGAAATCGAATCAAAGTTTTTATTAATTTATTCATAATTTTGTGCAAATTGTGGAATTGCCCGACTGCTTTTAGCTTTGGTTTCAATAAAAAAACAATAGTAGTCTTACATCAGCAAGCCTGACCCATCAGCAACTCTATCCTAGGCCAACATCATAATACTTCACAAGCTCTCACATTCCATTTAAAATTCTTTATTTATTATTATTATTAAAATTTCTGCAATGTTTCAGGCTTGAATTGTCTCATACCAATGGCAAATATGCCCAATGCTTATAGCGATGTGGCTTTATAAGTACACAAAGGGTGTTTTTGTTATGCCAATTTCATCTTGTGGGTCATGTATCAAGCAATGTGGAACACAGCTAAAAAAAAATTAACAAACAATAAAAACAACATCCAGTTACATTTTCAGTATGGATTTGCTGTATACAAAAAAAATTATGAAAACAGAAAGCAAAACATATTTTCCTGTGCAAAAACATGAGTCATTTTCCAGCTGTCACAGCAAATGTTTGATAATCAGATATGTATATCTATGGACATTTCCAAACAATTTTGATTAAACCCAAATTCAAGACGTTTATTCCCAGTCAGTGGTGTTACACTTGTGGCTCATAAGGAGGTAAATTGGACAATGGAAAATATTAGTTTTTCATGTAAAACAGGCAAACGTAATTTGTATCCTCGTGGTCAGTAATCCTTAACTGTAATTTCAGGAAACATTCACTATTTTAGGTGAATTTGTCAGTGGTGTTACCGGTTGTAGAGTAACAACACTGACAAAAGGTAATGTTTATAATGGAAATAATTTAAACATTTATTGTATTTTTATACTGTCTATTATGCTGAGCAACATTGATCAAGCATTAAAATTGTTCGTTCATATGATGAATTAAATGTCTGCTTGAAAACGTGCAATTATTGAAGAACGACTCATATACCAGAGCAATGACGTGTTTAGAGAGAACACACAGTACCTTGCGCGGGCCTGTTCTGCCTTCTTGGCAGCCATCAGTTTAGCCTGCATCTTGTTTAACATCTCCTCCTGTTCTTTCTGTTTCTTCTCCTTCATCTTTGACTCGATCTCTCGTTTCTTCTGCTCGATCAGCTGCTCCTGAGCCCCCATCTCCCGGAAGCGATCCTGCAGGCTGCAGCTCCCTTTGGCACCCGACTTCCCTCCAGCATTCTTCTGGGCCTGTTTATGCGACATCATTTCGCTGCTATGCAACTGTGGCAACCTGCACAACAGAGGAGGTCCCGACAAACCATTTTTCACAGTGAAACTCTTATCTGCTGACTTAGGTTCAAATCGTTAGTGTGTATATAGTTAAGTAATATGCACGGTCGGTTAATATTAAAAAGGGGACATTGAAGCCAGACATAGTAAACCAAGAAGTGAATTGGGTTGGAAATGATTTGGATAAATGCATCATTCCACGTCTATTTATATCTCAACAATTATCACTTGCTTCCCAATTATTTAATTTCATTTATTATTCCCAATCATTTCATTTATATTGCAGGTGAAAGTCACTGTTCTGCCCAATGGCACTTTCTCCTAAATTTCTCCCAAAATAAATGTGGCAGAACATCATCCTGAAATTTTAATATGTTGCTTACCTAATAAATGACAACACACAGTGAAAAAAGGTGGTCATAGGATTTGTCCCATATTCTCAGTTTGGGTGCTGAAATTCGTAAAATATTGAAAATGTTTAAGGCTGAATTATTCTGAAAGTATAGCAACTAGAAGTCTACTGAACTAATAGGTTATTGCCAGTATCCCTGACAATACATGGAAGCAATTTGGACATTGTACTGTAGCACAACAATGAAATACAGACTGCTGAAATTGAATGTTCTCCATTTTTGTAAATTGCCCTTTGGCTACCGCCAAAAAATGGAGGTCTGCATTCAATGAATACCTTATTCAAAATCTTAAACTTCTACCTGATCTCTTAATATCCATGACCATGTCTCTACTTTAGACTTGGTCTAGGATTTATAACTACGGTCTGCCAGTTCTTGCTTAGTTTAGTTCATCTCCTCTGCCTGTGTATTCAAACTAGTTTTAAAGCATCGAGTATTATTAAACTACTTAAAATAGAATAACATCGGCATCGTTGACCGATAGTGATATAGTACTATAGACAGCGATACCGAAATGAAAAATGAACGAAAATGAAACTTGAGCGACGAAGTAACTCAACAAAAAGGGAATACAACTACGTTATTGCGCGATTAGTAAAAACACAAATATGTACCATGGAACAGAGTAATGTTGTCTACAGTGCACACATTATAATCTACCTATTAAATTAAAGAACGCTATAAAACATGCGCTCTAAAAATTTTATATTTGGATTTTGATTATCCCTTCCGACGCCATCGTGGATTCTGTAAAGAAATATAAAACGCCACCTGATTGGCTCCGTTGTATATCAATCTACCAATAGACGTACGGTTAGCATGGCAAAAGTTAACATTTCATCTGATTCCGGAGACATCACGAACTACCAACCCAATCTTGTTAAATCGTGTTAAATCTTATCATAACAAACAAAAAGATGTAGTTTGTCAACCTGCTTGTTAATAATTAGAATAGTGTCGTAAAATTATACTTTTATTTCAGGCTAAAAAAACATTCTTGTGTTTTGCGTTGTCTGCACCAATACATTTTCAAGTTTTCCTGATGCCATATAAGCTGCATTTCTTATTTTGAGGAGTGTGTCAGCCATCTTCTCTCTGCCTGTTTTCAAAGTTTCAGCCGTAATGCGATCAGCACCAGACACTTTCATTGACTTCATTGCTTTAACAGCCTTCTGTATACCTCCTGTATTGAGAATGTTGGTCCATGCAACCAGTCCAGGGATGTTATCTAGAATGTTGTTAAGTGTTTCCTCTGATCTTGGCCAGTTTGTGTTAAGATATTTCAAAAAATTGCTTCACAGCATGTCAACACCTCGTGTGGAGTTGTATTTAGGTTTCCGTCATCGTCCAGTCATAAGGTGTTTACATGGCAATTGTTGCTAAGTTTTTGCAAATTTCTAAACAAATTATACAAGTTGCTTTTCTTGAACTCCGCCCAATGACTTGTATCTTTTCCTTTTTTATTTTTTCATGTGAGCTTGCCTTCTTCACCAGTTTATGTTCTTATTTCTGTACGATATGTTTCACGCTTCTCTACATCGAGGTACAAATCTTCGCCTGGAACTCTTAAAATTGCCTTGTCTCTCTATCACATATTTAAGCTTAATCATATATTGGCTACTTTCTTTTGTGCTATTGAAACAGCAGATAGTGATGAAGAGACATTGGCATGCATTGGCTTGAGGCAAGTTTGAGCAGAAAACGGCAAACTATGCTAAAGGGATGGACATTGATTAATAGTGAGTATACAGTGACAATGTTTTATGGTGCAATGCTGCTGAGCAAGATACATTTTAATTTTGTTTTTGATGAAAATAAAAGAGCTTATTATGACTTTTATTTAACAATCAATGCATTATTTCCCATCGCAATGACGAGGCTGGTAAAATATCGGTTGGGCTGGTATATTTAGAAACTTACTAGCCCAATCGAGTTGGTGGACAAAAATGTTAGTTTTCACCCCTGGACCCTGGGCAAGACACCCGCCTATTGTACATACCATAGGCTACAGGTGAGAGTCCAGTCGGTATCGATGCTATTTTGACCATTATTAATTTAATGCAATTAATACTCGCTATAAACATGCATTTCATGCCTGTAATTATTCTCATAGGTATATATCATTAAAGTTACTTGACAATTATTATCATGCATAAATGTCTAATTATTATGTTTTTGTAATGAAAACCATAACATCACTTGGCATCGTCATTCACGTGCTAATTACGGTAATGGTGCCCAACATTAAACGATGAACTTATTTATAATAAATTATTTGAAAAATATTTCTTTGGCTTCTTGACTGCAGTATGGAGATATTATGTTAAGGAATACATATATAATGTAAAGAGGTTAGTGAGTCTCACTTTTAAAGTTTATGTTATTGTTGCGACATATATGGATCCGTGTCTCAAGTGCAAAATAGATGAGTTGATTGTTTGCCCAGCGCTATTTATGAGCCCCAGCTGGGGCCCCACACAAGGAAACGGAAAATACCTGCTGTGGACTCACTAATTCTAGAGAAAGAAAACTCTGAAAATAAACCACTCCTATGTTAGCTCAAGACAGGGCTGTTTGGAGTTAAGTGTCATAAGTCATGCCTAAAGCAAAACATGTTGATTTTGGTGTCTGAATTTATGAAATGTTATTATCTTAAAAGCAGATAACTTTGATTTTACATATCCAAGGTGTGTTTAATTTGCCTGGTAGAGGCTTTCGTCAAGGTATCACGTCGACTTCATCAGTACCGATGATGCTGAATGACGTCATCGTACGCGTGATCGAGGCAGTTCGTAATTGCCCTCGTCTCTCTTGATGGGTGTTCTGGCTTTTGTTTGAAAATGAACTATCCTGAAGAATGTTCAGTTACTTATGCTGATCTTAATTGGCATATGCTTATTTTTTTTAGTTAAATTTCTTAATTTTCGTGTCGTGGTTTAAATTTGGATCTGTATTTTGACATTTCTTTAGTTTGTTGTACGTTGAGTTTAGAATACATTTCGTTAGCGCTGTGCGAGCCGGAATAGGTCCGTAACTTGAAAACGAAGGCGATAATGGCGGCAGTTGGAGATGTCGTGTTTCAGCGAAATCAGGTGTGTTTGCATTAACTGTTCATTATGCCCTAATTAATGCACCTTATGATTGTCATAGTAATTCGTGTAGAATGTAGCATCTCATATATCATGCATGTTTATGAAATATAATAAGGTTTTAAACAGTGTATATCATATTATCGCTCATGGCTTCATGTATCGTTGTTGTAATACTCGTAGTACTAGTAGATAGGCACTTAAAAAAGAAAAATTAGATATCATGATAGAACATTGGCAATTGATTTAAATAAAATGTGAAATGTAAAGGAACCAAAAACTGCTTATTTTATTAATATATCTTTATTAGATCCAAAGATATTGTGATTTTAATACGGTAAAAATTCGAAACTTGTGTATCTCGTACACAGGAAAAAGACTCTCATTTTTGTGTTTTCTTTCAATCAATGTATGATTAAAATTGCATAACTTTTTTTTCCATATATTTTAATAATTTTTTTCAGGAGTTGCAAGCACATTAAGTAGGGTCACAAATTTGCATAATCCAGTCATGTATCGTTAAAAGTAACTCAGTTAATGCAATTAATAAGTCAATATTATTATTGGCTAATTAATGCGTGAAGTCAACTGACCAACACATGTCCATAACTTACAAAATTATGAAGATATTTGTATAATTTGTTCAGGGTTTGCAAACTCATTAACCAGGGTCATAAATATACATCACACACTCATTTCATAACTCAGTTGATGGAAATAATAAGTCAATGTTGGCTAATTAATGCGTAAACTCAACAGGCTGACACCTTTTGATAAAAGGCCATAACTTCCATGATTATGATGACATCAGTATAATTTGTTCAGGGTTTACAAATTCATTAAACAGGGTCATAAAATATACATCACACAGTCATTTCATAACCCTGTTGATACCTTACCTTATGATACCTTCTGACGATTCTGATCGCAGGATCCAGTTGATTCCTCCATGATCAGATCTTCAGAATCAAATATTTTTATATCATAATTTCCGGTTCCATTAGTTATTGTTAAAGGAGATTCATAGTCGTATATTATTGCCTGGGTAGACCAGAATTTGTCTAGTTTGTTTTTAAATGAGTTAATTGATCTAGCTTGTATTACAGAGTTTGGGAGACTATATCATGGTTCAGCCACTCTAAGAGGGAATGCATTTTTTCTTAAATTTATTTTTGCTCTTTGGGTAAATATTTTAAGGCAGTGTCCTCTATTTCCTGATCTTAGTGTCACATCCTCCCATTTCAGGAGGTTTGGTGCAAATTCATTATCGTATAGTTCGTGCATTATTTTATAGACTTCTATCATGTCTTCTCTTAGCCTTCGGTATGCTAATGTGGGTAGCTTCAGTAATTTTAGTCTTTCTATAAAATTATGATAAATCCCTCATACCAGGAAGTTGTTTTGTGGCCCTTCTCTGGACATTTTCTATTGCTATTTTATGTTTTATCTTATATGGATACCATACTGCTGATGTAATTAATAAGTAAATATTGGCTAATTGATGTGCAAACGCAACAGGTCAACACCTTTCTTATGCCAAACTTCCATCATTATGAAGATATTTGTATAATTTCAAAACACATTAAGCAGGGTCATAAATATACATTAGCCATTTATCATTAATAGTAACTCAATTAATAAATCAACAATGGCTATTCAGCAAGCTATCTCAACAGACCAATACATACAATACATACAATAAAAATCCACAACTTCTATGATTATGAAGACATTTGTGTAATTTTGGCAGAGCCTGGGCTTTCTTTCCCTGCCAAAAATACGAAAATATTCTTGCATGGTGACTATGGTAAAATAATTATTGGAGAAATATATACTACCGGGTAGTTGGTGTTCCATATATAGTGCTAAATGTTTTTTTTGTAAAAAAAACAATGTCATTACATAAATATAACACAATTTATTATATATTCTGACATTTTGTAATTTCTGGCGTGTGCAGTTTACTGCAGGTTCAGTACAGCAATTAATTAATTGTTAGCTAGTGATTTAGAATATCTCTTGCGCAGTTTTTTTTCAATCATTAAAAAATTACATAATAATTTCGAACACAGGACATACCCCCAAAACATTCGATAGCACCAAACATTATAGTTATAATATATATGTATGTATGCATATATATATATATATATATATATATTAAATTGTGATATGTGAATTTAAACAATTGATATGATGTTACATCAGTGCAATTGAGCAGGCATATTCACAGGTTTCTTTGTAGAAGCTATTGGCTGTGAAATAGGGCATTTTTTTAGAGTTTAACAGGCAGAGGGATTTATGGGAATTTTTCTGCCATGGGCCACGTGCGTGTATGAATACATGGCTATTTTTGTCAAAATTTACGGGCATCACATGTCGGGGCGTTCTAAGAGAGCTGGAGGTATGTTATTTTGATAAAACTTGGTCAGCATGTCAATGAGATGATGGCAGTCGCTGTGAAAAATTTTCAGAATGTTTTATGTTCACGTTTTCTTATAATCAAACAAAACGTTAACATGACCACCAATGCAATTCTCCACTGTGGTTTTCACCCAAATACCTATATTATATAACCACATGTGCTATGTATCAGAGGATTGTTGAATTTTGTTCCACCATATCACATCGTTTTTATGTACAAGTACCAAATTTTATCTAATCACACAAGAGATTTATTAGAATTTGTAATCGTCCATACAAAGTCGATATAAAAATTCAAAATTGGTAATGCAAATTACACCAACGTCATTGAATGCCGTTTTGATAGCTTTCTGCTGGCTGGTTCGTTGTTCTCAAATGTATCGAGATATTTCCTTTTGTTTCTCTAAATGTTCCCAACTTGTGATCGGCCGATATTGTACCATTCAGCTAACTGCCGATGGCTTTTGCCATTGCTATATCTGATTACATCGAGCTTTGCTTTTTAACTAAGCTCGTTCCTAACACATCTTTTCGCTGCTGCTTCCATTTCGTTTTGGTTCGTTATGCCACTTATTTTGTAACATTTTGTTACCTCCAGGGCCTGCTATTCCTATACAAGCACTCATTGGTGTTTAAGCAAACAATAGGGTTACTAGTAATGCTGTTGCAGTCGCCAAATCTTGGCTTCCCGGCTGTGACTGACCGTAAGTGCGGGGTTAATCTGTGGGCAATCTCTATGTTTTGCACTGGGTTACTGACCGTATTCCTGAACAGCGAGGTGATCGGATTAGCGGGACTAATTTCCTATATTTTACTGTGGAAATCATTTGGGACTGTCCCAGGGTGACCATAATGGCGGGGTGACTGTATTACCAGGGTGACCATAATGGCGGGGTGACTGTATTACCGGGGTGACCATAATGGTGGGGTGACTGTATTACCGGGGTGACCATAATGGTGGGGTGACTGTATTACCGGGGTGACCATAAATTGAGGTTCCACTGTACCTACATTATTTCGTAATACATATACGTTTAGAACTTTTAGAATATTTTAATCTGGTGTGTCTACTAGTCTAACCATCATCGACACAGGGTTCCTAGCAATTCACGTTAACATGCAGTTCTCGTATGTGGTTATCTCATTGTTTGTTGTCATCAAAGTTGTATTTTTTGGTTGTCAACACGCGCCCCCGTGGGCTCACCCTGATAATTCTCAGGAAGAGAGCCTGGGACTAAGCAGCGATGTCCTGAACTTGTAAGTTATCCAAGGGTACCATCGCATTCTTTGGTGTGATAATACACCCTGTCATAGGTTGTTACACTGAGCATTATACACAATATGCTTGTTCACAAACGTGGCATTCAATGTCATACAGAGACCGCTCAGTTTCATTGATACTTACCAGAGAAAATATACAGACTAGGACTGTAGGAGGCATATAATCAGCGTAGGTTTATACAAAGTCACTATTTCAAACCCTACAGTAATATAAAGCTAACACTTTTCTGCTTATGTGTACTACTAATTGTCACTGCTGATGACACAGAAGTAAACCCTGGTCCTTGCAAGCCTAGGCATCTCTGTCAGTTATGCAACAAAGCTGTTAAGTGGAGCCAGAAAGGTGTCAGATGCGATAACTGCTTTGGATGGTATCATACTGATTGTGTAAGCATGAACACACAGTTATGAAGAACTCAACCATACAGGAATACTCTGGATTTGCTATGCCTGTGGTCTACCTAACTACTCTTTAGGACACTTGTTCACTGATAATTCAATTGCATTGTCTAACATTTTTCATAGCTTAGCATCACTGGATGATGAAAATTAGCTGGTAGGAACACCTAAAGACTGAGCAGCTAAGAACACCTAAAGACTGAGCAGCAAGGAACATCTAAAGACTGAGCAGCTAGGAACACCTAAAGCTGCTTCATCGCCACTCCCAAAGCACAAGTGTAAAACTACACACAAAACCAACAAAGTCAGACCAAGAGCATTGAGACTTCTCATAATAAACTGTCAAAGCATCATAGTCAAACGACAGTCACTGGCCACATGCATTGACACACACCAACCACATATAGTCATAGGAACTGAATCTTTAGACAATACCATCTTTAACAGTTAAATCTTTCCAGCTAATTTCACTGCATTCAACAAAGATTGTGACTCAAACAAAGGTGGCGGAGGAGTATTCATTACTCTTCACAATGACCTAATTGGTACTCATCAGATCGAGTTTGACATGGACTGTGAGATAATTTAGATTAAACAGACGAGATTGATACAAAATACCTGGAGAATCTATGAGAATCTCTGTCCAATATAAACATCCAGAAAGGCGTGACTGTCTGCTTGGAAAGAGGTTTCAACCTGGGAGACATTATTATTATTATTATATCGGCATTTATATAGCGAACAATATAAAATACATACTTTAGAGAAAACTGCATAAATTAAATAAAACTATAAAATATAGATTATTTTAAAAGTAGATAGTGTAAGGAGTTAATTTAAACATTAAAAAATAAATAAACACATATATTACACGAGAGCATGACTCAATCACGTCAGTCGTATGCCAGTTTAACAAGATCTCTCTTAGACAAGGCTACAGTAAGCTAGCCATATCATGGCAACTCATGGACAGTGCAGATGAATTCTCACTACACCAACTAGTTTGCGAACACACAACAAAGGACAATATACTTGATTTATTCTTCATATCCAATCCACACTTATAGATCGGGTTATGCTAGTTCCAGGCATCAGCGACCACGATGGAATTCCAATGGTGGACTTATCAACAAAACCAAAACTGAACAAACAAAAACCCAGGAAAGTGTTCTTGTACAAAAATGCTAAAGTTAATTACTTGAAAAGTGACCTGAGAGAGATAAGTGAACTAATAACATCACCAGTAAATGCAAGTAAATCAGCTAATGAGTTCTGGTTACAGTTTAAAGAACGTACCAACTATGTTAGGTCTACATGCCTCTCATCTACAAAACAATTTTGGAGCTTCATTAAGAAATTGAAAAACAATACAACAGGTCTCCCAGCCAATAAAAGCCAGGGCCAACTATATTCCAAAAAACGTCCCAATAGGTTGCACATTCCCATCAATGCTGACTATGGAAATCACACTGGAAGGAGTGTTAAGACTGTTGAAGGACCTTGATGAACACAAGGCTTCAGGCCCGGATGAGGTACCAGCCAAGGTCCTGAAACTGGCAGCAGAGGAAGTTGCACCAGCCTTAACACTGATATTCAACATGTTTCTAAGCATGTCTCTAAGCACAGGAGTAGTTCCATCAGACTGGCTCATTGTCAACATATCTCTAAACACAGGAGTAGTTCCATCAGACTGGCTCATTGCCAACATATCTCTAAACACAGGAGTAGTTCCATCAGACTGGCTCATTGTCAACATATCTCTAAACACAGGAGTAGTTCCATCAGACTGGCTCATTGCCAACATATCTCTAAACACAGGAGTAGTTCCATCAGACTGGCTCATTGTCAACATATCTCTAAACACAGGAGTAGTTCCATCAGACAGGCTCATTGCCAACATATCTCTAAACACAGGCGTAGTTCCATCAGACTGGCTCATTGCCAACATACCTCTAAACACAGGAGTAGTTCCATCAGACTGGCTCATTGTCAACATATCTCTAAACACAGGAGTAGTTCCATCAGACTGGCTCATTGCCAACATATCTCTAAACACAGGCGTAGTTCCATCAGACTGGCTCATTGCCAACATATCTCCGATCTTCAAAAACGGAGATAGATCTACACGTAGTAACTACGACCTGTCTCGCTTACATCCATATGTTGTAAGGTGCTTGAGCACATCCAGTATAGCAACATTATGAAACATCTTGATCATTATAATATCTTAACCGACAAACAACACGGATTCCACAAACAACACTTGCTATGAGACCCAACTTATCCAGACTATACATGAACTAGCTCAATTTGTTGACAATAGAACCCAGATAGACATGGTAATAATGGACTTCTGGAAGGCCTTTGATATGGTACCGCACAAACGGTTACTTCATAAAATCAGTAACTATGGTATCACTGGAAGCACATTCAACTGAATTTCAAACTTCCTCACTAAAAGGAAGCAAAGAGTAGTTGTAGATGGAGAGAATTCGGAGTGGATCAGTGCTTGCACCTTTACTTTTTCTTATGTATACTAATGATTTGCCAAATAATGTCAACTCCACAGTCAGACTGTTTGCCGACGATTGTGTCATGTATACCCCAATTAGAGGCACACCAGATTTTCAGCAACTCCAATCAGATGGGATTTAATACTTCAGAGTGCTTTTATTACATCTGTCACATGCTAGGTCACCAAAACAATTTTTTACTGGGTCGTTATTGCTATTGCTTAATGTCATTAAAAAAATTTTTTATGGGACTGAACCGTAGAATTGCCTATGAACTCGGTCTTTGTAGTTCTAGCTGGCAATGTTACCATCTGGCAATTGGCAATTTGAAAAAAGAACTCAGAAGAAGTTCAGCTCAAATCAAAGCTTACTTTGAATTCAATACAAGTTGCAGCTCCTGCTCTAAGATAACATTTGTTGCCTGCCTGCACATATTTGAAACCATGCCCTTTGTGTGTGCTCGGAATTTATGAAGCAATAGCCACCCCAATGGGGCATCCCAACAATTAGTAATTGGCTTGCTACTCCTGCACTGTTTTATTGAGCAAGTATTTCTGAATGCATCAAATTATCAGCCTACTGGTCTTTTCATGTTGTTTGAATAATGGCTCAGCCATTGTCTGTACATTGTTTACAATTACTAGCAGTTGGAAGAACATGCAAACAAACCTGATCTTTTTGTAAGATTGCGGCAACAGATGTAATAAAAAAAGTAATATACTATTATCTATTACTTTAGGATCTATTACTATTACAGAAATAACATCTGTTACATATTACTATCACCCCATGCCTGATCATCAGTAGGGCATTCTGACCAAGCGGTTGGCGCATTCCGACTAAGCGGTTGGGACATTGCAACGGTGCATTCAGACAGAGGGGCATTCTGACCATCATTCGATGTTATCAGATCTTCAGTCTTCAGTGTGTTTACTCCAAACAGCCCCTTCTGGGGGCTAACATAGGAGTGTGGTGCTTGGTGCACATAAAAAAGGTGCATGTAAATGTGGGAAATAATAAATTTTGAAAAAAAATAGTGCAATTAAAAAGTGGATTAAAATCAGATATCCTCCTTATAGATAAATGAGGTGAGCTGGAGGGGCAAGATAGACAGTGCTCACAGCTAGTTGGAAGGGGTGAGTGGAGGGGAGTCTTATTATTTCAGTGGGGAGTAAATAAACTCATTGTTTCACACCTCATTTTAATAAAGATGTGCAGTCAAGAAATGGACCAAAGAGCACTTAAGCAGCTGCAAATATTGGAAGATGAAAAAAAAAAAATTTCAGACTTAATTAAAATATATGTGCACTTCCACAACCCTGGATAACAGAATGGAAACTAGTGCGTTAACAACTAAAAGTGCAGAAAATGATGTTTCAGCTGCCAAGAAAAACTGGTATTTCTCCCATTTTTAGAACAAATTCTGAGAAAAGCATGATATTTTTTATTGTAGTTGCAAATGGTTAGTTTTTTTATTAACTCTTAGGTGCACAGCCCCAAAACCATGACTTTTGTTTCAGTTTAGAAAATTTATGTCAATAGGAAATGTTTTTAAACCAAGTCAGATTGAGGCGTAGGAAGGTGACATGTGTTTCTGCAACATTGACAATGATTAACTGTTTATTGTGTTAATATTTAGGATGATGATGAAGATGATATATGGGATGACACAGCCCTCATTAAGGCATATGACTCGGCCATCAAAGCAATGAAGGTAGGTGTCGATGTCAGGTGATGCCATACTGACTAGGGGTGACTATTGGGGGGATAGCTTTACTATATTTATAGCTGTATTGCTGTTGCAATACTATTGTGATAGTTTTGGTGAATGTGCTGCTCTGATCAATGAGTGGCTTTAACATTTAAGACAGACTTGTGTATGACTAAGATAAAACCTTTCGTTACTAGACAAAGATCGGAGGAGTTTGTGATGCAGAACCAGTCGCCAACAACAACCAGGAAGAAAGTCGGAAAAAGCATCACAAGAAGAAATGGAAGACACGGAAAGGATCAGCACAGAAACCGCCTCATCTACAAGTTAGTGAATGTCTAATGTACAACCAATGAACGATGTACAGCCAGATCAAAACTTTAATTTGTATGTACAGAAGTGACCATAAGTTTAAGGACACCAACTCAAAACTTTCATTTTAAACGTTAGTCTGCAAAAAAGTCCCCTCCATTTTTATTTGTTTGTCTATGGGTCATACTAATGATACGTGTGTTTTCACATAGAATGTATAAGACAAAGCTGCTCACATCTCTTCAATGTGCTGCGATCAGTGCACTTGCAAATGAGGGGTTGTCAATCCGATAGATTGCCAAATGCAGTTATGCGAGCAAATGACAATGGAGACAACGTTTTTTTGCAGACTACCATTGAAAAAGACTTATGACCACTTCTATACTGTGCCATTTCGTATGTGTATTTGCAGTGGAACAATGGTGACAGATGTATGGCAGTGTTCACCGAGGATGGGCAGGTGTATGAAGCTGTCATTCTGTGTATCAACCAATCGGCTAAGACTTGTCTGGTGAAGTACGTTGGCTACGGCAACGAGGAACTCCAGGCGTTGTCGGCTTTACTACCTGCAGTGGCTGATCTTGGCAAAAGCAACTCTTGTCTACCGAGCGACAGCCATGCTGCCTCCGATGTGAGAATGATGTTACTTTGATCTTCTGATGGTTGAAGGGTCTCTTTGTCTGCGTGATGCTTTCATGACCCACTCGGTCACTTCTTAGGCATCTAACTGAACCATGTGACCTTGTTGGTGAATTTCACATGACGGTAGTTCCAGAAAAATTGCGGGTAAATGTTGTCAAAGATGTCAGCTAGATGACATGGTCCCTGAGTGAGCGATTTCTTACATGATATTCATGGACTGGGAAAGTAGAAGATTGATATCATGTGGAGGAAGGATATGATACCAGCTAACAACAGGGGGAATCAACAGAATGAGGAAAATTAATGAGAATTTTTACCAGTTACTTTGCTGTTTGATTCAGCTGAACTTTAATTTCTCTTGTGATAATAAATGAATCCACAATCCAGCTTTGAATGTCTGCAAACAAGACATATCAAACCAAGATATTTCTGTTTGCATTTTCCAGAACGACAGCATGGACATGAGTCCTCGCGGTGCCCCGTCGCCCCGCTGCAGTTCACAATCACCCTGCACCACACCGTCACCTTGCCCCTCTAGGGGGCGCAGCAGTCAGCGTGGTAGTCCTCGACTGCGACGACCAGGTGGTCGTGGAGGGCATTCAGCCTTCAATGCCTGGCCCAACCCACCAGCAATGCCATCCTTCCCATTCATGCCAGTGAGTACAGCCTCGTCCAGAGGTGCCAAGTCTCAGCATTTCATCAGTTTTTTCTCCTAAAAATCTCATATAAAGATATTGCCATTCTTCCCACCCATGAAAAATTACACAAAACACTAAATCAATTGAGCAAGTGTTATCATTTTAGTGGTTTAAAATAATCTTTACTTTGCGATGTCGTCCAATGTAAATAATATAGCTTCATTAATGGTACAACAACATTGTAGTTATGCCATCTTAAATTTGACTTTTTAATATTCTTATGCTGAATTTTAAATTCCTGCAGTGCCACCTGTTGGTGCGGTACTGCCATCTGGTTGGTGTGGTGCTGTCACCTGGTTGGTGTGTGTGATGCCGCCATCTGGTAGTGTGGTGCTGCCACCCAGTAGTGTGGTGCTGCCATCTGGTTGGTGTGGTGCTGCCACCTGGTAGTGCAGTACTACCACCTGGTTGGTGTGGTGCTGCCACCTGGTAGTGTGGTGCTGTCACCTGGTTGGTGTGTGTGATGCCGCCATCTGGTAGTGTGGTGCTGCCACCTGGTAGTGCAGTACTGCCACCTGGTAGTGTGGTGCTGTCACCTGGTTGGTGTGTGTGATGCCGCCATCTGGTAGTGTGGTGCTGCCACCCAGTAGTGTGGTGCTGCCATCTGGTCGGTGTGGTGCTGCCACCTGGTAGTACAGTGCTGCCACCTGGTCAGTTTTGCTTGTTTTGTCTATGTGGTTTTAATTACCTACCTTATGCACGGCCACATTTGTGGGCCGATCCATATGAAACTTTGCAAGGTGGCCCAGGGGCCCTTCTGACAGGCATGGGGGGTTGGGTCGGATGTGGAAATTATGCCTACTCATTTGCTGCTGGATGTATGCAGAATATTGTGAATACTTTTCAAGTTATTAAAGTTTGTCTGTACCCCATACAGGTGTTTATGTATAGAAACAGGTGTTTATAGATAGAAAGCATCTATACATAGCATAGCAAACACTAGCTATATTATTGTAATCTACCCAGAGAGGCAGCCTTTGTGAAAGACTTGCTACATTGTAGCAATGTTGCTGTGCACAGCTTTAAATAGAACTAGAAAAAATCACTGACCTATATAATAACGTAGATCAGAGGAAAACAATAGCACGTACAATTATTAGCAACATTATGCTTGTTTTCTATGATTGTTGCCAGTTATATGATCTATGTCAAATGTCCACCTACGAATGCATGGCAATGCCGGCAGTTGGACATGATGGGGCGTGAGTTGTCATTGCTGTGGCATTGCCCCACCAAAACTTGGCTAGGTAGTGCAAGGAGTCATAAGCCACTCGGTAACTCGGCTAGTATATATATAAAGCTTATTTATATATATGTGTTTCTCACCTGATGTAAAAATGACATATTTTAAGATGTAATCCTCTACATTTCTGCTGCAATGGAAATGATCTCATTCTGAATTTTTTTGGAGTCTGTATTTTTCACCGTCTGCTATGCTACGTTTCAGCCCATGATGGCCCCTTCATTCTCCATGCCGAGCTGGCCTGGTCCGCCAACTCCACCGGTCAGTAAAACAAACACAGCACAGGATAGTCTGTGGCAATTGTAGGCCACCCAGAACAGTGTACTTTTAATTGCGAGATAACAAATCTTAATGCAAGGTATCTTGGGATCATAGTTAATTAGATACGTGTTTAATATTGAGAAGTCATGATGATATGGTTTGCACAATCATATCACTACACTGTGATTAATTTTAAACGGCAAAAATAGGTATTTTCAAAAATATTAAGAGATGAAAAATCATGATTGCAACACGTCTTGTGTGGACATTATTGGACATTATAACTGAGATGTTATAAATACAAAAAAAATCAGTGTTGCAATGTCGCTGATTGAACTGAAAAGGAAAGATGGTGTCAATCTATAAACCTTATTTATGTTATTTATGACAATATAGATTAAACGTGAAGTAAAACATTGTTATTTTTAATATACTTTGATGTGGAAAAATTAAGAGAATTTAGGCATTTTAAGAAAGCCCCAGCTAGCTGCAGAGCAATGAAATTGTTGTGCATTCCCCGATGTGACGATACATATTTGAATGCTCTTGTAGAGAATGCCCCAGATGCTCCCTCCTCCACCCCCTCCAGATGTTGATGAGGATCTGCTGGAGAGTGACAGTGAGGCTCTCTACAGTATGCTTATAGCGTGGTACATGAGTGGATATCATACAGGCTATTACCAGGTAGGCAATGACAAGTACTATTTCAGCTACTTTCTCTGTAGCTGCATCCAGAATCTGTAACGAACTCCCAATCATTTGAAAATTATCTGGAACTATATCTACATTCAGCAAAAAAATTCAGAACATATTTTCAAAAGCATTTCCAACCTAAATCAATGAGGGTCCTTCAATCTGATGATGACTCACGTGTCCCTGTTCATGACTTAGACTTACCAATTCTGGTTTGTTGTGCACCTGAGCTCTGATTTTCTAGAATTTAGGTGCCATAGAAGTCTTATTGTTATTATGTAACTAAATCTAATGCATACGTGATGAAAAACCCAAAGTAATTAGTCCATACAATGAATAATATATCAGGTTTGCAACATTTCAGTAAGTTTGATAAAAAATCAAGCCAATCTAATATCTACTATGACATGCTAGCTCATTTGTGCTAATGTGTAATTGGGTTTTGATGAAATTGTCAAATCACTTCATTAATTTTGGTTCAGCCGAACCGAAATTCATCAAACAGAAGGATGAAAATGTCTGTGTAACCTGCCTATGATATATACAAGAACTATTCACACTTTTGCAAGTTATTACCAAAGTCAATTCTTTCGATGATTTTAATATTTAAACCAACTGCGCATATTACTAAACTATTCACACACCACAGATTTCAACGAACCTGATTCATGTTGGATTAAGTTAATTGTGGAGGCAATTTTAGTTATTCCTCTCATATGTGCCACATGTGGACATTTAAAGAAATGTCTCTTTTGCAGGGTCTGAAACAAGGGAAGAAACAGAGCATGGCAGATAAAACCTAGGCAGAACTGGAATGAAAAGGTGTCGGGGAGAACAAGGCCAGGTGGTCAGTTGAACAACGTTCATGAACAACAACATGTAAATGTGGTTTTCTTGACTTCTGGTAATGTAAAAACTGCTATCAGAGATCACATGAATCAACTTGTTTGGTTTATTCTCTTGCCAAATTACAACTGTTTGGTCACATGATGCTTTCATGCTAGGTTGTTGCTGAAATGTCACTAAGAGTAAAAAAAGTTCAGCGTAACGAATATGTGCAAGGTATTATCGTAGTAATAAAATGTTTGTTGAAATACTGTGTCAGGTCGTGTTCTGTACATTGCAGAAGTCTCGGGGGGGGGGGGTATTTAAGCAAATGTTATACCAGTTTTATATTATATTAAGGAGTAAATGGTGACTACGGAGTGAACCAGTTATGTGGGGTAAGATTTTGGTGACAAATTATTTTTAGTGGGAAATGTTTGAAAGTGTTGGACCAGAAAAGTTTTATTCAGTCAATCGTATCCTCTTGCGAGGTTGTTAGCAGAATTGACTGAACCGCATCACGGGCGCTTCTGCAGTGACTCATGAGGTACGGAGTTCACAGCAGGTTACATATTTACCCTGTGGTGGATCTTTTACTTCCCCTGGCATAGACACCAGATAGAAGGGACCAACGGCTTTTAGTGTCTCTTCCGAAAGACATAGGGACAGTGTGACAGAAGGTGGTTTCAAACTACGGTCCCCTCGATAGACATAAAGTCATCGTTGTATTGTCCATGCAAAGAGCACAGCATCTTCTCCGAAATTTTATATAGTATTTAGACATTTTGCAAAACAATAACCATGTATCAACAACGTATGTCATTGCAACACAGTTTGGGTAGACACGAAAACAACACACTCTTAGGACGGTTTTTGTCATCGTTTATGGAACACCAACACACAACAAGGCCTGCATTAACAATATTATGTAACACAATTTATAATTTTGAATAGTTTCTAAAACGGCAAGAAAATGATCCTAAGTGATCACATCAATGAGAAATGTCTGGCAACATTAAAGGTGCAAACTCTAATCGTTTTTATATTAAAATCACGTTATATAGTATAAAGTACCCTGGTATATCTTATCTAACATACTGAGTGTTTTAATGTACTGCATAAAAAAATACTTGAACTGTTATTTATTAAATATTTTGCGCCGACTGGATGATGAAAGTTGCAACTGGATGGCAAAAGTTGACATTCATAAGTAGATACAGGTCAAATTATATTTACAAATTGTGGTTCATTAAAACATATCTGGGTGATCAAGATGTTACATTATAGTTTATACTGTACACCAAGGTTTTACAATAAAAAATAAACATGAACTAGCTATGATAAGAGATACACGTCAGCAAGGAGGGAGACATCAGTGTATTGTATGAGGAGGGAGCATCAGTGTATTGTATGAGGAGGGAGCATCAGTGTATTGTGTGGTGTACAATCATGATTCTAAAACAAAAGATGAACACCAAATAGCCAAAGGAACCTACTTTCTATACATGTAGGGAAAATTACTTTGTAATATATACCAACATACCAATAACTATGCTACAACCCAGGAGACGGTAACTTGGCAACCATAACATTCAAAGCATTAAAAAATATTGCCAATTTAGATAACAGGTTGGAAGTGTCCTGATGTGTGTCGACAGATTATTGCTGCTACTGCTGCTACGCGTCACAATGTGATGTGTTGAATAGCTGATCCAATCCAGATGTACCATATGTTTACTGTAACAACATTGTGAAGTCCAGCACACATTTCGTCTTATTGATTTATAATTGATTGTTCATATGTGTCAAATCTTCCCTCCTCCTTTCTCTCGTTCAACGACGCCTTCTCATTTAGAGTCGCCCTTTGCTTTAGCTGCAGCTGCCGCATCCTCCTTTTTCTTCTGTTTATCCCGCATGATGTCCGCATCCCTGTATAGCAAATAGCAAACAAAATATGCTGAATAAAGTGGACGCCCAGATACTCAATCATTGTTGACTTTTAAAAGTACAAAGTCTCATTATTTCTGTTGTAAAAACATAGTAATATGTAACACATCTTGACAGCCCAAATGTGCGTTCACAGAATTTGATTAACCTGTTTAATTTGAATTGTTTGCCCCAAATATCATGTTTACATTACATCTCGATATTCATAAAAGATAATGGTGAAATTATATTAAATAATTGAGGTTTATTAAAACACATTTAAGTTAAGATGTTAAAATGAATATATTTTATGCTATGTAACATGACTTTATGATAAAAATCAGACTTTAAAAATCCATCCTCAACTGATTTAGCAAATCCAGTAACATCCGCAGTCGATTTTATACAAAATTCATATTTTTTTTCAAATCAGAAAGAATTGGTTTAGTTGTTTCATCTTACAAGACTCGAAATAATGGATATCCAAAATGGTAAACACTGTGCGGGGTCAATGCTGATCATGGATGTGACTTCCATCCTCTTACCGATCACATGACAAAGTTATGAAATTTCACCAAGGGTGAAATTTGTGATTTTTCAGCATTTCCATATTCACTTCACTTAATGTTTGATCAAACATTAAGTAATTTAAGGCCACACACGGCAGGTAGATAGGATCATTTTTGTTGCATTTTTTTCTGCCAAAAGTATAGAATGGGTCTTACTGGGTAAAAATATATTGAACTTTTTTCAGCCAAACCCCTGTTTCCATGGTAACAAACATTTTGCCATTTTGAACAAATACTGGCAAATTTAGAAACACTGCCATTCTTTATTGAACACATGATTATAATTCTTGCGAATCCATGTTCATTCTGCTGTACAATGACCAGAGCATTTGCTAAAATGTTGTTTATTTAAATATTTTTTTGTAAAATGCGGAAAAAAACTTTGTTTTTTTGCAACAAATACGGGTTTATCTTTCAAACTGTTGATGATTTTTAAAATGTCTCTGGTCTTTATGCAGAGTAGAGTATGCTGAACGCAACATTCAAAACCTTATTTGGATAGCATAATTACTCACAGATATCTTTTTTCCAAATGCAGAAAACATGTTTTTGAGAAAACGGTCGTCAAAGATTGAAAAACGGGATTGATTACTTGAAAGAGGCATGCTTTATCCATGAATAAAGTGATCTAGAGGTATGTAATTGCCATAAAAGTGAACTTTATAGATAATAAATATTATAAATAAGCAGAATACAGTGGAAACACATTTTGAATATTTTTTATCAAAAAAAGACATTTCACTTGGGGTGTCTCTACTTAATAATTTGGTGATTTCACAAAAACTACATATAAAAGTTGCACAAACGAGCTAGCATGTTGCTGTGGATACTAGGTAGTTTTGATATTTTACAAAATGAATTTGAAATGAGACTAGTAAAAAAATCAAATAGAGGAGGGACCTTTAAGTGAAACTGGAATGTTGGAATTGGCACAAAATAGAGGACACAGTTGTGGCTAAATATGTGCTGATTTTGCATATTTGCAAAAGAAGCCTGTATATGTATTTGATGTTCACGGTGTGTTTGGTCAAATACATGCCAAATACGACAAATAATACAACAATCTGTAACTGACAGCATGTATTGTATTTGGCCAGTCTGGTACACTGTATTTGAATTCAACCCTGAGTATCTGTATTCTATCTGTATTCATAAATTCAAAATGCAATACATATTTGATCCTAAAATGTACTTGCCCCCAACTCTGGGAGAAGAACAGCAATTCAAAAGGGACCCTAGTTACTGTGTGGATGACAACGTTACTAGTTGGTGACCAAACCTTTGCTTGCGTTCGGTGAGAGACTTGCCAGCGTTTGCAGGTGTATCACCTGCCTTCTTTCCACCAGCCTTCTTCAGTGCCTTCTCACGGGCTTTCTCACGCTGGTTTCCACCTAAGATAAAATCAGTTCTACTGTTATTCCAAAAATCTTAGAGATCCCTCTCCAATTAGATTTTTTCACTCTTCATTTTAAAATAAGTTTGCCAAAAATGAAGTCTATATGTATCAACTATGACATGCTAGCTTGTTTGTACATATCTGTTTTGATCTGACAAGTTATTAATTTAATTTTTTTCAATAAAGGGGCAAAAAGTGGCCGACTCTATATATTATAGCATATGGCTATTCACACTTTTGCAAGTATAATAAATCCCGGCCTTGATGATTATTTAGCATGAGTGATAGGTAGTGAGATCTACTGCTTGCCTAAAATATAATACACTGGAGACACATCCTTGTCACCTTGATGCTAAAATAAATGTTTACTAGTATGTGTATAGATATTTATGAATTATCAATATTGACAACAATAAGTTACAAAAAAAAGTTGAAAAAAACATAGTTATTGTTTTATTGAATAATGCATTAATGACTAATGTAAGTCTTGATGTGCCTGAACCTTGCCTTTTTGTAATAAAAATTTAATTATATCATCTACATAACATGACATCTTAACAAGAGCCCCCCCCCCGACATCTTTGTGAGATACGCACTTGATCTGCATATTCCAATCGTGGGTTGTGACTTGACATGTCAAGCAAATACATGTGCGAGTTAGGCATAGTCTGCAACGTACTTCCCATCTATTTAAAACCAACTGACTTGTTTGACAGATGCGCTGTGGATTAACAACTTAAGATTTAAAATTAACATGCACTAACCTGCTACACTACAGTATATTGCATTTGCTTGATGACACACTCCCTGATCACAGCTAAACTGGGACGCAGTAGTGTAGTGAGTTTAGAGATCCAGATCACCAATCTGTGATGAGCATTGAGTCCATGACAGGTTTTTATCCATTTACCTGTGTGGGATCTTTTTCTTTCCCTGGCATAGACACCAGGTAGAAGGGACCAACAGCTTTTAGTGTCTCTTCCGAAAGACACGGTCAAAGTGGGGTGAATGAAATTGCCCAAGTTTCGAAATGGCAGCAGGTGGTTTCGAACCATCGGTCCCGTCGATCGAAATCCCAACGCTCCACCAGTGACAGTTCATGCACAACCACCATACTCCTTGGGCCGGTACTCCCGGTAGATAGTATTATATAATAAATATCTTTATTTAGGATAGCCCAACTAAATACAGTGCAGATTATTAAAATATACACTGGACTCATATGCACACATTCACTCATCACGGACTCTGGTCGAACATAAAATGTTAATAAAATAATGAGCCTGACATGGTAATGTCAATGACTAGTACAAGAAACATGAGACAAGGGAGAGGTAGTCAGCCCTCAGCCCAGAGTGTTACTCTTTATACAATGGTCCATAAGTTTCAATCTATTTAGGTCTGCTTATTGACAAAAACTTTACACATTCAGTTCTCAACTATTTGTGAAGACCAATGGCCCCAGTATTGAACCCTGAGGCACACCACAGTTGATCGGTAGAGCACTGGATGTTGCTTAATTAATTACTTGCTGTGTTCTGTTATCCAAATAATCCTTAAACCAACAGGACTCTGTTTCCTGGATATCAATGACAAAGAGCTTCTGAAGCAGAATTTCCGGGTCTACAGTATCGAATGCTTTCTTTAGGTCCAGAAAGATAGCACCTGTAAGTTTACCATGCTGCCTTTGGTCACACAGGTAATCAGAGACATCTAGCAAAGCTGTGGCTGTGGAGTACTGTGGCCGAAAGCCTGATTGAAACTGATTCAGGAGATTATGTTTTGAGATTTGAGCATACAATTGGTCAAAAACCTTCATGCATAAAGCAAGTACAGATATCGGCCTATAGTTAGAGGCATTCTGATTATCCCTCCCTTTAAAGACTGGGGTCACAACTGCCTGTTTCCATTCCCCTGGGATTGTTCCCGCCATCAGTAAGAAATTAAAGATGGTCACCAGGGGGAAAGAGAGTTGCCTGGCTGCCACTTTAAGAGATCTAGCCATAATTCCATCAGTACCATGTGCTTTTGAGGTGTTGAGCCCAGAAAGTAGTTTGCACACCTCAGATGCAGTTATTGTTCTAAATTTAAAACGCTGGAAGCATGTAGTCTGGATGTGAGTAGGGTGTGTCTGGTTGGTAAACTTTTTAGCCAAACCACTGCCAGCACTCGTAAATAAGGAGTTGAAAGCATTTGCAATTCCCAAAGAATCCGATACCTCTCCCCTTGCCATCACACTTCCTGTCGTGGAAGTTGCAGATGTGGGAATAAAGTCCTTCAGATTAGCCCATAGTGATTTTGGTTTTTTAGCACTATCACTAATGACAGTATCATAGTAGTCTTTTTAGCACATGTTAAACCGGTATGGGTCTTGTTCCGTTTGACTTGGTATCTCTGATAGGCATTAACAGATATTGATCGTATTGCTATTCGTCATGTTTGTACATGCGATCACGTAGATCTGCTAGATCAACAGTAATCCAAGGAATGTCCTGACCCTGCACCCTGCATTGTTTTAGTGGTGCATGAGAGTTGGTCACCTGAAGCACAAATAATTTTTAAATGTCCCAAGCAGAGTCTACTGTTTGAGCAGGAAGCAAATTATCAAACGGAAAGTTTGTAAAGTCATGTTGACATCCATTTTGATGTCTCATCAAAGTTTTTTCCAATTCCTAGTTTTCACGTACTTAGCCTTAGGAGGTAGCTTAGACTTAGTAGGTTTACTTTTTTCACACAATACATTAAATCATATTCATGGTCCATGATCCATGGTCTATAGCCTCCCACAGTCTGTGGTAGGGGCTCCATCGGTACAGTCCTTTGAGAGGAAAATAGACAAGTTGTGGCAAAATCATCCAATCAAACTAGATTACACTGCCCCACCCCTATCCTGGAAACCGTCAGACGCATGCGCTCAATCTGAATCTGAACTGACGATAAACGCGAGAGCTGGCATAAGAGGCAGTACAGCCTAATAGCCAGAAGAAGACCTGTAAGAATGATGCCAACTGGAATCACTCCATCTCCAGAGTCAACAAGTCAGATCAGATAGTTATTTATTGCGGTCATTTTAATAAGGTTCCAGATAACCTCAAAAAGTAATTTATGGGCGGGCTGCATTATCGGTTTTCAGTGGAAGCGAATGGCGAGCCTCTTGCCTATGTGCGAGCGTGTTGACGTTGCTATTTCGGACCCGTTATTTCGCTACCATCAAACAATACTTCATGACATGAATTGAATCATGGCTGCGAGGGGCGAAATTAAATTTGACGACAAATAACAACATGTTTATTTGTACGCCCTTTTTAATTAGCGTAATATTATACCGTCCGTCTAGATAATACCTACGTGTCATTTTTACCAGTGAAACACGGGTCACTGCTTGTAAATTTGTCTTACATGCAAACTAACAACCCACAGGGCAAAAATTATTGCACTTGCGTTGTGAAAACCGGACATCCGCTAGCCTAGATTATCCAGAGTCCGTGACGTGGCGCCACTGTCACATCGCCCTCGCTCTACTTCCGTTGAGGTTAACGCTAAATGATTGGCAACCTGCCAATCCACAGACGTGTAGATATCGGGGATCGAGATGCTCAACGCCGGCGCTTTCAACTGTTGTCACTGCTGAGTTGTGTCACAAACATGTAATTGTATTGCACCGCAGTAGCAACAAGCTTTCTCATGTTTCATGAATCACTTGACATGACGTAGTGATGATCATGTACCGTTAGCTGTTAATTTTCATCGAAGTTCAAACATACAGTGACACTGTCACTGACAATATATAAAAAGCAGCGGTCGTAACATTTGTGTCACCAGTTTACTGCGCGTCGCGCGCGGAGTAGTCAAGAACATTATCTTGCTGATCCACGGGGGTAAGTACAGTGACATCCATTTCCCTAAATTACCCTGTAATTATTAGCGCCATATGCATATATCATAATATTAGGCACTTCTACAAAATGCGCTGCCGCGGTCGTTCCGTATGCGCGAAAATCCGTTCATCATTAGCGCAGCGGTGATTAATGCCATATTATTGGAATCTCATTAATGTTTTGTTTCGCTCACTAATCTATATATGTTTTGTCGGCTGTTTCCGTTCATTTTCATCAGCTTTGATGGTACCTTGGGAAGTGATAAGTTAACTTTCTTAGTCGTCTTTTTGTTATCGAAAATAAAGCTGACAAATGTCGAGTAGACGGCATCACCAGCCCATGGGCATATATGACAGCATATCAGGCTCACCTTTAATGTTTAAAGGCATGCCTTTAATTAATTAAAGGCATGCCTTTAATTATTTAAATATACGCGTATGTAAAGTTAAAGGCGTGGTTGTAACATTAAAAGCATGCCTTTAATTAATTAAATGCGCGTATGTAATGTTAAAGGCATGCTTTTAATTAATTAAGTACGCGTATGTAATGCTAAAGGCATGCCTTTAAATAATTAAGTACGCGTATTTAATTGTAACCAATCGGAACAAGCGAAGTGTATTGATAGAATTTTGTTTCGTTGGTTCTGATTGGTTACAATTAAATATGCGTACTTAATTATTTAAAGGCATGCTTTTAATGTTACATACGCGTACTTAATTAATTAAAGGCATGCCTTTAATTATTTAAATACGCGTATGTAAAGTTAAAGACATGGTTGTAACGTTAAAGGCATGCTTTTAATTAATTAAGTACGCGTATGTAACATTAAGAGCATGCCTTTAAATAATTAAGTACGCGTATTTAATTGTAACCAATCAGAACAAGCGAAGTGTATTGATAGAATTTTGTTTCGTTGGTTCTGATTGATTACAATTAAGTACGCGTACTTAATTATTTAAAGGCATGCCTTTAACATTACATACGCGTACTTAATTAATTAAAAGCATGCCTTTAACATTACATACGCGCATTTAATTTATTAAAGGCATACTTTTAATGTTACAACCACGCCTTTAACTTTACATACACGTATTTAAATAATTAAAGGCATGCCTTTAAACATTAAAGGTGAGCCTGATATGCTGTCATAGGCATACCCATAGGTGTGTTTCTAATGCAAGTAGCATAAATGAGTAAATTCTTCAGAACATGTCATTGCTTCTGATGTGTTCTATAGGTCGAAGTTTGTATGTAGGTGAAAATTCGTTATTCCACTCGAATGTGAAATGTGGTTTTAGAGATACACAACATTGTGAAGTTTTGCGGGTATGTGACACTGAGTCTGAGATAGCTATGCTGGACGATTTTGAGATAATTAAGTTATTGCAAAGTGTTATACATCATTGACATTGGAAAGGTATATTAATAAGATACATCATGGTATCAGTTATATGGCTGTATGTTAATTAGTTTTCAAGTTAAAGCACTTTAAAGACACCCCCATCAACGTTTTCAAAACACGTTTTTTTCTATTTTGATCAAAAAAGCATACCTGGCCTAAAAAATAGACTACTATTAATGTTAATGTAATTTTTTTGACATATTGTGGAAATACTAAATGTTCTCAATCTGTGCGGGGGTCATTCATACCAGTGCATCCATTATTTTGGTTGCAAGAGAGCTGTAAGCAGTGTTATTTTTAACTTATTTTGCACATAGTAAAAAAGTATATGCACAGTATATACCCAACAGAGACATTTTTAAAACTCAGTGTTTACTTCTAAGCATGTTTGACATGTATAGTTCATTAGCATTATTGTGTATATGAAAAATATTTTTTACTGCAAACTATTATGCAGATTTTTACAGAAGCCTGTTCACAGCTGAGCACATACTGATGCAAGATGAATATTTGACATGTGTATCATATATGATGAACTGTAAGCTTTCTTTGTCACACTTATTGCATTATGAGGGTGTGTTAGTACTTGAAGTAAGAATCAACTACTATAAATATGTTATACGTACATTACAAGTACGCTGGTGTCCACTTTCTCATCATATAAATATGTGTGGATTGTTGAGTGAAGAAACATTCTGACACAGTCACACAGTATTGCATACCAACTATCAGTTGTACATAATTTTGTACATAATATGTCATATGTTCATGTTCATCTAAAACCTTATAATTATATTACACTGTTGAAATACTGAGATTAGCATTAAAGATCAAAGTAATACAACACATTAAAATTATAACCTTTTGTATTAATAAATGTTGGCTTTAAAATCATACTATCAAACTTAAAAGACGAACAGGTTTTTTAATTAATGTCTTACATTCCCTATTAATGTCACGTGACACAGACAGTTTCATACATTTTCACCCATCATCATACCCAAAATGGATAAATTTGGCATAAACAAATATTTACATAACTACCAGGTAGTCATTAGTCATTAGTTACATTAGTCGTATCCACGACAACGGTTATAACAATACTTATAATGAAAAGCAATCAGAAAGCACAGTGTAAATCATATTAACATTCCAAGTGTAAGACTGTCAGCCTTGAGCTAATGCCAGTAATGGATGTCTTTCTTCCTCTTGTCTGCTGGGACATCCTTTGACAGGTCAGTCATGCTGTCACTTTGCAAGTTTGTTTACATGTTTTATCAAAATGAGCAAAACACTCTCCAGAACTTCAAACATACACTGATACACAATACTATAGTTCAATAGATCAATTACTACTTACACACGTACTTGAAGAATGGATCTTTATGAACTTTAAACAACTACGATGAGAAAGACAGACTAGAAACAACAGCAGGCTAGAACATCGCATAATTTATTATTCTGACCTGTGTGTGGCGCCACCTAACTTTCTCACAGCTAGCTAATTCTTGGCTTCAGAGATTAGTGATGGGGGTTGTTTTAGTTGTACAGTACATCACTAGCCAGACCTAGCCAAAATAAAAAATATATTTTTGTGTTAATAAATGATCAATGAAAGACATACAATTATTTTTTCTGTGAATCACGGTGAATCCCGGACTTGCGAGTGTCATGAAAGTTTCACCTTAAAAACAAAATACTTTTACCTTTAAAGAAATAAAATACGATATGCATCAGAGTAAAGTACGTTTATTCAGCTTTACAGAGATATGTACATTTTTATTATAGGTAGTATATGTCAGCTGCTATGGACCGTTAAAGGCACCCCCTATAAATGGGCCTCTGTGGGTGCACGTTTTGGTCGACTTGACGATCACAGCACCGCATTGCTAACTGAGAGCGAGTCTCCAGAACGAAATCATGACTTATTTACATTTCTCTGAATTGAATTCACTATCAAGCCAATACTAGTCTAGTAGTAAAAATACAATGTCAATGTTTTATATTTGTTAGCAAAACAAATGTTATTTATGTTTATATATGCAGGATATGGATAATTTGGCTATACTAATAGAATATGCACTTTTTAGATGATTTTGATAAAAATAAATGTATGCAAGAGCTAGATCGATATTCTGAATCACCAACAATTATTTTAATAAATGTGCAAGTATTTCCACTGAGTCTGAGGACATTGAAGGCAGAGACATTATCATAACATTTTCATACATATTTGTGAAATATTTACTTACCTGTGAATTTTAAATGTGAACAACTGGTTTGATTCATAAAAATAAGTGTTTAAAATTTTTATTTCAGTTATATATAAGTCCATAACAAAGTCAACAAGAATGTATAAAAAGGATGTTGCATGACAATGACTTTATTTTATAATTTACATATATGTTCATTAAATTGTTACTTACCTGTGAATTTTAATTGCCAACAACTGGGTTGATTCATAACATTCATTAAGACTGCACAAATTAAACATATATTTTCATAATCATGGGAGTTGTAGCCTTTTACCAAAATGTGTTGGTCTGTTGGGTTTGTTTTATTTGTGTTATTTATCAGTTGAGTTATTAAATGGTTGTGTGATGTATATTTATGACTAATTAATGTGTTTGTAAACCCTGAACAAATTATACGAATACCTTCATAATCATGGAAGTTATGGCCTTTTATTGAAATAAGTCAGCCTGTTGACTTTGCATGCTAATTAGCTAATGTTGACTTATTGCATTAATTGAGTTACTATTAATGTGTTTTCAAACCCTTAACAAATATAATTTTTGCCATATTAAAAGTAATACCTTTGGATCTAATAAAGATATAATAATAATGTAAACAGTTCTGGGTTCCTGTAGATGTTACTTTTAATGTAAATCAATTGCCAATCATGTTCTATCATGATATTAAATTTTGTTAAGTACCTGCATTTATATATATATATTATATATATATTATATTATATATATATACAGGGTTGAAAAAATCATGATTTTTATTTTAAAAAATCGGATTATTTTTTTATTTAAATCGGATTTATTTGATTTTTTTATTTATTTGATTTAAAAAAAAAAAATTAATCTGGTATATAGATATTTATATAGATGTTTAAATTTGTAAACTCTTTCAAACATGTTCTATTCAAATCGATTTGGGTTCTTGTCTTAACAGAGGGTACATGATTTTTGCTTATATAAAGACATTAGACAATGTCCACAAGGCCTCACCCCCTGTAGTTGCATAATTTGTCTTGGAAAGGAAAGCATGCTGTGTGTCTGTGGCTGTAGCAGTGGTAATTATTGTTTGCCTATAGGGTGGATTAGCACCTGTCCAGGGCTCTGTGTACTCTAAGGGTATCTAACCAGAATACAAACTGGTACAGTATTAAACAACTGAGTCAACACACTGAATTGGTAACAACTAGCACAAGCGGACTTTAACTCAGGGCTTCTGAGTTGAAAAGATACTTCCTCTGGAAGACAAGTTTGTGTGGCTTCACTGCATTCAGAAAGGGAATAGCTCAAACATACACAATGCCATAAAATATTTGACTATCAGACTATCTGGTGTCAATACATCTACACAAGTGTGCGCACTTTGTGTTTTGTATGAAAAAACATTAAAAAAATTGTTGATCCCGATGCTTGTAAATAATTATTTGTATTAAATTCATATAAATCAGTGATTAAAAAACCCAAAAAATCATAAATCAATGATTTTTTTGGAGTGATTTAAATCATGATTTAAATCAAACAACCCTGTATATATATATATGTATATATGTATATACTCTGGTTGGTGTGGTTTTTGGCTTTTGCCTTACATAATACAATAGGCTGTTTAAAAAAATCTGAAGAAACTTTTGCACCTTTGACCAATATTTGAAACAACTCAGTTATTTCATCTATCGAATAAAACAAGTTGTTAGAAAAGTTGGTTTTAGTGAGCGACTCACTGATATCAGACGACGGAAAGATACATTTCTCAAAGCGAGGCTAACGCCACAATTTGTCTTAAAAGAAAGAGCGTCTTTGAAAAAGCCTCACTGTGTGCAATATGCAAAGTATTAAATGTATAAAAATCACGAGGTTGTTCGATTACTTTCCTATAGTGATTATTATGAACAGTTGCATACATTTTCATCCAATAAAGTGAAATATGGCATATTTACAAAATGCACCGATGTGTTGTACTTGTACCAATAAGGCCACCTGGTGATTAATGTCGAACTAGATATACAAAAATAATGTCTCAAAAACCTGTTTATGCATAATTTTTCTTTGAAAAAGTTAACTTTGTCAGACGTTTATATTCCCAACGACCAATATGATTTATATCGGACTAGTGATGTATCTAATATGAGATCTAGGGAGATCACAAAATAAGGCAAAATCTGACGTGAGGTGAAAACTACACTGGTGACTATAGAGCAAATTGCACGTTTATTGCATGTGTTTATTGCATTTTATAATGTTCCAAATATATCTTAGTCATATACCAAGTTTTCAATGGCATGGAGCGATGGCTTTAGTTAGATATGCGAGTGTCTTGCCTAGTTCCAACCACGTTGGCTATTGCATGCATGGTTGAAATTCTGCCTTTCGAGTTTAAGGTCAGTATGCCATGCCCGTGTCAATGGAAATGCCATGGGCATGGACCCCCAGGGTATATTGAAACTTAACTAGGCAAGACACTCGCATTTCTAACTACGGTAAATGCATGGATCCATGCCATTTAAAACTCATTTACGATTAAGGTATATTTGAAACATCTAACATTTAAAATGCAATAAACACGTAATTTGATGTATATAATCATTATTATACACATCAACTAAGGTTACTTGACAATAACCATGCAAAAATTAAATTATGATGTTTTGACGTTGTGTGCGCATTGACTTTGGAATATCGCCCACTTTTAATCAATATACTTACTCATATCGTAATCAATTATTTGGAGCACATTTCTACTGCTTCTTGACACCAATGTGCAGATAGTACATCATGTAATACATATGTGAAACGGTTAGTGACATACTTTGTTTGTGTTAAGTTTTAAATCTAAAGTTATTTGTTCCAATACCAAATGGTGTTGGAAGTGCGAAATGCAAACAGTTTAGTAAATAATTTGTTTATGGATTCAATACAAATTCAATTTGCCATTTAGCAATATCACTCACTATACTACACTGTGTAAGGTTGTAACAGTAGCAGTCTAGCAGCAGAAATATAGTATATTATCAGTTAATGACATGCTACATTACATGTAACCAACTTTATCAAAACAAGTGCACAAGCCGTATTTGGAATTAACATCTGATATAACAGTTGACAGCATTGTGAATTCACTATCTATTCAGCACAATTATTATTTTATTTTATTGAATTGTTAAAAAATAATATCAAATTTATTATTAATACTATTAGATCCTAAAGTTATACACACTAGTCTATTACTACTGTATTATATATATATATATATATATATATATATATATATATATATATATATATATATATATATATATATATATATATATATATATATATATATATATATATATGTATATATATATGTATATATATATCACTGCAAGCTAACAATAAATGTTTATTTGCTATTTATTACGTACGTACATAACAGCATGGAAATACCTGTAGGCAGTTGCTTTTATGGCTTCAAAAAATACCTGCTCAAGGATTAGCAAACCAATTACTCCCTTTTGTTGTGTTGGCATGGTTTCAGATATATGCAGGCAGACCAATTATAATAATATAATATAAAATACTTGTGTTGCGCTAAAATCCTCGGGAGACCGAAGCTCAGCAGTACACCAAAACAAAAGGGGTTAAACAGTTCATAATTGATAAGCAGTTTCATTTGTAAACAGTTGGATTGGTACGCTGGGGAGATATGGAGGATAAGCAAGTTTAAACAGGTGTGTTTTTAGTTTACGGTGAAATGTTGTTATATTTCCTACAGATTTAACACTAACAGAGTCAGTTACAGTGAGTTCCACAGAGTCGATGCAGCAGTTGAAAAAGCTCTGGTTCCGACATTTGTCTTAACACTGGGAAGAAAAAGTAGATTAGAATTAGATGATCGAGGCTGTCTTGCAGGAGTGAGCAGTGAATGTAAATATGCTGGTTGGATGAAAGTGCTTGGTAGGTAAATGTGCAGATCTTAAAAATAATGCGATATTGGACAGGGAGCCAATGCAATTATTTAAGAGTGGGAGAAACGAGGAGACCAGGTAACTACCCTTGTCAAGCAATTTTGCACATTATTGAAGTTTCAAGATGTCCTTGAGAGCAATATTATGATAAATGGAATTGCAATAGTCAAGTCTACTGCTAACAAGAGCCGTTGCAATAGTTTTGTCGACAACGAAAGACATATACCGGTGAATACAACGAATGTCACGAATGTGATAAAAGCAGCAACGACAAGTTTTATATGCATTTAACTTTAATTTGTTGTCAGTCATCCAGTTGAATATATCATGGAGACAATCCCTGAGTTGGTTTAAGGAACAATTTGTATCCGGGGTATCCAAGGAAAGGTAAATCTGTTTACTTAGAGCAGGTGCTATAACTTCTATTGACTTAAAATTATGCTCATCACCACCTATCACTTTAAGTTGAAGTAGTCTTGAGAGTAATTAATTATAACATATTTTGTTGTTTACGTGTGTGCATTTATATGGGAAAATGTACCGTTTTTTTAAATGATCATGGAAAGTTAGTTGTAAACAGGGACATGGCCATGTTTCAGGACGACAACACTTATGGTCTGCACATATTAACATTTCTAGTGGAACAACTGCAACACAGAATTGCCAAGTCAACTTTGCCAAATTTTGGGGAGAAGGCATGTCATGTGAAGGGGCCATTATTGTGGGAAAGCCTTGTTTGCTGCATAGCAAGGTGGCCTCTGGTGACAGGGGCCTTATAAGATGGGGACTTAGTTGCATTACTATTGCAATCAAGAATATAATTATGTAAAGCTAGAAGAATAATATGGATGATACATTTTTAAATATATAAAATGACCGTGAAGTTAGACCATTGTGAAGACCACACGTGCTCTTTGTTCCCTGCTGTACAGGGGTGAAGGTCAGGTTCAGTTACAGTATTGTCGAGCCACTCTTTCTGTTCTTTCTTTCTATAGTAGGCAGTCCCCCTCTCCATCCTTCATCCTCCCCAGTCTTCTTGTACCCCTCCTTATGCACATGCATGTGACAAAAAAATTAATTTAAGTTAGTCTAGTGGGGCACGATAGCATACCGGTTAGAAGGCCGGACTCTCAATCGAGAGAACCCGGTTTCAAATCCCACTGCGGTCGCTTCGAACCTTTGGCAAGTTTGATCACCCCACGTTGCCACAGTTCACTCAGCTGCATAAATGAGTACCTGGCAATACAGACAGTGGTGGATATATGAACGAATAGCCTTCGCGCAGCAATTGCAACATGGCTGAATACTTCCCAAAGAAGTTGAGATGGCCTTGAAATGAACAGGTCTGCCAGGGGGTGAAGTGTAAAGCGCTTTGAGCAGTCCTATGGACCGGATACCGCGCTATATAAGAACATACCTTTACCTTTTAGTCATGCCTGTACTTATACTATAGTTGGATGCATGTTTTGTCTCAGTGGGCTATTAACTAGGCAGTGACTAGGTCATTGCTTCTTTTTACAAAATATTGCACCCTTGAGCTTACCAGAACAACACAATTTTTTAGGTTTTCATTATCTTTTTTATCTAAGAATATCACTGCATTTTTGTTTGATTCCCCATAAAATTTTCATTCTTTAATATTTGTCCATCTACTCATTGAGTGAGTCCTTTGAATTTGGTTTTGTTTAATTTAACCACTTACGAATTATTTGCTTTTGCAGGAAAGAATGAGTAGACGTCTGCAGTAGTGACACCAACAGTGATACAATGTCGGATGTGGAAAAAACTGTCACCAAGAGACGACATGTGACACAGCTGACAGCGGCCGTTGAGTCGTGTAATGAGAGCGCGGTTATCAAACTGTTGAAATGTGGCCACAACGTGAACGAAATCAGTCACACCAGTCGCTTTGATGAACCCCCTCTGGTGACAGCGGCAAGACGTCACTATCTGAATATCGTGAGATTGCTTCTGATACACAGGGCAGACGTAAATGCAACCGGTCGCGATGGCAGCACTGCTCTCATGGAAGCCACTCGTCACAACGCCACGGCCATAGTGAGGCTGTTGCTCGACCATGGTGCAGACACAAACGTGATGGACAGGGTGAGTCACAGCGCTCTCTTCTGGGCTGTCCAACACCAGAATGTTGGTCTGGTTCGGGAGTTACTCGAACACGGCACAAATACAAACATTGTTATCCAGCCGCACTCTACACTACTGCACCTGGCTGCGAGAATGGGAAACATATCGATTGCCACCATGTTGCTGCAAAACGGGGCCGATGTAAACGCCATTGATGAAATGGCAAACACGCCGCTGTTTGTCGCCGTGCGTGTCAACAGTTACGGTCTCGCAAAGTTGTTCCTCGAGAACGGTGCTCTTGTCAACCAACAGGACACAGATTTCAGGATCGCACTGCATATTGCAGCGGCGAGCGTCCGTCCGAGTCATGACATGGCCCAGCTTCTCCTTGACCACGGATCGATGGTCAATGTGTGTGATCGCCATGGCAATACGCCCCTCGCGTTGCACCTCAACAACTTCATGCTGTGTCAGAACCGCTCAATGCTGCACTGTCTGATTCAGTACGGCAGTGACCTGTCGAGTCCTCACAGTCGCAGCGCATTCAGCTGGGCTATGGTACGACTTTGTGACTTTGAGATGACAAAGCTCGCAGTTGATACTGGCTATCGCATTCCCGTTGACGAGTGGTGCCGCGAGCTACTGGGTGGTGACAGCCTGCACTACAGTGCTTTCAACGTGCCAAACACTGACAATGAGAAACGACTGTTTGCAGAGTTTCTCCAGTGCGTTCAAACAAACACGCGTTCACTCGCGAGTCATTGCAGGATAGCCATCAGGAGTCACCTGATTGATGTTGCCCATGGCACCAGTATTTACAATCGTATAATGCAATTTCCACTGCCGGACGTGATCAAGATGTTTCTCCTGTTTAAGGAATGATTTTGTTTGTAAAGTGATCATATTTTTGGTAGAATTGTTACATCTGTGAGCTTCGTAATCAGAGCTTAGGGGTTAGTTAATTGTTTTCATTTTCAAAATCATTTCCCCCATACCAAAGACAATACTTTATTTAATATATATTATGACCACTCTTTTTCAATTCTAGCCCTGTTTGGGTCCTGTTGTTTTGGTTCTAGGGTCATTCCATGTGAAATCAACCAATTGTAAAAAAGGTGATGCCTTAGAACTTACATAAGTTCCAAACAATGACTTAGTGGCTATACTTGAGTACTTCTGCCAAACAAGTGTTTACATGCAAATTGTGTATGTAATTCCCTGTAATGTAATACATTTCAGATATGTAGCTTATAAACTTGTCAAGGCACCATTATACAGGCAGGGCTGGGGTGAATTAAAAAATGAATTGGAATTATTCAATTCAATTCATGAATTTGAATTGAAAGATTTTCACCGAGCGGAATTTTAATTGAAAGATTTTGAGTAAGTTGAATTGGAGTTGAAAGAAAATGAATTGAACCTCATTTTCTTGTGCTGGTGCGATCTGGTTTTATTTCATCAATCCAACCCTAGAATTGTATAAGAACTCAAAGTCTTTGTAGCAGGCTAGCAGCTAAACACACATTTGTACACCATTTGAAGATCTGAGGTGAGAACATTTGAACAAAGGGTATGCGTGGTCTTTTCGTGTTGTTTGAAAAACGGCTCAGCCATTGTCTGTACATTGTTTACAGTTACAAGCAGTTGGAATAGCATGCAAACAAACCTGATATTGTTTAAGTTTGCAGCAATAGATGTAATAGAAAAGTAATAGAATAGACTATTATCTATTACTTTAGGATCATTGTCTGTACATCGTTTACAATTACTAGCAGTTGGAATAACATGCAAACAAACCTGACATTTTGTAAGTTTGCAGCCATAGATGTAATAGAAAAATAATAGACTATAATCGACTACTTTAGGATCAATTACTTTTGAAAAAAGTTCCTCTATTACTATTACAGAAAAAACCATCTGTTACAATTACATATTACTATTATCCCATGCGTTTGCGTTGGAAAAACTCCCATAGAATTAATTTGTAATTGAATTGGAATTGAAAGATTTGAGCTGGAATTTTAGTTGAAAAAAATTAATTGAATTGGAATTGATTAAATTGAATTGAAAGGAATTTGTATTGGAATTGATTAAGTGGGATTGACCACAGCCCCGAAAACAGTTTAATTTAATAAATTATAAGATATAAACTTTTTATTTCTTGAAAATGGGTTGATTAGACACAGAATGAACTTCTAGTTGCTTTGCAAAATTAGTTCCAAACTTCAATATATTTAAAAAAAACCTGTTTCTAGTTCAGATTATACATAGTGCTTTAGCAGCCACCTTGGCCATAGAAAATGTACAAACGGTTCATGGGGCACTTTGGTTGTAAAATGACGCCAATTACAAAAGCAAGGAGTAAAGTAAAATATTTATTAGGTTTTTCCTGTCAAGATTGTTATTTATATAAACCACAGTAAGTGTAGTTATTCTATTAAACATGATATTTAAGTCGACCAATATTGTTTGTGTGTTCTGACATTTCTTAATCTGTAAAAAGTACCATTTTGTCATTATTTGTAACATTCTGTCGTTCTCTCTTATATATGTGATGTTTAGTTAACACCCTTTTCATAACCTGGTGCATATTGTAATACTCAAGTGCTAAACGTTGTTGACACCACTTCCTTGCTTGTATAATTATTCATTTATGTATTTGCATTGTTGGAAATACATACTAATTCATTTAGTGAATAATGTCAGCATGAACTAGGCAGCCACAAATGAGGAAAGTTGCAAGAAAGGCTTGTTTACTTTCATTGTATATGTACCTATATTATTAATGGTTGTGACAATTAAAGATCCTTCCTTGGTTCAATTATTCGTTTGTGGCATCTAGCTTCAGACCCATTTCACACAAAAATCAAAACCTGTTTAGTATCGACTGTGGCATGCTAGTTCGCTTGTATAAATGTGTTATTTAGTTCGCTTGTACAAATGTGTATTTTTTTATGAAATCATCAGATAAATTGTTAAATTATTTCTGACCGTGATGGGCTTAATGAATTAAGGAGGGTTCTAGTTCACTTGTATAAATGTGTTATTTAGTTCACTTGTATAAATGTGTATTTAGTTTTGATGAAATCATCAAATAAATTGTTAAATTATTTCTGACCGTGATGGGCTTAATGAATTAAGGAGGGTTCTAGTTCACTTGTATAAATATGTTATTTGGTTCGCTTGCACAAATGTGTATTTAGTTTTGATGAAATCATCAGACAAATTGTTAAAATTATTTCTGACCGTGATGGGTTTAATGAGTTAAGGAGGGTTCTAGTTCACTTGTATAAATGTGTTATTTTTGTTCGCTTGTACAAAATGTGTATTTAGTTTTGATGAAATCATCAGATAAATTGTTAAATTATTTCTGACCATGATGGGCTTAGTGAGTTAAGGAGGGTTCTAGTTCACTTGTACAAATGTGTTATTTAGTTCGCTTGTACAAATGTGTATTTAATTTTGATGAAATCATCAGACAAATTGTTAAAATTATATATGACCGTGATGGGCTTAATGAGTTAAGGAGGGTTCTAGTTCACTTGTATAAATGTGTTATTTTTGTTCGCTTGTACAAAATGTGTATTTAGTTTTGATGAAATCATCAGATAAATTGTTTAATTATTTCTGACCATGATGGGCTTAGTGAGTTAAGGAGGGTTCTAGTTCACTTGTACAAATGTGTTATTTAGTTCGTTGTACAAATGTGTATTTAATTTTGATGAAATCTTCAGACAAATTGTTAAAATTATATATGACCGTGATGGGCTTAATGAGTTAAGGAGGGTTCTAGTTCACTTGTATAAATGTGTTATTTTTGTTCGCTTGTACAAAATGTGTATTTAGTTTTGATGAAATCATCAGATAAATTGTTTAATTATTTCTGACCGTGATGGGCTTAGTGAGTTAAGGAGGGTTCTAGTTCACTTGTACAAATGTGTTATTTAATTTCGCTTTTACAAATGTGTATTTAATTTTGATGAAATCATCAGACAAATTGTTAAAATTATATATGACCATGATGGGCTTAATGAATTAAGGAAGGAGTTTCAAGTTATAGGGACCAAATCACAATTACACAACATGCATCTGCTTCAGAGGAATGCAGGGAAGCCAACAACCTAAAGACTCATTTAAATATATATATATATATATATATATATATATATATATATATATATATATATATATATATATATAACTGAATTGGTTATGGGTTTGATAGGCCTACATTCGTTGTGTGAGCCATTTTACAGAAATTTGCCAGTCTTAAAATGCATATAAGTATTTTGTGATGATTTTCCCAAAACACAGTGTATGTTTTAACAGTCACTTTTTCCCAATGAGTCGTTATGGCAACAACATTCAATCATATATGATAATTATCATTAACTAAGCATTTACCTACCTGATGCGTATTGTAATATGATAGTGACGTGTAAATTAATGCATTTCAGCAGTCTTGAGCAAGCTACAGATGTGACTTATTGTGAAACCAGGAAGCTAACCTGGAAGTACAGTAAAACCTGCCTTAGTAGACACCTGTCCATAACAGACACCTGTCTATGATGGACACTTTTGAAAGTCCCAAATTACTTGCTATTGGTTTGTACTGTCCGCTAACTGCCCATAGCGGCCACCTGGCCAATGTAGACAGCGGACAGGGAATTTGGACCCAACCATTCACAGTCACCCTGCTGCTTGCAGACAGGTCAAAGTGCACTGACAATCCTGTGAGTCAGTCTAGCTGAGCCACCGCTGATACCCACTAACTTCGCTAAGTATGTATTCTGTGTCATACCATCTACATATTGGCATCAAGAAGTATAAGAAATGTGCTCCAAATAAGGCGAGCCTCTTGCCTAGCCCTAGCATAGGCCACCACCAGCTGTGTAAAGTTTCAGCTCGCCTTTCTGTAACCCTAACCCTGCTTTGTTTTGACAAAGACTCAAAGTCAAACTGTCAGAAGCCAAGCTCCATCCAACCAAAGTGAATGAACAAGGAGAAATTTGTCAGTGTTACTATCCGTCTGACAGCAGTGGGCCATGTACATTTCAGTGATGTACTGTTACTTGGACATCATTCAGAGAACTGGATCACCTTCATTAATGATACTTCGTCGTCCGTGGAACACGAGCTGCATTTTGTTCTCTCTGGTCTTCACAATGAGAAATCAATGCCACAGAATTGCAGCAAATGTTACCTTTGCCTCAATTCTCTGAAGCTACTGGAGTAAAGTGACAAACATGTTACATTTGTACAAACACTCACCTGTGACTCTTACAGATTATTCATAATAACACAGAAAGACGGCCAAAGTTTCTACATGTATTTAAAGCGAAACAAAAGTCATGGTTTTGGAGCAATGGACCTAACAGAGATAATAAAAACTAACCATGTGCGACTAAAATCATGAATATCACGCTAGTGGTTTACTCGGAATGTGTCCTAAAAGTGGGAAATTTTGGTCATTTTTCTGGTTGACCAAGGGCTGATGTGTTAACAAGCATGACCAATAAGTGCATGCGCAGTTCTATGAAACTAGGGTAAACTAGACTACATGTGGCATTAAGGGAGGCCAGCATACACCGAATCAACACAAAGTATCAAACAAATGTGCTATTTTGCCAGAAAGAGAACTAGTTTAGCAAGCAAAGGCCAAAATATGTTACATAAGTTGAGTTTGAACGCAAACAGCATGGCCATATCCTATTGGTAAGTATAAGAATAGGTGTATACAAATATAATTATTTTTGTATGGTGAGTGAATATTGCCAGACTTTGACACTCGTGACGTAGGGTTATCTAACAGTATGGCACGACCCATGAAATTTAGATGCTGTGTGTTCAACAAGGTTTTCCAAGTAAACTACTGGCATGATATTCTTAATTGTAGTTGCAAATGGTTGTCTTATAGGCGGATAGGCCCAAAACCATGACTTTTCTTTCCCTTTAAACTGCTGCATGTGTTAATAAGAACTGTGTTAGCTATAATGAAAATGAACAATACTGAAGAACATTAAATAGTCTTAAGATTTTCTAAAATGTCATGGTCCTAAGGGTGTTGGATGCATTCTGACGGTTTTGCGCATTTTGAACGAGGATTCTGTCTGTACCATGGGGATATGGACCACATTTGTCAAATGGCAAATAACAGATAAACAGGTTAAAACATGTCCAAATAGCGACACTTGTGATATTATTGTTTTGTGAGTCAATCGAAATATCTTAGTTTGCGCAAGAAGCTACTTTTGAACACGTTTAGCGAACCAGTGGACAGATAATCATACTGGTTTATTTGTGATCTTATGTATTTCTGTTAGCAGCCTCACAGGGTGACTGGCTTCATGTCAGAACTGTCTAAATCGTCCATACTTTTCTTGGTCTTGGGGGTTATCTCAAAACATTTATGTAAGGCACTAAGCAAAACTGCGGTCATTTAACCTCTGTCCACCCCCGTTACATTGGCCAGTGGCAATCTGTGTAAGTGTACTCGTCTTTCCTACTGTAACAATTCATATTCAGCCATCATAACACAAATCTACATGTGTGCTCGAAGTTGGCATCCTTATGAAATTATGAGCTGTGGTTGAAACATAAACAATATCTTGGGAGAGAATACATCGATGTACAATGTTAGGCAAACTAATTTTTTTGATGTTATTAGATCATCACTAATTTGATCTAAAAGGGTTTGTTAGTTATGGTGTGGAGGGTGGAACATTTTAATAATGCCAACCCCCAATATTATGACCTCCCCAGAAGCTGACAACCGATCGTAACAGTTATATGTGGTCAGGCAAAGTTTTTTATAAATGTAGAAAGTTGACACCTTCCCTTACTGAGATATGCAAGCATTATTTGTCATCTATGTATTTTTAATGATAGTATAAAAACACGATAGTTTAATTATATACTCTAAATAGTACTTATTGTTATATATATATATGTGTGCGTGTGCGTGTGTGTGCAGATTTCAACTTGCTCTCAAACAATACCTAAAGTTTTGAGCATTTAATTTTATTAATGGAGATTTTTTATAGCATCACCGAAATACTTAATGTCACCATACTTTTGCACAGGCTTTTGGTCCTAAATGATTCTTGAATCTTCCAGGATATGTCAAGGTTGTGAAATATTGCAATTGTACTTGCAAGAGGTGTGCTATTCTGACATCAGCAATATATTTAAGCAAAGCATAACAAAGATGTTATTGGCAGTGGCCCAATGCCCCCTAAATACTCCACTGATTATTGGGCTATGGTGAGGTTCATGCAGAAACATGTGCACGTCCATGTGCACACGCCAAACACTTATATTAAGGCAACATTAATTTTATTATCATATCATTTGCATCATTCACTCAACCGTGTCCTTGTGTGACGTAGTTGGTGACGTAGTTGGCTGAGCCGTGTCGTGGATGCTGCTGCTGTGATGGTTGAGAGATGGGAGTCCACAGCAGGATACACATTTACCCCTGTGTGAGACATTTTTCTTTCCTTGGCATAGACACCAGGTAGAAGGGACCAACAGCTTTTTGTGTCTCTTCCGTAAGACACAGGCAATGTGGGGTGAACAAAATTGCCAAAGTTTAAAAAAAGCAATCAGTGGATTCGAACCCTGGTCCTCTTGATTGACAGTCTGGCACTGTAACTGTCGAGCTACCACGCCCCACTATTTGCGTCAACAACTGCTGAATGATGCCTTGTTCTCTTCATGTGGCACTATACATGACAACAACATTCATGTGGCACTATACATGACAACAACATTCATGTGGCACTATACATGACAACAACATTCATGTGGCACTATACATGACAACAACATTCATGTGGCACTATACATGACAACAACATTCATGTGGCACTATACATGACAACAACATTCATGTGGCACTATACATGACAACAACATTCATGTGGCACTATACATGACAACAACACAGTCTTTCCAGCTGTACCTGCTTCTTCACTATTTCATAGACCGACACCTCAGTATTCATGTCTTCAAACCCTTCCCATCCACATCATTTATTTTCCTTTCTTGGCACTATCTCAGGTCTGGTTTGGCAGTGAAGCTGTTATCCATTTGGAAACATGTTCCATCAAGAAGTAGGTGTCTTCCATTACCATTTTCAGCTGCAGGTTGATAATGCTGTTAGACGAAAGTATTCAGCATATCTTTCATAAACAGCAATTGTGGAATGTGGATTGCTTGTCCATTATGGTTTGGAATGCTGACTTTTGCAAGAGTACTAATGTATGACTGGTAAATCTTCATCACAGTTGGGTATTGATATTTGTTAGATATCAAGATGCGTCTGAATGTAATCAGTATGTCTTGTTTTGTTGATTTTTCTCTATTTCAGGCTGTCCAAAATTATTTGTTTTGGCGAGTATGCTCATTAGGAGCATAGGCCATTGACAGAAGTTCTCCACTGTGTCCTGTTTTGTGCCATCTTTGTTATTTTATTCCAGGTGTAGCCCGTCTTCTTAATTTCTACTTCCAGGTCTGGCTACCAGGTGTTTCCAAGCCGGCTTCTTTTTCTCTTCCTTTGGGGTTCCATGTTATTGATTGGCTGTCCAAAAATGCTAGACTCGTATAAGTGAACACAACATATGTAAATTTCATTTCTTTACATCTATGTTTACTTGTGTGACCAGAAAGAGTTTTCCACCAAAATAAATTGGGAGTGTCCACAACAACTATCAAAACCTTGACACATAATGCAAATATGATGGCACCACAAATTGGAAGAATCCCCAAAATAAAGAAAGTTTGAGATAAACAAGAAACAAGATAGCAATACTTCGTTTGATGATGACATGTAGATATAGCCTCAGTTAATTAGGCCATTGACTGTCCAATGTTTGATGGTGTCAGTCCATCCCAGTTTTTGTCTACATCTTCAGTTTTTTTTCTTCCTTAATCTGTACATTATCTATGACCCAGATGTCAGTCTTTTTCTGCGTCCAGCTTATCCTGATCATTTTGTGCCATACCCACATCTCGAGTGTGTGTGCATGTTTCTCATCTTCTTTATTGAGTGTCCAGGACTCACTCCCATACTGAGCAATGCTCCAAATCAGGGAAACTTGTACACAAATCTCTTCTTCAAGCTTGTACTTATGTCATCGTCTTTCCAGATGTTAGCAAGGTCACTTGTAATGCTTCTTGCGCTATGGCCAGCCTGACCAATATGTTCTGATGTTGTATCTTTCATACATAACCATTGAGCCTAGATATTTGAACTTTGGCACCAGTTCAATCCATAAAAAATTCTTACTGGGCCTTTTTCATTCAGAACCATCACATTTGTCTTGACTTCATTTATTTTCAGACTGAAACTGACCTGTCTTTTCACTGCATTTGCTAGTGTTCACAATTTTTTCTATGACGAATGGGCATCAATTCAGGGTTATTTTATTTTACACATAACAAATCATAAATATCTGGAAGACTCCCTTTAATACCCTTATGAAAATATACCACAGGATGACATGGTATTTGGGGGTATTACATGGCATACCATGATATACCATTACATTACATGGTAAACTGTGGTAGACCATGTTTTTTCATATATTGTGTATGGTAATTGTATGGTATACCATGGTGTCAAAACATCATGTTTTTTTAGCATGGTTTCCCTGTTTCAAAACACCATGGTGGTATATCATGGTATTTTACCATGGTTTACCTGTTTCAAAACACTGTGTTATTTACTATGGAATACGATGGTATATTTTCATAAGGGTATATATGATATTACCAAATATGTTACATGTTGTATAATATTATACTTGTAATAAAAAGTTAACATTGATAAATATATAGGCAGCTATAATAATTTTGGATACATTTGATTTTATAGAACTTTACAAATCACACACACGCACACGTGCATGCACACACACACGCGCGCACACACACACACACACACAATATATATATATATATGTATATATATATATATATAATATATAAATATATATGTATATATATAATATATAAATATATATATCTATAATATATATATAATATATATATATTTGCGTGCCACATTTGTGTGTGTAACGTAACAACATGTTTGTAACGTAACAACATTTAAAGAATAAAACTGGTCGGTACAGTTTTTATTTGTGTGGATGCAACGTGTAAATATTATTGTTTACAAAGAGAACGGTTTATAAATAGCCAACCTTGACGGAAGCAGGATAGACGAGCGAGAGGTACGCACATGCGCACATTTACATCGATCGCCATATTGAAAAATAAATAAGTTTGTTGACTTCGACGTTTCCCCAAGAATTTCATTTATGTGACATTACAGAAGCCTACAAATGCGTCTGAGGTGACAGAATGGCGTGTCTCTTGCGTCTGAAGGAAGACATAAAATTCTTAGAGAATACGTTTTCCAAGAAAGGAGGTCATTTCCAGATAATTTCTGCGTCCGTCGACGAAGTTGCATGTCGATTCATTGGAAAGAATGGAGAATCGGTGATCATTAATGCTAACATCACAGTAAGTAAAACATACATGTATCATATAAATGAAATTGGAAGGTTCGGGAAAGACGTTGTGTAGTATGTAATTACGCCGGAGTAGTTTGATGCCTGGTTGTGTAGTGTAAACCAGTTAAAATAACTACGCAAATCGCCAATGCAATGCTTGGTTCTGCCAATGCAATGTCTGTGTGACATGAAAAACACGACCATTATTTGGAATGCGTACTACTAAATTAAATGACAAAAAATGCAGCCTTAAGACCATAAAGTAATCAGTCAGTAAAAATTACTGTACCAGTGTATAATCATAGTTTTTACAATGAAGAAAACTCGTTAAAAAATTGTTCGGTGAGTGCTTTGTCTGAGTCAGATTGACAGTCGGAGCCACAATGCGTGCAACTGTCACCTACTACCTAGTCACTTCCGTTCATTTCAATGTGCACTTGTTCCCCCTAGATTACACACTCTGTATGTGCAAGATTATTCATAATTTAATTGAAAGGGGGTCAGCATCAGAGTTCAGTTTGTTTCATTAAATAAAACATACTTTTTTTTGTAAAATAATTACACAGAACGTTTTTTATGTTTAATAGTATATTTTTGCAAGCAAGGTTTAATTCAGTTACATTATGAAACATGAGAGTGAATTGCTTTTGTTTGTAGCAATGCATTGAAAGTAAATTCAATGTTAGTGTATTTTTACCTCATTGTGCAGTCTTAGATTGGCTAATTTAGTATTTATAAAAACAAGGTTTGTTCAAATAAAAGACAAATGTTAACTAATAATTTAGTATTGTGTAGGCCTAATGACAATGCAGCAGAACATAAGTGACCACTCCACAAAAACTGCAGCTCTGTCACAATCAGACTAAAGTGACTTTCTGTAATTGGGCCAAACATGTTTTTTAAATGTACAATGTCCACTTTTACAGCAGATTATATTGTTTGATATACATGGCACTATTAAACATATTATAAACTGCACTTAATCTCCCTCATTTGATTTAGCTTATTTCGAATCGGGTTCATTGATCTTCAGATCTGTAGTGCATAAGAATTATGCGCAGTAGGTTTAATGAGAAAGAGTGCATACTTTTGTGAAACTTAAAATCATCGACATAATTGACATTGGTTGTTGGATCTGGTAACTTGCAAAAATTTTAATAGCTTCATGTTTATCATAATCAGCAACCGCCCACAGGGTGGAGAGTGACAGCTGCTCAGCTGAGGAAGAAGCCCATGTAGAACAATAAAACAAATAGTAAATAGAAGCCAGAACTATTTCTGCAATTTTTCGACGAGCCTATTCCAATGATTTCATCAAAATTAAATAAAAGATTTGCACAAACGAGCTAGCATGTCATATGGGATACTAAGTAATCCTGAGAAAACATTGAGTTGAGGAGGGACCTTTAATTACCCCATCTGGTCACACAGTCACGCTGAGTATGTCACAAATGCACTGTATTCCCTTATCTATTTAACATCAGTCCTTTGACTGCAGCAGTTCTTTGTTAGTTCTTTGAGTTTTTATGGGTGCACTGGAGTGAAAAGCCTCCAACCTTTGGGTCAATTATCACCTGGGCTGGAGGCCAGGCTTCTAAGTAAATCTTTTATCCACCCGGGTCTGTTGATGGTCATCTGATTCGATTTCTGAAATGCCATTATGTGATGCTGTTGACACAGTTAATCTTTCCAGTTCAATCCCACAGTGTTGACAATCTAATCTTGAAGAACAGCATGTCATTATGTGACATCCAGCCTTTGACTCTGGGAATGCTGACCCCTAGTGAAGTAGTCATGTTCCTAAGCACAGCAATGGGGCAGTTTTTTGTTATCTCCACTGCCTGTTTACTGCATGTGTAGAAGCAGTCTAGATAACTAGTTGTGTGTGAGTCATATAAGGCCATCTCCTGTTTATTGCAATTGTCTGATAAATCGAAATAGTTGACTGTCATGCCTTTGTATTTAACATATTCACAATGTCAATTTGTATTTATATAAATATTATGTCGCTTACTTGCAAATATTTATGGATATGGTTGAGTATTGATGAAAGTCTGGCCATTCATATACTGCTATTGACCCCAGTAGGGAGGCAGCTATGGCATTACTGCCGTACACACTGCCTGCTCTGTGTCTCTCTCGCACCCAGTCGGGAAGCAGTTCCGGCAGTAGGTTAGAGATAGAGACCACCATGTTGTGAGTCCACAACAGATTACACATTTACTCCGTGTCAGAGTTACTTTACTTCCCCTGGCATAGGCACCAGGTGGGACCAACAGCTTTTATTGTCTCTTCTAAAAAACACAAGCAATGTGGGGCGAACAAAATTGCCTTTGTTTTCATGCATGCATGTGTTTGTTTACCATGTATAAACCTGTGTCTATTGAGTAGACATGTTGGCTGGACATGTTGGCAAGTCTGTGGTGTTTGTTTATTCCGACCAAAGGTGGTTGAGTAAATTGACCAGTGACTTTAATGTGTCATCATAATGACTTGCTAGACCCATGTAGTGTTCATCTGACTTCATCGCTTTTCTGGGCATGTTCTGCATCTTGTCTAGTAAAAAACTACTTTATTGTAAAATCCATGCTATACAACATGAATGAAATCTATGATCTATTAATGTTATACATATATATATACTCCAAACAACCCATTTCCAGGGCTAACGCAGGAGTATTTTTTGTGAGTTTTACATATAGAGACCACCAGCTCTGTGGGTCCATGAGAGGTTACACATTTACCCCCTCCCCTGTGTGGGATCTTTTAGTTCCCCTGGCCAAGACACCAGGTAGAAGGGACCAACAGATTTTAGTGTCTCATATGGAAGACACGGGCAAAGTGGAGTCAAAGAAATGGCCTAAGCTTCAAAAGAGCAGTAGGTGCACTTGAACCCTGGTCCTCTTGATAAACAGTCCAGCACTCTTCTGTTACACCCATATAGAACGAGGAACACTGGAGTCGATGAGCCAGCATTGTCTTTCATGTCTGGTGGAGTCATGACAACCAGTGTCACATGTCCCGATGGGCAAGCTGTTCGATAGTAATGCATTGATAGCACACACATAATGTACATGACCATAATCAACTTACATTTGCCATTTACACAAGACATTGTTTGACATTTAGTGTCACATAGATTAAGGAAGGTTTATATGCAGTGTGTTCAGTAATAATAGAAAAGGGCAAGAATACTTCTAGTCTAACCAATCCTTTGGCTGCATGCTGTGTGCCATTCCATGGGAATAGGTCAGTGAACAACACATGCAATGATAATCTAATGTTGGGTAACCCTGACATCTGTAGCTCAGATGATCCTGCCCTTAGCCAGGGATCCGTCTGGCCGTCTTGAAGATGGGCAAATGTCTTATGATGACGGGTAAAATAAAAATAAAAGACAGTTTTTTTTACAAGAGGAGATTTTTTCATACCTTAAGATACCTTAAGATGATTCTGATCGCAGGATTCTTGTGACTCCTCAATGATCAGATCTTCTTCGTCATCTTTTAATAGTTTAAGAATTCCGGTTCCTATATTTAATGGTGCTTCGAAATTATACAGAATTTCCTGATTGGTCCAGGCGGTTTTTAAAGTATTTAAAAATTTTGCTTGAACGACTGTTTCCGGGAGAAAATTCCAAGGTTTAGTCACTCTGATGGGAAAATAATTTTTTCTTATATTTGTTTTTGCTCTTTTAGTAAATAATTTTAGAGTATGACCTCTATTTCCTATCCTGAAGGATGCATCCTCCCATTTTAAGAGTTTAGGTGAAGATTCAATGTCATATAGATTGTGTATAATTTAAAAAACTTCAATCATATCGCCTCGTAGATGTCTATATGATAATGAGGGAAGTTTCAGTAGTTTTAATCTTTCTATATAAGTTAAGTTTCTCATCCCTGGTAATTCTTTTGTTGCTCTTCTCTGGACATTTTCTATTGCAATAATATGTGGGTTTTTTTTGTAAGGATACCATACTGCTATGGCATGGTCAATATGCGTTCTTACCATTGTTTTATATAATGGCAAGAATGCATCTTTGTCAAGAAATTGGAAAGTTCTGTGAATTATTTTTGTCATCTTTGTTTCTTTGTTTACTGGTTGGTTAATGTGGTTATCAAAGGATAGCTTTGTGTCTGTAATAACCCCTAAGTCGTTTTGTTTTTCAATTGTGTCGAGTGGGTGTATGGAGTTGTTAAGTGTCATAGAATATTTGATTTCTCCAATGTTATTATTTCCAATAGTTATGTATTTACATTTACTTGGATGACATTTTTAGTAACCATTTGTTACTCCACTGCTCTAAGGTATTTAGGTCATGTAAAATGCCCTGGTCTTGATGTCATCTGCAAATATAAATGTATCAGACTTGGTTAGTTCTGGTAGGTCGTTTATATATAGTACAAAAAGTAACGGTCCTATAACCGAACCCTGGGGTATCCCAGGAGTTACATTGTGCCATTTCGATTCTTTACCATTTGCAGCCACCTAATAAAATTGTTTGAACCATCTTATTGATTCTTAGCGGATGCGGTCATGATTCGACGAATGTTGTTGATGGCAGCATATCGAATACCATCGATCTATAAGACTACATTGAAAATATGTGATATATCAACGTCAAAGTTCACGACAATCGTGAATACATGCCAATACATGCCTTTTTCGTAAACGTGAATAAAAACAGCGTTCCTGCCATTGTCCCTGAACAGTCCGAGTCAGCATCCTTTGTTACGTTGGTGGAGATCCATAATGTTGATGTGCCTACCGCTAGTTACAGAGACGCTACTGTATTGTCGCCCACCGCTGACACTCTGCAGTGACCATGCACGATCGCGGTAGACTTCGAAATTGTAGGCCCTACTATCGGCAGCAGTTTCCCGGTTCCTTAACTCAAATGGCAGGCAAACCACAAACGATTAGGCTCTGCTCAGTCTAGTAAATTCATATTGTTTTTTTGTCCAATAGGAAAAACTGAATCTGGATGATTGCTGTTTTATCAAAGAAGTAATGTTTCAACGTATTACTTTCTTCAAAACAAGTTGTATTACTGAGTGCTATATCTTCTATTTTTATTTGTTGTATTGCTTTACTTTTAGTGTCAAGCATTTGATTTTGAGTGTGATTGGAATCATATTTGTTCATATTAGACGTATTTGCATGCATGCACTTAACATCTTAAGATGCTTCAAACATTACTTCCATGTTTATATATTTAAAATAAAGTTTCAAGTTACTTTTTCGTGAACCTTCATGTGTTGGCTCTTCTTCTATTATTATTACTGTGTATTTGATAACACCAACCTCGCTGCACAGCTAGTAAGATTCAGTTGAGCCAATAATGGTTAAACCAGACTTGGCCTGCCATTGAAAAACCTAATTCGGCCAATAATGGCTGTCATTTAACATTTGTTCAACATGCATTGGCTTACCAGTGCAAAAACCAAATGGACCAATAATGGCTGTCATTATATCAACCAGCATTGGCTTGCCATTAAAAAAATCTATTGGGCCAATAATGGTTGTCATAGACTCGAACGGCTTCCACGGAAGCCGTTCCCGTTTGAGCTTTAAACCCGTGTTTAAAGTTTTATTAGAATGTTCAAGACTGGCAAAATTTTATTTCGGGCTAAGGGCCTGCCTCCCAGGAGAGTTGTCATTAATCTGGCCTACCGAGTGACCTGCCTCTCAGACAGTGGCTAAGTAGGGTGAGCAAAGCAATGCTCAGCAGTGCATTAATCTCATTCACTCAGTTGTCTGAATCAGTTAATGAGTTTCTTGTGGGTTTGACCCCTGGATACCACTATTGTCATACACCTGGCTGTAATCTTAGTCAGTCTGCTGACCTTGTTTGATTTTCCAATGGAGAGGTTTATCTTGTGTGCAATATGCCTGTCATTACTCTTAGGCCCTACCCAAATGTAGAGCAAACCCCCCCCCCGCCCTCAGACAAAAAGCACCTCTCGGACACAATCCCCCAAGAAAATCCCACAAAGTCTGATTGTTTTTATTGTAAAATCCATGTTATACAACATGAACGACATCTATGATCTATTCTAACATGTTGACCGCTCCAGGGTTGGCAGGTTTCTGAGGATGGTTTCTACCGCGGTTTAAACCATGGTTTCAACTGTCTCATCAGAAATACCATTCTGACATCAAAATGTCAGGAACTGTCAGAAATTCCGTTTTTGATACATTTTCTTTAAAAAAAATATCGCATGTCATTTTGACTGGGTTAGGACTGTGCACAGACCTGTGTGGCTGTCAATAAGCCAATTGGAAGCCAACAAAACAGTTCAACTCAAGCAGTTGAGACAGAACTGTACTGTTGTACTGCTCACTTCTGTGAGCTGATAGTGAGCTATGCACAGCTTCATTGTGCAAAATTAGACAAATTGATATCAAAGATTCAAGGCAGGTCCAGGCAATCATTTGAAGTCCCAATTTCCAGAGCTGAACTATCAAGTGAGCTACCAAAAAATTTTGTAAGAATATTGTCTGAGCTTGCTTTTATCAAATGTGAACCTGTCTGTAGATGGAGGTGGATGGAGGTATAACCTGATTGGCCCAATGCTTTCTACTTAGCAAGTTGCTTGGCCAGCCACCAGTTGCTGCACCTTGGCCAGCCACCAGTTGCTGCACCTTGGCCAGCCACCAGTTGCTACACCTTGGCCAGCCACCAGTTGCTGCACCTTGGCCAGCCACCAGTTGCTGCACCTTGGCCAGCCACCTGTTGCTACACCTTGGCCAGCCACCAGTTGCTGCACCTTGGCCAGCCACCAGTTGCTACACCTTGGCCAGCCACCAGTTGCTGCACCTTGGCCAGCCACCAGTTGCTGCACCTTGGCCAGCCACCAGTTGCTGCACCTTGGCCAGCCACCTGTTGCTACACCTTGGCCAGCCACCAGTTGCTACACCTTGGCCAGCCACCAGTTGCTGCACCTTGGCCAGCCACCTGTTGCTACACCTTGGCCAGCCACCTGTTGCTACACCTTGGCCAGCCACCTGTTGCTACACCTTGGCCAGCCACCTGTTGCTACACCTTGGCCAGCCACCTGTTGCTACACCTTGGCCAGCCACCAGTTGCTACACCTTGGCCAGCCACCAGTTGCTACACCTTGGCCAGCCACCAGTTGCTACACCTTGGCCAGCCACCTGTTGCTACACCTTGGCCAGCCACCAGTTGCTACACCTTGGCCAGCCACCAGTTGCTACACCTTGGCCAGCCACCAGTTGCTACACCTTGGCCAGCCACCAGTTGCTACACCTTGGCCAGCCACCTGTTGCTACACCTTGGCCAGCCACCAGTTGCTACACCTTGGCCAGCCACCAGTTGCTACACCTTGGCCAGCCACCAGTTGCTACGCCTTCACATAGAGATACACTGTTACATGTGAAAGAAGTGCAAATTGATTTCCCACATTTTTTTAGACATTGTCATATTGAATAGCGACTTTAATAGTGCAAGTAGCACCCCTGCGTGCAGCATGTTTAAGGGTGGCAGACCAGCTAAGGCTAATGGGAACATTTTGTTAAAGTCGAAAGTAATGGAAAAACAGTTGCTAGATGCAAGTTCTGTGGTCACCAGATGTCACCCAAATGTTATAGAATGCTGGTTCATCGCACCAAGTGCATAAATTTATATAACATGTATTAGATTCTGACAGTTTCATTCTACTTAGATGGAAATACCTTTCTGACTGTCAGAAACCCAACGATGTACCGCTCAAGTGTGTTTTAATAAACATTAAGTAAGTCATTTCTTCCTGTTACTGATGCCTTCTCTTACTTATTAAAGAAACAAAAACTCGGATATAAACGTGATTATCATTCATTCATAGCGGTAAGTGTCTGCAGAAATTTTTGCTGACAAGCCCCGACTGCCAAATTAATGCGGACCCGGTCGTGTTTTGCAGTATGTAGTTTTTGTGTATGTCTAGGCCAGGTTTAAACCATGAGGTTGTGCATAAAATATCTGTCAAACCACTAACCTTCGCTGAAGATGTTAGTCCATTAATATAATAATAATGTCTAGAAGCAGCCACTTTAGTCATATCTGTGTTACCTGACAACATGTTTTATGAGAGGTAGCAGTGCCCAGCAGACACTAAGGCCAAAGTACCACATTGCCAGCATACCAGGCTTACCAGCTCTTGTTGGTGCTGTAGCTATCAGAAAGCACTAAAGTAGACTAATCTCAAACATTTTCAACCATTGATATATTTTATTACAAACATTGTTCTGTAGCTGATATGCTTTCGAAAGTTTTTAGAGTGTGATTTGTTATATGACGCCTGGAGATTTTGTGCAACGTAGCCAAACATGGTGGCCAGCACTTGGGTATTCATGACGGCAGTTCAGTCAGTCATCAGAAAATGTTTCATAATTATTTCTTCATCAAAATGTTGGTTGCTTGTGTGTAAGGGACGACACATGTTAAAGGTGTTTATAATCGATCATTTCTAGTTGTTTGACCCTTATAAAATCCAGTAAGACTAATACATTTTACGGGGATCAATGAGGATAGTATTGTGTTATAGCACAGTATCATTGGCACACATAGCTCTTGTTATTGATTCTAGATTAGTCTGACAGTTTCACCCTGTTCACTGTTCTCAGCAGTCGCTGGGCCACCATCATAAAATCAGTGAATAAGATAGGTAAATCTGCAGGTGTTTTATTAAAAATGAAATTACTTCATGATGCCTGGTACACACTACACACACACTAATGCTAATGAGTGATCAGTCTCCAGACTGACCATTAATCATGATTAACTGTTTCAGAATATTATTCACTTATTGATGTTCACTCTTTGGATGGGCAGTTATACTAAAACCATCTAAGTAGAATGATTTATGAGGGCCTTCAATGGCCCTGCATTCTGTTTATGATTATCAGTAGTCTTGTGGGTAGACCAGCATATTGATACCTTGTTGTTATCAGCATAGTGACCAGCTGACAACATTCTCTAACTTAATTAAACCCCTATTTCCACATGTAATTACCACTTATATTGCTTCCACCCTGTACTACACAGCTGCAGAACTCGCTGTGGCATTGTCAGCCTTGACAATATCTAGATTTTGTACAATGCAGATATGTCAAATGTTGCCAAGCCCCTTTTTTGTGTACACATTTTTGTTAGTTAACCCATTAGGCCCCAGGATTTTATTAAAACATGCCACCATGTTCCCAGGATTGATGGCAAATTTCGAGCGATTTTACCTCCTTGTGTTCAAAAATCTGTAGAAAAAAACTGTTCAATATTGACAATTACAAGTTGTGTTTATTTTGAAGAGTAGTAATTTCTCCACATGCATGTATACATAGAAATAGGATATATTAATAAAATGTTGACATTTGATCACAATTTGCAAAGACAAAATAGTACATTTGTTAAAACATTGAAAGTTGCGACTGACATTTGACAATGATCCCATGCTATAATCCTATGCAACTCAGCGAAGAAAATGTAGCTATATGTGTTAGCTTTGCACCAATGAAAACATTATCAAAATCTGACGGTTATTTTTCAGGTTACACCATATTTTATCATGACAAATATAGAAATAAAAATTTTAGAGATAGCGTGAACAAAACTGATGAAAATCAAGATTTTCGAAAGGGCAACACATGCATGTAACGAGCTGTTGTTGTTGCAAAATGTATCGGCTAGGGTGTGGCAAAATTTGGTAGCGTTTAGTTCAGTAGTTATTCGCCAGGATTTCTTTGAATAGTGGGTCCTGTATGCGGCCGTCGTCGGCCGCTCCAGGACTGCACAGAGAGGCCGGCCACGGCCGTTGTGGGGTCTAATGGGTTAACAGATAATAACTTTGCCATTTTGTTTTGAAATGCCCTGTATTATTTATATACATTTCAAGTAGTTTGTTTGTCCACTAAGCAGAGTTGCATGATGCAGACAAATTGAGGTGGATGAAAGGATTATAAAATTATATGGCTATATGGATAATCTGACTCGAGATAAGTAACAGATCAGGCTTGGCAGACTGACAAAATCACAGAATGTGTTGTCGCCTCTGAAGTCTGGTTAATTTTGGTGCACAGAGGGCATGTAAAACAAACATGATTTGACTAAGTAACTTAATTAATTATGGTCAGTTATGTGGGGTTGTAAACAATATATTTAGAGAAGCCACTACCTTGTAAACAGTTGTTTATTATTGCCAGATTTCCCCTTTCATAAATTTTACTGGATGTTTAATCGTCATTCATGAGAATCATAATGTTCTGATTTATGATATTTCTAGACACCCAGATTGTTGGAAGCACCAACTTTGTTTTCTTACTTTACATTTCACTAAGTGACACATCTCATCGCTGCAGCATTCTGAGTAATTATCAGCCATACTGGAAATGCTTCATGAAATGTGTTTACTCACTTGATTCCATCACTATCGATTGCCAGGTACTCAATCAGGTGAGTGAATTGAGGCAACTTTGATTGAACACATTTGGTCATTTGCAGCAAGGTAATTGAGCCCACACTCCATTGACTATTTGACACAACAGTACTGCCAAGTCACCATGTCTTCTAATCAGAGTGGGGTTCAAGTACTGGTACATGTAAATGTATTTGAGTGCAAGGCTACTACAATTACATTGAAACTGATCAAATACGTTGATATTGAATTGTTGATAAAAACAGCTGAAAACATTTGAAATGTTAAAAAAATTAACCGTAAAAACGAGAAAGATATTAATAAATAATCAAATGCATCTATATATAATTTTAGTTGTGACAATCAGCAATAAGATAATTAAGGTGCTGTTTAGCAACAAAATACTACTACTACTACCCGTTTAATGTTGTTATCATTGATAATTCATAAAGTAGTCTTTGATTTCAAGCTTTCAATACACTATTCACCAACAATTATTTTTAATATGAATTACTACAAGTAGACGTAACAGCATAACTGATGACCTATTTAATTATGTTAACCTTTGGGCTAACCATTACACTTAGCACCTCATTCTGTCTCAAACAAGTGATATTAGCTGGCAAACCTAACCTGTGCCCATTGAGTTAGAAATGTTGGCAAATGGGGTACATTTATGGCATTTGTTTGTTCACACAATTTATGTAATAAACCTTTTCCACCACGAAAGATAATGAGACAAGGCCTGGGTGGTCTGGCATATTTGCATATAGTAAGAAAGAATTGGACAAAGACAGCTGTGCGGCTGTTAGCATTTGGTGGGAAGAATGAATACCTGGTAATGCCATGGAGTATAGCTGTCCACAACACTGCTTTAAACATTGCGTAATCATGTTTATTCATTAATATTCTAAATATCGTTGTTAAGTATGACACTTGATTGTACTAGAAATGTACTTGATACTTAGTGAAGTACGTTTGATCAGTACAAGTGCTGGTCATTTAAAAAGAACCTATGTACAAGTATTTAACCTAACCCAACCCTGCTTCAAATATTCAGTGCTGGATTTGTGCCAGAGTTGCTCACTGGTTTGTGTTGTGATTTTGCAGGAGACTTACCCCCACACATCACCCATCTGGTTTGCCGAGTCTGATGATGCAATCGTGTCTGCTGCGATAGAGAAGCTGTGTGAGACAACACCAGACAACTACAATGTGAGTGACAGACCACACATCTAGGGCCCACAACCCTGTGTAGCTAGTAGCTCAATTGGGTTGAACACATACATAACTGTCTGTAAAATGGCGTGGAAATATGATCCAAGATTGAAGCTACCTAATGGACAGCTAACTAATGGACAGCTACCTAATGAACATCGTGAACGAAGACTTGTACCATCATTTGGGTCTGTGCACTCAAATGTGAATCACCTTTGTGGCTAGCTAGTGAATATTTACTTTTTGCCCATTAAAGATACAAAGTCTTGATTTTTTTTCCATATATTCATGTTATGCAGTTATATAGAATAAACTATATCTGTTTCTAACATTTTGAGCACCCAGATGTGTTTTATCTGTTTCATTTGAATGTTACGCCAAGAATATCCTGTAGACAATGTATGCTGAACGGCAAGTCGATATTCATTCAGTTGTATGTTAAATTATCTATAAAAACTGTGGTTCATTACTTCATTTTAAGACACATTTGGCCGTTGAAGATGTAAGAATAGATATAGTTTATACTAAGTAACATGAATTTATGAATGATTAATAATAATAATATTTTTACTTATTTCACAATCATTTTACCTTTTTCTTCTCGTGACGTCATGAGAAGAAAAAGGTAAACTGACTGTGAAATAAGTAAAAATATTACTCATTTGAACCATCCAGTCTGATGAACATCTTCACTCAAACATGAATTTATGATAAAGTGATCAGACTTGGTTCCTTTAAATGATTATAACGCAGAGTTATCATCTGTGATTTGGACATAGGCCACTGTGTTTTGGTGTGCCTGTTAATATACATCTTGACATTAGATCAGCGCAGTGACAAAGATGATGTTGTCAGGGTCAGCCACCTTTGGCTGGGTTCTAGCTGTTGGATATTTCCCAGAAATATGTTAGCTGATGCTTTGCAGGTAGCCCTTCAATGGAATGCGATTATCAGTCCTGTGTATGAATTCCAGAACAAAGTGTGCCACAAATTATGCAGTCAGTCAAGGGTAATAAGAGAGTTTTTTGTTTTTTGCCAAGATTCCTGTGGTGCCATGTCACACTGTTACATGTTTCTCTGTAACCATGACGATGTATATTTCAGATCTGTAAACAGATCCACTTGTTGGTGTGTCAGCTATGTGCGTTACACGACCTTCCTGAACCAGACGAACTGCGGGAAATCGATAGATACCTCGCTGTAAAGGTAGGGCAACATATACTATCTTGGTGGTAGTTGCACTGAACTGGTGTGGTTTTGCTTTGTGTAATCTGTACCTGCAGATATAATAGACTTTGTGTTACCACATGGAACTTTGGATAGATGTGAAAACACCTGTTATTGTGCAGATATTCTGTGTAATTTTTGTGTACCACACAACCATGATGTACACATTTGTAATGTAATTCATATTTAATAATTGTAAGTGAAAAGAACTAATTTGTAGTATATGGTGAGAGGATGGATGAATAGTTTGTCACATCTGTTGTCACATGATGGATTCTCTACACCTGCAGCGTGCCCTGTTAGCAAGTAATAACAATGAAGTTGGATTTGAAGGGAAATGTTTCTACTGCACCCATAGGGAGATGGGATGCAGCCGAATGAGCAGGAGAGTTCTGAAGACGAGGATGATGACATGGAAGAAGACTTCCACTACGACATGCTGGAGGATGATCAGAAGTAGGTCGTCGTTCTCTCTAGGGCACCCAGCATTCCTATATATTCCTGTTTAAAAAATCCTATATTTTCCTAATAATTGTGGAGGTTTCTTGTGATTCATCACACTATTCATTCATGCTACAAAACATTGCTATAGAAATCGACATGTTGATTGTGTTGTGGTAATCAGATCTACAGAATCGGCGAATTTCGTGATGTAATGTTAACAGGCAGCAATTGCTAATTTGCACTAACTCGGGTCAGTAGATAGTCCTATGGTATTCCTAGTCGACAGTAGATAGGTTAGATTTTTCAATGAATCTGACGCAAGATGAGTGAAACATTGATTGAGGAGGGACCTTTATGTGTCTCGATAATGTTTATTGCACATGCAAAATAACTGATAAGTTGTGTGGTAGGTGCAGCACGTGCTTTTTCATTAGATGTGACATCTCCCTCAGTGCTTTCTAGAACTGAAAACGTTTAAACCATATCTTATATTTAAATTCTAGGCTTTAGCATACAATTTATATTCGTGAAAATGTTGTTAGAGAATAATGAAGTAACAGTTTTCTTCTAATCACAACTATTTACTTACTCAACATTTTGGCTACTGTTGGAACTGATTTCTGGGATGACTAGTTGATCTTCAGTCAATCTGCTCACCAGTTGGCATGGTAAGCATGCCATCCCATATGTGGCTCAGTCAGTATCCCACCTCGTCTTGATTCATGATTGGAGACAGAAACAATTGCCTCATTGACTGGGAGGGAGCAAAGGTGATTGACAGAAAAACCGACAGAAATGCGAGATGGTTTAAAAAGCCCATATGGAACAGAAGAACGATGTATAATTTATGTTTGCTACCTTTCATGTAAAGCAATGTAGATTGAAGCCATATGTTTGGTGATACTTGCAGTGCAAAGAAAGGCAAGGAAGAGGCTGACGGCATTGACATGGCTAATCTGGTAACACTGGAGCGATTAAAACGAACCCAACGCCAGGATTACCTCAAGGTAGGCAACACAATACAATAGATGGGTTAGCAAACATGTTTTAGTGCCGAATGCGAATGCCTGATCAAGTGTCAAAATCAGCATCAACGTTTAGCAGAACAGCATTAGCAAAATGCATAGTGAGCAGTTCTATGGTTGTATTGTAATATACATTACATAAAAGTATAATATAACTGGTGCACATAGCCATATGTAACATGTAGAACCAACGCTAGTAAATATGCAAGTAAATAGATCTAAGACAAAGTCTAAGGAGTCCAAGAAGCAAATATGTATTTCACTGGCATTGTGCCTCACTATAGTTGTAAACAAGTTGTAGGTCGTTTATATGTCATCAAATATCAAGTATATGACATGTATTTCAAACTGAACATTCTGCATAAATGCATACTCCTGAAAAGTTGAGCTATTACATTCTTTAGTTATTTTTCAGTTAGTACAGCTATTTATGTATGAAATAATCCTGCATTTGTACATAAAACTGTCTGCTTTGACTGAACGTTGCACATTTACTGTTGACTCGACTGCAAAAGGTCGCCATTTGGCATTAAAATGTCATTGCTAATCCTGTCTAATAATACAATATGAAAAATTTGCTACAAAATCCTGAGCTGAGATGTGCATCAAAAAAATCATAACAAAAAGGTTCGGCAATCTCAAAATCTGTACGCATGATTACATTCAGGAGTCCAGTCTATTTTTAAACATGTTGACATGGCTGGCATTTGCATAATAATAGTGTTTAGTATTTATGACATTAGGATAGCTTGAAGCTATGTCATGCCTATTGTTCCAATGTAAACTTGATTTACTGCACAAATTTTCATTTCTATAATAACTTTAAGGAACTTTGTAAATATAAAATTGTGGATGTGGGCGGATCTAGGTTCCATTTTGATTATAACAAAACGATAGGACGGGGTGAGATTGGGTGGGGTCAATTATATCCAAATTATAGCTGGATTATTATAAGCCTTTAAGACAATCGGAATAGTTTCCAGTGTTCTGTAAGATTTTTGGGGGACTGGTGCTCTGATCAATGTATAATCTGATTCTACAAGTTTAGAGTAATGAATGCTGTGTATCTGCAGGGTTCTATATCGGGGTCGGTGCAGGCGACTGACAGGCTGATGAAGGAACTGAGAGAGATCTACCGGTCGGACAGCTTTAAACAGGGTATGTATACTGTTACTGACGTTGTCTTAACATTTGTCTGTCACAAGAGGACAGAAAATACAGTGGAACTCTTCAAAAGTGACCACCCAAGTGACTGAGATAAAGCGGCCTGATTAAATGGGTGGCCGAATTACAGATATACAGATGTGGGAAAAACAGCTGTGGCACAGTGGCTGTTTTCAAGGGGTGGCCACTGTAGGGTACTACTGTAGTGTAATGAGGGATGGAAATATATGGGCTCAACTTCAGTTGTCTAGAGAAACATATATTTATATAGATATTGTTATTATAGTCATGGCAAGATTTAAAATAATTTACACATGATACAATGCACATAGTAATTACCACAAAAACATAGAGTTTGTGACACCGCATGGCATTTCTGGAGGCAATTATATTTAATGCCTAAGAGCACCTCACCATTGTGACATTTTTTTGAGTTTCAAATTTGTTTCAAGCTTGCTGTATGCTTATGTATGTCATGTGTGGAATACGGTATGTGACATTTTTGGTAGTGAACTGTCGGCTAGTCTGGTCACAAAGTACAAAATCAGTTTTGTTTTGTAAAATAGATCTTGTTGTATTGTTGACATTGTTGTTTGTTTACTGTAGGGACGTACGTGGTGGACCTAGTCAATGACAGTTTATATGAGTGGCATGTCCGACTTTATAAGTAAGTAAATTCACAATGATACTTAGGCCTTTTATTTTTTATTAGTTGGTTTATGGATCCGCCGACACAATATTTTAGTTTTTTTTTTAAAGAAATCTTATTTATGTTTTCATCATATCCATGTTGTTAAGTCTCCTGTTCTCGGTGGAACCTAACTGTAAATAGCCCTCCCGATTTTGGCTAAGCCTCGTGGCACTATTTCACTGGTCATTCACTTCACTCAAAGAAAATTACTGAAACTGCATTATGAATTGGTTTAGAGACTTTAGACAACAATTTAATTTGCATTTACGTTAAATTTCTTTGTAAATATAGACACTGCCTAACTTGGGCCCAGAGACAACTTTGAACTGTATTTTACAAACTGTTCCCATTGATTATGTATGTATTATTTATACAATTGATTATGTATGTATTATTTATACAATTGATTATGTATGTATTACTTATACAATTGATTATGTATGTATTATTTATACAATTGATTATGTATGTATTATTTATACAATTGATTATGTATGTATTATTTATACAATTGATTATGTATGTATTATTTATACAATTCCAGAATAAATTCTGAAGGCGTGCTAGTTTACCCCGTGTGTGTGTTTATCAGGGTGGACCCAGACAGTGCTCTACACAGTGACCTAGTCACTTACAAGGAGAAGGAAGGCAAGGACCATATACTGCTGAATTTCACATACAGGGTAAGTGTGCCTGACTCCAGCCATGGGCTCACAGCACTACATCAATTTGGGCTGTTCATAGGCATCTAATTATTCAATTTATTCAAATTATGTCAGCAATTCAAAGGTTTAAATATACCACAACATATAATCTTACCACTTCCTCTTCAAGTGATCTAGCTCATCGCAAATCAAGTTCGTCCAAGTTTAAATATGTGGTGTGGTGGTGTGTAAACAGTTTAGATAATAATTATGTAGTGTGTATACAGTTTAGATAATATGTAGTGTGCAAACAGTTTAGATAATATGTGGTGTGCAAACAGTTTAGATAATATGTAGTGTGTAAACAGTTTAGGTAATATGTGCAGTTGTTTTAATAAAAAAGTGTGCACTTTTGTCAAAATCATCAAAAGAATTAACTTTGATCATTAGATCGGGTAACTTGCAAAAGTCCGAATACCCTTATGTTATAATATATAAACTTTATAAAGCTGTCTTTTTTATTGAATTATATAGTTTGTCCAATGATTTCGACAAAACTAAATGATAAATTTGTGCAAACCCACTAACATGTCATAGTGGATACTAGATAGGTTCAGCTTTTTGCTAAATGAGCCTGAAACGAGATCAGTAAAAAAATCTAATTGAGGCAGGGCCTAAGGTTAAACATGCGCTATTTCGGGTAGCCTCTGTTGCTTGTCTGTCGTAACTTGTCTGTCTTGTCTGTCATAACTTGTTTCCATCATTGTCCTTTCAGGACACATTTCCATTTGATCCACCGTTTGTGCGTGTCATCTACCCGATCATCACTGGGGGCTACGTGTTGGGAGGTGGCGCCATCTGTATGGAGTTGCTGACGAAACAGGGTTGGAGTAGTGCGTACAGTCTCGAATCAGTCATCCTCCAGATCGCGGCGACACTCGTCAAAGGGAAGGCCCGTATTCAGACGGGCGCATCAAAAGTGAGGCCACCCAGCACACAGAACCTTTGTAGAAACTGTTTCAAAGCAGCAGGGTCTGATTTATTTCAAATAGCATGAAACGACCTGCCAGTTTTTTGGTTGAAATCCGTATTTTTAACTGAAATTCTGTAGAAAGCTGTATATATATGTATAATCTGTTTCATTAGTTAATTAGGCTATATTATTCCCATTCTGATCGAGTTTTGCTATCTATCCGGCTACGAAATATACCTACACCAAACAAAATCCGCTAGGTTTCACAGGAATCCTATCATTCTACAAGATGTACTTGCATCAAAAGAAATCTTTGTTTCGCTGGAAATCAGCCTTGCGTGAGAGGTATTTGCGCTTCGACTGCTATTTTTGCTATAAGTTTATAAATCTGTGATGAACACACAAAAATATGTACTCATCATGATTTTTCCATATGATACAAATCCACATAAAAATGGGATGAGGCTAAAAACTGTGTTAGAAACTGTTTCAAAGCAGCACGGTCTGATTTATCTTATTACAACAGCTAGTATGAAAGTTAAAAATAGTGCTTAGGAAGCTTTGTACCGTTTTGCCAGATATTCAGTATTGTAGTATTACATGATGTCTTCAATCTTGACTGTTGAAACTGTTTCCCCAGCAACCCACCCAAGCAGTGCAGCAACTTTAACATGGCAGTAATAAAACAACCACAAATGTATTTGTGGTGGGTGAACCAGCAGGCCCTTAGCCAGAAATAAAATTCTTGAACATTCTAAAAAAACCTTAAACATGCGAACGCCTTCCATGGAAGCCGTTTACGTCTATGACAGCCATTATTGGCTCAATTGATTTTTTCAATGGTGAGTCAATGCCGGTTGATATAATGACAGCCATTATTGGCACATTTCGTTTTTGCACTGGTAAGCGAATGCAAGTTGAGCAAATGTCAAATGACAACCATTATTGGCCGAATTAGGTTTTTTCAATGGCCGGAGGCCAAGTCCGGTTTAACAATTATTGGCCCAATCGAGTCTTACTAGCTGTGCAGCGAGGTTGGTGTTATCAAATACACAGTAATAATAATAGAAGAAGAGCCAACACATGAAGGTTCATGAAAAAGTAACTTGAAACTTTATTTTAAATATATAAACTTGGAAGTAATGTTTGAAGCATCTTAAGATGTTAAGTGCATGCATGCAAATACGTCTAATATGAACAAATATGATTCCAATCACACTCAAAATCAAATGCTTGACACTAAAAATAAAGCAATGCAACAAATCAAAATGGAAGATATAACATTCAGTAATATAATTGGTTTTGAAAGTAATACATTGAAATATTACTTCTTTGATAAAACAACAATCATCCAGATTCAGTATTGCCTATTGGACAAAAAAAACAATATGAATTTACTAAGCACAGCCTAATTGTTTGTGGTTTGCCTGCCGTTTGAGTTGAGGAACCGGGAAACTGCTGCCAATAGTAGGGCCTACACGCTGGTTATGTATATGAATCGGAGCCCGAATTGGACTTAATTTCGAAGTCTTGGGCATTTGGCCACTGCAAAGAGTTCCAGAGGTGGGCTACAGTAGCATCTCGGTTGCTAACGGCAGGCACATCAACATTATGGAGCTCCACCAACATAACAAAGGATGCTGACTCAAACTGTTCAGAGACAATCGCAGGAACGCTGCTTTTATTCACGCTTACGAAAAAGGCACTGATTGTCGTGAACATTGACATATCGCATCTTTTCACTCGCCTGGCAGGTGCCATTTTGAACTCGCCCCACGATGTCCAAGTCACAGGATTGTTTCTTCAAATGAGAGTGCCAATGGAAAGGCACTGAGAAAGGCCATAGAAACGTGTTTCCCAACCAATGACATACACGATTACAGTAAATAGAGATCAACTGCAGTATCATTATTTTCCAATGATGTCAAGGTTAAAAATATATAGTTGAATCACGACTGTGTACACTAAGAGTCACTAAGTCTAAGACAGTTCAAACAATTTTATTATGAAAAAATCTCATCTTGTCAAAAGAAAAACCCGTCTTTTATTTTTATTTTACCCATCGTCGTGAGACATTTGCCCGTTTTCAAGACGGGCAGACGGGTCCCTGGCTAAGGGCCTGTGAACCAGAACGTGCATCTGTGCACCTTTGTGAAATAGATTATTATATTAATATGAAGGTATCATTGGGCTCAATGTTAGGAAACTGATTGGATGAATGCAGTGTATTACATTAACCTTCGGCAGTGACTTTGAAAGCTAAGCCACGTGCATAGTGAAGGTGCATTAATTGATAAACAAAAGAATGAATAACTGCAATGAATAAAGTGCTAACTATATCCGTAGTAACGTTAATAGGCATTCTTGGCATTAAATGTTTTTTCTTTCAAGTACTGCTTTTGGTCATATCAGAATAGGCAATGTTGAAAAAATAATGTAGGTTCATTTGACTTATGGATGTGCATCTGTTAGGACGTGTTCTTACTGCCATGTAACACTGTCTTCCTCTTTTCAGGCTCAGTACAGCTTAGCAAGGGCGCAGCAGTCTTTCAAATCATTAGTACAGATCCATGAAAAAAATGGTAAGCTCACTTTGTGACTTTCTTTGCTTATTCATGATTTAAATGTTTAAAGTGCACGCACGCACGTACGCACTCACACATGCACGCACGCACGCACGCACGCACGCACGCACGCACGCACGCACGCACGCACACTTGTAATTTTAACATGGGTTTGTTCCAATAGATTTTGTTGTATTACTCCTGAAACTGTTTTGATACGCTGTTAGCTTTACTTACTTACTTACTTACTACTTACTTACTTACTTACTTACTATCTTTGGACCCTAGTTGGTGCATAAGGCCACAGGCTGTTGGCTTTGCATGTCATTTATGTCCATATTTATTTTTAAGCATGTTGTTTTTAAGCACCAATTTAGACAGCTTCAGTCATCTAATCTACTTTTCATTCCCAGTGTTAAGACAAATGTCAGAAAGATAGCTTTTTTAGTTGCTTCACCAACTCTGTGGAACCCACTCCCTGTTAGTGTTAAGTCTGTTGGAAATATTACATTTTGCTGTAAACTAAAAACCCACCTGTTTAAACTGTTTAAGCAATTTATTAATATGACACCGTGGAGTTGTTAGAAAAACACAAAGGTTTAACATAATTATTGGAGATAAATGTTTGTAAACATTTTCTGACGGTCATTACTGTATGTCCTACTTGCAGGGTGGTTTACACCGCCGAAGGAGGACGGCTAGCATGCATCGCAACGTCTAGGCTCTACCACATATACACTGACAAAGACCTGCTTGCTGCCATTCATCTGGTGAAAACCTGTTTGCATTGACGTGTCACCAGGATGTGGCCCTTTATCTGCTGATTAGGGAGTGACTGAACTCTCCTCGCCAAGCTGTCTGGAGAGTAGCAACTAGAATTTTCTGAACACACATTTGCATCATCGTCATGAGAGTTTGATGTGAACCAACACCGTCCACAGTTCCCCGTCATCCTGTGTGTTGACAGATTTGATGACTGCGCCATGTTGACAGCGGTGTTTTCTCAGCCGGCCTTACGTTACATTCCTGCAGTCGGAGTGATTGTACTTGTTGGAAGCTACGTGCGCGGGCTGCGTGCACACACAATACCGTGCCAGTGAATGCAGTGGCTAACCTCCCCTGGTGTGGCACTTAACTGGTTGTTCGGGGATCAAGTTCAGTATCAGTAACTTGTTTCTGTTTTGTCAACGCTATATCCGAGGGGCGCGTTGACTAATACTGGCTAGTGTTTTACTCAGCTGCACACAAGTGGACATTGACTTGTCGGCAGTCAAAGTTTTGTCAGCGTTTTGAGGAAACCCCTTTGTTTTGCAACTCGTTCGTCACAGATTAAGGTGTGCGAAGAAGTTGCGCTTCAAACACAGCAACACAGTCGTGCTTTGTTTGGTCACCATGGAAACGTATACATAATGGTGGAAATTGCTGAACATTTGTATTTATTGTTTGGTGAATGTACGATGTATTGGTCAGCCACTGAGCTGATGTTGTTTATAAGGCCGTAGTCGGCTGATGCAGACATTGACCCTAGTGGGTATCATATACACTTATCTGTCAAGTTTCCTAGAACATTGCTGCAGATGAAATTTGATCATTACCGAATTCATATGCATAAGAGAAAATAATTGACCACATGGAAGCATCTCGAAAATAGTTGTACTTTAGTGTAATACGACGAACTAAAGTGGACAAAAGTGAATTGATATAAATTGTGTTAATTATTTTATTGATTTTCTGGATAACAGCCTTCTGTGAATGTATACTGGTTTCAAAAGGGTCTTTGTGTGAAGAAGATATCAAATGATACGAACTTTCAAATGACTAGCTTTGCTGTCATATAGTTTAACGGTGCTTTATGTGGACGATGGATGAACATATCTTGAGCCAACACCAACGGGGTAACATCCAACACGGTTTGTTTTGAAAACGGCTCAAGAGCATTTTTGTTTTTTCCATCAAGACATCAAACGGCGTAAATAGGCCACGAATACTACCTGAATTACAGCTTCTTGACTGCCAGTTTGCAGACACAATATATGAAAAATAATATGAACTGGGGCTTCCAGTTTCCAGCCACATATTCCTGAACACAGCACAAAGAGATAGAACAAGTGGCTAGATAATAAGAGTAACATAACATCTGTGTGTAATGTGGATGACAGAGAAATGAGGGAATCTGAGTGGATTGTTGCATCATGCAGGAGTAAGTCAATGTTGAATGTATGGGTGTACTGCCATGTTTTCTGGTGTGCCGAGCCGGTCACCCGGAGGTGGCAGTCTTAGTGCATCATGCAGGAGTAAGTCAATGTTGAATGTATGGGTGTATTGCCATGTTTTCTGGTGTGCCGAGCCGGTCACCCGGAGGTGGCAGTCTTAGTGCATCATGCAGGAGTAAGTCAATGTTGAATGTATGGGTGTACTGCCATGTTTTCTGGTGTGCCGAGCCGGTCACCTGGAGGTGGCAGTCTTAGTGCTTTTCAACAGTGTGCATTGTCACTTGTCAGCATTTTCCCATGTGAATCTGTTTGGGGATGACAACAAAGTGTAGGGCATATACTATGTGCCCCATGACAACAAAGTGTAGGGCATATACTATGTGCCCCATTGATTCCGAGAATCTGTGGGAGACAGCCCAATTGTTGTGAAGATAAATTTGTCAGGAGACAATTTATTGTCGTCGGTGACTAATCAGTTAAGGAACCTCTGCTTGTGATGTGCACAGCGTAATGTTTTCATCTCTAGCTTGTACAAGCCAGCATGTTTTGGGTTTAATATAATCTAGGGTGTCTAACGTTGGCATAGTCTAAGACCAAGCATTCATGTTTGAATTCCTACTCGGCTGTGTCATTACTTTGAAGTATTCTGTCCAATACCAACCATGTGTTGCCTGTGGAGTCTTCTCCCTTGCATCAATTGGGTAATTTGCATATGCCACCCCCCCTTTCAACAAGCTTATCATGAAATAAGTACTGCAGTGTTGTCTAATATAATTAGGTTTACCCAGTCTAGTTGTTTGTAAAAACTTTCATTACTAGTATAAATATGCAATGTAAGTGCAAGTTATCTTATTCAACCACTTACGTCTCGCATTTTAAGTTTGACCTGACTGAGAAATTCAGCCAGGTGCCTGACCAGAATTGAACTTGTGTATATGTGAGTGGTTGAGTGTGTAGGTGTGAATGATTAAGTGTGTAGATGTGGATGATTGAATGTGCAGATGTGAATTACTGATGTGGATGATTGGATGATTATTTCAGTAAGTGTGTAGATGATTGAGTGTGTAGATGTGGTTCAATAAGTGTAGATGTGGATAATTGAGCATGTAGATGTGGTTCAGTGTGTGTAGATGTGGATGATTGAATGTGTAGATGTGGATGACTGAATGTGTGTATGTGGATGATTGAATGTGCAGATGTGGATGATTGAATGTGCAGATATGGATGATTGAATGTGCAGATGTGGATGATTTAATGTGCAGATGTGGATGACTGAATATATAGATGTGGATCACTCAATGCGTATATGTGGATGACTCGATGCGTAGATGTATGAGAACACATCTTTCCCATGGCTACTACAATTACATGCAGCATGGTGCCTGTGACAGTTGCTCACCTACAAGTATTCTTGCATTACACCACTGTCTTATAAATGTGCCTTCCGTAGCATAACTGGTGGGTCCCAAAGCTGGCATATATTCACAGGTTGCCAATGTGGAATAAAGTAAGCACTGTTATAGATACATGGGCTACGACAGTTGAGTTGCATTGGGTCTTGTTCAATTGTGCAGTGCACGGCTGGCATAAAGCCCATTTCTGATAGCAAAATCTTAGTAGTGTGTAAAATTATTCCATATTCCAGTAATTCCATCTACAAATAGCATAAGAAATTGTACAAATAACATTTTATGCAAAGTCAAAACCCATGCCCTCCTTCAGAGAAACCACTGTAAAAAAAGTCAGCGGTTCACGATGCCAAGTTTTTTTAATAAAAAAACTGCCCCTTTGGAAAAGTAGGTAATTGCCTTGGCATGAATGCCCCCATACAGTTTGTACGTGGGGGTTGTTTGTGCAAGCTGCATGATGTCTCGGGTTTTCATTGGTATTCTGTTCAACGTGATTCTGTCAATTAATGAGATCCAGCTGTGGTTGACAACATTTTTCTGAAAGTTTATAATGTCATGATTCATCTGCACATCATGGAGATCAAGTGATTTTATTTTATCACTCAAAGTAAAACACATTGAGGTGCTTCTGGGTGTATTATTTTACAACCTATTTGTTTGGTTAACATTGCCCAATGTTGACCATTCTGTGGGTTGAGGGTAAAGGAATCATTCTTGCATCGCGCTGAGGTTTGTACACAGGCGTGGTAGGTTGCACTCGTGTATTATTCTGCATGTGACATTTTGGTTGACTCCCTACTCCCTGCTGATATGGTTATGCTTTACATTGTGTATTGATTCATGTAGTAACATTTATAATAAATTCTTCCTCCATGTGACTTATATTCTGTAATGGAAGTGTCTATATAATTTATACATATATATATACATATATATAAATTATATAGACACATATATATAAATTATATAGACATATATATATATATATATATATACACACACATACACTGCAGTTACCGTATATGTGCACACACATGTACATATGTATATAAAACATTTTTTCTTTTCACCCCTACAGCTATGTTTACATCACTATATTAAATACTGCTTAAATTTATTTACAAATTGTCTGGAAAATAAATGTTTTAAGTTTGATAAATTGTTATTATACTTGACAACATTCCATGAGACTTAGTCTAAGAGGAGACCAAATAAAATTAGCAAAAACAAGTTTAATGGTTATGAAGATATTGATATAAATATTTTCTTCAAAGTTAAGCCAAGAAATACTGTAAGTTAGATATATGAGAAAATACTCGTTCTCACAGACACGGAGGATCATTTGTATGAGCAATTCTCAAAAGCTCGTCAGTGATCAGCACCTCATCATCATCATCATCATAACCCCTGTATAATTGGACGACCTTTGAAATGGGAATAAAATGGGTGGTTTTGATTGAATGATTGTGAACATAATAATGAGATCACAAAAGACATAATTGCTGTTGCTTGCCTGTGAGGATTATTTAAAAACTGAAAAGGTTGTTTTTTAAAGTTTAAAAAACGTTATACGTATAGTAATTTTACTACTTCACTTGTATTGTGACGACCTGCTCATATAAATGAATGGAACAAATTATATCATGCTAGTAACAAGATTTAACAAGATTTGCCATCCAAGCCAAAGGCCCAGATGGCAAGTGGACAAGGAAGCCATTGGCTTATCGAGAGTCCAACAATGTTCATCTACTCATAACCCGCCCTCCTGAGATATGTGTCAACCTTGTTTTTAAACATATTCACGCTGTTACACAATCTGTAGACAATTTGTTCCATTCATTTATTGTCCTCTGTGAGAGCAAGTGCTTCCTGATGTCCAATCTACATTGATCCTTTACTAATTTTACCTCATGTCCTCTAGTTCTGCTATCCTTCTTGAGTGAGAAAAACATATTTCTATCAATATTTTCATACCCATTCAATATCTTAAAAACTTCAATCTGATCTCCTCTTAACCTCCTTGTCTCTAGAGTTGTTAAACCACATTCCTTCAGACGTTCTTCATAACTAAGGTCTCTCAGTTCTGGAATCATTTTAGTTGCTCTCATTTGTATGCGTTTAAGCGTATCTATATCCTTCTTACAATATGGTCTCCATGCTTGTATACAGTATTCTAAATGAGGTCTAACTATTGCTTTATAAAGAGGTATAATTAACTTTTTTCCCTTGTATGTTATGTTTCTTCTAATCAATCCAAGAATTTGATTACCCTTTGAAGCTGCAATACCACACTGCTCTGAAACTTTCATATCAGCGCTTATTGTAACTCCTAAGTCCTTTTCTTTTACAGTAGTACCCACAACAGTATCTCCAATTGTATAGTTTACAGAACAGTATCTCCCATTTTATAGTTTACATCCATTGTCCAAGTTCCCATGTCCTGTAGTAGTGTGAATGTGTTTTAAAAAACAACTGACAGATACCTGATAAGGACAGGCTAAACACAGATGAAACATTGTTGGACTCTCGATAAAGCAATGGCTTCTTTGTTCACTTGCCACGTGGAGCTTGTTGCTTTTCGTGGCATTCCAGGCTAGTGGCATTCTTGTTATTGGATTTTTTTTAAACGTGTTGCCGGAAACTGCAGTGACGTCATCGAGCACTTCCGGCATCCGGGGATTACGGGGGCGTCAGTTGCAGACGACGTTTGTTGCGTCTTTCGTCGAGCTGAGACGACGGATTCTCACGGGTGTTCGCATCTACGCGTGGCATAGGTAACACCCGACCGTCGTCATGCTGCGGCAAAAGAGCTGGATGACTTCTGCGACAACGTCGGGCGCGCTTTATGTATCGTCAGTGATAGCGATTCCAATTTGCTATGTCGTCACAAATACGGTTAAGTTTCATGTGGACGAAGATAGCAAAGGTTTCGCCCTGCTTTGTTTCGGCTTAATGTCAATGGCTTTCATTTGCGCAGTCACGCGTGCACTTGTTGGCAAAGACGAAAGCCCATTTCTGTATGGTGAGTTGCACAAATATTTAAAGAAAAATACTGTCACGTGACATTGTTTTCATTGTGATTTATATTATACTGGTTTCTGTCGCTTAATGCAAATTCGTGCTATCACGAAAATTAATGCAATATCATTAAAATCGATGCATGCTAATAGTGACTATTATAATGTGTAAGATGTGGATTATGTAAAATGCCTGTCACCTACTTTACCATTTGAATGCACATCACATTGTTTTTGTCAAATGAAATGGTTGAAATGCTGTGTTGAATTTCTGCTTCCACTGCATGTAGACACAATCCAGAAAGGCTTGTTGTATAACATCTTAATACAATAGTTTTGCAGGTGGTGCATGGTTATGATAAATATTTCTTCACAAACAAAGGCTCTACCATTTCACCTTTTGGGGGTCAGAAATTATGCAATAGCACTTACTTGTTATTTTACCTATGGTTGTTACATATCTTTATCTATATATTAATACTCTAACTTTGGGGGCAGTCTGGCAGTATCTTTTCCCAGGCGCTGACGTCCACTCGCCTCTTTGTATGTTCCTTCGCCTCCTTGCACCAGTGGCCTCTGATCTACCAATTGGCGATATATAGAAAAACCACAAAGGCAGTTATTTAGAGTTATTTACTACGATGCTTTTCTACCTGTCAGACAAAGATGGAGACAGTAGCCGAATTGTGACCGAATTAAGTGTGAGCCACTCTCCAGATGACGTAACTGTGACCCCACTATCTATATATTAATACACCAATTTTGGGGCAGTCTGGCAGTATCTCTTTCCAGGCGCCGATGTCCACTCGCCTCTTTCTATGCCCATTCGCCTCCTTGGACCATTCGCCTCAGATCTACCCACTGGCAATGTATTAAAAAAACACAGGCACTGATTTATAATTATGTACTATTACGCTTTTCTACCTATCGATCAAAAATGGAAACAGTGGCCGACTTGAGTGTGAGCCACTCTCCAGATGAGGTCAGACCATAGTTGAACTTCCTGTTCATTGTTGTCACGAATGTAGGGCGTATTAAATTGTGACATGTGAAATTAAGAAACTCGTATGATGTGATATAAGTGCAGTTGAGCAGGCATATTCACAGGTTTGTTTATAGAAGCTACTGGCTGTAAAGTAGTGCTTTTTTAAAAGTTTTGAATACAATGGAACCTCAGTATTATGGTCACCCATAGGAACTGAGTCAAAGTGACCATATTAATGGATATGGGCACTGAAGCATCATGGGACTTGGGGTAATTTTGTGTAACACCATAAGGCATTTAGCGTGCTTGATTGCGGCGAAACTATTCATACATCAGATCGACCGATGTTTGCTAGTTGGTTTTTTTACATATCAATAAGTATTAATGTTGGCACGATACATTATTTGCTGACATGACAACTCGTTAAATATTTGCTGTTCAGGATCGAACACGAGTTATCCACCAGACTCACCATGGTTTATTTTGGGGAGCCATCGAGCTTTGCTTTTAAACTTAAGCTCGTTCCTAACACGTCTTTTTGCTGTTGCTTCCATTTAATTTTGGTTCGTTATGCCACTTATCTTGCAACGTTTTGCCACCTCTAGGGCCTGCCATTCCTACAAGTTCTCATTAGAGTTTAAACAAACAATAGGGCACCTAGTAGTACACAGTGTCTTATTGTTAGCGTCAATGACTGAGCCATCAACAGCGCCTTGTTTTTCAATAAAATTTACTCAGCCGCTAAGCTTAGGTCTAAGAATTAGCCTTCAAAGTGTTAACTAAAATGACTGGTGTCTTGTTTCTTGCATTGTTTTCTGAAGTTAACTGGTCACTGTCTAAACATGCCAGTGCTTGGCTTCATACTGAGATCACCTTTGATGGAACAGTGGCTGGCCTGTGGCTGGTTGCCGTAGCAGCTACCAAATCTTGACTTCCAAGCTGTGACTGTGCGGGGTTAATCTGTGGGCAATCTCTGTGAAAATTTTTCTTAAATTTTGGTGGCCCTGTTTTCTTATAATCGAACAAAATGTTAGCATGGCCACCAATGCAATATTGCACTGTGGTCTGACCATCTGATGGGGTGACCATGACCCCACCATCTATATATAAATACACTAACTTTGGGGGCATTCTGGCAGTATCTCCTCCCAGGTGCTGACGTCCACTCGCCTCTATCTATGTTCATTCGCCTCCTTGGACTAGTCGCCTTTAATCTACCTATTGGTGATGATATCAATTCACTCATAACACACAATCACCACTATACTAGGTACTCTTTATTTGGGTAATGACAGATTGATTGTAAATGTAGTCTTTGGCCAGCAAAAGCCACATAGTGGTTCAACACTCAATTCGCTCACTGTGTCCATCTTTGTCCGACAGGTAGAAAATAACTACCTTAATTTGTGGTAGTTTAATTAATGAATTTTTTTTCAAGAATGCTTACATCAATTTGATGGCAACGTTCCCACATTTCTAAATCATTCACCGGACTGAAAAAAAATTTAGGGGTATCTCCTCTGGGTGCGTGTTTCTTAATAGTATGTGATTTTATCAAATTGCACACAGCATGTGTGTTAATACAGGATAACTGTGCTGTAAAATGTTGAAGAAAATTGTATGAAAAATTTAGCAGAAATACTAAGGAACAAATGTTATAATGACAGCCTATTTGAATTGGCTTTCATTGGTCTCTCAATTCTGGAATTATTTTAGTTGCTCTTCGTTGTATTCTTTCTAGCTTGTCTATGTCCTTCTTACAATATGGCTGCCTTGCTTGTATACAATATTCCAAATGCGGTCTAACTATTGCTTTGTACTGGGGTGCAATTAGCTGTTTCTCCTTATATGTGATAGTTCTTCTAATTAGTCGTATAATTTGATGACCTTTTGAAACAGCAATCCCACATTGCTCTGAAACTTTCATGTCAGTATTATGTGTTAATCGTAAGTCCTTTTTTGTGTTATTTATGTTTTACAAGGAATTCCACCATGTGGCCTCTAATTAATGTTTCGAGTAATTTACATACAACTGATGTTAAACTCACTGGTCTGTAATATTCTGGCTTGTTCCTCGATCCCTTCTTAAATAGCGGCATAATGTTTGCTTCTTTCCATTCTGAAGGAACTATTCCTTTTTGTAGTGACAAGTTAAACACTTTTACAAGTGGTGTACTAATTTGCTCTACAATTTCCTTAAGCAGTGTTGGTGGTATCCCATTAACTCCAGGTGATTGATTATCTTTCACCTTCTTATTTTTTTGCTATCATTTCAGGAGTTACAAATAACTGCCTTAAATGATCTGATTTATTGCCCTCAAATTTAGTAACTGCAATGGGAAGTGAGCTGATATTTTCATTGGTAAAAACAGCTGAAATACTGATTCAGGACCTGTGCTATTTGAAACCCATCTGAAATTATTGTCGTCCAACCTTATCTGAAAACTCTTGCTGTCATTTTTTATATTACCTGCAAATTTCTGTTCAAAGGTTCTTTTGGATTTTCTAATGTAGTTGTAGCTAGGTTAAATGCCTATTTGTAGTTTGTGTAGTCTTCTACATTTCCAATGTGTTTATTTACCCCCACAGCATCTGTTTGTGAGCAATTTTCTAATAACCTCTTGACAAGTGTTTCTTCCAGGACCTATTCCCTTGTTTTCTTAATGGAACAACTCTCTCAGTAATACCCTCAATCTCATCTTTTAAGCAAGTCCAGCAATCTATTGCTGTCTTGCTCTTCAACAAGTTATTTCAATATATATTTCCTAGATATGTTCTCATCTCTTTATATTTGCCTTTGTTGAAGTTCCTCCTCCATTGTTTTTTATATGTATTCCCTGTTTTTACTTTTATATTAAAATGGATCTGATTATGATCACTGGAACCCAAAGGTTTGTGTACTTTAACATTGTCAACTAATTCATTTTGAGAAGACAACATTTTATTCAACACTGGTTGGTTCCAAGACATTGGGTAAGGAAACAATCCTGTGTTAGAAGTAGAAACTAATGGTCGTCATCCCAGCACTCTCTAATGATTTCCATTGTATATGGTCATGGTTACAATTACCCTTTATAACACACACCCTTTACCAACCTCCCTTATAGCTTTTTGTAGTTTTACATCTTCCTCTTGTCTTATGTTTGGACTATGATAAACTACTCCTATTGTTAATGTTGAGTTCTTGGTAACTATGTTACACCAAATCACTTCCTCACAACCTGCTTCACGTTTCAGCATTATTTCATATGCTTGAATAAATTCTTTAATATATAAAATTACTCCACCTCCCCTTCACTCTTGACTATCCTTCCTAAACATTACAAAACCTGTCAACCCTGACAAACCCAAGAACTGCAGCACCCTTCCCAGTCAGATGAAGCCCATCTCTCTTAAAAAAGTCCTCTTCCCACAATGTTTAACCGCATGTCTACGAAGCCTACTCCCTCCTCAGTACATACCTTCTGTACTTGTGTGTTGATCACCATCCTCCTACAGTTCCTGTACTCTTGACCCTTGCTTCCCACTACTGGCAGTATCCCTGACAACACAATCTGTCTAATTCGTGCCACTTTAAGTGTCTTGACCAACATCCTGTACTTAACAACGATGGCCAACTTTCCCTCCTCAGCATTGTTCATTCCCACCGTGGTCCATACACGGACTGGTGTAAGCTAGTATGTCATAAATCTTAATTTTTAAGCTGTCTTTGTTTGAAATAGTCGGAAATATGGTCATTACAATTGCAACCCAGTTGAATCGTCAAAAACTGGCAGAGTAGTACAAATAATCGGACAGTGCCAATAACATACATACTTCTGTCAAAGAGCGTGATGCACGTCTTCACTAGTGATACAAAACCATAGAGTTGTCGAAACTACAGCTACAGCACTAATGAATGACAAACTACTCCAAGACCGTGTTCTGTTTCCTCCAAAGCTTTCACTGTGGGAGCGTTTGGGTCAGTCATCAACCTGATGATTGCCTTGGAGAATGATGAGTGGATTCACGGCTTCATCAATGGTTACCTGGAGAAAGGGGAGCCGTACCTGATATCATCCTACGGCACCATGCTGTCCTACTGGGGTGGCATCGGTCACTACATTATGTACCTCATGATGGTGGCATCGATTGCCTGGCGGTCAGTCATTGTCTTACATCTTCTTTCGACCATTTATTCCCTATTAGGAGTGGTCGTTCCAGTCCTCCTCCATAACGATGTCATGTCCATTGCATCCTCCACAACCTTTGCCACCTTCACGTCTCTCCTCATCACATCTCTCATTCTTAACCTTTGCTGTCTCCTGCTGCATATTCCATCCACCAGCAGCCTCCGTACCTTCTTTATCACATTGTGTCCTTCTCTCGACATAGCTCCAAAGCTTCTCAGTCTGATCTTTCGTAGTTGATCAGTTATACATATTACATGTTGGGTGGCTGCCGTATAACTCACTAATGTTTTTTGTTCATATATTTCACTGTAGAGATTACTGTTTTCTGCCAGAAATGTTGTAAAAATAACAGAAACAATATTTCATAAATATATTATGAAGTTCTGTGATTCAAGATGGCTGCCATTTCAGTTCTTGGTGTGTGTGGATAATCACAATTGTTTGTGTTCGGCTTAGATCACTCTGCTGCCATTAAACTAAGGCTATTTTAGTTAATGCCAATGGTGGCATGGGCATAATTTCACGTTACCAAACAGTTGATAAATAACATATTAATTATGGAATGCCATAACATTTAATTTTAATACACACTACATACATGTACTGATAAAATCATGAACGATCAGACATATACACATTTGAGCTCAGTTCATTGTGTATGTTTATGGTATTCTGAAATAATATGCTGACAGAATCCTTTGAATCTGCGACTTTCCTCAGCATCAAATCGTTTATGTCGGTTGTGATTTATGTTGCAGCCAGCCATTTCGAGACACCGGCCTCTATTGGATCGGCTCAATGCTGCATGGCATGCTGGTCCTCATAATTGGTGTCCTCTCAAGTACATTCACATTTATGATTTTGGGAGCTCCATTTAAAAACTGAGTGTGTGGTGTGAATGCGTGCGTGCATGTCTGTGTATGTGTATCAAAAAATTTATAGATTTATGTGTATGTGCGTATGTGTGTCTGCTTACTAGCCAGAATATTTCTAGGACAAGTTTTGCTAGAAACTAGTCACGTTGGATGTGCGTTTGACTCAACATTCTTTTAAAAACCATAGCAATGTCTTTTTGAGTCCTTAAAAGGCATTCATAATTCCATTACATTTTTGTCAGAAAAGATTCCTTTAAATTATTGTATTCAAAACACCCAAATTTTAATCAGCAGGATCAATAATTGTAATTTGACTAGTGTGAAACGACTGAAAATGTCACGCTCTGGTGTTAAACAGTTGGCACCAGTTTTCAGTTCTACATTAGTCACCAAATGACATCACTAGTGTTAAACAGTTACTTTATTGTCTAGAGAGAAACATTTTGGTGTATGCTTATAATAACAGCTAGATGCCTTGACATTTTTTCATGGCCGGCCCAATTTTTTTTTCAGGCATACTGTATGCTTATTAGGCTGAATATGGTACTTTATTTTACTTTATAAAAAAATCCTTTATTTTTGTTTGAAGGTGGCATGACTGTCATTATGATGAGATGTTTATTTTGCAAGAGATAAGTAGATTTGTATTTCACGCAGGCACGGACCAGCTACACTGGCCATTCATCCTGCACGTGCCCTTCATCGTCACCCCAGTCATATGTGCCTTCTACTTCCTACACTACAAGCCACAGACAGATGACCAGAAAAAGAAAGTAAGCATCACTTCACTCTGTCTGCTCAAAACCACCAGGGACACACTCATCATACACAAAATCGCCAGAGAAAAAACACCTGACAAAATCACAAAAAAAAACATTCCAGACATAAGCACTGAAAAAAATCAATGTAGACAACACCCCCCGGGATGAATTACCACAGAATTAGAAAAAATAACCATAGGAAAAATTTGTTTAGACAAAATCTTCACACAGAATAATCACTATATAAACAAATTCGCCTTGCACCAAATCATGCCACACCAAATTTCCATGAACTTAATTACTGTGAACAAAATCAATCACCCTTGGCTCTCCTCTGAAGCAAAATTGTTGGAGATGATCAACCAAGACGATATCACAATGGACAAAATTGCGAAGACAAAAATGTCATGGAAAAAATCACCCCAGAAAAAATAACTACAAACAAGATTGCTGTGGACAAAAACATGCCACACAGAATTACCACAAACAAAATCACCATGGACAAAATTAGTTCAGCCAACCTAAAGCAAATCATCAGAAAAGGGACAAATTATCCCCCCCCCAAAAAAAAAAATACCATTGCTGTTGACAACAATCCTGGTCTGCCTTCTGGTACAAGAGAGATTTACTGAATGTTTTGCAGATAAAGTTGAAGAAGGAGACCTTGAATGAATGCTTGAAGGCACTGGTGACAGCGATAAAGAATCTGACACAGCGTGGACACGACCTGTGGCTTATCCTCATGTTCGCTATTGCAATCGGCATCAGCATCTTCCGTGGACTGGTGAGTCACCATTCAAGACATTGCCTAGACATCAGAAATCAGGAAATGTTCATTTGTCAGAAGGTTCTCAATAACTTTTGAAGTTGAAGGCAGAAATAAACAGCAGGAGACCCATTAACTGTAGTGCCAAAGTCATAACACAAGCTATATTGCTATAAGTACGGGGTGTGCATGGCCACATGCTGCCTCCCACCTCCGATAACATGTTAAACAAACAATTATGGCATACATCTGGCGCAGGTTTGTGTATTTTACAGTTTTCACTATCAAATAAAGGGTAATGTGTAGATGAGGAATTTATTCGATACTACTTACACAATGAAATGATAATTATTTAATTGTACCGCCAATGAAAATCCTGCAAAGCAAACGTGAAATTCGATAAATGAGCAGTTAATCGGATAGTGCCAATAACATACATACTCTTGTTTGTTTAATTGTTGTGATTTTGTTTTATGGCGAATTGTATGGTGAAAATACGAGACTTCTTGGATAAGTAGACAGCTCGATAATCTTAGTGGACGCCCACTGATGTCCTAGTAACAAATAATCTATAATAAAACAAAAACACTCACTAAGCGAAGCTGTAAGCAATACATTGAGCGATACAAAATGAAAAGTCAATGTCAACTATGTCTATGGGATTGGAGATTTGGTCGCTGTCATTTGAGCCACCTTATTCTATAATTTTCTTAGAAACCTATTGCTACGTTATACAAAACATGTCCACTAAAACCAGTGCTTATAGTAATTAACATTTCTTGGATATATACTATGATAAATTTAAACAATTGTGACAATATATAATTTTAAAATGTTATTTATATGATTGTATATAATACATTTTGTTGCCATATGCACAAACTAGGGCATGAAGAGGTAAGTATATGATACATTTTGGCATATCCACAGATACATGTAGACTCAATTGTGATGCTTTATAATACTGAGTATTCTGATAACTTCTGTGAGTAATACCACAAGGTGAACAAAATAAATAGGGTATGTTGTGTCTGTTAGCCTGACGTGTTTTCCCTTCCCAGGCTGCCCTTGGGAGTGGTCTTGCACCCTTCAAGACCTACAGGGAAGAGGTGGAACCATACATGAAGGATCCTGTTGGCTTTCCTCGCATTCAGGTAATCTTCACGTTATTTTGCGTTTCAGTAGATTGTAGTTCCCGAGAGTCCACAAGGTGGTGCCACTGCTCCTTTTCCAGTGCTGTCCCTGTTCCATTTGTCCTATTATTCCCTATTCGTAGTTATTTCCCCCATATAGTAAGTTTTCCTCACATTATCCCTATTGAAAATTACAATTGCTTGGTTTGGCCATTGGGATGAAATATCTGTTATAAAGTTAGCCATACTAATTTATGTTGGACATGAGAAAGTACCTTTTGTATTGGTCAACTTTAGGTTGGACATGAGAAAGTACTCTTTCTCACAGAGAGTGATAAATGAATGGAACAAACTGCCAAATGATTGTGTTAATGCTAGTAGTGTGAATATGTTTAAAAATAGAATTGACAGATATATGATAAGGACGGGCTACACATAGATGTTAAAATTGTTGGACTCTCGATAAGCCAATGGCTTCCTTGTCCACTTGCCATCTGGAACTTGCTGTTTGGGATGGCAATCTTGTTAAATCTTCTTAAATCTTATTTTTATTACCAAGATCTTTTGGTTTACATATTCTCTAATGAAATATACATGTACTAAGACTGAACCTTTTGTATTGGTCAACTTAAATATATACTGATTTTGTTGTCTACATGTTCTGACTGAATCTTTCAGCTGCTTGTCTACACATACTAACTGAATCTTTCAACTGTTTGTCTACATGTTCTGACTGAATCTTTCAGCTGCTTATCTACACATTCAGACTGAATATTTCAGCTGATTGTCTACACTTTCTGACTGAATCTTTCACCTGCTTGTCTACATGTTCTGATTGAATCTTTCAGCCATTTGTCTACATGTTCTGACTGAATCTTTCAGCTGTTCATCTACATGTTGTAACTGAATCTTTCAGCCGTTCATCTATGTTCTAACTGAATCTTTCAGCTGCTGGTCCACGTGTTCTGACAAAATTTTCAGCTGCTGGTCTACATGTTCTGCTTTGTACCATGCTACGTGATGATCATCTACGGACTACTCTACCCAAACAAGAAGTGGATGCCTGACTTTGCTCTGCTTCACGCAGGGGCAGCCATCCAGGTAAAACACAAAGCAACTGCAGATTAGCTCAATACACCAACAACAACAGCAGATTAGCTCAATACACCAACAACAACTGCAGATTAGCTAAATACACCAACAACAACAGCATATTAGCTCAGTACACCAACGACAACAGCAGAGTAGCTCAATACACCAACAACAGCAGATTAGCACAATGCAGCTACTGCACATTAGCTACTTACACCAACAACAACTACAGATTAGTTAAATACACCAACAACAACTGCAGATTAGCTCAATACACCAACAACAACAGCAGATTAGCACAATACACCAATGTCAACAACAGCAGATTAGCGCAGTACACCAACAGCAGATTAGCTCAATACACCAACAACATCAGATTACCTCAATACACCAACAACAACAACAGATTAGCTCAATACACCAACAACAACAGCAGATTAGCTTAATACACCAACAACAACAGCAGATTAGCTCAATACACCAACAGCAACCAGGGTTCGAATTTAGCGGGAGCCTGCTGGCCCCTAGATTAATGTCGGGTCCCCAAAAGTTCCAACTCTGAGAGCCCGACTGGCTCCCAGAATTTGGCAGAATTTTGTGCTATAAATACTATGATATCGTTGCATCTCAAAGGCACGAAACATGCAATTTCATATTTTATGAGGCAATACCGCTACCGACATATCCTACTTCATTTTTCCACCCTAGCGAACACGAACGAACATCTGGAAGTTCCATCCGTTGTTATCCAAACACGTTGTACAAGCCCACGCAATTAGTTAAAAAACACAATTTTAATCCGTTTCTGCGGAGCGTTAATTTTAGTTTAGTCATCGCTGTATTCGCCAGGGGGATGTTTGTGTGCTACTGGTTGACAAATTATGAACTAGCCTGGCCAAGACTTGAAAATTTAGGGGAAAGCGTCTTTGATTTTTTCTATCATATCTGCCAATATTTTCAAGTATATGACTGGTGGGGAAAAAATTTTGAAAAGGTAGACAGCAGAAGAAGACAACAAAACTCAATCAAAATGTTTAAAAGGAAAAGTCTATGATGCTGAAAAAAGAGAATTTTCCTTGATTTGTGGCTTGATGGCCAACCATGGCTGGTTCATGAAGCTATAAAAGACGTTCTGTGCTGCAACATATGCGTAAAATATCCTAAATTAGATGATCAGTCAGGACGGTTCGTGGCGGAAAGTGGATGAGACAACAGCAAAATTATTGTGATCAAACGGCACAAAAGCAGCAACAACCACATCAAGTGTTGTGAAAAACACTTAGCTGACGTAGCGAAGCCAGGTAAGACTTGTTCGTATATAACAAAGTGTATTTGCAGCCATGCCATATTTTATGGATTACCCATATCCTAAACAGATGCTAGGGATTTTTTGAGACATGGCTGAATTCAGTTTTTGAATAAAAAAAATTTCAAAACATTTATGAAAAAATGCTATGCAGATATAACTGGCGACACCCAGCAGATAACGCCTGATGCATATTTTGTAGTCACTAGATCGGAATGTTAATGTTATATTAATTATAAGGTTTCAACCCCAAACAGCATGTCTGCATATAGCTTATACTTTTTAAAAGAATGACAGCTACCGGGTATTAATTTTCCACATCTGCTGCTGATAGACCTTTTTAGCAAGCAATTAAAACCTCAATCTAGTTGTGTACATTCCAGTTTCATATGACACCTAGGCTAAAATATATATAATTAATTTCAGGGATGCTCTGACAGTAACTATTTCAAAAATGTAATTTTAATATGCTTTCAACTAAATAAATTGTTGATTTTTTCTGTATGCCTAGGGACATGAAAAGCAGAACAAGTACTGCAAAGCATTGATGCTGCAAAGGCTGCATTTCTGAAGAAGTTGTTTGTTACAGCGCACTCTTGTGAAGAACAGGCAGCCATACACATCATTTATATGGATGTGTGGTATGCAAGGAATGTCAGGTCTTGATCTTGGCCTTAGCTACAGATCTGCTTTTATGCATATGATAATTATTAATCAGGCTGCCACAAAGCCACATTCGCCGCACGTGTTTTGTACAAATTAAACAATTTTGTTGAATAAAGTTACATGGATTTTTCATGCAACTATTTCTTGGCCCCCCACTTTTGGCGAAGGGCCCCTAGATTATGGAAAGTGGCCCTGCTGGCCCCCACTAATTTTAGGCTAAATTCTAACCCTGACAACTGCAGATTAGCTAAATACACCAACAACAACAGCAGATTAGCACAATACACCAACAGCAACAGCAGACTAGCTAAATACACCAACAACAACTGCAGAATAGCTAAATACACCAACAACAACTGCAGATTAGTTCAATACACCAACAACAACAGCAGATTAGCACAATACACCAACAACAACTGCAGATTAGCTAAATACACCAACAACAACAGCAGATTAGCACTAAACACCAACGACAACAGCAGAGTAACTCAGTACACCAATGACAGCAGCAGATTAGCACAATACAACAACAGCAACTGCAGATTAGCTAAATACACCAACAACAACTGCAGATTAGCTAAATACACCAACAACAACTGCAGATTAGCTCAATACACCACCAACAACAACTGCATATTAACTCAATACACCAATAATAACTGCAGATTAGTACAACACCAACAACGATTTTAGATTAGTGCGAGACACCAACATGTTGCAACAACTGTATAAGTACACGATAAGTAGAACATGAACTGCAGATTAGCTCAAGCTGTTTTCGTATTTGAATGTTTTGTCTCCCTCCTTCAACAGGCACAGGTTGTTCACATCGGTGGCTCCATAAACCAACGCACGATGTTCATATATCGGGTACCGGAAGACAACTTTGCCCAGTTCATCTTCTGGCCAGTCAACATCATCCTGCTCATTGTTCCACAGTTGCTCGCCATCCGCTGCATGTACGATCCACAGTTTTTTGGCCTCGATGATGGGAACGAAGTGAACGTGAAGTCGAAGAAATGTGTCGATGGGGTGGTTGAGATCACTGCCTCCGATAGCTTCAGTAAGTCAGCGAGAGCAACGCCCCCACGTTGCTGCACCCCCGTGGGTGCAGGGCCAACATCCCTGTTGAGTGTGGACGATAACGTGGGCATGCCACGGCTTGAGGACGAACGAAAATCACAGGTCACCATGCCCATGTTGAAGGTGAAGTTTGGCGGTTCAAATTCCATCTCTGGTGAGGAGATTGCAATGTCCCTGCAAGAGCTGAAGACCTACCACGACGACTTGCGTAGATTGTCGGCGTCGGCGACTGGACGCAACATGCGCAGGTATGACTATTCAACGTTCACTCTGTAAAGGCCTGTTACACAAGTGATTAGTTGTCCGATTGCCCGAGTGGCACAGTGTTGCCCATCTAATCGGACAACTAATCGCTTGTGTGAAAATTTTTGTGGCTACGACTGTGTCGCTGGAATTACGGCTTGGTCCAATTTGGGCATCTGCCGAGTGACAGTTTGAAACAAATGACCAATCAGCAACCGCCACTATTAAGTGCAGGTGTGCCCATCGCACACTGTAATCGGAACTCAAGTGGTGATTCGCACCAATCAGTAGGTCGCATTTGCAGTGTCTAGACACGTTGCTCGTGTGAACATGCACATGATTTAGTTGCACTTTGTCATGCGACACCGCGTCACCCGACCAATTGGGCAATGAATGGCTTGTGAATGAGGCTTTTCTCTTGATTTTGACAAGTATAAACTGTTTTTAACATTGTGAGTTGGATTTCCATGCTGAGAATTCATGTCTTGTTATCCTGAATCGTTGGTAATATATAACACATGCATGCTAACCCTGAGTGGCGCACACCAGCAAAACTGTTAACAGAAATCCATAAATTCACAACTGAGCCCATATGATTATCTACATCTATTTGTTGGCTGTGCATGTTCAAAAGGAAATCCATGTGCAAATCGGGAAATAGTAATTAGATCTTGCAAGAGTTTGGCACAGTTGACTGTGCACAGCTAAAATATTAAATATTCACGAGAGTTGCTCTTTGGACATATTTTGATCTTATAACAAAGGCCGGCTGTATGCCGTAGTGCAAAAAGGCCTTGTTTAAAATGCACACAACTGTAAGAAATGTCTCATATGCCTACAAGTAAACTAGTCGCCTGCCAAAATGGCACACAAAGCTGTTATCATATTTTGTGTAACTTATACCTCCAATTCAAGCAATGGAATCATTACTTAGACATTTTTCTAAGCTGAATGAATAAACTTAATATTTGTCTACATTAATTTGCAAATACAGCATCTCACAATGTTAAACATGTTGAAACTTGGTCAAACTGTTCCATTTTTCTGATGTTCCTTACATCAATGGGTACATAAAATGGTGCAGGCCACGACAGGGATTTCAAAGGTCCGTTAAAGTGGTTGTTCCTTACATTGGGAGTCCTCATAGCAAGAGTCCACTTCCCAGTAGAATATGTTCCAGTAGAATTAGATTTTTATAGGTCTAGATCCAGACACAAAACTTTGCAAATATGTTGTTATTAGTGTCGCTTTTAATAATAGTACACTGCATCAGTGACTACTGCATATCGACAAATGCAAACAGGTGTGGATCCAGACCTGTTTTATATCGGCTTTGATACACAGAAATGCATTAGCTATGTATAAAGAAATGCACTAAACAGTGCCTCCTTTTCACAGGCATCTCAGTGATGGTGGCCTGCTGCCTGGCAACATCCATGTGCGTCGAGCCTCAGGTAGTGGTCGTAAACTGACAGATGACGACATGATTCAGTTGGAGTCTCTGTCCCCCAAGCTGATCGCGGAGTCTATGAAGCAATGCGGTGACAGTGGTCCTCCCTCACCAAGCGGCAGCTTCGAATCGTCACACGAGCAATGGATGTTGGGAAACCGACGCCGATGTCTTGGGAGCAACTGCAGTAACCAGGGCAACGGGCCGAGGGGAGATCTTAACATGGAGTCGCTCATGGAGGAGAAACTGCCAGATTTCGATGATGGAATCACTCCCGCTTCATCTATGTCCATCAATTAGAGGCTCGGGTTGGACTGGTTTCAATGGAAGCAACATGACAAAGTCATAGAATTTGTCCAACCAATAGACCACTGTAGATCACGGCTGAGCTATAATCATGGCCTAAGTAATCTGATGTTGGGCAAGTCTTCACCGAACAGATATTAGTCTATCGTTTACATCCTGTACGTTGACGGGGAACTTTGAACTCTGTCATCAAAATGAGGTCAAAAGAAAATATCGGCTCGAAGTAAACTGATCAGCTCGGAGCTGGTTTCATGGTTAGGGAGCATTTTTACATTAGCAAACAAACTGAAAATCTTACTGGAGTCCGGTTGGATCAAATCTCCCATATCCAATCTGGAGAGTTTGTATAGAAAATTTTTTTCTTCAGAAAATGGAATCTTATTTATCTGCTGCATAACTCGATTGGTATGATTGATGATTAGAGACGAATTACTGATGAAATATCTCTACAATTACAAAACTGTGAAATATCTGTAATAATGAAGCACAAAAATGCAGCCCAGTTGCATAAATCAACACATGCATGAAAGTATTGGAAAGTACTTAAAGCGTATACTATGCACTGTTATATACCTTCTGACATTACCTTTAGATAAACCGCACAATGGTGTTCAATGTCATCCTTGATTTTATCTCAAGATATAATAAATCTTATTTTACAAGAAATGGTGTTATTATTTAAAAAAACAAAGAAAGAAAACATTAGAAACAATGATGCAGTTTTTTTCCAGTAGTTATAAAAATATGCAATTTAGCCAATTTAGTGATTTTATTTACCAAGCAGTAACTGTATTCAGCAAGCAAGGTTGGAATGTTTAAAATGTCGAACTCTTTGGCAGTGAGATGTTGCAGTTTGAACCAGATTTGAAGACGTGTAGGTAAAGAGCTGACCCAAGTTGAATAAGGTAAGAAACATTAGACAACATATTCCACCACAATAAACCCTTCCAGTTATACCACCACCCTACCTGGTGGATTATAATGGAACATAAAGAATCGGGTAACAGGACCACGTGCCTGTACATTCAGCAGCATGATGTTCCTGAGTTTACCCGAATCTTTAAGTTTAGTGATAATCCACTAGGTAGTGTGGCAGTAAAGGGAAGGGTCTATTCTCTATTGCTGTGTGAATACAGGATTCATCTGTTACAAAATTTTTATTTTTTTGCTATCTGGCCTCAACAATTTAATCCAGTATTCTCATATTTATTGTTCAACAAAATGACGCAACATTATGTTACGTGTAATGGCGAGTATGAAATGGCTAATTGCCGCCAAATTGTAAAAGAGCCATATGTAGAAAAAAGCAACATATTTTACAAGTCTTGCCCATCCATTTTGCTTACAACCTTTGTAACAATGAAACAAAAGTAAGCGAACAATCAACTTATTATACAACGTCACTTTATTAATATCATAGTATATAGATCTTTATGTATTAATCATAATAAAATAAGACGTCTCACTAAGAAGCCGATGCACTGTCATCTCTGGATGACTGCTGGTCTCACTGCTAGTTTCCAGAACCAGTTGCACAATATGGCAGCATGTCCGAAGGCAACACAATCAACACAATCGAAAGCATTTCTTAAATTGATAAAAGTTAAAATTATCACAGTAACAAAAGTGTAGTTTCTCCGACAAGAAAATGCATAATGACATGTTGGCTTGCAGTACAGTGCGCCCTCAATAGAGATAATGTTCGCCACATTGAGCAGGGTCTAGGAAGACACTCTTTCGCCAGATGCGATATATATGATTTCATCACTTGGTACACAACTCCCTGCTACCCAAGTCGGTGCTTAATATTTCGTTAATGCTGAGCAGCAGATTAACGGTACTGAAAAATTTAAATGTTCATGTAGAACATTTTTGGTACTCCAATTCTTCGACATTTTGACTGCTCATAATCTGTTGCAGTTTACATATTATAATTATCCTGCAAATTTCATACTTTGGCAATATTAAGTGACTTATCCATTTACATATTACTGTTGCTTATTGAAATGCTAATAGCAATTTGGTAGAACATAATTTCAGAGAAATATCGTGTTACTCATGTATTGCAAGTGTCTCTGAATGAACTTTGTCCAGATTTACAGCACTTCATAAACACACTTATCATATATATTATTATTCTTTTGTAATGATTTGCTATGCATCCTTATGAATGAGATGTTACAACATACTTGAACAATAGCACCCTCTACTTGAAGGGCTTACTATTAATAAACAAATTATACGTAATAAATACAATCTAGATGATGTACTCATACCAACAATTATAAGCCAAAATGGCACGGAGTTTAAATTGCAGTGGCTCAGACACTGCAAAATAACATTCTTAAACGACATAATAATAATAACAATATTGGTTTCCAGAGTAGACGCTATCATCGACATTGACCAGATACACCAGTAAATAAAATCAGCAGTGAAAACCAAAAAAAATAAACATGCAAAAACATACCTGACTCATAAGAGACCACGTTGAACAGAAATGACATTTTTAAGATACTTAAACTCTACACCAACAGAAAGGTATTATAGTGTATGCTAGAGTTCCTGCACACCCGGTCACTGACCACACCAATACATAAGAAAATGACAGCAGTACTTAACTAAATCTACCTGTAAAAGAAATAGCAGCATATCCATAATTGAAATTCAGCATTATGACCAAAAAAGCATGAAAAATTAACAAAATAACATGCAACACGTAAACTTGACTAGCTTTTGCGTATGCGTTAGAAACTTCCGATTAACAACATTATATACTCATGACGCTTATATATGTATGTATATACATACATATATATATATATATATATAATTTTTTTACACACACTTTAATCTATATACTGTATATTTATATAATTATTATACATTTATAATGTATGAGTAGAGATAAAATACTTAGAAATGCACGTTTCCTGATTGACGGCCTTCACACGTATACATGGCAGTCTGGCAGTAATAAACACACAAGAAAATTGTTCAATGTCGTTGTCATGACTAGTTTTAAACATTGCCGTCCTTCCACTTCACATGTAAGAAGTATGTTGGATACTCACCACAAAACGTGGTAGTTTCTATTTGTGCAACTACTCTTATTGCACACCATGGCTTCTAGTGTCGCTAGCAGCCAATCCTTGATGACATTAATAACTTGGCCCAAATGAGATTAATAATCAACTGTCTGTTGAAGTTGCCAACCTTTGACATGACTAGATAAAATATACTGCAGTGGTTTGAAAGCATCAACAGCCTGAAGGTCGTGATGCAACAGACAGAACAATTGACCGGAAACTTGAATGAGCCATATAGAGGTTGGTTTTGTGAAGTTTTTATACCATGCGAACCTTCGAATAAATGTTCTCAATTCACAAAATGTTTGAAGTTTGTAGTTACGTACAACTGTTCGCATGACAGTTCTGAGTTACGTAATATTCATTAACTATATGCATTAGTTCCTTCGAATTGTATGCTACATGAAACCAGCCATTAGTTCCTTCGTATTGTATGCTACATGAAACCAGCCATTAGTTCCTTCGTATTGTATGCTACATGAAACCAGCCATTAGTTCCTTCGTATTGTATGCTACATGAAACCAGCCATTAGTTCCTTCGTATTGTATGCTACATGAAACCAGCCATTAGTTCCTTCGTATTGTATGCTACATGAAACCAGCCATTAGTTCCATCGTATTGTATGCTACATGAAACCAGCCTGAGCATGGCATTGTCAACAGAGACAAAAAGAACTATAGTAACAGAAAACATTAAAGTTTGTCCCATGCTTCAAGCATAACATGGTTCAATGCCCATTAAACTGGTCCCTCATATTATTACTTAATGCAGAATTTTGCAGGATTCAAAACCGCTTAATTAACGACTGGTGAAAATTGGAGCGTACATGAAATACACCTAATGATAGAAATAATCTAAGGAACAAACGTGTGCTGCAAAATGCAGCCAGATCTAGATCCACACACAGTCCGTAGTTGATTCTACACCATGTTACTTTAAAGGGAATGAATTTAATTGGTTAACCGATATGGGGCCAGTTAGGGTTTTGTATAATTAAAATGCCCAACCACAAAGTACATCTAAATTAACAGTGTTATACTTCCCCTTTTAATCTTTACTGCTGTAGTATATTTACTGTCAGAAATCATATATAACATGAATTTGACAAACAAATAAATCATCCGACGAAAAACGTTATATTTTACCTTCAAATGTGAAGATTTATTAGGTTATCTTTTATTGCCGTAAAGCGATCTCTACATGTCGTAAAAACGGCATATTTTATTTCACTGCCAAATCGTTGAATTTCAAAAATATTAAGATATGAAAGATCACTATATTAGCACATTTTTTGCGTATATATTAATTTTAACCAACCGGTATGTTACAAATACTAATCAATTCGGTTAACCAGTGAAAATCGTTGCACATTCCCTTTAAAATACATAACACTTTGCCGGGAAGGACAATTTTGCGCAGCACATCATGAGATGTAAGAAATGTGATTTGTGCCACCTTTGTAGCTTTTCAATTTTTCGACCAAGTACAGTTCTCTTGTGACCGTTCACTAGAAATAGACCCAAAACAAAGATGACAAGTTTCGCCTTGGACAATTATGTTTTTGGTGGGTGGCACACACGCATTTAGGTAAAGCTTTCCATGAGAAAGACACGTAAATGATTTTAGCAAATCTACCTGGACCTGCATATGTACAAAAATATCCCATCATCATCTATTAAATGCTCTCCCAGAATGCAACACTCCCTGAAATTTACCGACTTTCAAATTTGTGTCTTCACCGTTGTCATGGCGACCAGGTGTTAACTTTTTGATTTGCTAAACAACACAACTCACTACACCCACTTTATTGGAAAAGTTTGAAAACAAAATCTTTTTGTCTGGTTTCATGGAATGCAGTCTGCACCATCTTTCCTCATTTTTATGTTTTGTAGGTACAAGCCTGTATGTATAAATGGCGAGCGACCTCGAATTAGATAAACTATATTGTAACCAAATGAGAAATCCGACTCCTCATTGTACTGCCCATGTGGATAGTGGCACAATCTGCGTTCTAACCTGACGTGTTTAACGTCACACGCCACGTGTATATGCACCTCATGAACACACGTATAATCGTGACCACGTGGCATATGTAGTATGTACAGACACGTACAAAAGAATTTGTACGACCCCAAACCATCGAATGCGACAACAGCAGCTAAAGGTTCGCCACCACCAGAGGGCAGCAGTTTAGGCCACAAGGTGGCGATACAGCATCATAATGTCTCGTTGATGATTGGATGGAGCAGCGACATGTGTTCGGCACCTTTGATGGGCAGTTTGCTGACAGTGTAGTGGTGGATCATCTTCGGAATACTGCTAAATGGCTGGCTGAACTGTCCAAGGATGAATCGACCATCTCGATTGACGATCTTCATGTGCATGAAGCCACGCGCACTCCTGCAACAGCCCCCCCCTAGGTCAGCATCAACACACAACATACACACACCCATGCCAAACTACCCCACCACCAACAGTGGCCCTGAAGTATGTGCACATCGTAATAAACTTACTATGATCGAGCTACAGTATGAATGAATAATAATACAGTATGTTTGTATGAATAATAATACAGCCTGTAATAATTAATTTCTTTTGCAATCACAAGATTGAATAAAAGTAGATACAAAATACGCATTTGCATAAGACTGAATAAAAGTAGATACTATATATATATATATATATTTATGCAATCAACAACACAACACAGATATAGAGGTATGAAAAGGCCAAATGAATGAAGTTTATTATGGGGATTAAGTGTAAGCCCACTTTTAAAGAAATGTGGGCTCCACAACCCAACGCCAGGCTGACTACGCCTGATGCTAGCCTCCTGGATGTCGGGTTCAATAGAGCTCACATTTCAACACAAAGCAGTAGCAGTATTCCTAGAACAAATAAAAGAAACAATGGCATTACAATTGTCATAGAACACCCTTAAACCAAATAGCATAATGCCCTACATGCTATCACGCAGTCTATGAATACAACTACCTGCTTAAAAATACACTATCTCGTACTGAAATAACTACAAAGGTGGGGCCAATTCGCCACCGGTCACCGACACGTGACCACCCCACTTTCAGGGGTTCATCTATGACCCCAGGAAGAATCCATAACACTTTTATGGAAATTCATTAATTAAATTTTATTAAAGCGTGAGTGAGAACTTACTTGAGTGAGAGTGAGAAGTCCAGCTTGTTACTTTCACTCATCCTTACGAGGTAACTACCCTCTTTGTGCACCCTCAGAAGTTGCTCTGCGTTCACCCGACTGATCGATCCATGGTACCAGCTACAGAGTAACATGCATGACATTGAATATAGCTTAGCCACATGCTAAATGCTTAACCACTTCTTGTAGAAAAAATAGAAACATTGTACATTAAATTAATGTTCAGTGGAATGTACAAATTTTGGAAATATTTTAGACTGTTTATAAGTTTTTAAATTCATGTTCCAATATTATATTTTGACCTGCTATGAATATACGTTAATTATGTTGTTGCACTTTGAATCTTGACAATAATCACAGTAGTTAAATATTCAATCAAGTAGTCTATCTTATTTATGTTACCAAGTTAAATTCCAAATGGTTTTATTTTGGAACTTAATGCTCAATTACTTCCAAGAAAATATGGCAGAGAATTCTAGAGTAATTATCTTTCCATTATCTATACCACTCCAAGCATATCTCGTCTGATGTAATATTTACTTGACATCAATCAGTAGCTGTATCAAAACCAGGCATTACATGTGTCGTTTTGCCACAAAGCATGCATCAATGCATAGGAAGGGAAATAAAGAATAAAAATTTCCCAACAAGGAAAGTGGACTATTTAATACCAATCTGATATTGACGTGCAAATTGTTGGCCACCAAAAAATGTACATTATTATTTCTGAAGTGGACCGCTAATTTCAGTTACAAGAGCTATAATGTTAAGTGTCTGCAAGGTTTCCAGAAGACTGATTTACCACTAACCATGGTAGTTTTAAGCAGGTTTTAAAATTCCCATAAGTTACTTTCATATTAATTTCTATTAGTAAATCATCAGATGATAAATTAAAAATTGTATGTCTGTCTAACATGCTTCTATACATAACTCCAAAGGTTATTCGCGTTTTAAAAAACATCTAGGCTTCGACTCACCCTTGTTGTTCAAGAGGTAACAATGGGTCAATCTTCTCGGCAGGAGAGTTCCACGAAGGTGACGAGTGACCTCCTGACCCTGTCCTTCCAAGGTCAAGGTTCATCTTATGCGATTTCTTTGGTGACCGTTGTTGTGATTGGTTTGACATGGCATTACTGTCACTGTCTGTAACGCAGTACAAGAATTTAACATTAACAGTGGAGGGAAATATATGGATGTTCAATTTAAAACTCCCTCCTCAAATCATTTAGCAATTTGCACATCTGGTTCACTGATGTTCAAATCAGTAGTGTGTGAATAGATTACGTAATAAATATGCGTAATCAGTCTAATATAAGAGTTCGTAAGTTATATGTGTCAGTGACCGGTGGTGAATTAGTCCAACTTTTGTAGTTATTCGAGTTAAAGCTAGTATATTTTTAAGCAAGCAGTGTTGTATTTGTAGACAGCATGATAGCATGTAAGGCATAGGCTAGTTGGTTTAAGGATGTTTTAGGTTAGTATGATACGGTACTTAACACTCACTTTAACAGTTATAATATCGGCAGAGCTCATGATAATAGTAATGCTATTGCGTCTTTTATCTGTTCTAGGAATACGGCTAATGCTTTATGTGTAAAAATTTGGGCTCTATGAACCCGATGTCCAGGAGGCTCGCATCGGGCGTAGTCAACCAGCCTAGCATTGGGTTGTGGAGCCCACATTTCTTTGTGTCATTTTTTTTTAAGTGGGCTTACACTTAATCCCCGCAATAAACGTCATTCATTTGGCCTTTTCATATCTCTATATTTGTGTTGTTGATTGCATAAATAGCCTTATGTTATGGTATATATAGAGCCGGATGACTTTTCCCCCTTTCACCAAATTTACACCGGATCCCGCCAAACATAACTGTACAGTTTGTCCGATGATTTCACCAAAACTAGAAACAAATTTGCACAAACGAGGTAGCATGTCATAGTTGATACTAGCAGGTAGATCAGTTTTATTTTTCGCAAAATGAGTCTGGAACGAGACATGCAAGAAATGGTATTGAGGTGGGACCTTTAAATTTAATTTAATTACTTCCTTCATGTTACACTGGTAGCAGAGTTTATAAAATAAGCCACTGAAATATCAGCATAACAAAGTAGTGTATTTAAAAAATAATACAAGTAAAGATTAATAAAAGGTTTTCTTTATGTAGCTCATTATAGTAACATTGTCCATTATCTACAGTGCCTGGGTCATGTCAGGTTTATTGTAACATTTGCAATACATGTTGTGTAAAAGGTATCTCAAAACAGCAAGTTACTGCATCCCTTCAGAATTTACATAATAATAATAATATATTTCTTATAGAGCGCAATATCCTTGAAAAGCTTAAAGCGCTTTACATAATGCATTAATGACAAATTATAAGTAATGTATAAATGTATATGAATAAAATACAAGATCAATAAAAATATGTATATATCAATAGCTAAAAAAATTATATGGCAAAAAAAAGGATGATTTCAAGTATATATATATATATTTAAATTAGAATGAAAACAAATGGATGATAAAAAAACTATGTAATTTATAAACCACATAAAAATTCAATGTCAGCAATATTCTGCTGGGAACAGGTGCATCTTTGAAGTTTTCTTGAATGTTGGCAGTGTCCTGCTACACTTGATGGCACATCCACCTTACGTAATTGAGTTCTGGGTTCAAGACCAGGACCAGGCATGGGTATGTTTGATGTAAAAATCTGGCCCTCAACATTGGGGTGTGTATCCCTCGTGATCTGGATGATAACGTCAATGTCGGTCCCGTCTCATTAATTGGGGACATAAAAGAACCACTGAGGATGACATGCACCCTGGCAGTGACCACCCTCATTGACATGCACCCTGGCAGTGACCACCCTCATTGACATGCACCCTGGCAGTGACCACTCTCAGTGCTGGCATATAAAGGTTGGCTTGGCATTAATGTTCTGAAAGTGCTGACTAGTTGAATGAGGCCTCGTAACACCATCAAATTGTAGTAACTACAATATACAGACTAGTCAGTTAAAAGAATGTTGCTGAGTGCTGGAAACAGCTAAAACAACTAGAATCAGAACATTCACGATAAGTGTTACATGTTCACATACCTGTCTCCCTATGATCGACTCACCTGCATGAGAAAGCATACTGCGGTTCTTCAGTTTCTGGTCCCACGGTTCGTCGTATTCCTCCGGGGGTCGTACATCCCCCTCCCCTGCCCTACCCCCACCCTTCAGACAGTCCTTACTGTCACATGCAGCCTTCTTCAGCATGTTCTTCTCCAGCTGCTTGGCCTTCTGATCCCATGGCGCCTCGTACTCGTCCGGTGGGCGGTCATCTTTCTGGTGGGGCTTCCAGTCCCACGGCTTCTCGTAACCTTTCGAATTGAATTTATTTGGTCATTATATGTGTTTTTAATTCAGAATGTTATGATTAAATTTTGTAGATATTAAAATTTTAATAGAGCCTACCCGAAATAACCCATGGTGCCTCTGGTGCATAAATACAACACTAATATAAAGGTGAAATTGTGTGAGATTGTCAACGGAAGTACAACACATAATTTGCACAAAAGTGCACTGAAAACTTTGCTAATGCATGCTCAATCACGTTCAAAGTTATTGAAACATCAGATCAGCTGATTTTTGCGTTAAGATGCTAACGATGTGATTTCTGTTTAATATCAGTGTTGGTATGATGTATTCTTTGCTGAAACAGTAATTCTTTAAATATTTTGCATTTCAGTTATAATATCAGTTGACATTAATGTTGGCATGATGTATGCTTTGCTGAAACAGTAATTCTTTAAATATTTTGCATCTCAGTTATAATATCAGTTGGTGTTAATATTGGTAAGATATAATCTTTGCTAAAACAGTAATTCTTTAAATATTTTGCTTTCTTGTCATTTTTGTGGATACATCATTATTCTAACTCTCTAATTTAAAGTACTTCCATCGACACTCGATCACGCAATGCATTGTTTTTATACACTAGCAATCAAAAACATGCTCAATAAGCACTCTCATAATTTTTTAGCAGATTCACAAGTGTTATTTTTATGGATCCCCATTTTGATATGCTGTTCTTGTCTATGATTAACCCATGCATGAAAAAAATTTGAAATTGTTATTTTAAGACCAGAGAAATAACACGTGCTTAGAATGACTATGTGTGCAACAAACATAGATTTTACTGTAAATTAATTTTTTTTTATTTACAAAACAGGACATAAAAAAAAAAACAGAAATGCAAAACAAAGAAGAAAAAAAACGGTATTTACTGCCCGAAAGCAGTAACGTTGACACCTTAAGCTTTGTGGAATGAATTGTTTCTTACCTTCCTGCGTTCGATCGTCCTTCTTATGTGGCTTCCAATCCCAAGGTTTTTCGTATCCTTCCTGGGAACGGTCGTCCTTCTTGTCTGGTTTCCAGTCCCATGGTTTTTCATAGCCATCTGCCGTTTGTGCATCTGACTTCTGCCCCGGCGGTGCAAGTCGTGCCGGGCTGCTGGAACTACTTTTCTGTGGCTGATCCTTGTTCGCCGAATGGCCGCTTGCCGCTTTGATTTTGTCTTCTAGTTCCCGTTGCGTTGACGTCAAGTCCCACGGTTCATCATAATTACCAATAACAAGAGTTTTGTCGGAACAAGATGCCGCTGCAGCATCCTTTGGCTTTGTTGGACCCTCAGGACCGAATTCCTCCCGTAGATGTGTATATCCCTCATCGTCTTCCTCCACTTCGGCTTTTGGCGCGAGCCTCTCTTTGACACCGTCGGCCGTTGCTGACTGCGACTTCCGAATCAGCATAAGTGGAACCGATCCCCGCTGACCACCTGACGTTGGTGACACGTTCTGATTGGGCGACTGGTGCAGCTGAGCCTGCAGCAGGGCGTTTTGTTTGACTGACCACTCCCACGGCTCATCATAGTCCTCGCGAGGTCGTAGGTCACCCATCTCAAGAGAGTACCTCGTTGAGGTGCCTGCCGGGTCGTCCTGTCTCAGTCCAGGTCGACTTGGTGATGCGGGTCCGCACTCAGACTCCTCCAGGAGCTTCATCTCAGCTGTCAAACATAAAGGGGATGTACAATGATTCTTCTTGGGTGATTTATTGGTTTGTCAATAATTGCCATAAGGCAATCTTTATATATCGTAAAACCTGCTTACAGTAGACTCAGCATAACAGAATATTAAAACAGAATCAGCCGTTTAGTATTATATGTGACTATGCAGAGAGATGCATTGTTACATGGGAATTGCAATTCTGAATTTATTAGTAAATAATAAAATAAAACTACGACGAGCTGTGGGAGTGGTCAATCAAACAAAACGCCCTGCTACAGGCTCAGCTGCACCAGTCGCCCAATCAGAACGCGTCACTGAAAAGGGGAAGGCCACAGCTGAGATGGGAGGACTGCGTGAGGAGGGACATGAGAAGATCGGGGGAGGATGAAAGATGGAGAGAGGGAGCGGCCAATAGAAAACTATGAAAAGGAAGAACAGAAAGAGTGGCTCAACAATATTTTACCTGACCCTCACCCCTGTACAGCAGGGAACAAGGAAGAAGAGCACAATAAAATAATTTATTAGTAGATAATAAAATAATTTATTAGTAAATAATAAAATAATTTATTAGTAAATAATAAAATTATTTATTACCAAATAATAAAATTATTTATTACAAAATAATAAAATAAAATATATTGGCTGGGATGAAAATCATTCCCTATTCACGCTGTTTTAAAGTGCCACTTAAGCGAGTCAGCCACTTAGCAGAATTAAAATGCTCTGGCCTGAACAAATCCTATTCAGTAGGGTCCACTGTATTAGATTTCAAGTGTCAAAATTTTTTTGTCTTGAAAATATTAAGAGGTGAAAGACACAGTAGCAACATGTTTTGTATGGGTTATGTTATAAATAAAATTAATTAATTCAGTGTCGCATAAAATAATGCATCTCTCCGCATTGTTACATATAATACTTCTAAGTTCAGACACTTCCCAGTAGTTCATAACAAATAAGATAGAAATGTTGATACAGAATGTTATGTCAAGTTTATTCAATGTAACATTTAGTCTCCCAGGCTAGTGGGTTTATATGCAGAGCTTACCTGCTCTACATATGAGTCCACTACAGAATAGACCTCTACCCCATATTGGATCTTTTACTTTCCCATGCATAAACACCAGGCAGAAGGGAATTAGTTTTTGGTTCCCATATAGAAAAGGCAAGATTAAAAAAAAATTCTAACCACTATTCTTTCAGAATATTGATATAATCAAAAGATATTTGCAACTGACCGAAACAATTATGATTACCTAGTACTCTAATTACAAACCAATATTCTTTCAGAATATTGACTGAAATGAAATATACTTGTAACTAACACAATGTTGGCTACAGGTACACTAACTAACTATTTTGTTGTCTAAATTAATCATTGTAAATAATCCAAACCTTGGGTGTAAATGGCCATGACTGGTGGAACTAGTTTATATGAAGACACAACAAACCTTGCATTAATTTCTTGACTTCGTATGGCACTGAATAATCATCTTCAGCCAGAGGCACGCTTGCGCAGGCGCCAAGCAACTCGGTGTTCTCGGCTATTTGTTTTTTCAAGTCAAACGGATCACTGTATTCATCAAGTAAGGGTGGCTGAAATAGCAACACACCGATTTAATTATACTGAAGCGAGTGATACGTAATGAGGCTGTGACCATTAATAAATTCTAAAAGCGAGGAATGTTTAACGCATACGCATATACTTGATTGGGAAGGTAACCCCATCCCCCCATTTACAATTTCTAAACCACATAAGGGCCAGTTTTGATGTAGCCTTTCACTAGTACCAGAATGTTAGTAAGCTGCCACCAAGTTCACATATTCATCAGTTAGGTTCACTCTTGCGAGACAAATGCTGCACAGGTAACATTGATCATGTGCTGAAGTCTGCATTGGCAGAAGTTTCTAAACTCACAGCAAAAGGCAGCATTTCACATCATTCCATATTACATATTTCTCAGTTCTGTGATACTACACTTTGACATCCACTTTTTCCAGACATCTTCTTGCATATGTACTGTACAATATTCTAGCCTGTTTTCTCAGAGACCTGCGCAAATAAATAGAGCCAAACCACCATGCAAGGACTGGCATTTGTAGCAGTATACATATAGTTTACAATACAGATGCTTCAACGATACTATTTAAAAAACTTAATTACTAAATAAAAGTTATTTAGTTATTATACAATAATATACATAGACTAAAGTTTCAAGACTAATTGACTAAAGGTACCTGCATGTATAATTTAGTTATATTATTGAGTGCTAAATGTGTAGTTAGCTTTGACAATAATGTCTGCAGTGTAATTTCTGCAACTTGTCCATAAAATAATCTGTATCGACTACCAAACTTGCACAAGTCATCCATTCCCATGTAATCTGTGATAACACGGCGGAATAACATGTTCAGTGATGGTTAGGTGAGAGAACGGCAGTCATAAACCACCTAAATTTAGTGGACTAAATTTAGGCTAGCCTAACATTCTTGGGGCATTCACACTGGAGAAATAGACCTGTCCAGACAAAATTGCAAGTGTGAACAGAATCTGGGAGACTGGGATTGGTTCCATGTGTTATTTGTCTCATCGGTAACTTTGAGTTCATATCTGATTTACTAAAGACAGGAAAAATAGTGTAGCAAGGTTTACTACTAAAGCCACAATCACAGTCATATGCATAGACTGTTAGCATATTTATACATATGTGCAACTTATTAACATACTTCCATAACTTCCACAGACTTTTAGCAATAACTAATGCACCTATCTGAATTTAGATTTGTGTCTGTCACACATGTAACACTCCATGTAATGTATTTTTTATATCCATTAATGATGAAAAATAAAATGTGTCTACCATAACTATTAACCAACATGTAAAACAATGATATGATCAAAATTAAAACAGTTAGCGATAAATTAACATGGATCTGCAGTTTTAAAGACGAATAATTTTGTCTAAATGTCACACACGTTATGCTGAAATCACCTACGATCTTATTTTCTCAAATCGACCAGACAATCACCATGTCATGCAACAAAATTGTTTCATGATGGTAGGCTACATATTTCCATTCCATTACATCCTGTAACTCATGGCTACATTATTAACAATGTATTCATAAAGACAAAAACAAAAAGAACAAAACCTTTAACATATACACTGTTGGAGTTCATAAACCAAATATGAATAATGTAACATGATACTTGTGCAAGTAATGTAACTAGGCAAATAGCAGTCCTTATGACTTATTTTCCCAATGATCAGGTGAGTACCTGGTAGCCAGAAAATAACCTAAGTAAGATAACGCACATGATTAATCAGTAATATTGATTAATTTGATGTGAACACAGATAATAAAACATGTTAAACGCATTATTATGTTTTACAAGATTCACATTATACAAAGGACATTGGCAACTATTTCCTAGAACTCAACATTTAGCATCATGCTTATTCAATAACTGTTTTTTTTATATAATTGAATACAAACTGTTGTTCATTGTTGTTCTGTCGTTAACATAAATAAAGTTTCTTTCTATCAATAAATTAAGTTTTAACATTGTTCCTAAACTTGTTTTGTTGTACAATAATATGTTTTTGTTTTTTCTAAAACACAACTGCTGGTCACCAATATATTACATAAATTTCCAAAATGTTTAGAACTGCATAAAACTCAAATTTATTCTCTCTAAAAACGAACTAGTTAATCATATATGGAATACTTAACTTATTCTCCTGTAATTGTCAATGTCAGTGACATCTACCACTTTCTGATCTAGTCTTTTAATGCCAAACTTTTCAGGACTCACATATTTGCAATCTATCAACATATACCTTTATTTTACTGGTAGTAAAAATAAAATCTTAACCTGGATAATATGCTAAACAGAAGTTCTGTCATGCAAATGATACTATGAAGCTGAATGCTGACAAAAATCTGCTGACACCATTTCTGTGAGAGTGCAGTATTACTGGTTTTATCTGTTTTATGTAAATCGATATTTTACAGAATAAAAAGCGGGTAGGTGGATATTTGCATACTCTCGAGCCAGAGGATGTAGCAGTACTTCTCTACCCGGGCATACATACTACACATCGTATGGAAGTGCACTGAATCATTTGTACTTTGTCCCATTTGCTGTCTAGATTGGCCTACACATAAGCAATCAACTTCCTGGCTGCAGACCTATCATGGCCAATCCAACAAGTAATACCAAGCATCTCCCCGCAAACAGCGAATGTGCTGATCTATGCGACACAGCTGATGTGATGTTGTGTGAGGAAGTGTGCTTGCAAATACTCAGTGATTCTGCGAACCAGACACAACATCAAAGAGCCATTCAAGAAAAAGCCAGGCATTACCCATCCAACCAGCCACAACAAGTCGACAGCCAAACGGCCATATGCAGGTAGGCCTATGTTATGGACTCTTGTAATATCATTGGTTAAAACAGCAACTGGGACAAAGGACAAATTTACTTTTCGTTACATTGATATATATCAGGGAAGTCTTCCCACATAAAAGCACATCCGAAAATGGCACATACGAAAAATGCACATACAAAAATGGCACATATTATACTGGCACATCTGAATTAAGGATGAAAGTGACACATTTGAGCTTAGTATATTTAAAATTTATCTAAGTCTTATTGATTCACTTATAATCAGTTGTGCGGTTTGTTTGAACCTTTCTGTTAACTGGAGGGTAGGTGATTAAACTGAAATGTGGAAACAATCAAGATATGTTTAATACAATTAAACTACTACTATGATACTCAAATGTATCATTTTCATCAATATTCATTTCTTTGCGAGTCACATTTTATATTCAAATGTGCCATTTTCGTGCTTAATTCAGTTGTACCATTATAGCATGTCCCATTTTTGTATGTGCCTTTTTCTTACGTGCCATGCATTTTGGGTCGTATAATTTTTGGATGTGCCTTTAGTTTATACCTGGCAGAGCACCATCAATCAGGCCCTAGGCCAGGGCAGGGCTGATGTAAAGCATCCCGTCGGTTTTATGAGGATGGATATTTGCGAAAACTTTTGACAGCAGTAAGTAGCATTTCCCATGGATAGACCAAAGGGTAAAATTCGACCAAAGTACAAGATCACCCAGTCGTGTTCCTGCCCTGACCTAGTATTGACTTAGCCTTAGCTTAGCCTTAGGGCCTAGCCTTTTGTAACGCAAGTTTGGATGTTTGGTCAAGTCAACACCCTCACCGGAGGCCCTGTCGACGATTCGTTTTCGCTACCACCGCCGGAGTGTGGATCGTCCGTCGTGGCCCCCGTACTGGGGTGTCTCTCGCATCCTGACTTGGGACTGACGCTGCTGCTGGACGGCTCCTTCTGTCGCGCGCCGCCGTACGTCGCAAACTTGTCAGACGATGCAGCGCCGCTACACATTCTCGAGGGAGAGCTGACCATGGAAGCCGTTTCGAAATCGCCCGCGTGCGACCCTGTCGCCGGCAGGCACATGCTAAATCGCTCGCTTGCGGGACTCCTCGGAGGTAAATCTTGAACGCTGCTTGATTTTTGTGCGCTGTAGTCGGGTTTCGGGGGTTGTGGGGCGCCTTTTTTGCTGCCGAACCCGAGATGTTTCAGCAACTTGGCCATTTTTTTCGGTGTACTTCCTGGATCTCGGAAACATCGCAGTAGCCCGGCGACTATTGGTTAAAATATAGAGCAGTAGTGTCGCCATGAAGTACCACAAACAGAATTTCATTGGCCGCATCAATGCTAGTAATTTATGCTCTCGCTACTTGAATGACCTAATAAAAAGTTCATATTATATTGGGCACATATGATGGTGACAAAAACGCTTTTGTAATTTCGTATGACATAACACAGACTTGTGCAATACGGGAAAATCGAATACCGTAGCTCAGCACAGAAGGGAAAGCAGACTTACCAACATTTGCGAGACGAATTACATGGACCATGGTCATTGACATTGTCGCCACAGACGCTGCCGCTGGACACAGTCACAGCCTGTCGCAGTGTTCTCGCACGGTGGCCAGGCAGTTCTAAGCAATCTTTTGTAAACATGTCGCGTGATTATGGGGAATGTTCGGTTTACATCTTATAATTAATTAAAATTCATCCGACAATTGTAATTTACCCGTATAACAAGTACCATACCATGTACATACCATGGTATGCGAAATGGATATTTCAGAAATTGTGGCTTTATAAATGACACACCTGTCCTGGTACGATCACAACAAAGCCAAAGGTTAAATTAACTTCATGCGAATCATGGATAAACGCACGAGACGCAGTGGCAATGAGAAGAATCATATAAATATCCGGATAATAATACACATAAAAAACGGATTAATTGTGGCATAAGAAATTGTTTCTATACTGTAGCCAGTGTAGGGTCTACACATAAGTCATAAATCAGACACGTGTCACTGAATTAGCAGAAATACGTATGCCAATAGCAATACTAACGAATAATAGCAGACGATTGCAATATGTATTAGTGGGAATATAACAGTTGTTATATGTATTATCCCGGTTCCAGAATGTCTTATAGGCACTGCATATCTCATAAATTATAAAACGTTTGTACACGTGCTGCATAAAACAATACGTTTCAAGAAATTGAACAGAACACGCCTTGTCGTGCAAACATTTTGTCCAATCACTCGTCGACATATATTTTAGCCCGATATATTAACGTCCTTCACCTTCCTTTTTAGCAAGCCTGCATGGAAGGTTTCGCACGACGAGGCAAAGATGAGGCTTGAAAAGTGTTATTTCTGTTCGTCTACGGTCTACCCGGGTCACGGTGTTCAATTTGTACGAAACGATTGTAAGGTACGACAACGAAAAAGTCAAACAATATGTAAATAACCTGTCTGTTTGGTCAACACCATATGAGCGTACCAAATGATGCAAATCCCCAAAACAAAAACACGTCACACGTGCACGCCTAGTTCTTGGCCGTGGAAGGTTTGGGGAGAGGGACACATCAGATACGTTCATCTAAGTTTGTAAGTTCAATCATTGCCTCGGCCTCGGATTGTGGCATTTCAATTCAATAGTTAAGTTAGGGACGTCACAGCGTCTGTTTACGACAATAAATATACAAAGTCTTGTCTGAGCAAAATATATTTTGATATATAATATAACATGGAACACGTTTATGATATACATACCTTGATAAAAAAAAAACGATTTTGCATGCTTACCAGACATTATTATTGAGCGTGTGCTGATGCGTGTCTCGTTCTTGGCCACGTGACAATAATAGCCCTTTTCGTGGTAGATGTAAGGTAAGCCAGTCTTGTCATAAAAGTAGGAATAATTAAAATGTGTTAAATATACAAGAAAAAAATTTACTACATTAAAGTTATATATTCAATACAAATGTGTTTTATAAAGTGCTATGTCAAGCCTGGTTGTTATAAAAAGTTTAAATAATTGCAACAAAGTGGTAAAATAAAAAGATTATCTGTACGGCTTGCCATAAATATTGGTCATATTCCGCCGGTTTCCTCGACTCGCGCGACATGGTTCAGATGTTCAATATTCGTAAGTTTTTCACTCAAAACAACTGTTTTAATAATTTGTTTGTATTGAATAAATGAAGTAGCTGTTGGTGATTTGGTATATCGATCTCTTACACAAAATCTTTCTTCACATTTTTTTTAAACGGCATATTCTATTAAGTAGGTCGAAAACTACACCGACCAGTATAATTAAGCTAGGTATATCAACAACAAATTCAAATCGATCAGATGATCATTTAAATGGTACCACAGGATATAGGTATGTGAAAAAAAAAATTTGCTACCAATCAACCTGAATATATTTTTATTAAAAAGGCTACATAAATACCTTTAAAATTAAACAAAGATCATGTACCTATCTTTAATAATAAAAAAGTTACAGAATTTTTAGTACAGAATTTTCAGGTGATTTTTGGTACATCTTTAACATTAGAAACAATAGAAATTTGTGACCCGTTTGGAGGGATTATGTCATTTAATTACTGCTATTTCCCTTAATAGTTGAGATATTGTAATGAAATTTGCCGTCAAGAATGTACAAACATTACTCTTTTTAATGTTGTAAACTTTATTTATATATCTTCTAAACATCATAAAATAATTGACAATTTAGATAATTAAATATGGTTAATTAATTTCGAACAATTACCTGCTAAATAAAGTTTAAAAATTCATAACTTCGCCAATATTAAAGTTTTACGAAAGAAAATTACAGACTAGAAAGACCAAGTTTACTGTTTTTAACTATGTAGAAAGCAGTTGGATATAGCTACAACTTAATCAGATAATTAATAATTAATCTAATAAGGTGCAGCTGATTAATTAGAATAATGGCTGTGTTTAGAGGTCCGCATCAGTCAACTGTTTGAATTAGAACAGTTTTCCAAATATTTGTACAGGACGTCCATTTAACAGTTCACCACCAACAGACATGACAAAAAATGTATCAATGATATATTGGTGACAAGTTCCTTGTTTGATGTCAGAAGCAATACATGTCTTCTTCTTTGGTGACATCTTCACAGTATAAAAGCCAAACACAATATAAATATAACCCCTGACTTAGTGTTAGCTGTACTAGTAGTGTTTGCTTACTATACATTTAATTTATTTGAGAAATTACAGCAGTTGGACAGAAACAAAAACATAACACTACATAGTAAAGCGACGATAATCCAATGGTTCAAAATCTGCATTCATCCGTTTGAAAATAAGTCTGTTATGATTTCTCTATTATTTAAGTTTATCTATTTTAAAGTAGTTTAACCCATTAAAAACACAATATTACATTTTTCTTCATTGGGAAATACGGCACCATTTTCTTTTGTTTCACTCGAGAAGCCGGTTGGCTAACCATTTTGGGGCGTCCATTAAACTACCTGGGGCATATTGAATCTCCACCAAACTTCACACATACATCACTAAATATATATATATATAACGTGATCATTAGATTAATAAATGTGATTGAACTTTCCATCATATAGAACTTTAATGACTTGTACACCACCCAATCTTCTATTTGCAATATTTCTGGAAATTGTCATTGTACGGAAACAAATTTGAAAACGAGACTAAACTATGACGCGTTTTCTACTGCCATAGCATCTAATTATTGTGGGAATCCCTACCACTAGCCAATAAGAATGATTCAGTAGCGGAACCCGTGTGGGAGAAGCCATTAACCACAGCACAGCTCTCGGGGGACCACGCAGTCAGCCGTGCAGGGTCGCCATTGTCGCATACCTCAAATCGATCAGATGATCATTTAAATGGTTCCACGGGATACAGTGTCCTATGAAGTTTATAACACTTTTGGAATTTTTTTTATATCTTCATTATTTCCGAAGTTATTCCACTTTTTGATCTCTGAAAATTAGCATTATTGTCTATTCAATTTGGTTTCATTTCTTGTGAGTGCTGAGGACTGTATTTCATTGATATGAAAATAGCAATAGTTTTTAATGTATTGAACATATTGATGTGAAATAAAAAGGTATGTGACCCAGAAATGAATGTTAATAATATATGGCCTTGGCATGACCTAATTAGTTGACCTATATTTAACCTTTGACCTATTTACATGACGTAATGGCATTATTTGGTTGTAATTAATTAGTAAATGGGTTTATTAAACCTTTATGGTATGGAAATTGTCAATGTATCGACTTCAATGTCATGTTACTTGGTAAATCCATATTTTTGATGACGTAATTAATTGACCTACATTTCACATTTGACCTATTTACGTGGATTAATGGGCTAATTTAGCTGTTATTTAATAGGTAATGGGCCTGTTTAACTTTTAATGGATGGAAAATGTCAATTTATTAACGTGAATACTATGTGACCTTGTAATTTTTACATTTATGATTACCTAATTACCTGCATTTCACACTTGACCTATTTACAGGAAGTAATAGCATTGTAATAAGTTGGTCCACCCATACAGGGCTAGGGGCATCAAAATAATTGTATGTGTTTAGATTATGCTACAGTTAATTGTAAATATTTCACCATGTATTAATTATCAAAAGGTTTGATAAGGTATACCATGTTATTCAAAAGCAACTATTTATTTCGATATGTACATACTTTTCCTCAGACAATGTCAATGCCTATCTATGTTCATCATATTTTTTTATTTCTTGCAGGCAAATGCAATAATGTGTCAATGTTCCATAAGCACACTGTCTCAGTATCAAGTTCATGGTTTTGTTTATCATTTGTTTATCATATCAGCACATTTGTCAAAACCAGAATTGATCACTTTGATGTCACTCATCGATGGACGATGAATCTATCTCAAATCGTCACTGAAGAAAGGAACAGTTGTCCTGAGATGAAGTCTTATATGATGTTGCAACAGTGCATGCAGTGTTATCTCCAAGGTGTTCATCATTCGATTCATTGGTATCGTAACAGCCGATTGTAATCCATATGAATCACAAACTAGCTGAAGTCTGTACACACAGGTTGCTGGTAAAAACCTTTCCCTGTAACACAAAATACATTTGAATAATTAAATTAATAATTATGTAACATGATAAAATTTACAAATATCAAAAGTACATTGTATAACAGTAAATCTTGCACAAACAAAAACTGGATCTTCTAAAATCTAAGATGTCAAATAATAATGTATAAAATAACAATAATTAAGAAAATATTCAAGTTAGAATAAATGATCACTGCAAATTAAAATTAACAAAACACAAATAGTGGCAGATATTAATTATAAAATATGCATAATCAAATATTCAAGTGAAAAGTCTCTGCAGCTTAAAAAAATATTACTTGGTTTTTAACAGTGAGCATTGGAAGGCGACCGAAAATATAGGTATATACAAATACACAACAATTTTTTATTCATAATAAAGTATTCATTATCAATGCATACCTTAGAAACACTACACAACTCACACCAGTTATGACAATTTACAAATTATATAATCAGTAAAAAGGTATGCAGTAAAACACAACCAAAACAAAAACCAATAAAACATAATTTCTGATATAACAAATAGTAAATACTGCTACACAAACTACAAAAATACTTATATAACAAATGTTATAAACAAAATGTGCCAGCAGTTAATTGTTGAAATGTGGATTGCTCGGATTCTTCAGAAAGATTTCATATTCGCGTATTGCAAAAAACACCACGACGCTGTCAAATCATCTTGCAAAAATGTACTTTTCGTAATTTTTAACATAAAAATATTTACGCATAGACAAAAATAATACAATTATAATAACTTTTATCAACAAAACATGCAATTATTTAATTGCAGAAATACGGGTGAAAACAGATTACGATGCTTCGAAGGGTCTTTAAAATATACGATCACGCGAAGCCACAGACCGTAGCTTCCGAACAACAAAACAACAAATTAGCGTCACCGGGTCATGTTGCCAACGTTTTTCTGAAAAACGGCAGTTGTGTACTGCAATAATATGCACATCATTTTAAAGCTAAGTAATTATTGTGCTGTTCTTTTTTATTCATATAAAATTCTTTCTATTATATCTACTTTTTAACAAGTATTCGCCAAAAAAAACCTACCTTCGTAGAGTCACAAAAGTGTCTGAAGGAAAAAATTTCCACGCCCATAATGTAAAGAAGACATTCATTGGTCGATATGAAGTTAAACAAACTCGGCCACATCATTTACATACTAAGTATTTGGGCTTTTCCCGCAACCATGTGACGCGAGAGTCACGCCTTTGTACCAAATATGGGACACACACAAAAAACAACGCTATTTTTGTCGACTAAAAAATGACGACGGTGGTGGGAGTCCACCATCAATTCTGCCTATATTTGGGAGTTAGCAATAAAATTTTGGAGTCTATTTTGTCAACAAATGTTATGTACTAAATAATCCGGTTCTCGAATCATTCACTAGAGGCGCCACACCCACCACATGCAGAAAAGGCTTTAACAGTGGCACCACACTGTGGACTTGGCACCAATTAGAAGCGATTGCCTTTGTTCCACCCGTATTCTAAGATTACGGGCTGAACCATGGATTAGTTTCTTTGTGTTTAGTTAATATTTAAATATATTACTCAAATAATTTAACAAGATTTAACAAGATTTGCCATCCAAGCCAAAGGCCCAGATGGCAAGTGGACAAGGAAGCCATTGGCTTATCGAGAGTCCAACAATGTTCATCTACTTATAGCCTGCCCTCCTGAGATATGTGTCAACCTTGTTTTTAAACATATTCACGCTGCTAGCAGTTACACAATCTGTAGACAATTTGATGTTGGATCCGGGAGCGGTGCCATGTTGGATCCGGGAGCGGTGCCATGTTCACGGGTATTGTCAAACAGTATGACCACTGTGTACATCTCAGAGCAGATTCTAGATGGTAGCATACACACATGTAGACATCAGCCAGTTTAACACTGGATTTATCACCTTCTAAAGTAGGAAGTCACACAAACTCCTACCAAGGGCTGTATAAGGAGTCCGGAAAGGAAACAAGGCGTCTTGGAGTCACAGATTCCCAGAAAAAATCAAAGCATGGCTGATGTAGTTGTTTGTGGAAGTTATCAGTCCATCACTTCACTAAGATTCATTATAATTCTAGTTGGTTCATTCATAGATACTGTAGCAGTACTGCTGTCTTGCTTCATGGTCATCGTTTGTTTGTGGAAGTGTTGTACACAGTTGGAAAATTTACAATATCTGGCAGAGAAATAATATTGATTATTTGAGATAGCAAAATTTTTATTCGCTGTTTTGAAAGAAACATCACATTGCATCTACAAAATGTGATGAAATTTGTTAACAAATACATCTAGACATCATGTTTTACTTGTTGGTAGGTCTTCCGTTTCTGTCGCTCAAAATGTCACCGTGCATTCAAGAAGAAGCGAAACCCTCGCAAGGTGAGGTGGACGAAGGCATTCCGTAAAGCTGCAGGCAAAGAACTTACAGTCGACCCGTCATTTGAATTTGAAAAGCGGCGGCACGTGCCAGTTAAATACAACAGAGAATTATGGCAAGACACAGGTAAGTTTTTCATAAAATGTTTTATATGGAATTACTGGAATATTATTATCAAATTTTTCGAAAACTTTCTGGTTAACATGTGAGCTAACTAGCTGTTTTTGTTAAGTGGTTAACTACAAACATTTCTAATATGTGCAGTGGATTCTGCATGAAAGAATCAGCTGTTTAGTAGAATCCAATGGATGGGATGGAATCATTCCCATTTCCCACTGCTTTTGTGAATCAACCTCTTAGTAGAATAAAATGTCTCTCCTGATTCTGTTAAGCTGAGTCCACAGATGACATTTTTATAAATGGGCAGATATAGGACATATTTCTGTAATATAAAAATGTGACAAAATGTGTGTGCGTATGCATGAATGTGTGTGCATGAGTGTGTGCATGTTATGATATGTATGGGTATAATTTACAATAACATTGGGAAATTATTCCTGCATTGAACTAGATTGAAGAGTTGTAAGATTGTTGTTTATTTCAGTGAAAGCCATGAAGAAGATTGACATGATCCGAGTAAGGCGACAGAATCGGTTCATCACCAACAGGTCAGAATCTCGGTCCAGTCTAGTGCTGTCACTTCTCTCTTAATTTTATTTTTAAATTTGCATATATTAACAGGAATAAGAATGAAAAGATGTGTTGTAATATTAAAATTGATGAAATACTATAAAACATTACAGTTTTGCTGGAGGACATTTTCATGGAAAATGGATTTAAAAACAATCCGTGGCAATAATTGTTTGCCAATTTTTTTAGAGCATTAGTGCAGATTTGTCAATTGGACATTTTATATTCACTGGAGAATTAATTCATGAAAATTATGTCTTCCACACAAAAAATAGTGTTACACAGTATACTGAACATGTGAATTTATTTTGTAAGGGACCTTTGATTCAAATATGGAAATGCCTCCAACTGTGGATGGCAACAACATTTACCTATGATACCTTAACGAATGCATATTTTGTATAGTGAGAAAACATTCTTTCTGCACCTCACATTAAAATGATCAAAACGTGCTAAATTCCTGTGATGGTAGTGTTCAACTGTTGCTAATGCTTAATCGCTAGGTCCCAAGACCTGTACATCAGTGGTTTGGAGCCTGACCAATTTTTGTAGTGCGAGTTTAGACAGGCTCCATAACTCTCTCAGCTCAAGGCCTCTGAAAATCTAGCTGAAACCCCCACCCAGCCCATGACAATCAAGTCATTAACTGCCAACACTACCTCAAGCTCATGGAGTGCCAGAAGTTATAAAATGTATTACTCAAACCATTTTAAGCTCATGTTTCACACATACTGTGCCATTCTAAAATAATTTTGCATGTTTGCTGACGACTCCTGGAACTACATGGCAGCCCCCACCGGTCCCCAGCCCCGCGTTTTGGAACCCCAGATTTAGGATATCGAGCAGCGCAGCTGACGTGGTTCGTGGTCGTGTTTCAGGTTAAAGAAGGGCAAGGAACTGAGGAAGGAGGCAGACATCAAGGAAGTGGAGAAGAACATCCATCTCATCAAGTCCCCAGCAGGTCTGTCTCCCTCATCCCTTGCCCAGTTCTCCTGCCAAGACTCTGCTTCCCTTGCCCAGTGTTTGAGGGGGTTGCTTTTATTGTGCATGAAGACGCTGAACGTAGTACATAGTATTTCTGGATGGTGAACAAAGTGTAGGACAACTGGTGGACAGCACGACGCCAACTTTATAAATTATATATGTTGGTGGTCTGCATATTTATTGTAACTCATTGACAACATTTTTTATAGAAAACATACGTTTCCATTACAGTGTTACTGTGTAAGCTTTTGGCTGTCTTGAATACACATCAAGGCTACTTTATCAAATTCTTTATTTGTTACTCTAACTTTATTAGGTACACAAAAAACGGTGATTTTTTAATTGTGTGACTCCAGTTGTAGTTTAATGTTTACAAACTGATTGTAGTAGAAATACTATATAATATTCCAAATTAGTCAAATTTAAAGTTCTACAGCCAGTTTACAAGTGTGTTTCACCAAGTCTTCATAAGTATTATTGACAAAATAATCCCAAACTATGAGGATTAATTCTGTCATGAAATAGTTGTTCAGCAAGCAACATTAATTTATTATTAATATTTTCATTCCTTCATCTCATTCATATCATGCTTTATAACCTTATGAATCAGTTGTGATAATAAAAAATGGTCCCTGTGAGTTCAAAAGAATTGGCTTTGATCGTTTGATCAGATAACTTGCGAAAAACTAAATAGCCTTATCCTGAATTTTTAACGCACCCGGTCAAAAATAACTTAATACTTTTTCCAATGATTTTACCTAAACTAAATAATAGATTTGTGCAGACAAGGAGCATGTTGTAGTGGATTTTAGATAAGTTAATTTTTTTTGCAAAATGAATGAAACGAGATAAACAAAAACATTGAATAAAGGAACATACTTTAAGAATGACATAAAAAAAATTTCTTGTTGTTTTCAGTTGGCATGATGGCCAAGAAGCTGGAGAAGAAACTCGTACAAGTGATACACGAAGAGGATGTCGAGATGATGGATTTATAAGGGCTGCCACTGTCGTGTGTCGACATCTACAACTAGAAGTGGCTGCTATCATGTCAGAATTTGTATGTTCAGGTGACACCACTATGTCAAGTCATCCGAGTCAGGAAGGTGACTGTCTCTGTATTTCTGTGTTCGGGGGGGGGTGCCACTGTCATGTTTTTGTTATTGTGTGGCTTGAAGCACATTCATGAATATTCTTGAGACGTATGCAGCTGTCATATGAACATTTGGCTATAAATGGTGGCATGTACAGATTGTTAAAATCGGAAAAACCCACAAGTTTGCAATATGTAGTATCTGTTTGATCGTTCATGAGAATCCATATCATGAATATTCATCGATGTGCTTCAGGCATCCGTAAACATGGTGTTAACTGCTACAGTTGTTAACCAGTTAATACACATCTGTATCTACTATCTGACTACTAGTATGGCACACCTAGGTGTCGGCACTGTCTTGGTAATGTACCAGTATGTAGAAAGATTCGGAGGTGTCTGCTTCCTGCGTAACTGTGATGCTAGCACGTCTGGTAAAAAATATTAAGTTGACCCATTAGACACGCCTATCATCTTTTCTATTGTTCTTGCTGTCGAAACATCGGCTGAGAGGTAAATGTCTACTCATTTGAAAGCGTCTATAAGCAGTCTTCTCTTACAGGAGAAAGCATTGTGATTTATCAGTTGTTTTGCAAACAGATTACCAATAATTCTCTCAAGGAATTAAGTGTGTTAGTGCAACAGTGCAAATGTTATGTAATGACTCGACTGGTTGTGGTTTTATTCATCACAAATTATGTTCGAGAAATTGCTTAGACTAAAATTCTGTGTTCATTTTAATGTAAACGTTATACCTCGGAAATCAAATCATGTTGATTAAGTTGGGTTATTTTTATTCAGGTACGAGTTCGGTAGATTTTATTCTATTGTGACCCTTTGATGGCAAAATGGTGCATTGTGAGGAAGAATTGAAATGCATACCTTGACAGTAATACATACTCTACTCATTTGTAAATAATAATGGTGTGTGCATGATATTTGACAATTCTGTTTTACTCAGACCTGCTATTGCTAATGCCTGGCATATAATTCCCTGGCATCAACAAATCTTCACTTTGCTGCTACAGACAAACAAGAGATCATGTTACTCTGCACAATAAAGTAAATTTTTATTGATGCATAATGTTGACTTTTTGTACATCACTGTTTTGTATTAACTTTCTGCACCAACAAGAACATACATGTCCCTGTTATTTAACACAAATGTACAATACTAGTTTGTTGTTGCTCTCCTCTGACGTCCGGGGTGAGGCTGGCATCGATACTGGTCGTTAATTGTTGTTTTCACTTCGTCACTGATCCCATTTCACTGCCATCTCCACTCCTCCATCTCTCGCTCTCATTCTCCATGCAATCCTTCCAATTCAGTCTCGGCCTTTTTCTTCTCTTTCCCTCTGCTCTCTGTCAACCGTTCCCCTTCCATTCTTTCCAAGTGTCCAACACACTTTAGCCGGCTCCCCACCAGCTTCCTCGTGAGACTCTTTCACACCAACTTCCTCCCTCAGCTCCTCCATTCTTCGCTTGTCTAATCTTTTCACTCCTGCAATTCTTCTCACCCAGTTATTCTCGCAAACTTGCAGTTTATTACCAAACAAATAACAGAAGGATAACAAAGTGCCATTATTATTCTATGATTTATTATTGGCCACAAGCCACGACCTCGGATGGAGGTGAGGGTCACGCACTCCCACCAAATCTACACATACATGTTGATTCTAGGAAATATTAGGGGAACAAAATATATTCGAGCCCCCCACCCCCACCAAAAATATTGGTAAACGTAAAAGTTATCAAAGTACAAATATTTTATGTACAGCGTGTTTACATACTGAAAATCAGACTGGCTGGTACTGGTACGTAGTACACTTAAATCAATCAATAATGACAAATTATTGTCAGTTATGTCTGAATAGAAACAAACAACACATGGCAAGACTTCCAACAAGAGAAAATAAACTTTCAAATATTCTTCCTCCTCGTCTTATATAGAGCACTTATATCACGTGGAACCATATAATTTTTATAATCTATACCTGATTTTGAACTGAAATATTTGTTGTGACCACTGTGACCACTTTCTTACTGACCAGGGGCCAAAGCAACCACATTTTGTAACTTTCTACAGAACAACCACTGTCTAGCTTCACATCAACAGCTGAATTATGTTTATCCTGCTGCATCATTTGCTGTTTCAGTTCCAGCGCACTGCAGAGTTGTCTAATGCAGCTGCACAAACCTACTGCCAGAGGGTGCCAGTTGGAAGCGACCTCAGAGGTTGTCCAGCACCTCGTCGATTTCATCCATGTTGTTTTTTAGTTTCTCCCACTGATCTGGCATCAGTGCAATCCCTGTAACAACAGTGCACGCATCTGTAACACACTGTAACAACCAGTTGTCCCACCCATGCCCTGTAATGTTCCACACCACCTATGCCCTGTGACAAACCACACCACCCAAGCCCTGTAACATTACACACCACCCACACCCTGTAACATTAACTTTACCAAAAGGGGTTCATTTAATTTAACTGACAAATTCCCAATTAACTCTCAATTAAGTGCTCATTTAACAGTTAACAATATTACTTGATAGTTCACAGCCATGTTATCCAGGTGTTTTCAGAAGGCCTGCAGACACTATTCCAGTCACTAGACTGAGAGAGATCAGGTTCAGGCATGTGTGAATGGGAGGGAGAACATCACAAAGCACATCATTTTATTATACACAGTACCAACCTTACCAACTGGGATGGGCTGGTAATTCAAGCACCTGTGAATGGGAGGGAATGCCTATACAATAGAATATCCTCTGGTAGGATGATCTTGGCTTCTGCAAATCTCTGTTTATAGTAAACATTTGGTGCTGGAAACTTGCAGCCAAGTGGACCTATGGGGCCATTAGACCTATGCATCTACAATTTTATGTGTACATATAACCGTTAAAGGGGAGATGTAGAGAAAGGTAATATAGCATCAGTCTGGGATCTTTTTACAGTGCCAACTTAAATCAAAAACATGCCAGTTCTAGTGACGCATACAAAATAGTGTATACGTATTTAAATGCAAATGTGTAAAGTGGAAACCTAATGATTCAGTATAAAACACTGCAAGTAACAACTTGGTGCCTAGAAATGATGTCTGTAGTTGTCCGGTTTCGTTAATTTGGTGTTTAAATGTAGGAAGAAACCCCACACCTGCAAATCTTCAGCCACAACTTTTCAATCCTTTCAGATAAAATATTTTTTTAACAAGTATCTACAACTGTAATCAAATGCCTCATGAAGAAATGTCTTGGCATGTAGATATTGTATTTATTATTGAATAAAATTCTTTCCAACAAAGTAACAAAACACATTTCTGTTACAAATCTTGTGATTTTAGAACTGTTTTAAATGTATAAACATTTATACCAACACATGATATAATTGGTAATTGATTTAAAATTAATTGTTAATTTAATTTAACTGAAGAGTTTGGGAGGTTAATTTAATTTAATTGTCCTGAGAAATATGTGAGGTTAATTTAATTGGAGAATTTCTGAGTTAATTGTAATTTAATTAACTTTGCAGGTTAATTGCCCCATGCCTGCAACCCACGTCTTTAACATTCCACACCACCCACGCCCTGTAACATTCCACACCACCCACGTCCTTTAATGTTCCACACCACCCACATCCTTTAACGTTCCACACCACCCACGTCATGTAACGTCCCATACCACCCACCCCCTGTAACATTCCACACCACCCACGTCATGTAGTCCCACACTACCCATGCCATGTAATATTCTACACCACCCGAGTCCTGTAATCTTCCACACCACCCACGTCATTAACGTCCCACACCACCCACATCATGTAATGTCCCACACCACCCAAGTCCTGTAATCTTCCACACCACCCAAGTCTTGTAATGTTCCACACCACCTGACATCGGTTTCATGTTTTGAGAATTGAGATCATCCCTTAGTATATCTCTAAAAGGGGTGATTTTGTAGTAGCACGTAAGTACTACAAGTTGATCTCATTCTCAACACTAACCTTTCTTCCCTGGCCGCAACTCTCCCTCTCCATTCATGTAGAACTCTCGGATGTTCACCATCTTGCGTCCCCTAAACTCGCTCACAGTCGCAAACTTCATTTTCCCCAGCTGAAAACCAGACAATCACATATCAAGTTCTTGTTTTTGAGGGTATCATTTTCTTACCCAGTCATTGCAAAACTACAGGTTAATGAAATATGCACCACAATGAAACTTTTCATAAAGAAATGGCTATACCACAAGAGTTGGCATCAAATACATATTAGTATTTAAACACACTGATTTTGAGTATTAATTTTTTTTATTTTTCAACTCTTATATTTGTTCTTCATATTTGTTGTATTTGGTAAAATACAGCAAGTTGTATTTTGTGTATTTTACCTGCTTGAACATGCACATTTTAGCAGGGCTCGATTCTAAGGAGAAAAGTCTGGTTATCAAGATGGATTAGCAAGGTATTAAATTCAGTAATCCCCACTAATCCGTCAAAAAAAGCTGATCCACAAAATAACTAATTTAACGTGGATTACAATAACTGTTATATATATGTATAACAATTCATATGGCAAAGAATTAGTTTTGATCCAAAAATGAAAAATAAAATACAGCAAAATTATATACACAGGAATCAACAGGTCTTTCGTGCACTGACTGAACTGTCCATTAAATTTAGATGCTCAATGAATAAATATATTGGCAATTCAAAGTGTTGCAACCCTGACTTTTCCAGTGCAGCCACTTTAAAGTAACAACAAAGTATACTTTTGCCGCTTGTGATGTCATCATCTACATCTTGGGTGGCTTGTGGGGACCAGTTTTGGAAGGGGGCATTACTGAAATGTTGTTGGTGGGCAAAATGACGTCAAGTGGTAATATGAACGGATTCCTGTAGGCGGGTCTAGTAATCCGTTGAAAAATCTAGGGTGCTCGGAATAACAGATTACCATTAAAATAGAGTCCTGTTTAGGATCTTTAAAAAGTGGTAAATGCTTTCCTATTTAACCCACTTCTTCGCCTTCATATAAAATATACACAAAAGAATAGAAGATTTCTTTGTATTTTAAATAATTTTAATATCTAGCGTATTTGATTTGACATTTTAAAAGAGTGTATTTGCATTTTAAAATGCAACTCATTGTCTTGGGTGACATGTTTCTTGAAACCAGACAGCCGAGATGCACTCCAAAATGACTCCAAGAATTGTTTATCATTACCCATCTGACCAGCGACGACAACCAAATAAAGTAAGTTAATGTATGCTGGCCTCATAAATTCCAGTGGCAATCCCATTGGTTAACACAGCAAATGAAAAATCAGCATGTCAACACGTTGATCTGCTAGGGGTACTGACGTAGTTGGAAGCCCCTGGCGGCGAGGATGCGTCTTGCCAGTTGCACACTTTTGTTGGTGATTAGGAAAACAAAGCATTAATGTTCAGTCTCACCTCAAATCGGACCTCATCGCCAACTTTCACCCCTGCGCCACTGCTCTTTGGGGGCGGGGTATCAACTTTTTTTTTTTTTACTGCTGTCTTAGACTTCTTTGACGGCGGCTGTGGTGCAACACATTGACGTTACTAATGACAGAATATTGGCAGCCACCCTGTTGTTATTGGTGACAGACAGAGCTATAACCACAGTACTGGTTTTACCTGACATGGGCATTGACCAGGGTTGGATTAAATTACAAAGAATAATAAAGCTCAATTACAGCATGCAATTTTATTAAATGCTTCACAAAAGGTCTACCAAATAAATGGCAGTTAGAATGTAAATTATGAACATGGAGATGTTATTAAACACAACATAAACAGTGTTATGGCATTGATTAATAAAACCAGTAACCATCATGTTTCATCAGAGTAAAGATAAAATAAATTAATAAAGCATCTATGACCGAAGCAGTCAACAAATTCTCCATTTTTCTATTCATTCAGAGCCAATTATTTAACCATTATATATATATGTTACAATTTCATGCTATGTACTTATTATGCATATTCTGTATATGGAAAAGCGTTGTTGCATTTGAAAAACATGAGCAACTAAATTTGTATATGGGTCATTCCATAATTGCGGCACATTATTATTTTTTTATTTTGTCAGGACTAGTCTACTAAACAAAGGCCAAAATGTTACATAAGTTGAGTTTAGACGCAAACAGCATAGCCATATCATATTGGCAAATATAGGAATAGGTGAATACAAATATATTTTCATTTGGCGAGCAAATTTTGGTAGACTTCGACACTTGTGATGTAGAGTTATCTAACAGTATGGTGTGGCCCATGAAATTAAGATGTTGTGCATTCAACAATGTTTTTCTAGTAAACCACTGGTGTGATATTCTTAATTGAAGTTGCAAATGGTTATGTTTTAGTAACACTTATAGGTGCATAGGCCCAAAACCATGACTTGTTTCCCTTTAATTAATAGGGTCTAAAACTAAGAATTGAATTGGCTCTGTGCCAATAGACAAATGACTAACTAGTCCTAAAGTAGCCATTAGTATTACCATAATATAAACAACATAAAAGCGGGCGATTGCATAATGTAAACCTTAAATGTACACAGTCCGATCATTTTGTTACTGCACAATCATGTCATATAGTACAATCTATATATATCCTAACTGCTTGACCACCCCAAATGCGCTTTATTGAACCATCTTTGACCTTTGTTCTATATTGAACGATTTGAGTCACGTTTATATAAATCGCATGTTGAATAGGAGCAGTTTAATAGGCAGTGAGGACAGCCCGGGATAGCCAGAGCATTCTAATTTCAGTAATTCATTACTCCCAAATGTTGTGCCTATGGTACGGAAATATACTTGTCTTGTTAACTGTTTGTATTTTGTATTGACTGTAGCTAAACATTCTGTCCATTCCGCTCATATTACATATTAGGCTGCCCCGCTGAACGACAAGGTTGATATGCATATAAACAGAAAAAACATCAAATGATATAAAAAAAAAACTGTGGTTAAGTAAAACACATTTGGACAGTAAAAATGTTAGAACTGATATAATTTATACAATATAACATGAGTTTATGAAAAAAAAACGTTCGGACTCGATACCTTTAATTTTTACCTCAATATCATCAGTGCTGAGTCGCTTGGTTGACTTGTTCGCCTCCTTCGAGACGTCAGTTACAACAGGCTCAACCCGTTTAACCTGCCGTTCAAACTCAAATTGACCGAGCACATCTTTTAAAGCCTAAGTGTGAATAGAAAGCACTGCCAGCAGCGTTCTCAAAGCAGCTCATGCCTGCATGGTACCCAGTAAAGTGAAGGGGGTTTATTGTGACACTACCGACAGATGATGTGTGTTCAATAAGGTTTCCTCGGTAAAACATTGGCGTGATATTCTTAACTGTAGTTGCAAATGGCTATGTTTTAGTAACTCTTATAGGTGTCAAACCTGGCTATGCGTATATAGACAGACCTTGACTAAAATAACGTTTCTGGAAAAAGGTGCTCCTTCATTGGGTACCATACAGTCAATGAGCAACACCAGCTTCCAAGCTCTTTATGTTTATGATTCCACAAGATCCCAGATAGACAGTACTTAATATCCTGGAATGTCAGAGTTGAAGTGGACAGCTCGAGTCCAGGCCAAACATCATACATATATCAAAACAATTGATTGTCACAGTTGCAACAGTTTTTACAGTCTAGCTGCATCGTGATTTGAAAATTGTCAAATCCTTTGAAAAACTCAACAAATTGCACCATGCTATAATATGCTTAAATACAGGCAGTGTTTTCTGTCTATGCTGCAAGATCTATATTGAGAAAAATATTAATATCTTAAAATGGAACATAACAGAATGATAACTTGTCTGTGATACTATATTACTCAAGATGTTATTGTAGTATATTTTCCAATCATCAGCTGAAACATTAAATAACAAATGCTAGTAAGTGTTCTTATAATCCGATTATAAAAATATATTATATTTTGCCATTGAATTGGTTTTTTTTTTCTACTTAGAACACTATGTTATTTGTGGTATTAACAAAGAGAGAACATTCTGTGATCTAGCATTACAGATTGTATATAGAATAGATTATAATTATTAAGGCTGCTCAGACTGTTAAGCTTCCGCATGATGGTTAGGCAATCACATACTGAAAGTTTGTTGTCAATAATTTAATATGCTATATATAATATTGTATATGCATCCAAAAAATATACATATAATCTGGTAATTGGTATCAAACTTACATAGATTCTTACTATTTAAAAATTTTCTCAGGAGCTACTTATTACACTAAATAAACATAATTAATTATTACCTGTTCATCAGAAGAGCCTGATTCGTCAGATGAACTGATGTATGCTTTTGTCTTCGACATCTTAGAAACTGCTGCAAACAGAGTTATAAGAAACACAACACGCAACCATCAGTTTATGGGGGGCTTCATCAGATTTACTTTTCGGGGATCTAAGATACAGTCAAACCTACTCAATGGATGGTCGAAAAGTGGCCTCTTTTAATACAGGTGGTATTATATATGTGTATACAGGTGGTCTCTTAATGCTGGTGGTCGCCAAGCAGGTTTGACTGTATACGATTTCCATCACATAACAGGCATTTTCATGGGGCTCATATTAGATTCCGTACTTTGTCAATAACCCAGTCCAACGTGTCACGCCACTGTTGTATCAACTTGGGGCGCGATGGCATACAGGTTAGAAGGCCAGACTCTCAATCGAGAGAACCCGGTTTCAAGTCCCACCGCTTCGAATCTTTGGCAAGTTTGATCACCCCACGTTGTGTCGCTGAATACTTTCCAGAGAAGTCATGTCGGACGGTGTACGCTAACAAACAGATGCAAGCATGGCAGCTCGATACAACAAGGAGCCGATTCAAGATAACAACGTACATGCATGTTGATGGACTCATACCAAGGGTTGTATAAGGCTTCCGGAGGATGAAACAAGAAGTTTCGGACTCACAGGAAAATCAAAACCTGCATAACTTTTACATTTTGTTAGGGGTACACAGGTTATTAAATTGCAGGTATTGTAAGGGAGCCAGGAGGGAAAGGACACGACAAAGAACTGAACTTTGGAGGTACTTTGTCTATTATCATGTCCAATATAAAGGTTGATAGTGATTAATTTACAGAGCCTGATTAGAAAATGAGACTTGTATAAAAGCACATGGTCAAAGGCTTTGAGAAATCGGGTTCCCGAGAAATCATGCAGGATGATTCCAACCTAGACTAGGTTATCCAGGCCCCAGGTTGTTAGTTTGTTCCATTTTACTGGACAAATGTACAGAAGAAAAAGATCTAGGTGTGTGGACGTCCAGCAATTTGAAACCATCATTACAGTGCGATGTTTGTACTCAGATCCATCAAAAGGAGTTTTCATTATTAAGTTAAAGTGTCAATATTTTGTATAAGACCTATGTCCGGCCGCACATAGAACACTGTTTATGAGCCTGGAGTCTTTGTTAAAGATATACAACTTGAAAAAGTACAGAGGCGATCCACTAAGCTGGCACCAAGCATCAAACACCTGCCATATATGAAGAGCGACTTCAAAGACTAAATCTGCATTCGCTGAAGCAGAGGTGCCTGAGAGTGAGAGGAGACTTGATCAAATGTTACAAACTACTGACAGGGAAGGAACATATACAATGTGGACAATATTTCCAGCTAGCAGACATGGCATTGCCATCTGGACGGCCACGAACACGCCTGCTGCTCATGACATGTTAATGTATATAAAAAAAATTGTTTTTACTGGAAGTCTCCATATTCTGTCGTCTGTGTTTGATGCTACTAAGTTATCTTCAGTATGCAGGTCAGGACCAACAACAGGTCTTTTCCACAGCTGGTGGTTCTGTGGTCCACTGCCCAGAAAAGTTAATGTGTAACCCTGTTAAATAAATATCACGGTAATCGTTTCACGTGATGTTAATTAAATTACGTTAAGTTTGACATATGTAAAGATAATGTGTCTTAACGTATAACGAAACCGCCTCGGCATACCACAAATTTACGCGCTGTCAGCAAAAGGCAACAACAGCGATCGTTAATCTCATGAATTTATTCGAAATCAACTTGTCCAAACATTATTTTGCATCCTATCAATAAAACACATTATTTTTATGTAATATATACACATATTATGTAAACAGTGTGTCTATATTATTAATTTTATTGCATATAATTGCACGAATTTAAATACTTTAATCGGTACTTTCAAGTTCAACGGCACAACGTTGAACGTCGTCGATGATTAAATTGGAAAATATTACGTTGTGTGCAGCGACACTAGAAATGGAACACGAAACGAGCACATGCTACTTGGTATAATGAAATTACCTCTACGAACTCACAACAGATCGAGTACAGACAAGTCGGAAATCTGAAAAAGAAACTTGCTTCTGCAACAGAAAACGCGCGATTTCAAGCGAGATTCGACGACTGATGTTTCGTTGTTTTTATACTCAATAGGTGGCGCCCTAGTTTATCAGCTGTCACTCGCTTGTTGCGAGTATATCCTCGCTAGTCAGGGGTGGTGGGACTAGTGGTGAGGTAGTAATAATAATAATAATAATAATAATAATAATAATAATAATAATAATAATAACATCTTTATTTCGCACATTAGAAATAGCAAGTGTACACTATTTAAAATACAGTTATTTCAGTAATGACATCGTTAACAGCACCATAGCTAAAATATCGTATGTTTTAAGACCATTTATAATTTATATCATGTCAAATAAAACACTCACGTCAGATATCCTTTCGTTGGTCACGCCCGCCTGCACACACGGCCAATATCACTAGAAGCTTTATATGACCCCAATCACCCATGAATTGAACATGCTATACCATCTCCACAATTTTGCAATGCCATCGGCGACTATAGGTTATCCTTTATTAAAAGGTGCGTTGATACCCGTGCGCAGTATATACGCACGTGCTTCTACATCAATTAATATGGCAAGTAATATTTTTTTAATCCAATCCTCCAAAAAAAGTAATAGTCCATCGACAATGTAGCACGCATCCTTCGTGGAGTGCAACCACGAACCTCATTCACCTAGGGGAAAGTGCCCACTGTGCACAATAGTCCCACTCCTACTTTCCAGGGTATTCCGAAAATAAGATGTATATATAGTCAGTCTCCCACAGATTGAAACTTGATGTGATCACTGACCTTGTGCAGTAGAAGTGGAGAGCCTATTAAGCAGCAGTAAGGAGATTTGATCGACAGCAAGATAAAATGACACTTTTTATTATTATGTTTAGTCAATTTCAAACTGTGATAACTCACCAAACATATGTCAGATTTCATATGGATCATTTAGGGTGCCATAAAAGCCAGATTTCCGACATATATTATTGCATTAAATCAATGACAAATTAATTGCGCACCTGAGAAACGACCTTATAAACGAAAAACGTGCTAATGTTCAAAACGCACCTTACTCTCGTTCTAAAAAAACCCACAAGGGGTGTACGTTTTAGGCATATCATAGTGGGCGTTTTAGGCACACATTCAGCTGACTTGGTTATGCTGATAATAATAATAATAATAATAATAAGATATTATAAAAGCCATTCAAATGTACCTGTTTGCAATCATTAATATATACTAGGTTTTTAGTAAAAAAATAATACATAGATTATTATAAATAAACTGTTCATATAAAATATAAATTGTCAATTAAACATCGTATGCATTATTAGGCAAAAAAGGCTAACTGTTTTACGATGAATAAACATTATCAAGTGATTTGGGTTATCTGATATATAATAGCAAGGCGTTTTACAATTTCACAGTAGAGTAAACTGTGACTGATTGGACACGAGATAGTGATCTTAATAATCTGATGATTTTGTGTTCAGATGGCAAAACCTGGCTATAAAAATATCTACAAGGTGCCAATGTGGTCAGCAAGCTCTAGAAGTGGAACTGGCTGCTCTAAGGCAAAGTGACTCCCTGAAAAGTGTTTCAAAACATTCAGGCATCAGTCGCAGAACCCTTCGGAGACACCGTGATCATAAGTCCAGCAACCAGGGCACCTAAAGTTAGATGCATTTCGTTCGGCAGATACCTCCAGCAGCATTTCAAGATGAACTAGCTGCTCACATACTAGATGTGTAGGCATGTCTGGGAAAGACGTCAGGAAGATGGCTTTCCAACTAGCCGTGCAGGACAACTTACCACACCACTTTGACGTAGGAAAGGAGATGGCAGGAAGTGGATGCAGTGTTTTGTAAGTCAACACCCCCACATGTCCATTCGAAAACCTGAGGCTACTGGCATGGCAAGAGCCATTGAGTTTTACACTCCCACAGGTGGAACGATTCTCCAGTACCGCGGAGACGCAGTTGAACAAAGTCTTCCAACAAACAAATGTGTGGAATATGGACGAAAGCGGAGTAACGGCGGTTCATGTCCCACGGAAAATATTGGCCAAGTGTGGGTAAAAGCAGGTCGGAAAGATCACGTCAGGAGAGAGGGGTAAAGCAGTAACGGTGGTTTGTGCAATGAATGCCGAGGGAACCTATGAACCACCCATGACGGTCTTTCCCAGGAAAAGGATGCTTCCGGCATTGATGAGAGGTGCACCCCCTGGACCTGTTGGCGCCTGCAGCAACAGTGGCTGGATGGATGTGGACAGCCTAGAGATTGCGTGTCTTTCAGGCTGGACTCGAGTTAGACGAGGATGCACAATTATTTAAGCTGGTATGAACAACAGAACTAATCTGCAATCGGTCTGTGCGATAAAAACAATGGTACAGTCATGCGATATACATTCTGTATATATTCAAGTCTGCATTCACTGATGTTGCCACTGCCTTGGAATATTTGGAATAAAATAGGGACAGCAAAGCTAGACGCTATTTATTGTCCATTACAAATGTGGACTTCATCATAACACTTATGAACATTGAGCATGTCCTCCACAGTCGGCTTCCTCTGACCACATTCCTACAGTGTAACACCAAAGAGGCAACCACTACAATCGCCCAGCTGCGGTAAGGGAGAGCCGACCCGGAAGTATTTTTGGCAGCGCTCCAAGCCGCGCAATGAGGGTAGACAGAGGCACCGTGAGGAAGTATCCACTGATATAAGTGACAAGCCCAAACAGTTTTGGATGATGAGGGCAACGTACCTGCTGTTTGTCGACCACTTGCTGCAGGAAATGGACACACGTCTATTAGTAGCTCAGAATCACTACGTGGCTCTATAGCCTACCTCACAACATGACAGCGGGGGAACCTGACACTTTTCTGTTGATATGATAGACTCGTACACACTTATTACCAAAGCATTAATTATCATTGCCTATATATGTCTTCTTGTCTAATGATTAAATGGCTGTTATTATCGCAAATGGGTTGCGTTTGTCTATTAATATAATAGATTCTTAGTACATATTATGGTCATCATACTATAAGTTTTCCAATGATTTTAATGATAATTATATTGTAGTACATGTACAAGTATATGCAATAATGCTTCACTAGCTGTTATAATTAATTGTGCTATTACATATTAAACGGAGACACCATGTAGCTGTAATCATTACATTCTACAAATAATTAACATAACGAAACATTGTCCAACTATAAGCACAATTTGGAGTAAAACTTTACTGAAACGGTCCGCGTGCTCTGCCTTATCATTGGCCCTCCTTTTAGGCTGTCCCTGTCTGCGAAAATGCGCGAGGTGGCGACACTGACATTTAGAAACATGGCGGCACCGTGTGTTTTGGTTGCGAGTTGTGGTGATTGTAATTCTCAATCGCACATTCCTTCCTCGATAGTTAAAAGTAAGTAAGAAACAGTTTGGTAAACATTAACAATTTGTTTGATTCTCGCCTCGTGACCAGGAGGTCAGACTCATGGTTTCGAGCTCCACTCGGCTTTACCTTGGCTTCAGGGCTTCACTGTCGGTGACAGTGACAGTGACAGTGACAGTGACAGTGAAGAGAGTGCGGAGTGGGAGTGTCTCAAGTAGTTATACTCTAAACAGCCCAATCTTGAGCTAACGCAGGAGTTTGGACCAACGGTTTTTAGTGTCTCTTCCGAAAGACACGGGCAAAGTGGCGTGAACGAAATTGCCCAAGCTTCGATCGACAGGCGGGTGCTCTAACCATTACACCACCGCTCCCCACATATGTCAGTGTCATCATACGGTGTGACATAAGTGCAACTAAGCAGGCATATTCACAGGTTTGTTTGTAGAAGCTATTGGCTGTGAAATAGTGCATTTTTTAGAGTTTAACAGACGGAGGGATTTATGAGAAATTTTCTGCTATGGGCCATGTGGGCGCATGAATACATGGCTATTTTTGTTAAAAAAAATGATGGGCATCGCACATCGGGGCATTTTAAAAGAGCTGGAGATATATGATTTTGACAAAACTTGGTAAGCATGTCAATGAGATGATGGCGGTTGCTATAAAAAGTTTCAGAAGTTTTCTTGTAATCAGACAAAACGTTAACATGGCCACCAATGCAATTTTGTATTGCGGTCTTTCCCCTGAAACCTTCAGGTCTCAGTACTCTCCATCCAGGCTGACAGTCCACCCCTCTTTTGGGTCGTGTTGCTGGAGACGTAGTGGTAGGACTTCAGACTCTCAATCGAGAGAACCCGGGTTCGACTACGGGCACAGCAACTCTCTTGAATCTGGGTCCACCTCAATTTCGAAGTTATGAAATATTAACATAATAATGTATAGTAACCATGCACAGTGGCAGTTTGTATTTATCTATGAAACATGTAAATTATTAAACATATTGTGAGAAAAAACTAATTTAAGCACCCTATTCAATGCTCAAATTAACTTATTTAATGTGCTTTTAGTGCCATCTTGCCCTTTTTATACATAACTAAATCAAAATCTCCAAGTTGGCCAGAAACACTTTAAAACTAGGGCTTCTCTCCCCCTTGTCAGACCCCAACTGGAGTATGCTGGTGCTATCTGGGACCCCTACACATACACAAACAGGGTGGCAGAAACAAACAAAAAATCTAAACTAGAAATGGTCCCAGACAAGCACACAGGATATATGTTAGACAGGGGGGTGTGATTAACTCCCATCTCCCCCTTGTTTGTGAGGCAAATCTCTTGCTTCCCACCTATTTTTTAAGGACCAACCTCGTACTTCCTGCCACACCCCTCACTAGAGGGCTCAATAAAACCAGTGTCACCAGCAGCTAAACCACCTGGGCTGATACCGTGATACGGCATACAAGGGTAGTTGATATCAGGCTTGTCATGCTGCACTAACATGGCATAGTAGATTTTGTTGATGATTGATTGGTTTATGCTTCCGATCAATCAATCTTGTGTGATCGATCATTCTCGATTATATTCATTCTGCATTTCATTCCATGCCAGCTCGGGCATGAGTCATGTCTGTCATGTCACATGACAGACATGAGTGATGTCTGTCATGTCACATGACATGAGGAGGGAAGATTTCAGTGGCTATTCTGCCCCCTTCTCCCAGTTAACTCTGTGGATAATGCCATCAACGAAATTGGGCATGGAAAGGAAGGACTGGTTTGTGTTGAGAGGTGGCAGGGAACGAACAAAATAACGAACGAGGAAGAATTGGACGCGGGTCCGTTGCCAATTGACTGGATCTGGCAAGCGAGCGAGCGAACCATGCATGTCTATGTACAGACCTCAACATAGCCTAGTCGATGTGGTGAAATCGCAAATAAACCAAAAAAACTAACAAAGTTTACTTACAATTTATATATATATCTTTATATATATATATATATATATATATATATATATATATATATATATATATATATATATATATATATATATATATATATGAGTAAAACAATTATTCATAATATATATATATATATATATATATTACAGAAATACGAATAGAAAAAATATTTATAAAATATATTGATTAACTTCTGTGATCAATCATAAACATTTTACCAATTCCCAACACTAGTAGCACTGGACTTCAGTCCGCACCTCCCTCGTATCCCTTGTGAGACCGTCGGCATACTCATTCCAACGTTTTTCAGCTTCGCCTAGTCACTAAGCAATTCATCCAGTTCAGCTTCCTACCCTATACCATACACCATAGCTAACTGGAATAACCCGTGATGTTTATGTGAGCAGTTCTGAAAAGGTCATTCAATAAACATGACAGATGTGATAAATTTTAAATTGTCTTAATCATAGCAAATTTAAACACACAACTCAAGTACAGAACCTATACTATGGAGATGTCATGTTTAGAAGATAGTTAGATCAACAATAACCATGCACTGGGCATTTGCAAAGCACCCTGTCATTTGTTTGGTGGTGACTGATGACACCCATGCAGCTCTCACTAAACCACTTTAGTATGGTAAGAATGTAACACATTGTTGTTTCTAGCCTTTATGTTTGACAAACATATAATACTAATGTATTTAAAGTTGATACATAGTTAGATTTCCCTTCTTTGAAGTGACTCAAGACTGATCTATGAATTAAATATCTGTCAGCATTGCCCCACACTTGGTAAATTTGAAATGGTAGTCTTGATTGTGATAATTTCCAGACATGTGACATGTTGTTTCAATGATATAAAGTGGTAGTTACGTATCATTTAAAGAAGAAATAATGAGTTTATGTAAGTTTGTCATAAGTATCATGTAAGTTGGCGTCACCATTACGACAAAAAAACATTTCCTGAATGACCAACATCACAAGTCACAATAAGGTCATTATGTGGACAGTTGAGCAGTGGTTTGCAACATAATGCATGACATGACATATGATGATTGTGATCGGCAACCAGTGACACATTTTGTGCGTTGGTGTCTTATACAGTGAGGTTATTGGCATTTACTGGGTTCAAACCCCAGGCCGGCAGCCCTTCCAGTCGATTAAGTAAGTGGCTGGCTGGCATGTCATCTAGTTAGCTATTCTGCTAGTCACGTCTCTGTAAGTTGATACATTTAAAATGTTGTGATTCCAGGAATTTTAGGTATTTCTGAGTTGCCTGATGGAAAACAGATATTGAATGGCATTATAGCATACCCTTGGCAAGTTGACACCAAGTATTACACAGCTGACGTGTGCTTGTGTACCAGTCAGGACAGGACCATTGGTAACAAAGTGTTTGCTGAGTCTGTCCAGGCAGTTGTCATACACTTTGACACTCAACAGGTGAGAGAACAGCTGTTACAACCTCATCTAGCCATTGTCCTATTTAAAATGCAGTGTTTAAAGGATTTTAATTGATTGTTTAACAGCTGTTTATCGTAATTTTGTCTGATGCACACCATGCATTTATAATAAAAAAAAATTTTAAATGCTAGTAAACAGAAGGTAAAGGTATGTTCTTATATAACGCATTATCCAGTCCTTGGGACCAGACCTGGGTCCTAGTACATTTTCACGAGTATATTGGGTATGGCCAAGTACGAGTACATTACTAAAAGCTGAGTACGAGTACATATTACACGAGTACGTATGAGTATTATTAGCCATTAATATAAACATAATTTATTTATTATAATAAAAAATATAACCATTAGACAAGTACTTTAACAGACTGCATTTATTGGTCTCCCCCCAGAATTGCCTATGTAATCAATGTAGTGAGTCTGTTAGTGAGAAGATTTGTCCAAACTGGAACAAAGTGGTTATGTGCAAATTTGAATAAAGACTACTGATGCTGTGTGACTGGAGTCACCATAGAAATAGACTAAGGTAGTTCTTAACACTGTCCTTGTATAAGCAACAAAAGCAATTTAAGGCTAACTACAAATACTTTATATAATTGTATTTAAAATAAAATCATAAATAATTATCACAGCATCATTAAAAAAGTATTCAAATGTACTTGTAAAATATGAGTACATTGAGCATGAGTACGTGTACATGACCCATAATTTCCATGAGTATGAATACTTCAAAAATGTACTCAAGTACACGAGTACCGAGTGCATTGGTCCTATGTCTGCTTGGAACTGTTGAAAACGCTGTACACTTCACCCCTTGGCAAACCTGTTCATTCCAACACCATCTCAACTTGTCTGGGAAGTATTCAACATAGAACAATACTTGAGTAACGATTTGTGAATTTGCACGCTGATGCATAAGCAATATTAAGTAAGTAATTTAGTTTGAATGTTGCATGTAGTTAAAAATGAATAATTAAAAGTAAAAAATTACACATGGCTTTATGAAATGTTATCTGAAATGAGCATAGTGACATGCAAACGGTTTATTCAGACTGAGGCCCTGGATGGGGTGAAGGCGTGGCTGCCATATCTGGAGGAACTGCAGCCAGCTATCAGACTTCTCACCTGTAACCAGTGTTTGGCGACCGACAGTTCGTATTGCACATCATTTCAATTTTAAAATTAAAAATTATTTAGCCAATTAATTATATTTAGAGTTGCGATACGTTAACACTACGCAATATGTGACAGTCACATTAAATTATCTGTTTCTTTTAAGCCATTTGTGGTTTCAATCGTATTTCAGAAAACTCTTGACTTGGTGAAACATTTATTAATTTAAAGCTGCAGTTGAAAGAGATCATCTGTGACCAGTGCCAGCAAGATCTCCATTGGTTGTCTAACCAAGTCCTAAGGAAAAGTTGTACATGTTTTGTTCTTGAATTTTTAAACACAATAATGGTAGAGAATTCCAAATTAAACTATTCTGCACAAGGCAGTTATGCTTAAGATTAGCATGATTTTAAAATGTACAATTCTGGAATTTGGATGTTAAAACTTCCAATGAAAGCCCCAAATTTTATTGTTTGTATTTATAGCGGTGTCGAAGGACTCATGCCTGCACTGGTGTCTCGACAATGACTTTGAACTTGTAGAGTTGGACCCAGAGACAGAGAACACAGACACTGAAGGTGGGTCAATAAGTGAAATCCGTATGTTTGACTTCAAATTCTGTATGGCTGTAAAATCCACAAAAAAAATTTATTGATTAATTAGCCTATAACATTCTTAGTGGAGTGTGGCCATCTATCAGATATATACATACATATATATATATACTTACAAAATATACCTACATCAAACAAAATTCGCTAGGTTTCGTCAGACATCTGCCTAGCATCAAAAGTATTTGTGCTTCGACCACTATAAGTATCAGAATATGACAAAAATTGGATATGGCTGTATGCCTTCCAAAATTTGTACTGCATACAGGAAATCTCTATAATGTTGCAGATCTGTGCTTGAAAGGAACACTATTTGATTAAAATGGAAAGCATTTATGAAGCATGTATTTGCTAGACAGCCTGGAAAAACCAAAGAAATGATCGTCTGGGCTGTTAAGATGTGCTGCAAATGTCGAATCATTTACGTGATATCAGTTTTTTTTTTTTGGACATGGTTTTAACAAGATTTAACAAGATTTGCCATCCAAGCCAAAGGCCCAGATGGCAAGTGGACAAGGAAGCCATTGGCTTATCGAGAGTCCAACAATGTTCATCTACTTATAGCCTGCCCTCCTGAGATATGTGTCAACCTTGTTTTTAAACATATTCACGCTGCTAGCAGTTACACAATCTGTAGACAATTTGTTCCATTCATTTATTGTCCTCTGTGAGAACGAGTGCTTCCTGATGTCCAATCTACATTGATCCTTTACTAATTTTACCTCATGTCCTCTAGTTCTGCTATCCTTCTTGAGTGAGAAAAACATATTTCTATCAATATTTTCATACCCATTCAATATCTTAAAAACTTCAATCTGATCTCCTCTTAACCTCCTTGTCTCTAGAGTTGTTAAACCACATTCTTTCAAGCGTTCTTCATAACTAAGGTCTCTCAGTTCTGGAATTATTTTAGTTGCTCTCCTTTGTATTCGTTCAAGCGTATCTATATCCTTCTTACGATATGGTCTCCATGCTTGTATACAGTATTCTAAATGAGGTCTAACTATTGCTTTATAAAGAGGTATAATTAACTTTTTTCCCTTGTATGTTATGTTTCTTCTAATCAATCCAAGAATTTGATTACCCTTTGAAGCTGCAATACCACACTGCTCTGAAACTTTCATATCAGCGCTTATTGTAACTCCTAAGTCCTTTTCTTTTACAGTAGTACCCAGAACAGTATCTCCCATTTTATAGTTTACATTCAAGTTCCTATGTCCTGTATATAGGCATTTACATTTCCCAAAATTGAACAACATCTGCCATTTCTCAGACCATTTCACTAATCTGTCTAGATCGTTTTGTAAATGTTGTTTATCACCATCAGTATTAACCATTCTAAACAGTTTTGTGTCATCCGCAAATTTCAGTACGTTACTTGTTATACTGTCGTCCAAGTCATTGATATAAATTAAGAATAATATAGGTCCTAATACTGATCCTTGAGGTACCCCACTCAAAACCGATTTCCAATTTGAAACTTCTCCATCTACTACAACTCGTTGTCTTCTGTCAGTCAGCCATTGTTCTATCCAGTCAGTTATGCTATCCCCGATACCATGGGCTTTTAATTTAAGTAGTAATCTTTGATGTGGCACTTTGTCAAAAGCTTTCTGAAAATCTAAGTAGATAATATCTACTGGCGATCCCACGTCTATCCACTTAGTGATTTCTTCCAAAAAACATAACATATTTGTTAAGCATGACCTCGCTTTAAGGAATCCATGTTGAGATGAATTTAATAATTTATGCTTAACGAGGAATTAATTAACCTTTCTAATAATTTACAAATCACTGACGTTAAACTCACTGGTCTGTAATTCTCTGACTTATTTCTCGAACCCTTTTTAAATAATGGTATGATGTTTGCTTCTTTCCATTCAAATGGAACAACTCCCTCTTTTAATGACAAGTTGAATACTCTTGCAAGTGGTATACTGATTTGTTCTACTGTTTCCATTAGTAATTTTGGAGGAATCCCATCCACTCCCGGTGATTTGTTATCCTTCATTGCCTTTATTTTCTTAGCTACCAATTCTGGAGTTACAACTAATGGACCTAAATAGTCAGATTTAGCCCCCTGAAATTTAGCATCAGCAACTGGTAATGAACTAATATCTTCTTTGGTAAACACTGAACTGAAGTAACCATTTAGGTCTTCCGCCATTAAAAACCCCTGTGATATTATATTTCCAGCACTGTCTTCTAGAGGTCCAACCTTGTCTTGTACGTTTTGTTTACTCCTGACATATGCATAAAAACTCTTGCTGTCATTTTTTATGTTACATGCTAGTTTTTGCTCATAGCTTCTTTTAGATTGTCTGATTTCAGTTGTAGCTGCATTAAGTGCCTCTTTGTATTTTGCATAGTCTTCGTCCTTTCTGGTACGCCTATAAACCCTCCACATAGTTTGTTTTAGCATTATTTTTCTAATAGCCTCTTTTGACAAGTGTTTCTTTCTACACCGTTTTCCTTGTTTTTGGAAGGGAACAAATTTATCGATGATACTCTCAATTTCATATTTTACAATATTCCAACATTCAATTGCGGTCTTATTCATCAGCATGTTATTCCAATCTAGCTTTACTAAGTATTTTCTCATATCTTTGTAGTTACCTTTGTGGAAGTTTCTCTTGTATGTTTTCTTATTTTTACTTTCTGATTTTACATTGATGTCAAAATGTATTTGATTATGGTCACTATTACCCAATGGTTCAAATATTTTTACATTGTCCACTAATTCTTTTTGGGATGACAAAACTATATCTAATACATTTTCTCCCCTGGTTGGTTCTAGTACGTGCTGAGTAAGAAAGCTATCCTGGATTAAAAATAGAAATTGTTGGTCCTCAATCCCTGTGCTCTCTAGAGAATTCCATTGTATGTGTCCATGGTTAAAATCTCCCATTATGATACATTCCCCTTTACTAACTTCCTTTATAGCGTTTTTTATTTTTGTGTTGTCCTCTTCGTTTATGTTTGGACTTCGGTAAACTAATCCAATAGTTAATTTTGAATTTCCTGAAACAATTTTGCACCAAACAGCTTCATCGCAATCTGCTTCCCTTTCTAGTTTTATTTCATAAGCCTGAATAGATTCTTTAACATATAAAATAACTCCCCCGCCCCTTCTTCCTATTCGATCTTTCCTAAACATTACATATCCTGTCAGTCCTAATTCAGCATCTGTTATATCTATGTTGGCCCATGATTCAGTTATACCAATTATGTGAGGGTCAATATCTTCTACCATAATGTTTAATTCGTTTTTCTTATTTACTATGCTCCTTGCATTTAAACATACGCATCTATAACCTTTTTTAGAGATGTTTTTCGGATGATTTGATATTGGTTTATCTGTGCTAGTGGCCTCTTGTTCTGCTTGAGACACCTCTAGGTAACCCCTCTGCACTTTTAGTTTAAAGAATGTTTACTTCCAAAAATATTTGTCATTGTACCCAAGTCACTATCTACTGCTTCTGAAAGTTTGTCCGCGAATACTGCCGCCCCCTTTCCACTTAAATGAAGCCCATCCTTCATGTACATATCAGCCCTCCCAACAAAACTTCCCCATAAATCCACAAATCCAACTTCCTCTTCCCTACATAACTTCTTGACTAACATGTTAATTGCCATCCCCCGACAATTTCGATATTTGTGACCCCTCCTGCCCATTACAGGTAAAATCCCTGACAGTATTACCTGCTCAACCCACGTCTGTTTTAGTGTTCTGACCAACTGCCTATATTTCCTAACTATGGCAGTTGTACCCTCCCTCTCTACGTTATTTGTCCCTACGTGTACTAAAACAGATCCACCCTTACCCGAGCCTACAATGTTTTTTACCCTCTCAGTTATCGCCTCTATTTTGGCTCCAGGCAAGCAGACCACCACATCATCTCCCTTGTTTAAGACTCTGTCGGTCTTCCTAACTATCGAATCCCCCACAAACACCCTCGCTCTCTTCCTCACCCCCTCTATCACTGCTGCAGAATAACTCTTCCATTCGATCCCCTCCATCACATTCTGTCCTGACCCCTTCCCTCCTGTCACCTTCGCTCCTGTCTCCCCCACTTCCCACTCCTTTGCTCTTGTCTCTCCCACTTCCCTCTCCTTCACTCCGGTTGTTTTCCCTCCCGTCTCCCCCACTCCCTTCTCCTTCCCTCCTGTCTCCCCCACTCCCTTCTCCTTCCCTCCTGTCTCCCCTACTCCCCTCTCCTTCGCTCCGGTTGTCTTCCCTCCCGTTCCTTTCCTTCCCGTCTCCTTACATCCTGTCTCCCTACGACCTGTCACCTTCCCTCCTCTCAGCTTCCTCCCAGGCTGCGGTGAGCTCTCCCTAGCATCTCTTGTGTCTTTCCCCACTTTATCATCTACTGTTCCCCCACCGGAACTACTGGCACAACCCCCCTGTTCCCTTCCCACCATTGCCACAACGAGCAGCCTCAGCTCTTCCAACTCCACCTCTAGTTCCTTCATCTTCGTACATCCCCTACACTCAAAACTAAAACTATCTGCCTGGACCTCAGCCCAGGACTTCTCGCACCCAGACTTGACGAAGTCCACCCAGTTACTGCAACTGCCACAAATTAAGTGCCTTGTGGCCTTTAACTGCCGTTTGCACGGCAACATCATACAATTTAGTTTTAATTAGTTTGCAACGTTAGCCTTGAATAAGGCTGTTTTTGTGATCAAAAGAACACTTTAGTCTAATATACTTGCTAACTGTGTCTTCTATTAACCTCGCATGAGAAAAAAAAAACTTGCCACCTAGCGAATACGGAGAACACTGTGTAACAAAACAACGAAGTCAGTGTGTACTAATTTACGCTAAAATCCTGCTGTTAATTCCTTTTTACCGAAAACGTTTACTACCACTATGTCAGATATTACCTTATGTATGTAATTTAAGTAAATGGATCACTTTATCTTATATATATATTAGCCAATGTAAACTATTCACTATGCTATCTAAATTTTCGAATAGTAAACAACCCTATTATCGCTCGCTGAATTCCCTGACAGAATCCGAAACTAACTTACTCTAAAATACTCCCTCTGACTAATAATTAACAAAACCTGTTTCCTAATATATGTCTACAATACGTTTGTGTATAATATATATTCAATAGTAATACTTATTCTATTTGATATACCGCGTTTTTCTGTAAATGATCTACACCAAATTCAAGTCGCTGCACCAAGTCCAAGTAGCCGGAATGGTATGTGCAGTATTTTGATTGACCAGACATTCTCATGTATATGTAGGTGTTTGTACTATCTATTATAAATTAAGGAATTAATATTACCCAGTATACGTTCACATATAGTTTAAACTAACTTTTCTGTCCAGATGCAGCTTCACCGATTTACCATATGTATTTTTCTAAATTTTTAATGTATTTTGTGGGCAGATGATTTTCCTGAAACTGTCGGGATTGAACGCATCATCGAAGCGTTAGAAGCACACATGTGGCCAAACATGGTCATGAAAGGTATGTTGCAAGTTAACATGGCCAAATCAGTAGTCAGGTGTTATAAGGAGTGTAGGTATTTGCTCAGCTTATAAATGCAATAATAACCAAACTGTTTGTCTACTTTAAACAGGCTAGAACAATTCCACAAACGTATTAATTTGAATACATGGGCATAGTGATTTAACTACTCTAGAACATTCTGCAATGGCGATATATTAATAATCCCTCCTCAATTAGATTTTTTCAATATTTCATTTCATGAAAGTTTTTTACCTTTTTTCTCTTGTTCTAGTATCCACCACAACATGCTAACTTGTTTGTACACATTTTTTATAAAGTTTTCATGACATCATTGGACAAACCTTACATAATTTTTTACTAGGTCAGTTAAACATTCAGCCAAAAAATTTTTTTAGTTGTCCAGTTTACTATGACTTAAGGCTAATCACACTTTGCCAGTTATCTAATGATCAGAGTTGATTCTTTTAATGATGCGTCCACTCTTACCAAACTGACTGCGCATATTAAATGATTTACACATTACAAATTTTAACATCAACGAACCTGATTCATGTTGGACAAAATCAGTTGTAGGTCGATTTAATTATATATTGTCAGCCACATGTGTTTATAGTTATGCTATGAAATTAAAATATATGTTAATTACATTATAATAAGACATTGAATGTAACATTTATGCTTAAGAAGAACAATTCCAGTAAGTTCATCTTTCAGAGAGTTGTAGGAGGTCTTGATCAAATTATAATTACATTTATTTTTTCATTACTAGTTAGAAATATGTTGAATTTTTCTTTCTTAATTGCAATTGTGCAAGTTCATTTACAACTGCAATTCATAAAGAATGTTGGTTTGAATGTTTGATGTGCTAACTTCCTTGTAATGACAGAGGACATCCAAGCTTTGGTCCCGTTCAGCACTCTACCTCTACAGTCCATTCCTGGTAGTTCTTCTATGCTGTTGAGTACCAGACTCACAGGTCTTCTTTTCTAGTGGCCATACTTAGCCAGCTTTCTTCTTTTGATGGAACATGGCAAACCTTCTTCTTCCTTAACTCCTGCTTTATCTCTGACCCAGATATTAATCTGCATAGTACCCATGTATGGTGCGTGTAGAACCTGACCCAAAAGTTATTGTTTCAGAACAACCAGCCAGTCGGAGTTCATACATGCAAGAGATGATGCTAGAACATCCTGACCCTGCGGACGACTCCCCTCCACACTCACTGACCAACAGGACAAAGGACAGTGAGTTTGTGCTGTCAGACAATGTGACACCAAGTGACAGTAAACAATGTGGTGACGTGTCATTAGTGGACAGTCGGTTTCTTTTGGCAACACCAACAAGACAGGGTGACGCCCCATCAACTGAGGTGTTGCAAAATGTCACACAAGAGAGTGAAGCTTGCTGGGATACAACAGCGAGCAGCCAGCGTCTGTCAAATGTAACAGAAGAACAGTCGGTGAATATAACCTGTCATGACAGTTCAAAGCGTGGTGACAGTCAACACGTTGGTCACACCGGAGTTGTGACACATGACAATTCTGTTCAACCAGACAGCTGTCAGAGGAAGAAGCCACCATCTTGTCAGAGTCTGAAGACAAAACCAGCCGACAAACAAACATTAGGTATACTCTATGTTCTACACAGGATAAACATGGGCGGTATTTATTTTCAATGAATATAAACAAACTTCCAAGTTTTGTCAGCATTTGTACAGGCATGAGAAGCACAATTTGCAATGACAAAGAATTTTAGAGATAGCTACCATAAAATAGCACATTTATACATGGAATTGTTTTCGCGAATTTTGTGCAACAAAATAAAATTTAGTTTAAAGGTCCCTTGATAATTTTATTTTTTTACTCGTCATTTCTGAATCTCTTTCCAAAATATATATGGAATATTGGATATATGGAACAGTTTGACCATATCCCAGCGTGTTCCTTATAGTGAGAGTCCACTGTATATGTTTTGTTCCAGGGTTGGAGTTTAACCCAGATTTAACTAGTTTTTCCCAGCCTGTGGGTGAAGCCCTGGATTTACTAGTTTAACCCAGGTTAAACCCAGGTTATACTGGGTTCCTTTACTGGGTTTTAAAAGCATTACACCCATCCCTGACACATCCATATTATGGTGTGTAAGTAGGAGGGTAAACAAGCTGGGGTAGGGGCGCAATGACATCTGAGGATAGAAATTCTGGGTAACCTTTGTGTATACATGTTTAAAATTCATTATCAAAACCACAACAGTTAAAAATAAAACTACATCCTTTGCTTGGAGACAACACCATCAGTTTATTGACTGTCTGTCAGGAGTGTAGGCACAACTACCCAGGCACTTGTCTCAGCATCGCTTTTTGTTGCAGATGTGACAGACACACAGACTATGAGATTGTTTGAGGCGCTAGCCAGTGATGATGTTGAAGACGACTCATATGAACAACTTTTCGAGAGGCTGAGGATCATGAAAGGTAGGGCAGATCTTGTCATCTTTTGTTTGTACAGTGAACTCCACTCAATATAACCTCTTAGACGCAGAGCAATTTGATTCTATTAAACAGCTGATTCAGTTAAGCAGCACAGTTTAATACAGCGGCAGTAGGGAATGATTCTGTCCCAACCAATATGTTCTACTAAACGGCAGATTGTGATATCCACTATTCTGCTAAAGTGGAGTCCACTGTAATATCTAGTATCTTTTATTTTATAACTTAGACAACTATATACAAGTACATTATTTGACTTATTAAGCCCTAAGCATACACACCCCCTTTTTTAATCAGCAAGATTCATAATTATTGTAATTTGACAAGTGTGGAACATCTGAAAAGTGTCACCATCTGGTGCTAAACAGATGGCAACACTTTTCAGTTGTTCTACACTAGTCACCAAATGACACCACTAGTGTTAAATTAAACCTTATTGTCTAGAAAACAAATTTAGGTGTATGCCTATAAGAAAAGATTCCTTTACATTTTTCCGTGGCCCATTATTTTTTCAGGTGTATTGTCTGCTTATTAGGTCGAACACAGTATTTTTTATTTCATAATTTTTAAACACCTATACAAGTGCGTGCGTGCGTGCGTGCGTGCGTGCGTGCGTAAATAAATAAAATATGCATATTTACTGTTGAAGTCTAGTCTAGTTACACACACATTTTAACAAAACCAAAATTGTAATAAAATTTTACCAAAAGGACGGACTGTTAGTGTTGAACTTGTATGTATTGAACCTGGATGTATCTGGCATATCCGGCATAGTCTGACCCATTGACCAACCATTTTGTTTTTCAGAACAAGCGAACACCCTTCCAGATACACAGAGGAAAGCCTATGCAGAACAGGTACTGTACCTAGCCAGTCTTTCTGGTATCCAATTAAACGCTCAGGCTGTCTGGAATGTACAACAATTGGTTAAAAATCCATCCTCAATTGATTTAGCCTATCGCGAATCCGGCTCATTGATGTCCAAATATGTAGTGTGTGAATAATTTAAATAACCGAAGTCGGTTTAATAAATAATACTGGATTATCCAAAATGGTAAACACTGCGGGTCAATGCCGATCATGGATGTTACTTCCATCCTCTTGTCGATCACATGACAAAGTTTAAAATTTTCACCAAGGGTGAAATTCATGAGTCTTCAGCATTTCCATTTTCACTTCAATTAATTTTTAACCAAACATTAAGTAATTTAATAGTTTGTCTGATGATTTCACAAAAACTACATACAAATGGTGCACAAACTAGTTAGCATGTTGCAGTGGATACTAGATAGGTCTGATATTGTGCAAAATGAATTTGAAATGAGACTAGCAAGAAAATTTAATTGAGGAGGGACCTTCAGGGGGAGGGAGACGTGGCAGCTGGATATGATTTTTTTTAGTTGCATAGTTAGTGCATTTTGTTATGCCCAAACTGTAGAGTGGGTTTACTGAATAAAATATTGAACACTGCTGCCAGACCCCCGTTTCCATGGCAACAAACAAAATGGCCACCATGTGAAGGAATTATAGCCCATCTAATTTGTTATGCCCAAACTGTTGAGTGGGTCTTACTGAGTAAAGCATATTGAACATTTTGTTGCCAGCCCTCCTGTTTCCGTGGCAACAAACACAATGGCCAACATGTGAAGGAATTCTAGCCCATCTAAAAAATTACAACACTTAAAAAGTAATGGATATTTTATCATAATACTTTGTCATTGTTGGCTTACTTAACTCTAAAACTTCTTTTTAAAACAATTCCTATATTATGAATGTTTTTCTTCATCTGAATTTTCAAAGTTATGATATTCTAAATGCATCATTGTTGACACATTTTTATACACTACCCCAAGATATTGCACAAAACGAAAACAGGTTTAGACAATTTTTGGACAATATGCCGGTGAACACAACAATCCAAACCAGATAACCACATCGTTTTTATTTCCAAAGTGTTGTACTTTCTCGTTGCCAAATTATGATTTCTTGTAAATGGCCATCAAAGATTGAATGATGGCATTGATTACATGGTAGTTGCAAGCTTTATCCATGAATAAAACTAATTTAGAGGTATGTCATTGTTATAAAGTGAACTTTATTGATTGTAAACATACAAAGCTATTGGAATACGGAGGAAACTCATGTTGAGTATGTTTTTCAAGCTCTAGCTGCCATGTTTCCCCTTTACTGATATGTAGCTAGTTGACGATTAATTTTTAGATCTTGAAATACATTTAAAATAACAATGTTATACTTCATGTTTTAGTCTTTATTGCTGTAGTATATTTACTGTCAGAAAATCAATAAAATGGGAATTTGACAGTTCAGTAAATAATTCTGTGAAAAAAGTTATATGGCCAAACCTATTCAAACGACCACCTGCATTTAAGCGAAGCAAAAGTCATGGTTTTGGGGCTACGCTCTTAAAAGGGATAATACAAACTAACCATGTGCAGCTGAGATAAGAATATCACTCCAGTGGTTTACTCAGAATGTGTTCTTTTCTCCGGTTTACTGAGCGCTGACATGTTAACCAGCGCGACTGATAAGCCCATGTGCAGTTTTATGAAATCGGGTAACCTAGACTACTTGTGATGTATTAAATGATGCCGGTATACACAGACCAAAGCAGTCTCAATTAAATAGGGTAATATATCAGAAAGAGGGATAGTTTAGTAAACAAAGGCCAAAATATGTTACAGAAGTTGAGTTTGGACGCTAACAGCATGACCATATCCTATTGGCAAGTATAACAATAGGTGTATACAAGTATATTTTCATTTGGTGAGTGAATATTGGGAGAATATGGCACCCCGATATTGAGTTATCTAGCAGTGTGGAACATCCATGACTTTTGAGATCACCTGTCAATAACGACTACAGTCAACTCCTGAAGATACAACCTGTATTAAGAGACCATCTGTGACCAGTGTTAAGATATGACCTGTATTAAGAGACCAGCTGTGTTAAGAGACCACTTTTTTACCACCATTGAGTGGTCACTTAAGACAGGTTTGACTGTATTTCCTCTTCAGAGGAGAAACTTTATTGGTCGGTCTTTAATTGCAGTATATAGGGGTTTTTACATGTCATAAAACTAGAATCGTGTATTTTTGAAAATAGATGAGATGAAGGACCATGTATGGATATTATTATTAACCAACCATTATCTTATTCATATGATATGGGAGACTGGGGCTAATTGTAGGGGACTTGTAGCAAAAACAGCATATTTCATGATTGCCGTTCGGATTTTTAACTGCTTAAAACTTTTTTAATGCCAACAAACCACAAATGTCTCCCGCAGGTAGCAAGTGCATAAATAAATGTTTGATGCAATACACATTTGCACAGCGATACATTTTGATACATACATGAGGTCTCCTAAAGTGTTACAATTTACCCTGACGTGGGACAAGTTGTTGCAGCCAGCAGGACAAATTGCAATATTTAAAATATGTTTTACCATTGGGGCAAATGTAACATACCAGTATAAGAAATGAGTGGCATTCAATTGTTTTAATACCTATCTAGGATATATGACCAGCTTATAATACTTAATAATGCACTCTACCTAAAACAATTAGCTAAAAAGAAATGGATAGATTCCCTATTGGAACACCGTACAAACACTATAATTAACAAAATCATGTTAATTACAAAATGTTTATTAATCGTCATTCAATTTACAATGGATGGCACTTTCCCAACACAATGCCTCCCTGAGTGACATTTTTCGCGTGATAACGCAATGTCACAATTTGTCCAAGAAAATGTCCCAACACCATGTCGTTCACAACACCTGTGATGACATAAACCATACTAAAAACAATGCTTAATGGCCTACACAGTTAGAGCTATATACATTCATGACCAGAACTACCAAGGAAAGGCCAGCATAGGATATCATATGCACACAAACCCTTAACAACTAGGCATAGTGACAGTTGATCATATTACCGTTTTTTTCTTCAAAATTACATAGGTTCACCTTATCAATGGGTTCACATGATATCACACGTGATGGGCTTAATACAATTCATGAACATGCTGCTACCCTGCAAAGTAATTTTTATTAGTACACCCTGTAATTTTTTTTGTAGGGCTTCCGTTAAAACTTACCCATGTAACAACTTGCCCCAGTCTCCCCTACGAATAAATGCAGTTTTGCAATGTCGTTCAGTTAACTAGTGGAAATCGAGCATCACAGACAGTTCAGACTATTCTGGCTGTGTTACAAGCTGGTCTGGGGTGAAATACTTTTGAAAGTATTTAAATCCAAATATTTTGTTTCTTATGAAAAGTACTGAAATAAACCAAACATTTGCCTCAGCAAATGTTTAAAATAATAAACAGGAATTGAAAAACTGCATACTTCTCAATATTTTTGTTTTGCCAAAGCAACATACAACTGCTGTGACATTGTTGATTGGTAGTACGTGGTGTCCAGGAGAATAGGGCATCTAATATAGTTTGAATGCATTGACTATTTGACCTACAGTAAGCTTAGCACCATTTTCCTTATTGGTGGTCAAATAATATGTAGTGAACTAATGTCTCTGTTTGTCAACAGGTGGCGCTGTCATTCTTGAAGGCGATTGGTGGAGACGATGAGATCGATGGACTGTGTGAGAGCGACTGAATACTATTAGTCTAGCATGGGAGGTCTTCCATGCTTTCTATAAATAAAACGCACCGATCAGTTAGGATATATAACATTATTTTCCCGCCCCTAACTGTAGGGGGAATAATGTGCAATAAACAGTGATGCTTATTATGTTGAGTGGCTACATTGTTAGTGGACATCTGGAGCAAGTGCTCACTTCTGCAGTAGGCAAGAAATTAGGAAGAACTTCTGAACATCCATTTCTATTGGATCTGTTGCTGTATCACGTCATCATCTTTAAACGGACTGGTTTTTTTTATACAAAATTGTGGTTCATTAAAACAATTTTATTTGCAGTTGAACTGTTATGTTAGACTATATTCAGTAGATCTAGGTCATGCTATATAGGTCATGCTATATAGGTCATGCTATATAGCATGATTTATGATATGAATTGTCAAACTGTTCCTTTAAAAAATCCAAAAGTAATTATTTTCACTTCCTTTGTATCCTGTACAGTTGTATAATGAAGTTGACGTCAACAACATTCACAATTTATTAAATATTTGTATTGCTGTAGTTTTTCACTTGCAGGTAAACCTGTACATAATGTATACATAATTTACATGTAATATGCAAACATTTGGATATAATCATTTTGTACAAAATATGATGTTATACCTCAATGCTCAGAGTACATAATCATTAATGTCAAAAAGAGTGTTGTACAGTTGAATGCAATTATCTACTAACAAAGCTTGTATATAAGTCAGTACTTATCTACCAATAAATAACATTAATTAATACCACTGGATGACGTACAAAAATTATCTCGTGGTACACCTTATGAATAGAAAATACAGAGCCCATATTAATAGTCCTACTAATAAATAACATGGCTCACCTTTTGAGACAATTATATAAAAAGTATGCTGTACTAGTATAACTGTACATAACTATCTACCAACACATATCATGGTACACCTTTTATAAATGAGCAGAATTAGTAGTTATCTTCTAAATCAAGCACTGTTGACAGAGAGGAATGCATTACCACTAAATGTATACAATACGCAGAGACACAGACTTGCTTGATGAACATAAATAGTTCCACAAAGTTATGTAATGTAATACAAATCATAATAGTTTTGATGAAGTCCGTCATTTGTGAAAATGCAAATTATCTGGGTGGATGATGAAAGTAGAGTGACCAGTTGCTCTGTGATAATTACATGGCCATGTCCAAAGTGAAATCACTAGTTATGCAAACAAATTATCAACATATAACCGAGTCATCTCGAGCAGTTAAACATATTCTATGAAACTCTAATAATGTCAAAATAATATCATTGAAAGACTATAATGTTGTAGTATTTATAATTTTATATTTACTAAAAACAAATACATTAATTTTGAGCCTGTTCCTTATCAAAAGTTGCCATTTGTTTTGAGTGCATCCCCGTATCATCGGTTGTTACAATGAATATTTATAGAATAGTCCACAGTGCAGCGCCAGAGAGAGAAAGAGAGTGTGTGAGAGCGACAGAGAAAGGGGGGGGAGAAGAGGAAGAGATAGGGGGAGAGAGTGAGAAAGTGAGAGGGGGAGATAGAGAGTGGGGAAGGTAGAGAGGGAGGAGAGAGAAATAATAAGAGTAAGAGTGAGTGGAGAGAGAGAGGGGGGAATAAGAGAGAGAGAGGGGAAGTAAGAGAGAGAGGGGGAGTAAGAGAGAGAGAGAGGGGGGAAGATTTAGTGTATGAGTGAGAGGGGGAGAGAGATAGAGAGGGAGAGTAAGAGAGGGAGAGAGATAGAGTATGTGTTAGATAGAGAGATTGGGGAAGGGAGGGGGAGATAGATAGTGAGAATGAGAAAGAGAGGGGGGAGGGAGGGATGGGGGAGTGAGATAACGAGAGACAGAGAGAGGGAAAGGGAGAGAGGGAATATAGACAGACAGACATGTGCTGACAGGCAGACGTGCAGAGAGACAAGACATATACAGATATGTGCCGACAGATTGATAAACAGAGAGGCAAACGTGCATCAGCTCATTTATACTAAATATTTGTCTTTTACACACACAAACACATGCAAACACACAATCAGCACACCCGCAGAAGTTTAAGCAATAAACATTCAATATGCCTCCATGAAAACAATGCCTAATATCAAACTACAGCCAAACTTCTAGGGGGTAGATAGCTATGTAGACAAGGGCATGACAGTGCTGACTGACATCTGGAAAGCAAAACTCTAACAATACCTGTCAAGATTTATTTATTCATGACATACAATGCTATTAGTTAGTAACTGTCTTTTCATTGCTTTTACATTGCCAGCTGTGGATGACATTTTCATAATTCCATTTACTATTCAAATAGACAAGTAATAGGGAGAGTGACAGCGTGCAACCTCACTGTTTACAGTGATCGAGTTCGCATAGAGGCAGAGGGAGGGGAGGGAGAGGGGGAAGGAGGGAGGGATATAGAAACAGACAGACAGACTGACAGATATGCTGACAGGCAGATGGATAGGCAGATATGGAGACACACACACACGCACGCACACACACACACACACACACACACACACACACAAAGATATGTGCCGACAGACTGATAAACAGACACATGAGCCTATTTATACTAAATGTTTATCTTCTACACATGAATGCATGCAAACACACACACGCACATGTTTATGCGATACATGTACAGTACACCTCAATGTAAACGGTGCTTAATATCAAACTACAGCAAAACATAGAGGGGGTAGATGGTTGTGTAGACATGGACGTGACAGTGCGGACATCGAGTGAGAAAAATGCAAACAATACATTTCAAGATTTATTTATTCATGACATAGAATGCCATTAGTTACTGCTTTTACATTGCCAGTTGTGGATGACATCTGCATAATTGCGTTGTTGCTATTTATTATTCTACTAAATAAGTAATAGTGGTTGTGCACAAAGACTAGACAGGGACGAGGGTGGCAATGTGCAACTTTACTGATTACAGTGAATGAGTTAACGTAACTGGTCACTTCTGGAAAACATGAGTATCAAAGGATGGAAAGCAATGGTGACTTAGAAAGTGGTAACATTGAGTCAATTGTGATAGTGTGCATCGTTAAAATACCAAAGAAAGTTGACCTTACAGAGTGCGGGAATTGGAGAGGAATTACTTTGACATTTGTTCATTGTAAAGTATTTGGAAGAGTACTCATTGACAGAATAAGAAATGGAGTTAATAGCAAGTTGAAAGATAAAGAAGCAGGTTTCAGAAGTGGGAGAGGCACAGTAAAACATATTTATTTTGCGAAATATTAGAACAGGTAGTGGAATGGCAGGCAACTCTATACATCATGTTTGTGGACTTTGAAAAAGCGTTTGACTCGGTGCACCGAGAGTCAATGAAAAATTATGGAGAGCTATGGAATTCCACACAAGATAATCCACATGGTTCAGATGTTATACAAAGATAGTGAATGTGCAGTGTTAGACGAGGGTGAGGAATCTGAGTGGTTCAAGTTGAAAACCAGAGTTATACAAGGATATGTAAATGACTGGATTATCTTCTTGAAGGTAGTGGACTGGATAATGAGAAACACAACAGCAGGGAATAAAACAGGGATAAGATGGAACTTCACGTCAAAACTAGAGGACCTGGACTTTGCCGACGACATAGCACTCATGTCATCATGCTACACACACATGCGAACAAAGACTACCGGTACAACTGAATCAAATTGCAGCAAGGACAGGACTAAAAATAAATAAAAAGAAAACTCAAGTATTAAGGATAAAGAGCAAGTGCGAAAACAGAATACTAATTGATGATCAAGAGCTAAAGGAAGTGGACAAGTATAAATACCTGGGTGCTAACATCAGTAAGCAAGGAGGAGGCGGTGATGACATTGTTAACAGAATTCGTAAAGCTGGGGTATCCTTCATGAAACTGGAGTTCAAATATACACACACTGAGATCTAAATTGAGGCTTTTTAACAAACTTGTTAAACCAGTGTTGTTGTATGGAAGTGAAACATGGAAAATTAACGGAGACAACAGAAACTTAGATGCATTTTTTTCAAGTGCTTAAGACGAATCATACAAATTTGATGGCCATACATTGTATTAAATCGAGATATTCTTGAAATGGGTAGGACATATCCTATGAATGGACAAGAACAGCAAATGTGAGATGGCAATGACCTAGACACCTGAAGGTAGAAGAAAGGTTGGTCGACCAAAGAAAACATGGCGATCAACTATTAAAAATGAAAGACGCATACTGGGATGGAACAGCTGGAACGAAGCCAGACGTGTAGCAGCTGACCGAGCGAGCTGGAGGAGATGACCTTCGGCCTTATGGGCCACTGGGCCCGAAGAGGATAGGTGAGATAAGGTGAGTCTACACTGCCAGTTGCATGCGGATGACATCGGTACAATTAAAATAGACAAGAAGTAGGATGCAAAGACTACACAGGGAGGGTGACAACATTAACTTAACTGTTACAGTGAACGAGTTAACACGACTGGTCACTTGTGGAAAAACACAAGTATCAAAGAGTGGAAAGCAATGGTGATTTTGAAAGTGGTGGCATTGAGTCACTTTTGCTAGTGTCAGAGTGACTGCATCTCGGAAGTGTCTGCTTGAGTCACTTGTGTAAGTATCAAAGTGACAGTCTCGCAAGTCTATGCATAAATCACTTGAGGGAGAGGCAGAGAAAGATAGAGTGATGGAAAGAGGGGTAAGGAGTGAGAAGGGGATGGAGTGAGAGAGGGAGGGAGGGAGGTAGTTAGGTAGGTAGGGAGGGAGGGAGGGAAGGAGAGACACAGACATACATACATGTGATGACAGGTAAAACACAGGCAGACATGTAGAGAGACTGTTTCACAAGTCTACGCCTAAATCACTTGAGAGAGGCAGAGAAAGAGAGAAGGGGAGAGAGTGGTAAGGCGAGAGAGAGAGGGAGTGAGAGACATAGACAGACATGTGCTGACAGGCAAATAAACTGCCAGAAATGCAAACAGATAAAAATATATGCCGACAGACTGATAGAGAAATGTACATGTACATGAGCTGGGTGTTAGGCTCCCAGGGAGGATGTGGGACTGGCTTAGGCAGGATTGTAAGTGAAATATTTGGAGGGGAAATACACGAATGGATATAATAGGGGGAAGGTAGTGATGTAGTCGACACACAGCCAGGCGGGCAGCCACAAGCAGACCTTATCATGTCAGTCAGTCAGTCTGACAAAGATATGTGCCGACATACTACAGCCAAACTTAGAGAGGGTAGATAGTTGTGTAAACTCTAACTCTGTGTAAATTCTAACAATGCATTTCAATATCTATTTATTCAGGATATATAATGCCATTAGTTAGTTACTGCCTTCTTTTCATTGCTTTTACTTTTTTATACTATATTTACTACTCAAATAGACAAGTAATAGTTGTTCACAGACTACACAGGAAAACACGAGTATCAAAGAGTGGAAAGCAATGGTGATTTGGAAAGTGGCGGCATCGAGTCACTTGTGCTAGTGTCAAAGTTACTGCATCTCGCAAGTGTCTGCTTGAGTCACTTGTGATAGCGTTAGAGTGACTGTGTCATACAGGTGTCTGCTTGAGTGAGGGGGTGGGAGGGAGGTAGGAAGGGGGAGGGAGTGAGGGAGGGGGAAGACTGATAAACAGAGAAAGACATATACGAGGTAATTTATACTAAATATTTTTTCTTTTACAACCACGTACAGGTTTATGTGACCTCCATGAAAATGGTGCCTAATATCAAACTACAGCCAAACGTAGGGGGGTAGCAAAACTCTAACAATAGTTTTCAAGATTTTTTTATTCATGGCATACAATGACATTAGTTACTGCCATCTTTTTGTTACTTTGACATTGAAATTGCCAGCTATGGATGACATCAGCATAACCGTAGTTGTACACAAAGACTACACAGGGAGGGTGACAACATGCAACTTCTTGCAGTGAATGATTTCATGCAACTGATCACTTGTGGAAACCATGGGGATCAGAGTGGAAAGCAATAGTGGTTTAGAAAGTCATTTGTATTAGTGTCAGAGTGCCTGCATCTCGCTGTGTCTCACAAGTTTCTGCTTGAGTCACTTGTGTTAGTGTCAGAGTGATTGTGTCTCACAAGTATCTGCTTGAGTCACTTGTGTTAGTGTCAGAGTGATTGTCTCACAAGTTTCTGCTTGAGTCACTTGTGTTAGTGTCAGAGTGATTGTGTCTCACAAGTTTCTGCTTGAGTCACTTGTGTTAGTGTCAGAGTGATTGTGTCTCACAAGTATCTGGTTGAGTCACTTGTGTTAGTGTCAGAGTGATTGTGTCTCACAAGTATCTGCTTGAGTCACTTGTGTTAGTGTAAGAGTGATTGTCTCACAAGTTTCTGCTTGAGTCACTTGTGTTAGTGTAAGAGTGATTGTGTCTCACAAGTTTCTGCTTGAGTCACTTGTGTTAGTGTCAGAGTGATTGTGTCTCACAAGTATCGGCTTGAGTCACTTGTGTTAGTGTAAGAGTGATTGTGTCTCACAAGTTTCTGCTTGAGTCACTTGTGTTAGTGTAAGAGTGATTGTGTCTCACAAGTTTCTGCTTGAGTCACTTGTGTTAGTGTAAGAGTGATTGTGTCTCACAAGTTTCTGCTTGAGTCACTTGTGTTAGTGTCAGAGTGACTGTGTCTCACAAGTTTCTGCTTGGCATTGGTCTTCACTGGCCTTGTCTACCGCAGTTTTCTCAACAATGTTTTCTTTGCCCACATTCATCTAACTACTTCTGCAGCCCCAGCAGAGGTCTGCAAATCTGAAGAATTTTTCTCTGAAGTACCATTTGTTGCACTTTTAGTCTGTCCTGAAATATGCTCGACTGAAGTGTCAACACAACTGTCATCTTTGGCAACTGAAGCGTCAGGGCAGTCGTCATTGTGATCACTTTCAAGGGCATCCAGAATTTCCTCCTCGGTCTGCATGGTGGTGCCATCTGTTGTGCATTTATATATGGCTCTATCCTGCACACCAGTGTTCTCAATAACTGCATGGTCCTTGTCTGACATCTTTCCTTCTTTATCTCCCACTTGAGCACCACCATCACAAGAGTCTGATACATGTGTGTTCATATCGACATCTGTTGTCACGGCAACAGTTGTTATGGCAATATCTGACACTGGCTGGTGACACAGTGGTGTAGATGCTGTCACTGTCGGCGTAACGGCATCACCTTCGGAAGTCTCTCTGGTCACCTTCATGGCTGGCTTTGGAGAAACTGAAATGAAAAGTCATTCGGTATTTGTTAACATGTCTATGAGCAACCTTTCGAGCAGTCAGCACTTGTGCTGCACATAGAAAGTATATAGTTACTATAAACACAGAAAACATTATGGTAATAAAATAATAAGGCACCATCTAAAAATATGACATTTCATACTAAATAAGTTTAGTTTCATTGGCGGGGGGTTAGCATTGTAAATCGATGCATTAAAAAAAAATATATTGTTTATTTTCTGATCCCAATTCATAATGATGAAAATGGAACATCAAAGTCTGCTACCACTGTGTCAGTGTGTGTCTGTCTGTGTGGTAATGGAAGGGTAGAACATGAAGAACAAGGACATTTTCACATATATGTATTCACAGGTCGATGTAATTCAAAGTTTCATGTAGGGGGAGGGAGTAAAGGGAGGTCAAAGGTTAAGTGACATTGGCTATGTGTGGTGCCACACATCAATACTTTGGCATGGCCCCTAAACCAACTCATTAACAGCCTCTGCTGTTTAAAACCACATAAACCCACAGTAACTAAGGGGCCATTCACAACTGTCGTCATTTACCATTCACCTTTACAAAGCGCACTAAAGGTCAGCTTACTAATTTTTTATTGGCAGTTGCATTCGAAATACGACTACTGTTGCATCATGCAGCGAAATGCGGTTAACTAGTATGGAACTATTATTGTTTTAAATTAACCAGTCTTGGCACTGTAATACAGTCTGACATCTTGGAAATTCACTACTTTGTTGAAAACAATTATCAATATAACATGGAATTTTTAGAAAAACACAAAACATAATTATTGGAGATAAATGTTTGTAAACATGTTCTGATGGTCATTATTGTATGTCCTGTACACATGCATTGTGTCATAACATTGTTACATCGATAATATTTTTAAATCTGGACACTTTAAAGTAGTAATTTGGAGAGGGGTATGATAATTAGTACACTTTATGTGAATAGGTAAATAGCGACAATTGCGAATGACCCCTAAAATTACATGTGGTGACCAAACTTCCACACACAGAAACATCAATAAACAGCCGACTCATAACTACTGGATCCTGATGTGTCTGCCCAGCAAGTCCTGATCATTGCTGCAAACAGAATATTTTCATGTATCTTGGAATATTTGTTGCCTTAAAGGTACCAAATTTAAATTTGAATGTTTAGGTCTGAATATCATGCCTATATAATTATAGTCAAACTCCCCACCAGTGGCACCACATAGTGAATGTAATGTAAGTCACTCACGATTTCACTACTGCTACAAGTTACATTTCATGTGCAGATTCTGCACATCGTCATTTCATTTGGTAAACTCAATAAATCAATAACTCAATAAATTTAACAATTTAAATTGCATACAATTGTGGATAGTGTTTGTGCTGAAAACATGTATAGGAACAAAATAACTTTCGTTTTCATTTGAAACTGTGTTACGCAGTCAAATGCAGTTGCAATGACGTAAACAACAATCACGTTGCTCAGCCAACACATCACTCCGCATTGTCCATTTTTAATTTATAATTACGTTGTGGCAGTGGTGATATGCTGAGTGGTGCCACTATGTGTGTGGTCAATAGTGCTTGTGGAGAGAATGTAATTTTACGTGAGTAAATGATATGTCCATCACATGATCCCTAGATGCCCGACAGCGATAATCTGTCCATTGGAAATCGTTGACAGCTGTTCATGACCTTGGCAAGATCAATATTCATAAACATAAATCGGTCAAATTATAAAAAAAACAGTGGTTCATTAAAACATACTTTGGCAGTCAAGATAGATTTAGATTATCAGGTCCGCTGTTAGGGTTTTGAAAATGGGGGGTTGGATGTTACAGAACATGATTTTTACAATAAAACTGTAACAACATCTGTTTTACAGAAAATGTAACAAGACTTACGAAGAGATGACACAGGCACACCCAATCGCGCAGCTCTCTTCTGTACAGCTAACTGCTTGTTTCTTTCTATGCGTGCAAGCTGCTCTGGCGTCATCGATATCTAAAAGCCAACAAAGAAAAATTGCGGACAACTATGGATGATGCCTTAACAACATGATGTATACACTGTCTAATACTTAATATTGCAATTTCGCTTCCATAATTTTTATTTTATACATGAAAAATCACGCAAAAAAGAATGTCACACAATGTGAAAGTTCGTATTGTTCCTGTGAACTTATGAACTCAAAAACCCATCTGCAATGTGTTACCACAAACCATACCAGATGAACAATCTAAACATATCGAGAAATTAAACTCAGTGGCTTGGCCTGGCTTCTGTGCACAGAAAAACCAACATTTTTATTTGATTATTCCCCACATCAAATTGCTTTAACAGCTACTTAAAAAGTAATACAATGTTTGTATTAATAATAACATCTTAAAACAAGATGATTGTATTAAAATATATTTTTCTCTCTTGTGTAAATATAGAAAATAGCTGTTTGAGTTTGGCCAAGTCAATGTCACACATCAGGACATTTTTTTAAATAAAAACTGATGGAAAATTATGAATAATGTATTTCATAGAAACAGTCTGGTATTTCGTTGTTATTATTTTTACCTGTGATCCAGCCGTTGTGGTGTATGGGGTGTTCTGAGGTGAAAGTCCTGTAGATGATCTAGTCGGGGACGCAGCACCTGCAGATTTGCTTGGGGTTCCATCGGGTAACTGCCTAGGACTGGACTCAAGAGACGACGAATCGGCTGCAGATGTGAGTGGGTGGTTTCCTGCTGTCCCACCAGGGGTAGTTGTTTTTAGCTGCGCTACCTGTTGGCGTTCCTGCCGAAGCATTTCTTCGTAGGCTTCCTCAACGTCCATGGTTGAATCTTGGGCCTGAAGAACAAAATATACACTCACAGTTCACATGATTTTGCAACATATATCAAAAATTATTATTTTCAAACTCATTTAGCTCTATGTTCAATCAGAAAATGTTACATTTGCCAACAAGACTAATTAAATCACTGCGTCTCCTTCGAAAATTAACTATTCACACCCTTATTTGTGTTATATTTTTAATATCTATACTTGCACATACTCAGTTGTTGAGTGACATGTATATGGGCCAAATAAAGAACATCTGTCTGTGTGTCTGTCTCTGTGTACATTTCTGAGTCGGGAACTCAAACGTGAAAATGGGAACCCAAGTTGGCGACTTGGAAATACAACTTGTATGGTGTCATGAACTCGTATTCATGATAAATGCAAGCGCATTGAAATGCAGCATAAATCCTGATTAAGTAAAATCACCACACATGGAGTATAACAAGATTTAACAAGATTGCCATCCAAGGCAAAGGCCCAGATGGCAAGTGGACAAGGAAGTCATTGGTTTATTGAGAATTCAAAATTTTTTCATCTATGTGTAACCAGCCCTCCTGAGATGTGTCAACCTTGTCTTTAAAAATAGCCACGCTGCTAGCATTTACACAATCTGTAGATCATTTGTTGTATGCGGAGTCTTAACAAGTATTAAATTGGATCTTACATGGTTAGAGCCTCGAAAAAGTCTTGCAAATGTCTTAAATTGGAAGGAATTTTTAAAGAAATGTCTTAAATTTGATTTCATCAAACTAGGCCCAGGCCCTGTGCTATGATTCGACAGGTGGAATAGACTGTGCATCGCTATGATTCGACAGGTGGAATAGACTGTGCATCGGTGAGTGATAATTTTCTTTCATCAAACAATACAGTTTGAACACCAAATAAATAAATGGCTCATAGGTGTACGAACAACATTTCTTTGCTATTTTGTACTGAATTTGTCAGGGAAAAGGTCTGAAATTGTACTGTATTATCAGCCTAAAGCCGCACCTACAGCTTTGTATATGTTTAATCAAAAACATTTTTCTGAATAAAATGTAAAATTTACCACATCTGTGCCGCCACCAGCGTCATTGTCTTCATTCCCGCTCCCATCTTCGTTATTGTTTGGGTTCCCTGTGAAATCCTCGCCTGCTATGGGCATGTCCAGTCGGATACGCTTAATGCACGTCTAGAACAAATCACATATATTCATTCATTGTTCTGAAATAAACCCCTATAGGCAGTCAGCTCCGTCATTGCTGTCGCACACACTACCTACTCGGCGCCTCTTCAAGTATATACTGATAAAAAGTAATAATTTACTATCCTGCAGTTTGTAACGTCATCTCCCAAGGTGGAGTGAGTTAAAACTTTTGTATGTACAATAATATTGTGCAGTTAAGGGTTAAAAAAGGCTTTTACGATTACTTGATAACTTTGAGGGCAGCCTTCTGCTGTGACAATGAAGGTAGGCAAACAGATGCGAACTAGTCCATGGTGAATGTTAAAAAAACAGAGTGGCCTCTCTGATGCAACGTCTGGTGTGTAGTATATTCCACACGAGGTTAACACACATGGCAGTGGCACTTGAAGTTCTCCGATAGTCACCAGTGACAAAACGAGCTGCGGAACGCTGCACTTGTTCAACTTTCTAAATGTTTGTCTTGGTTTGGGGTGACCAGGCATAAGTAGCACACTCACGTTCTCTTGATTTGGCCTAGCGTCTTTCTGTCTTTGTTTTGCACTTTGTTAACGTGCGGCTGCCATGATAACTTCATGTTGATGGTAATTCCCAGGTAGTCCTGGTTGTCAGTCTGTGGGATCTGTTGGTCATCCATATAGTAATCATATGTTGATGGCTTCCTCTTGGTCATAACTGACAGCACAGCGCACTTGGACACATAAAAATCCATCTACCACATCTTTGCCCAGTGGTGGAGTTTGTTCAGGTCAGATTCAAGTGCCCAGTGGTCAGCCTCTCATGCACCCAACCATAAAGTAGCTCTGGTCACCGCCCTCTGACATCAGAGAGGAGGGTGGGAGAAAGAACCAGAGGGTCAGAGACAGAGACAACCACTCCGTGAGTCCATGGTAGGTTACACACTAACAGTGCACCCATCAACTTTTGGTATAAAATTTAAAAGAAATATAGGAGTTCAGGAGTAAAAAAATTAAGAATAACTCAAATAATATACAGCTGTGGGTATATTTTAACAAAATAGAGCATTATTTCAGGTGACGCCATCTACAGGATTGAAATAACGCAAATTAACAGACTAACACTATGTCATGAAAATTGCAGATTATGCCAATCTATTTATGGTATCAGAATAAGATCGTCATCCGTAGGTGGCCGCCGACATGTAGATTTCTACTGCAAAAATTATTTTTAATTGATGAATCGCAAGAAACCTCAAAATTTCCACAATTATTAGGAAAATATAGGAATTATAATTAAAATATAGAAATACATAGAAACACTGGGCACCTCGCATTTATCCAGTGTAGGATAATTTACTTCCCGTGGCAGACACCAGACAGAAGAAACTTACAGCTTCTTAGTGTCTCATCCGAGACACAGGCAAGTGGGGTGAATGAAATTGTCGAAGCTTTGAAATGGCAGCAGGATTCGAACCCTGGTCCATTGACAGTGTTACTGCACTCCAGATATCATGTCTTCTGTGTGGGACAGTTTACGTGCAACCGATTTCACAAAATTATTGTGGTCTATCCCCACGGAAGTGGGTCACCTGTCCCTCAAGAACTTGTTGAAAGGAAATCCAGATCTATTCCACTGATTCCCAAGTGGTAATAAACAAATCAGTTGAAGTCGCCAGAATTACATAAAATTACACCAACAGGCAGAAATGTATGATTAAACTGCGCAGTTGGTGCTGTAAAAGCCAACTTGAACCGATCAAAAACAGGTGAGTGAGTGTATGTTCTGGAGGACAAACATAAGCTACGAAAGAAAGAAAAGAACGCGACTACAAATGCACAGAGTATTCAATGCGGGGAAGAGAGCAGTGTTCCGCAAAAGAAATTTAGTAATTGATGGCAGGTGGCTGGCGCACTGCCTTACAATAACAACTTTCTTCTAGAGCACCCCGGCTATTGACTTGCCCCAACTAAGGTGTTCACTTCGAATCCAGCTGTCTCAGTTACTCCATCCTTGTTGACATTCTCTTGTTTGATATGTTACATTTTGTTTTATTGTTGAATGTGTGGTTTCAAGGTTTGTGAGGCTGTACCGGTCACCGTCATTAATATATCAGATATGCTGCATGGACTGGTTAAATAAGTCAGTACAGAATGTTGGGTTAAGTACGTCAATTATTATAGCAAAGCTGAGAGACTGGTCTACTAAATATGTGGGGAAAATTGCTAATATCTTACCATTCTTTAAATTGACCAGCTAACTGAGGAATATCAACTCCGAAGAATCAAATTCACAGAACTTCTAAAAACACACAATTTAATGCCTTGCCTAGACAAAGGGCTATCTAAGGTGACTAAATCATTAAATTGCAAATACTATGATCTGACGGAATTTAACGAAACAAGCTACATTACAGATGGACTAATAACAATTATACATATCAACCCACAAAGCTCATTCAAAAACTATAATTTACTTAAAGCACATCTTGACTCAGTAAACATCAAACTTGATGTAACTACGACAACTGAGGCAGAGATAAATAACTTGGATAGATGTGCAAATATATTTAAACCGTATAAATTCTACTATCACGGACCTGTAAATCGTAACAAAACATGGAGTTGCTTTATATATTAAAGAGGACTCATATGTCTACGAAAGACAGGACTTAGTACTTGTGGATAACTGGAGGTTGGACAATGTTTGGCTTGAAGTTATAAAAAATTATACAAGTTTATTAATAATTGGGAATGCGTACACATACCCTAATTGAAACACTCAGGCTATTTCCGACCTTACTGGCATAAACATGTCTATCATCAAATAGGAGGGTAAAATCTGTATTATTTGTGGAGATATCAATATTGACCTATTACATCAGGAATCATGTCAAACGAAGGTATACACAGATACCTTAATTAAGGAAAACCTGCTACCGTGCTTTACACTACCTACAAGAATAACAGACCACTATGCTACTCTCATTGACCATATTATCATACCGACGTTTAAAATGCAATTGACATAATATCAGGCAACTTGTTTGTAGACATATCTGATCACTCATCTAATTTCATCAGTATGAAAGGTACATCTAAGACTAGTCACACAGTGAACGTCCTAAAGTCAGGAGTTTCAGTGAACACAATATTTCAAGTTTTATCCATGAACTAGAAAACATAACTTATATATATATATCAACAAGCCAAATCATAATAATAAAATACTATATCGGCAGTATAAGCTCACAGCTACCGTACGGCATGCTGAGAATTCAGTATAGTAATTTACTCTTACAAGCGAAGCATTCTACCACGGACTAATGGAAGATATAACAATCTTATAATAAGGGGAAACAGGACACTACCAATGTGAAAAAGCATGTTATGAATGACACTGATGTAAATGGCAATGAAAGTATTGATAAAGCGATGGACCAATACTTCGCGACAGTTGGTAAAGAAATGTCAAAGTCATGTAATCATAGTAAGGAATATAGGCAGTTTCTAATTGCTCCAACTAATAATACTATGTTCCTCTCACCAGTCGGCCAACAGAAAGTGATAAATGAAATAAACAGACCAGCTATTTCTAAAGTGTCAGGAATTGACAACTTTCCATCAAACATTGTAAAACTGTCGTGTAATTTCATTTATACGCCATTGACGTATATATGCAATGTGTCGTTCTCTGAGGCCACAGTTCCGCATGCAATAAAGGTGTCAAAAGTAATACCCGTATTTAAGAATGGAGCAATGTGTCTACCTGGTAACTATTGACCAATTAGTTTGATGAGTGTCTTCAATAAAATCCTTGAGAAGTTAATGTTATTGAAGAGGTTAGTAGATTTTCTGGATAGTAATAACGGTTTATCTAAACATCAGTTTGGGTTTCGCAAACACCATTCTACCACATTAGTGATTATTGAAATTATAGAATTAGAGGTCATGCGTGTAAGTGGTTTAAATAAAAGGGACCAATGTGCTAGCCTTAATGACAAGGTATCAGAATATGCATATGTTCAAACTGGTGTTCCACAGGGCTCCATTTGGGATATCTTTTGTCATAGGCTCTGTGTTTTTTTGCAGACGTCACTAACTTGTTCATTAGTGGAAAGTGTATTAATGACATTATTTTGTTTGTGAGGCTATGGGTATATTAGAGTCGCTTAGTGTCTGGTTCTGACACAAGCAACTAACATTGAACTTGAGTCAAACTTGCTATACATCATTCGGTAGACATCTCTATGGTACAAGTGTACCTTTATTATTACAGGATAAACCAAATGAATTGGTTAAATCAGCTAAATATCTTGGCATCTATATAGACTGTAAACTATCATGGCTTGAACATATTAAGGAATTTTGTATGAAGTTATCTAAGTTCTGTGTATTTCATCATATCGCCTTGTTCATAAGCCCAGATATGGTAAGGCAATTATATAATGCCTACGTATTTTCCCATATTAGTTATGGGATTGAATTATATGGTGCAGCATGTAAAACAAACTTAGTAAAAATTTAAATTGCCCAAAATCTCTTACTTAAAACATTAGCTAAACGTTAACGTCGCGATAGTTCCACTGCGCTACACCGGGAACTCAATATTTTAAAAGTTGGTGAATTATATGCACTTAACATTCTTATATTTGTGTATAAACAGCGCAGTAATCTACTCCCTTGTGTATTCAATCAATTCTGTCAATTTCATATTGAGGTCAGGATGAGACGTTCAAGACAGGATGCAAATTTATTTATACCAACATATAAAAATCGGATTGGAGAGAACTGTTTGAAATTAACAGGGGCACATCTCTGGAATAAACTACCAGTGGACATAAAAAACTCGAAATCGTAAACATTGTTAAGTACAAAACCAGAAAATTTATAATTGGTATTGAATAATTAAATAAGGAAATTCTCTGCCATGTCTGCGTTTTATGAAATGAAACATATGCGGCAACGAATCCTTTGTTTTAAATTGTATGGTTGCTGATACATACATTATTATTGCTGATAGATCTCTGGACCCTTACACACGTCGGTTGATACCATCAAAATGATGAGTATTACCTTTATGTAACAATTGTTATTTGCGAGTACCCAGTATACTAGTTTGAGGTAACTGGCTGCCAGCTCAGTAAGTTTATACTTCACTGGTAGCCACCTCATCTTTATTGTTTTTTTGGCTTATACTGTACCTGATGATGATGAGGAAATAAATTTAGTTACCCCCCCGGTATTACTTACTTACTTAAAAGTCAAAGATTCCGGTCATTTCTCTGGTTGACTGAGGGCTGACATGTTAACCAGCGTGACTGATAAGCGCGTACTTAGTTCTATGAAATCGGGGTAACCTAGACTATTTGGCGAGCGTACAGTATGGCGCAACCCATGAAATTAAGATGCGGTGTGTTCAACAAGGTTTTCCTAGTAAACCACTGCCATGATATTTTAATTGTAGTTACAAATGGTTATGTTTTAGTAACGCAGGCAACTGAAAACATAATTTAACTTGTAATGGACAGAACATGCTGTGTGGATAAACAATTCATATGTTGATTGATTGTTAGAAATATTGAATTTAAAAATACATTTGAAGATTATAAATAAGTTATACAAATCCACATATTCAAACTAACACTTTAACAAAATTACTTCAGCAAAAGACGAATAACTATTAATAGCAGGACTCCACAAAACAAACAACAGAATGCAAGAACTCCACATGTGTGCAAAGGATTATGGGACATTTCGATTCAGTAGGCCACAAACCTGCACAGCTTTGGTGCGGCCTAGTTTCTCTAGACGGGCGGTGAAGTCATCAAATGTCAACTTTGGAAACAGCCGATGAGCCCAGTGTTCCAGCCTCCCCATCACCAACTTCAGGTCGTCAGCCTGGATTCATAATGATTTACTCCTGACAGTATCATAAGTCATAGATTAATCTCTGGATAACATAGAAGCTGAGCCGGTGCCATAATTGGATCAAATATGCTTTTCTGGATTAAATACAGATATACTGTAATTTAAAATTTCAAACATAAATACAAATATGCTTTATTTTTAAATTTCAAATACACTTGAACAGAAACAAATACGGTGTAGTTAAATTTAAAAAACACAGTTAAATTCTTATATGCTATATTTGAACTTCAGCAAGGCCAGATACAACATATAAGTTAGTGTTACAGATATTCTATTCTTTTAATAGTCTACGTTTAAGTTCTGGTGTGTATGTTAAAAGTGTTGTTTGCATTTTAGGTGTATGAAATTTTTTGCATTAAAGTTGAAAAGGTGGATTAGGTTAGGTAGGTATGCATTTATCAATATTCAAGATGCTGAAATGTGCATGCTCACGCAGGTCAAATCAGTAGAAACAAGTTGTTGCGTTTGGCCTGTATTTGGCCAGATTCACCAAATATAAACATCAAATATAACCACACAGATGCTAAGTTATTAAATTTTTGTCATATGCAAAATATGACCACCATTGCGAATTACTACTGCTTTAAGTTGTGTAACCAGTCAGTCTGACATCTCGGAAATTCACACCTTTGAGGAAAACTATCAATACAACACCATGGTGGTGTTAGAATAAAACACTTTAACATGATTATCAGAGACAAATGTTATTAAACATATTCTGATGATTATTAGTGTATGTTCTATATATTATTAGTGTATGTCCTATATATTATTAGTGTATGTTCTATATATTATTAGTGTATGTCCTATATATTATTAGTGTATGTTCTATATATTATTAGTGTATGTTCTATATATCATTAGTGTATGTTCTATATATTATTAGCGTATGTCCTATATATTATTAGTGTATGTTCTATATATTATTAGTGTATGTTCTATATATTATTAGTGTATGTTCTATATATTATTAGCGTGTCCTATATATTATTAGTGTATGTTCTATATATTATTAATGTATGTTCTATATATTATTAGTGTATGTTCTATATGTGCAAGTGTCATTACATTGTTACATTGATGTTTTTTTCAATCTGGAAAATTATCAACATTTTAAAGCACTAATTCAGGGGGGGATCTGAGAAATGAGATTTAGTACCCTTTATACAAATGGGTAAACGTTGACAACTGTGGACAGCCCCTAACTCTTAGGCAATGAACACTTACTTCATGACCTTTACCTTTGAATTTTGTGTTGCTGAACAACTTTGGCAGCATTGGCAGCCCTCGTTCAGATTGTAACCTGTCAGAAAAATAAAACAGAGCAACAAAATAACACACCAGTAACCAAGACGTCACACCAGTAAACAAGACGTCACACCAGTAACCAAGACGCCACACCAGTAACCAAGACGCCACACCAGTAACCAAGACGTCACACCAGTAAACAAGACGTCACACCAGTAACCAAGACATCACACCAGTAAACAAGACGTCACACCAGTAACCAAGACGTCACACCAGTAACCAAGACGTCACACCAGTAACCATGACGTCACACCAGTAACCAAGACGCCACACCAGTAACCAAGACGTCACACCAGTAAACAAGACGTCACACCAGTAACCAAGACATCACACCAGTAAACAAGACGTCACACCAGTAACCAAGACATCACACCAGTAACCAAGACGTCACACCAGTAACCATGACGTCACACCAGTAACCAAGACGTCACACCAGTAAACAAGACGTCACACCAGTAACCAAGACATCACACCAGTAAACAAGACGTCACACCAGTAACCAAGACATCACACCAGTAACCAAGACGTCACACCAGTAAACAAGACGTCACACCAGTAACCAAGACGTCACACCAGTAACCAAGACGTCACACCAGTAACCAAGACGTCACACCAGTAACCAAGACGTCACACCAGTAACCAAGACGTCCACTGAAAGGCACTGTACACTACTCCTTCAGCAGATCTGGTCATACAGTCTCGGCTTCTCTGGGAAGTATTCAGCCACACCATCAATGTGTCGTTAAATTTCTCCAACACTACAGTATATGCAGGACTGGTACTCGTACATACAGAAAAATTAATTAAAAGTTCTTCAATTCAATTTTTTCACACATCTCAATTTAGACTCATTTCGCAAAACAATTGAACTTACCTATTATCGTATCAACATGTTTTATTTAGCTTTGGTGAAATCATCAAACTATTAAATTATATTTAACCAGGTCTGATCAAAATTCTGCGAAAAAGGCAAAATGAATCCAGCTTAATATATACAATGACATATGGAGTTAGCTATTCATACTTTTGCAATTTACCCGATCAAATTATCAAAGTCAATTGTTTCAATGATTTTGAAAAGAAAAGTATGCAACTCTTTTATTAAACCAACTGAGCATATGACTCATCTATTCATGTCACAGATCCAAACACCAACAAACCAGAATGTGTCAATAGCTTTGTTATAATGCATAGAGCCGGACCACTTTTACCATTGTTTTTGAAAAAATTAATAGTTTGATGATTTTGTCCAAACGAAATTACACATTTGTACAAATGCGCTAGCATGTCACAGTGGAAACTAGACAGGTTCAATGTTGTTAATTAAATGAATCGAAAAAAATGAGGAAGTACCTGTAAGGAACAGGTAAACCCAATCACTCACCTTTCTGAATCAAGTTTTGGCTGCGGTCTCAACACTCTCTTTTTCACAGCACTTTTGGGTGTTTTATCAGTGTTCGCCGCCTCCGTGTCCTGACCGCCTGACAAACAATTGATGTAAGTGTTCATTCAACACAAATAAGTGGAAAGAGCCGGAAGTCCAAGCCTAAAACTGTGTCCAGTGAAAACGAGTTGTTGATGGTCTGTGCCCCACCGGGGAGTGAAAAGGCGTAAGTCAAATTCACTCAACACAGACTGTGTTATTATTATTTGTGTTATTATTTATTAATGCAACACACACATGCACTCACACAGAATGTGTACAAATATTGAGTTAGCTTGTCCTGCTCATAATACTAATATTTCTGGCAAACATATTCATTTCTTGGTTTGTATACATGCGATGGTACTTATTTAGGAATGCTATTCTCTTTTGCTGTGGTTTAAAAAATTATTTACAGCATGCCCACACACACAAGCCATATTATTTTTCTTTTAAATTCTGTACAACATCATATAAATCTGTATAACACTTTCATTGGTTAACCGGCCTATAGCATTCTTATTCAAATCAAGTGTCGCCACCTATCAGGCTGCGAAATATACCTGCATCAAACAAAATCCGCTAGATATCGGAAATCTACCTAGCATACATCAAAATAAGTTGTGCCTCGACCGCTGTAATTTGTCATTAGATTTTTTGCATGCGTGATGACGACAACAAAATATGTATTTGATCACATTTCTTTCCATCTGAAACATGTTCACGTAAAAACAGAGCACATAGCCATATACCTTCTAAAATACACATTGCATATGAGAAATACACACAATGTGCCAGGTCTGACAAAGCATGGAAGATTTAGGGAAATTTGACTGACAGAGAAATGGATGTGGAGAAGCACATACTTGTGTTAAGCGCCCCACCGTCTTCACCCCCGACAGGCATGTCATCATCTAGGTCAGGCAGGGGTGGGGGTATAGCCAAGTCCTCTTCTGCTAAACCCCCATCAAAGATGTCGTCCATTGCCAAGTCAACAGACTCCATATTGGCAGACGATTAACCGGACCACCTGAGAACAAATAAGTCACTAGAGTTGGTCTGGGTAGACATTTTGTCTTTAAAAAGGTAATCGTAAAGGTACGTTCTTATACAGCGCAGTATCCAGCCCTTTATGCTCCACCCCCTGGAAGTCCTGTTCATTCCAACGACAACTCGACTCAGTAATTATCAACACAGTTGTTTTATAATTATATTCATACTCGATTACTTTGTCTAAAGGGCAAAGTAATCATACATGGGAGACATGGAGTTAATTCCATTCTGAGAAAATAAAATTTGCTTGCATCTATTCCAGCTGTTAGTATGTTACCCCATATGTGGTAATAGCCATGGAGCTGCATATAATGTACAGACAATGGCTAAGCTGTAGTTGTGCTTCATAATTACATACAAGCCAATTACTCCATTGTAAGTTTTTGGCTTGCTATGGCTTCCACACACGCACGCACGCACACACATGCCATGATGTTTCATTGATTAGTAATGATCACAGATCTCTTCAAGCAGAGTGAGTATTCAGAGTAGGAGGTACATCTTGTTTAATTCAAATTAAGGTTACCGCACAATACTGTACAAATACACTTGTTTGTGACAGTGGATCTAAATCAAATCTGATATTTTACCGAAGAATTTTTCTGGATAAAAAACAAACACCCTGTTTTCTGATTATTGCAACCAGGCATTTTTATTTATTGTTTAGGGATTTAATATAGGAACAATATGTGGACGCAGTCTCAGACATATTTTTTCCAAACGGGAATATGCTTATCTTGTTGTAAAACGTAGTCATTTTGGACTTTAAAAATGTTAAATACTATGACAATACTGGTCGATGTAGTTTTTGCCCTACTTAATATACTGCCATTAAACAAAAATGAAGAAACTGTTGCTCAAGGATTGAAATATGTCTCTAACCTGTTGACGCATAATTTTCTTTGTTGGATGTTTATACTCTGTGACAGATATATATTTGATTAATATCATGACGTGCCTAATGTGAGATCGCAAAAGGGACAATATCTGGCGGGAGGTTAAAACTACACCAATGACTATACCGGCGCAGCCATACTCCTCAACAGTGGTGACACTCAACTTATCACCACTGCCAAAATGAATGGCTGGAGGAGTGATGTAAATGATTAGTTCGATGGGTAACGCCATTGCCGTTTATGACTTCCTACATCAGTGCAAATGAGCAACGTAACATAGTTTCTAACAAAAACGAACGTTATGCTGTTTCTAGATATAGTTTCAATAGTCCAGTGGCCAATACATTCCAAAATTGAATCCTATGCCATGGCTATGCTATGCCTATGCAATCGAAAGATTTCGTTAAAAAAATAGGAGTTATCCAAATTAAATAAAGATGTGCAGAATCTGTACATCAAATGTCATCAAGTTGTGACAGGGGCGGGATCCCAGGGGCGATTTGTTCAATTTGTAAGTGTGCGCAGAAGTTGCGGCGCGACGCGATATGACAATCCTACATTATCGCTCACAACTTTGCAACATACAGGAATGCTTAATAAGACTTAAGTACATCAACGATACACATTGTGTTTTCTACAAACGCTTATTTCAACCTGGTGGTTAAAGCAGTTAAGGTGTTGTTCTCGGTTATGCTGTATGGTTCCGCCTTTCTTCAACACACTCCGGTAATAATAGAATCTCCCGCGAAAATTGGTAACACTGTCACAACATCAACATGCCATCGTGTCGCCATCTGTTGGGAATAGGTGTGGACGAAATGAATAACATAGCCAGCCAACTCTCTAGTTACATTTCTCGGTGAGAGGGCAATCGACGTCATAAACCGCTGTTGACAATGTGATTGCGTTTCATCCTCTCTGCTACACAAACGCAAACTGTTCTCGAATATTATTGTTTTTACTACAAACCTCCTTAAACCTGGTAATGTAGTCTTCACAACTGACGCGGTTATACAACTGGACATCCGTTGAATCAAACTAAGAACACAAACGAACAATTGCACGCATACTACTGCCTACGGGCTAGCAGAACGTAAATTATACAATGTTCGTATTATATTCAATGTATTAAACATGATTGGTCATGTGTAATACATTTGACAAAGTGTGACGATGTGCGTGTGGGATTAGACATAGGGACCGTCTTGCCCCATATGCAAGGGGACTGTCTTGCCCCAGAGACGTGTGTCTTAATAAGATGTATACAAAGTACAACATACTATTCCACATTTTGTATTGTTTGATCTGTCAACTGATTAATAATATTATCATGTCAACAATTACGTCCATGATTCATGATTCACACCGTTGTATGTTGAGTTTCACCATTTTACTATTGGCAAAATATTAGATCAATGCATATAAAAGTTTTAAAACATACTGATTTAATTACGTCTGTCTCGTGTTGCTGAACTTTCGGGCGGGTATCAGATAGAATTAGCTTCATTTTGTGTTGTGTTGTGTGTTACGTCTGTGTTGCTGTCATTGTCAGGCACAGTTTTGTGTTGTGTTGTGTATGACGTCTGTGTTGCTGTCATTGTCAGGCACAGTTTTGTGTTGTGTTGTGTGTTACGTCTGTGTTGCTGTCATTGTCAGACACAATGATTGTTGTTGTGTGTGACGTCTGTGTTGCTGTCATTGTCAGGCACAGTTTTGTGTTGTGTTGTGTATGACGTCTGTGTTGCTGTCATTGTCAGGTACAGTTGTTTTTTCAGATCAGATCTGATTACCAAAATCCTGACTGTCCTGTGTTTCAGATCAGCCGACCTTGTCTTCCCTGCAGGAGTGTATGTGACCAAGTTGTCTGTACACCATCCTGTCAGGTTGATGACACAAGTCATCCACTTTGACTTGACAGACCTGGCCCTGGAGCCGTGGCAGACGGCCGTGAATAGCTGTGAGAGTCTCCTGCAGCCATACTTTGTGACTGTCAAGGCTGTCATTGGGTCTGGCCGTACTTTGTGACTGTCAAGGCTGTCACTGTGTCTGGCTGCTCAGTGACAGTGTCTTCAACTGGGGTCTACATTGATACGACACCACCCGTCATTCAGATGATATTCCATTTTGATTTCTCCTGGAGTAAGTCCGAGCCCACAACCTTACAGGGAGATACATTGTCCATTGTCAGTTAGTCATCTACTATGAAGTGGTCGAGAGGGAGAGAGCCAGGTAGTGTATCGTGTGTTTGTTTGTATGTTTGTTTATATGTTTGTTGTTTCCAGCACTTGGCAATGTTCTATTTACTAACTAGTCTGTATGTTGTGGTTACTACAATTTTATATTGTCACGAGGCCTCATTCAACTAGCCAGCCTTTTTCGTAACAATAATGCCAAGCCGACCTTTTTTATATGCTGACATTGAGGGTGGTCGCTGCCAGGGTGCATGTTGTCCTCAATGGTTCTTTTATGTCCCCAATTAAATGAGACGGAACCAACATTAACATGATCATCCAAGTCACGAGAGATACACAGTCCCCAATGTTGAGGGCTAGGTTTTTACACCAAACATATCCTTGCCTGGTCCTAGTCTTGAACTCTGAACTCTATCATGTAAAAAACCAACCAGCCTTCACAGATTCATTCAAAAGTAAGATCTGTTGTGTTAAAAGCTGGGATCAGGTAACCAACATATAATAGAATATCACAACAAATAGTAACCATCAGTAATGTACATTGCTTTCAATATTAGAATATTCATACAATTGTATATTTATTCTCAAAATGTTTGTTCATTTTCCACAGTTATGATTCTCTGTCCAGTACACATGCTATAAGTCATATCTTCATTTATTAATAACTTGGAAACTCACAAAACTATAATTGGCTCTCAGGACTATCGGCTATCTTATTGTATGTGGTTGAAACATGGTGGTCTTTTGGCAGCTCACCAGGTGGCATTGATGTGCAGCCTTTTGTTGACATTGGAGCCGAGTCATTTGTGAGCAACGCTTCGACGCTAAAAAGCTTGCTGTTTGAGAAAAAACACCTACTATGTGACGTTGGTGTGTGTCAACTGTGCTGGACTAAATACAACCAACTCTTCACAAAGTTAGACTCACGTCATTACTCTTTAATATGTTCCAGTTGTTTATGGAAGTGTGGCTTTTTTCAGCACTCCCAACTGTCAGAATGTACTAGAAACAGAGGTCGCACAAAACTTAGATTCAAAGACATAGTAAGGGGAAACTTGCAGAAAAAAAGATATATACTCCAAGCAGTTGTACTTAGTTGCCGATGCAAGACCAATCTGGAGAGGAATTATTGCAAACTAAGTACGCAGTACCCCAGTAGCAGGAAGGTTGTGCTACACACAGAGAAGAACATAGTTCCATCTTTCAACCCTCTGGAGAGACATCACTTACATCCTAATAGACCCTTAATAGTTTAGGCCCCAGTAGCAGGAAGGTTGTACTACACACAGAGAAGAACATAGTTCCATCTTTCAACTCTCTGGAGAGACATCACTTCCATCCTAATAGACCCTTAATGTTTAGGCCCCAGTAGAAGGGTGGTTGTACTACACACAGAGAAGAACATAGTTCCATCTTTCAACTCTCTGGAGAGACATCACTTACATCCTAATAGACCCTTAATATTTTAGGCCCCAGTAGCAGGAAGGTTGTGCTACACACAGAGAAGAACATAGTTCCATCTTTCAATCCTCTTGAGAGACATCACTTAAATCCTAATAGACCCTTAATGTTTAGGCCCCAGTAGCAGGGTGGTTGTACTACACACAGAGAAGAACATAGTTCCATCTTTCAACTCTCTGGAGAGACATCACTTACATCCTAATAGACCCTTAATATCTTAGGCCCCAGTAGCAGGAAGGTTGTACTACACACAGAGAAGAACATAGTTCCATCTTTCAACCATCTTGAGAGACATCACTTCCATCCTAATAGACCCTTAATGTTTAGGCCCCAGTAGCAGGAAGGTTGTACTACACACAGAGAAGAACATAGTTCCATCTTTCAACTCTCTGGAGAGACATCACTTATATCCTAATAGACCCTTAATATTTTAGGCCCTAGTAGCAGGAAGGTTGTACTACACACAGAGAAGAACATAGTTCCATCTTTCAACCCTCTTGAGGGACATCACTTCCATCCTAATAGACCCTTAATGTTTAGGCCCCAGTAGCAGGGTGGTTGTACTACACACAGAGAAGAACATAGTTCCATCTTTCAACTCTCTGGAGAGACATCACTTACATCCTAATAGACCCTTAATGTTTTAGGCTCCAGTGGCAGGAAGGTTGTGCTACACACAGAGAAGAACATAGCTCCATTTGTCAATTCCTTTGAGAGACATCACTCCATCTGCACCACAGCGACTTTGTCCATGTCGATGTGACGGCAACAAACAGATCCGAGACAAACAGCTCGGTGACATCGGATGTTAGATTTGACAGACCCCGAGATGTAAGAATAAAAAAATCGTTGACCCCAAATCTGGGATTGACCACTACAAAATATCAGCATACGAACTGCACCAGGGCAAGATGACTATGATATATCCCACCAGGTCAATGTAACTGTTTGTACTGGTTAGTCTTAGTTTAGCAGTAGCTGTTGTTGATGTTTACATTTGTAAAGTGTTTGCTGGTTTCTTGTTTCTCTTTTATTCTTTTACGCCACATATTTTATATTGCTGTAGACTCTACAGAGACAATTGCTAGAAAGTATTTATATGTTTGTATTCTCTCCATATGTGACATGTCTCATATAGAAAACAAGAGGCAGCCTACCAATCACAGCAGTTTGTTTTGACAACAGACATGATGTACTGATTATTGTGGGTTCTATGATGAACTAAACCATTTTATGGTTTCATAAATCACCAGAGTAGAGTAGAGTAATATTATAGTTGCTAGTTGAAATGGAAGCATTTAAATGAGTGTAGATATGAAATCTGGGTGCAATGAATGCAGACCTAACCTAATGGCTGATTTATTACATATGCATTCAATAGCAACACTGTTAGCTGTGAGTACTGCTCAATCACATTACACATTAGGTCAAGATGGAAGATTGTGCTAGCCAGTGCAACCACGTGGACAGCAAATGAGGCTCTGAGTCTTAAGATCAGTGCATGTTACAGGATGCGCGTGACGGCCGTGAATGGGGCAGGGCTGGCCACTGTCCACTACACCAGTGGTCTGTTAGTTGACCCAACACCACTGAAGGTATGGTCATTATCTTATATCAGTATCTAGTCCAAGTGAACAGGGCAGAGTTGGCTGCTGTCCGCTACACCAATGGTCAACTGTCACATCAAACCAGATCAACTAACCAAGCATACCATTGCAAAAGTGACAAGACACAAATTGACAAAAACCATTGAATAATTTATTATTGGATTAACAGCTATTAAAAAATATATATACCCCAAAATTACTCGCTCTACTGCTATGATATTGTGACCTGCAGCGCTCCACGGGTCCCCAAACCAATCAAATTTCATTAAGACAAACATAATATATATATATATATATAACGTTTATTCACACAGCAGAACAATTGACCGTGACAGAATTATATGGCAGACTAACTAGAATTTACTTAATTACTGTGAAGAACTGTTTAACTTAACGAAAATGAAAAATGCGATTTCCAACCCAGAAAAAGAACAACCGTTACTTGTTACAAGCATATCCCGTCTGCTCATCCGTTATTGCACACAATTATTATCGTAAATTGGGAAATGTAAATTCAGCGCTCTTAATGCCAGGTTATACCACCGACTCTAAAAAGGGTTACAACTGTCAGTGTATATTCACTGCATACCGTTATAATGGAGAATAAATGTAAAGGCCTGGGCCTAATGCCAGATACATAAAAGTCACAAGGTCACAATATGGTGGCACAGTTGTAAACCAGTTTCATCCATTCAGTTGTAGAGCTGAATACTTGACAAAAAACTCTGATGGAATTACACGAATGAATACATTTTGTGCACTGGTTGAGGCATTGCTGAATACTTCCCAATGAAGTCAAATTAATTGGTGTTTCAGCGAACAGATCTAGGAGTGGGTGTCAAACAGAATGTCACTAGCCCCATGAATGTGACACTGTGCTGTTTTTAATTATATGAATTTGCTTTATAACAAACATGTGTTCTGAAAGCACACTTTTTTAGGAGTGGAAATATTAGGAGCTCTCCAGTACATAAATGTCTTAACTGCTATGTTTTGCTTGTAACTGCATACTGAGTGTACTTTTGGTACACATAACACCATTGGCCATTGTAGACGATGTTGTACTTTTCTATTTATAGATGTCATTTGTGCACGTGGGCACCCTCTTGGGAGAATCTGAGAAGCTAATTGATGGCAAGTTTGATGATTGTTCACAGTGATGAAAATGGCATCCAGGCTTCATGGGGAACAGTGGATGGCGAAAGTGACATCAGTGAATACTATGTTGGCATAGGGACAGCAGAAGGTAAAGTTAGTTGTATATGCAACTTGGTTTCATGCAGCTCATATACTTAACTTATAAAATAATATAATATAATAATATAAAAAGACCTAGACATGTACATTACAATGCAAATCCTATAAAGAAAATGTTTTTTTGTTCATGACTACCCTAATCCTTGCCAAGCAGTAAAAATAATCATTACTAATCTAGAGGACATGAGGTAAAATTAGTAAAGGATCAATGTAGATTGGATATCAGGAAGTACTCGTTCTAACAGAGGACAATAAATGTCTATGGATTGTATAATGGCTAGCAGCGTGAATATGTTTAAAAACAAGGTTGACACATCTCAGGAGGGCGGGCTGCACATAGATTAAAAATGTTGGACTATCGATAAGCCAATGGCTTCCTTGTCCACTTACCATCTGGGTCTTTGGCGTGGATGGCAAATCTTGTTTATCTAAGACAGTTAATATATGTTATTACTATTTGCTCTGAATTAGGCATACACATATGGCTGCTACATATTAGAAATGTAGCGAAATGTGACCGTAGCTAGACAATATGCAGGGCTTACTGTAGAGTGCTGATGCTAACTTGGGTACATACCAGATATTCTAATTCTGGAATGTCGTAAGGGGCCAATTTTGGCTATAGTACACAAGGGGTCACCAATATTAACAGTCACACAATCTGTAAAACATTTCAGCTGTACTCTTCTTTTGTTTGGTCTTTGAGAAATCCCCATCCCTCCCTCACATTGTAGGACAAACAGATGTATTGGCATTTCACAGCGTGGGACTGTCACAGCACGGTTACATTGACAAGTTGTCCTTGGCTCTGACCAACGCCACGACCAACTCTCCTGTTTACTATGTCGTAGCAAAGGCAGTGAATGGAGCTGGCAGAGAGAGCACTCTTGTGTCTTCACAGTGGGAACCTTCATCATTACACTTTATTACTGTGAAATTGTAATATTACATTAGTGTAAATTAAAGTAACAGCAATACATTTCACTAAAATAATGATGAGCTGATTTCAATTGAATTGGGAAATATGTGTCATTTAGAACTTTAGTGAAATAGGTTCCTGTTCGGAAGGTGTTTAAAAAGAAATTGTTTATAACTTGTCACCACCAACTTTGGTTTAATACACTTTATTTGTTAACTGTTTTAGATAGAATTTCTAATGATTGCAAAACATTAATTAAACAGCTGCTTGGTGTTGCATTAGATGAGTGATTTACTGTTGCATTTATTAATGCAGTTGTTCATTGTACGTTTACATCTTAGTGCCATCAAGTATTAAATAAGTGTTCATTGTATGTTGTAGTGCCATTAAGTATTAAATAAGTGTTCATTGTATGTTGTAGTGCCATCAAGTATTAAATAAGTGTTCATTGTATGTTGTAGTGCCACCAAAGTATTAACTAAGTGTTCATTGTATTTTGTAGTGACATCAATTATTAAATAACTGTTCATTGTATGTTGTAGTGCCATTAAGATGGTGTCTGGAAATGTAGCTGGAGTGGTCAGTGACTCAGTGATGGACCGGACACTCAGCTGGACATTGACTACCAAATCGACAAGTCTGAGGTGACAGTGACATTCAGTGGCTATTAGAGTGAGAAAGATATTGTGGCTCACTATCAGCGGGCAGTTGGCTCGGCTCCAAGACTTCATGATGTCATATGTCAACCTGATCAAGGAGGACGGTGGCACAGATGGAATGCTGGGTAAGACGACACAGACTTTATTGTGCATTAAATCATTTCTTTTAAGTGACATAAATAGTGGAATCAAATTAAACCAGCAGGATTAATTTCATGTTTCTCCTTAATTATCAGACATAAAAAATTATTTTAGACCATGTCTCACATTAACTAATTAATAAGGAATGGAAATGTCATGACTTCATACCTTTGGTATTTAACTAGAATGTCTATTGTTATGTTGATATCATCAGTACATTATTCAGTATTGCATATTAAACCAAATTTTGGATCAAACAAAGCAAATGTATTTCTTATTTGCAACAAATTTTATGAAATAACAATAGACTTACTGTGATCCTTACATGCAGGTGTTGGCAGTAATGGCAAGGGTCAAGGCCAGGTGGCGCTGTCATTGTCAGACACAGTGATTGCTGTCTTGTGTGTGATGTTTCTGTTGCTGTCATTGTCAGACACAGTGGTTGTTGTCTTGTGTGTGATTTTTCTGTTGCATACATTATCAGACAGTGGTTATTGCCTTGTGTGTGACATATGCATTGCTATCATTGTCAGAGAGTGGTTATTGTCTTGTGTGTAACATCTGTGTTGCTGTCACTGTCAGACACAATGGTTGTTGTTGTGTGTGACGTCTGTTTTGCTGTCATTGTCAGGCACAGTGTTTTGTTGTCTTGTGTGTGACATCTATATTGCTGTCATTGTCAGAGAATGGTTATTGTCTCATGTGTGACATCTGTTTTGCTGTCATTTTTCAAAACACAGTGGTTGTTGTCTTGTGTGTGACATCTGTGTTGCTGTCATTGTCAGACACAGTGTTTGTTGTCTTGTGTGTGACATCTGTGTTGCTTTGCAGGAGAACTGGGAGTTCAAGTTGGCCACACCTCTGTTGATGTGGCATTGTTTAACCTCGGTTGATGTGACTTGCAGGTTTCCTCCCTCGTCCACTCAGCTGTGTCATTTTGGAGCCACATTCCAAGGAAGCTCTCACCCAGTAGTTGAATTCCAGGCTGCCATTGGAACAACTGCCTATTCTCAGGATGTAGTCATGTTCCACAAGGTAATTCAGACTTATCAAGTGTTCAGATATATCACACTGCATTGCATATAAATATAAACCTATATGTTTTTTTTTTCTAAAATAAATTCAGTCAGCATTCCTACATAATTCATCAACAAGATATCCCTACGCAACAGTAAAAAATGATCTCTCTCTCTGGATCCTGATTACCAAAGCCCTGACTGTCCTCATCATCTGACAGCTGTGGTGATGTTTCAATCTAGATCCTGATTACCAAAATCATGACTGTCCTCATAATTTGACTGATGGTGTTCAGATCAGTTCAACTCTTGATCCTGATTATCAAAGTCTTGACTGTCCTCATCTGACTGGTGGTGTTTCAGATCAGACCTAATTACCAAAATCCTGACTGTCCTGTGTTTCAGATCAGCCGACCTCTCTCTTCCTGCAGGAGTGTATGTGACCAAGTTGTCTGTACACCATCCTGTCAGGCTGATGACACAGCAATGAGACACAGCAATGAGAGTCTCCTGCAGCAGTACTTTGGTGGACTGTCAAAGGCTGTCACTGGTTCAGTGACAGTGTCTTCAACTGGGGTCTACATTGATATGACACCACCGTCATTCAGGTGATATTCCATATTGATTCTCGACTAGTTTTTTACACCCAAACATATCCTTCCCTGGTCCTGGTCTTGAACTGAGAAACTCAGTCGCATAAAGCAGATGTGCTTGCCACTACACTACACACTACACTACACTACACTACACTACACTACACTACACTACACTACCGTACCTCCCTCCCTCCCTCCCTCCCTCCCTCCCCCTCCCTCCCCCTCCCTCCTCCCTCCTCCTCCCTTCCCTCCCTCCCTCCTCCCTCCCACCCTCCCTCCCTCCCTCCTCCCCTCCACCCTCCCTCCCTCCCTCTCCCTCCCTCCCTCCCTCCCTCCCTCCCTCCCTCCCCCCTCCCTCCCTCCACCCTCCCTCCCTCCCTCCCCTCTCCTCCCTCCCTCCCTCCCTCCCTCCCTCCCCTCCTCCCTCCCTCCCTCCCTCCCCCCTCCTCCCTCCCTCCTCCCCTCCCTCCCTCCCTCCCTCCCTCCCTCCTCCTCCCTCCCTCCCTCCCTCCCTCCCTCCCTCCCTCCCTCCTCCCTCCCTCCCCTCCCTCCCTCCCTCTCCTCCCTCCCTTCCCTCCCTCCCTCCCTCCCCTCCCTCCCTCCTCCCTCCCTCCCTCCCTCCCTCTCCCTCCCTCCCTCCCTCCCTCCCTCCCTCCCTCCCTCCTCCCTCCCTCCCTCCCTCCCTCCCTCCCTCCCTCCCTCCCTCCCTCCCTCCCTCCCTCCACCCTCCCTCCCTCCCTCCCTCCCTCCCTCCCTCCCTCCCTCCCTCCTCCCTCCCTCCCTCCCTCCCTCCCCTCCCTTCCCTCCCTCCCTCCCTCCCTCCCTCCCTCCTCCCTCCCTCCCTCCCTCCCCTCCCTCCCTCCCTCCCTCCCTCCTCCTCCCTCCCTCCCTCCCTCCCACCCTCCCTCCCTCCCTCCCTCCCACACACTATCATTTGATTGAAAAAAGTAAGATCTGTTGTGTTAAAAGCTGGGGTCAAGTAACCAATATATAATAGAATATGACAACAAATAATAACTATCAGTAATGTACATTGTTTTCAATAATATTAGAATATTTATACAATTGAGTATTTATTCTTAACATTTTTGTTCAGTTTCCCCAATTATGTTTCTCTGTCCAGTACACATGCTATAAGTCATTTTCATCTTCATTTATTAATAACTTGGTAACTCACAAAACTATAATTGACTTTCAGGACTATCAGCTATCTTAGTGTAGGTGGTCGAAACATGGTGGTCTATTGGCAGGTCACCAGGTGGCACTGATGTGCAGCCCTTTGTCAACATTGGAGCCGAGTCATTTGTGAGCAACACTTCGCTAGAAGGCTTGCTGTTTGACAACCTACAATGTGACGTTGGTGTGTGTCAACGATGCTGGACTAATACAACCAACTCATCGCAAAGTCAAACTCACATCATTACTCTTTAATATGTTCCAGTTGTTTATGGAAGTGTGGTTTTCTTCAGCACTCCCAACTGTCAGAGGGTACTAGAAACAGAGGTCACCCCAAACTTATATTCAAAGACATAGTAAAGGGAAACTTGCAGAAAAAAGCAGTTGTACTTAGTGGCCGATGAAAGACCAATCTGGAGAGGACTTACTGTGAACTATAAGTAAGCAGTCATAGTCGCAACCAAAGCTGACAGCGAGAAAGAGGTAATATGTATTCTACTACATTTAACTGTCAGTGCATCCTTTCTCCATTCTCTGAAATCTCTGCTTGTCAGTGAAATACTTCAACATTAACCTGCCAGTTCAACCATTCTCAATTCTTTGAGACAAATGGTTGTTTATAACAAGGAAATACTTCTACATGAACTGCCAAAGCATCATTCTTTGTTCTGGAAAACAGATTGTCTAAAACGGTGAGAAAATAATTTTTTTTACTGACAGAAAGCTGCTTGATAAGTCAAGTTATTTTGTAATTTCTGTCAAATATTACAATGACCAAGTAATTTCTGTCAAATATTACAATGACCAAACTACAACACTTTGACTGATATGTGTTGCCTGTATAGACTTGATGTCATCATTCCAGGTGTCATCATCAAAACTGAGTCACCAAATGTAGACAACATGACTACATCAATGGACAACATGGAGCCATTCGATGGCACAAAAACTGACGTACCAGCAGTAAAGATGTCCCGACAGGATGGCGTTGGTGTCATCTGGGACAAACCACCCAAGGATGAGAACATCGACAGCGTAAGTTCTTGGCTGATGCTGATTATTGCAGCCAAGTCAGTCTTTACACAGACATTAGAACTTACTTGAAGTGTAGAGTGATTGTTGTACTCACAGCCAAGTCAGTCTTTACACAGACATTACAGCTTACTTGAAGTGTAGAGTGATTGTTGTACTCACAGCCCAGTCAGTCTTTACACATACATTACAGTTTACTTGAAGTGTAGAGTGATTGTTGTACTCACAGCCCAGTCAGTCTTTACACAGACATTACAGCTTACTTGAAGTGTAGAGTGATTGTTGTACTCACAGCCCAGTCAGTCTTTACCCATACATTACAGCTTACTTGAAGTGTAGTGTGATTGTTGTACTCACAACCCAGTCAGTCTTTACACAGACATTACAGCTTACTTGAAGTGTAGAGTGATTGTTGTACTCACAGCCCAGTCAGTCTTTACACAGACATTAGAACTTACTTGAAGTGTATAGTGATTGTTGTACTCACAGCCCAGTCAGTCTTTACACAGACATTACAGCTTACTTGAAGTGTATAGTGATTGTTGTACTCACAGCCCAGTCAGTCTTTACACAGACATTACAGCTTACTTGAAGTGTAAAGTGATTGTTGTACTCACAGCCCAGTCAGTCTTTACACAGACATTACAGCTTACTTGAAGTGTAAAGTGATTGTTGTACTCACAGCCCAGTCAGTCTTTACACAGACATTACAGCTTACTTGAAGTGTAAAGTGATTGTTGTACTCACAGCCCAGTCAGTCTTTACACATACATTACAGTTTACTTGAAGTGTAGAGTGATTGTTGTACTCACAGCCCAGTCAGTCTTTACACAGACATTACAGCTTACTTGAAGTGTAGAGAGATTGTTGTACTCACAGCCCAGTCAGTCTTTACACAGACATTACAGCTTACTTGAAGTGTAGAGTGATTGTTGTACTCACAGCCCAGTCAGTCTTTACACAGATATTACAGCTTACTTGAAGTGTAGAGTGATTGTTGTATTCACAGCCCAGTCAGTCTTTACACAGACATTACAGCTTACTTGAAGTGTAGAGAGATTGTTGTACTCACAGCCCAGTCAGTCTCTACACAGACATTACAGCTTACTTGAAGTGTAGAGTGATTGTTGTACTCACAGCCCAGTCAGTCTTTACACAGACATTACAGCTTACTTGAAGTGTAGAGTGATTGTTGTACTCACAGCCCAGTCAGTCTTTACACAGACATTACAGCTTACTTGAAGTGTAGAGTGATTGTTGTACTCACAGCCCAGTCAGTCTTTACACAGACATTACAACTTACTTGAAGTGTAGAGTGATTGTTGTACTCACAGCCCAGTCAGTCTTTACCCATACATTACAGCTTACTTGAAGTGTAGTGTGATTGTTGTACTCACAGCCCAGTCAGTCTTTACACAGACATTACAGCTTACTTGAAGTGTAGAGTGATTGTTGTACTCACAGCCCAGTCAGTCTTTACACAGACATTACAGCTTACTTGAAGTGTAGAGTGATTGTTGTACTCACAGCCCAGTCAGTCTTTACACAGACATTACAGCTTACTTGAAGTGTAGAGTGATTGTTGTACTCACAGCCCAGTCAGTCTTTACACAGATATTACAGCTTACTTGAAGTGTAGAGTGATTGTTGTACTCACAGCCCAGTCAGTCTTTACACAGACATTACAACTTACTTGAAGTGTAGAGTGATTGTTGTACTCACAGCCCAGTCAGTCTTTACCCATACATTACAGCTTACTTGAAGTGTAGTGTGATTGTTGTACTCACAGCCCAGTCAGTCTTTACACAGACATTACAGCTTACTTGAAGTGTAGTGTGATTGTTGTACTCACAGCCCAGTCAGTCTTTACACAGACATTACAGCTTACTTGAAGTGTAGAGTGATTGTTGTACTCACAGCCCAGTCAGTCTTTACACAGACATTACAACTTACTTGAAGTGTAGAGTGATTGTTGTACTCACAGCCCAGTCAGTCTTTACACAGACATTACAGCTTACTTGAAGTGTAGACTGATTGTTGTACTCACAGCCCAGTCAGTCTTTACACAGACATTACAGCTTACTTGAAGTGTAAAGTGATTGTTGTACTCAGAGCCCAGTCAGTCTTTACACACACACATTACAGCTTACTTGAAGTGTCAAGTGATTGTTGTACTCACAGCCCAGTCAGTCTTTACACAGACATTACAGCTTACTTGAAGTGTAGTGTGATTGTTGTACTCACAGCCCAGTCAGTCTTTACACAGACATTACAGCTTACTTGAAGTGTAGAGTGATTGTTGTACTCACAGCCCAGTCAGTCTTTAAACAGACATTACAGCTTACTTGAAGTGTAGAGTGATTGTTGTACTCACAGCCCAGTCAGTCTTTACACAGACATTACAGCTTACTTGAAGTGTAGAGTGATTGTTGTACTCACAGCCCAGTCAGTCTTTACCCATACATTACAGCTTACTTGAAGTGTAGTGTGATTGTTGTACTCACAACCCAGTCAGTCTTTACACAGACATTACAGCTTACTTGAAGTGTAGAGTGATTGTTGTACTCACAGCCCAGTCAGTCTTTACACAGACATTAGAACTTACTTGAAGTGTATAGTGATTTTTGTACTCACAGCCCAGTCAGTCTTTACACAGACATTACAGCTTACTTGAAGTGTATAGTGATTGTTGTACTCACAGCCCAGTCAGTCTTTACACAGACATTACAGCTTACTTGAAGTGTAAAGTGATTGTTGTACTCACAGCCCAGTCAGTCTTTACACAGACATTACAGCTTACTTGAAGTGTAAAGTGATTGTTGTACTCACAGCCCAGTCAGTCTTTACACAGACATTACAGCTTACTTGAAGTGTAAATTGATTGTTGTACTCACAGCCCAGTCAGTCTTTACACAGACATTACAGCTTACTTGAAGTGTAGTGTGATTGTTGTACTCACAGCCCAGTCAGTCTTTACACAGACATTACAGCTTACTTGAAGTGTAGAGTGATTGTTGTACTCACAGCCCAGTCAGTCTTTACACAGACATTACAGCTTACTTGAAGTGTAGAGTGATTGTTGTACTCACAGCCCAGTCAGTCTTTACACAGACATTACAGCTTACTTGAAGTGTAGAGAGATTGTTGTACTCACAGCCCAGTCAGTCTCTACACAGACATTACAGCTTACTTGAAGTGTAGAGTGATTGTTGTACTCACAGCCCAGTCAGTCTTTACACAGACATTACAGCTTACTTGAAGTGTAGAGTGATTGTTGTACTCACAGCCCAGTCAGTCTTTACACAGACATTACAGCTTACTTGAAGTGTAGAGTGATTGTTGTACTCACAGCCCAGTCAGTCTTTACACAGACATTACAACTTACTTGAAGTGTAGAGTGATTGTTGTACTCACAGCCCAGTCAGTCTTTACCCATACATTACAGCTTACTTGAAGTGTAGTGTGATTGTTGTACTCACAGCCCAGTCAGTCTTTACACAGACATTACAGCTTACTTGAAGTGTAGAGTGATTGTTGTACTCACAGCCCAGTCAGTCTTTACACAGACATTACAGCTTACTTGAAGTGTAGAGTGATTGTTGTACTCACAGCCCAGTCAGTCTTTACACAGACATTACAGCTTACTTGAAGTGTAGAGTGATTGTTGTACTCACAGCCCAGTCAGTCTTTACACAGATATTACAGCTTACTTGAAGTGTAGAGTGATTGTTGTACTCACAGCCCAGTCAGTCTTTACACAGACATTACAACTTACTTGATGTGTAGAGTGATTGTTGTACTCACAGCCCAGTCAGTCTTTACCCATACATTACAGCTTACTTGAAGTGTAGAGTGATTGTTGTACTCACAGCCCAGTCAGTCTTTTCACAGACATTACAGCTTACTTGAAGTGTAGAGTGATTGTTGTACTCACAGCCCAGTCAGTCTTTACCCATACATTACAGCTTACTTGAAGTGTAGAGTGATTGTTGTACTCACAGCCCAGTCAGTCTTTTCACAGACATTACAGCTTACTTGAAGTGTAGAGTGATTGTTGTACTCACAGCCCAGTCAGTCTTTACCCATACATTACAGCTTACTTGAAGTGTAGTGTGATTGTTGTACTCACAGCCCAGTCAGTCTTTACACAGACATTACAGCTTACTTGAAGTGTAGAGTGATTGTTGTACTCACAGCCCAGTCAGTCTTTACACAGACATTACAACTTACTTGAAGTGTAGAGTGATTGTTGTACTCACAGCCCAGTCAGTCTTTACACAGACATTACAGCTTACTTGAAGTGTAGACTGATTGTTGTACTCACAGCCCAGTCAGTCTTTACACAGACATTACAGCTTACTTGAAGTGTAAAGTGATTGTTGTACTCAGAGCCCAGTCAGTCTTTACACACACACATTACAGCTTACTTGAAGTGTCAAGTGATTGTTGTACTCACAGCCCAGTCAGTCTTTACACAGACATTACAGCTTACTTGAAGTGTAGTGTGATTGTTGTACTCACAGCCCAGTCAGTCTTTACACAGACATTACAGCTTACTTGAAGTGTAGAGTGATTGTTGTACTCACAGCCCAGTCAGTCTTTACACAGACATTACAGCTTACTTGAAGTGTAGAGTGATTGTTGTACTCACAGCCCAGTCAGTCTTTACACAGACATTACAGCTTACTTGAAGTGTAGAGTGATTGTTGTACTCACAGCCCAGTCAGTCTTTACCCATACATTACAGCTTACTTGAAGTGTAGTGTGATTGTTGTACTCACAACCCAGTCAGTCTTTACACAGACATTACAGCTTACTTGAAGTGTAGAGTGATTGTTGTACTCACAGCCCAGTCAGTCTTTACACAGACATTAGAACTTACTTGAAGTGTATAGTGATTGTTGTACTCACAGCCCAGTCAGTCTTTACACAGACATTACAGCTTACTTGAAGTGTATAGTGATTGTTGTACTCACAGCCCAGTCAGTCTTTACACAGACATTACAGCTTACTTGAAGTGTAAAGTGATTGTTGTACTCACAGCCCAGTCAGTCTTTACACAGACATTACAGCTTACTTGAAGTGTAAAGTGATTGTTGTACTCACAGCCCAGTCAGTCTTTACACAGACATTACAGCTTACTTGAAGTGTAAAGTGATTGTTGTACTCACAGCCCAGTCAGTCTTTACACATACATTACAGTTTACTTGAAGTGTAGAGTGATTGTTGTACTCACAGCCCAGTCAGTCTTTACACAGACATTACAGCTTACTTGAAGTGTAGATAGATTGTTGTACTCACAGCCCAGTCAGTCTTTACACAGACATTACAGCTTACTTGAAGTGTAGAGTGATTGTTGTACTCACAGCCCAGTCAGTCTTTACACAGACATTACAGCTTACTTGAAGTGTAGAGTGATTGTTGTACTCACAGCCCAGTCAGTCTTTACACAGACATTACAGCTTACTTGAAGTGTAGAGAGATTGTTGTACTCACAGCCCAGTCAGTCTCTACACAGACATTACAGCTTACTTGAAGTGTAGAGTGATTGTTGTACTCACAGCCCAGTCAGTCTTTACACAGACATTACAGCTTACTTGAAGTGTAGAGTGATTGTTGTACTCACAGCCCAGTCAGTCTTTACACAGACATTACAGCTTACTTGAAGTGTAGAGTGATTGTTGTACTCACAGCCCAGTCAGTCTTTACACAGACATTACAACTTACTTGAAGTGTAGAGTGATTGTTGTACTCACAGCCCAGTCAGTCTTTACCCATACATTACAGCTTACTTGAAGTGTAGTGTGATTGTTGTACTCACAGCCCAGTCAGTCTTTACACAGACATTACAGCTTACTTGAAGTGTAGAGTGATTGTTGTACTCACAGCCCAGTCAGTCTTTACACAGACATTACAGCTTACTTGAAGTGTAGAGTGATTGTTGTACTCACAGCCCAGTCAGTCTTTACACAGACATTACAGCTTACTTGAAGTGTAGAGTGATTGTTGTACTCACAGCCCAGTCAGTCTTTACACAGATATTACAGCTTACTTGAAGTGTAGAGTGATTGTTGTACTCACAGCCCAGTCAGTCTTTACACAGACATTACAACTTACTTGATGTGTAGAGTGATTGTTGTACTCACAGCCCAGTCAGTCTTTACCCATACATTACAGCTTACTTGAAGTGTAGAGTGATTGTTGTACTCACAGCCCAGTCAGTCTTTTCACAGACATTACAGCTTACTTGAAGTGTAGAGTGATTGTTGTACTCACAGCCCAGTCAGTCTTTACCCATACATTACAGCTTACTTGAAGTGTAGAGTGATTGTTGTACTCACAGCCCAGTCAGTCTTTTCACAGACATTACAGCTTACTTGAAGTGTAGAGTGATTGTTGTACTCACAGCCCAGTCAGTCTTTACCCATACATTACAGCTTACTTGAAGTGTAGTGTGATTGTTGTACTCACAGCCCAGTCAGTCTTTACACAGACATTACAGCTTACTTGAAGTGTAGAGTGATTGTTGTACTCACAGCCCAGTCAGTCTTTACACAGACATTACAACTTACTTGAAGTGTAGAGTGATTGTTGTACTCACAGCCCAGTCAGTCTTTACACAGACATTACAGCTTACTTGAAGTGTAGACTGATTGTTGTACTCACAGCCCAGTCAGTCTTTACACAGACATTACAGCTTACTTGAAGTGTAAAGTGATTGTTGTACTCAGAGCCCAGTCAGTCTTTACACACACACATTACAGCTTACTTGAAGTGTCAAGTGATTGTTGTACTCACAGCCCAGTCAGTCTTTACACAGACATTACAGCTTACTTGAAGTGTAGTGTGATTGTTGTACTCACAGCCCAGTCAGTCTTTACACAGACATTACAGCTTACTTGAAGTGTAGAGTGATTGTTGTACTCACAGCCCAGTCAGTCTTTACACAGACATTACAGCTTACTTGAAGTGTAGAGTGATTGTTGTACTCACAGCCCAGTCAGTCTTTACACAGACATTACAGCTTACTTGAAGTGTAGAGTGATTGTTGTACTCACAGCCCAGTCAGTCTTTACCCATACATTACAGCTTACTTGAAGTGTAGTGTGATTGTTGTACTCACAACCCAGTCAGTCTTTACACAGACATTACAGCTTACTTGAAGTGTAGAGTGATTGTTGTACTCACAGCCCAGTCAGTCTTTACACAGACATTAGAACTTACTTGAAGTGTATAGTGATTGTTGTACTCACAGCCCAGTCAGTCTTTACACAGACATTACAGCTTACTTGAAGTGTATAGTGATTGTTGTACTCACAGCCCAGTCAGTCTTTACACAGACATTACAGCTTACTTGAAGTGTAAAGTGATTGTTGTACTCACAGCCCAGTCAGTCTTTACACAGACATTACAGCTTACTTGAAGTGTAAAGTGATTGTTGTACTCACAGCCCAGTCAGTCTTTACACAGACATTACAGCTTACTTGAAGTGTAAAGTGATTGTTGTACTCACAGCCCAGTCAGTCTTTACACATACATTACAGTTTACTTGAAGTGTAGAGTGATTGTTGTACTCACAGCCCAGTCAGTCTTTACACAGACATTACAGCTTACTTGAAGTGTAGATAGATTGTTGTACTCACAGCCCAGTCAGTCTTTACACAGACATTACAGCTTACTTGAAGTGTAGAGTGATTGTTGTACTCACAGCCCAGTCAGTCTTTACACAGACATTACAGCTTACTTGAAGTGTAGAGTGATTGTTGTACTCACAGCCCAGTCAGTCTTTACACAGACATTACAGCTTACTTGAAGTGTAGAGAGATTGTTGTACTCACAGCCCAGTCAGTCTCTACACAGACATTACAGCTTACTTGAAGTGTAGAGTGATTGTTGTACTCACAGCCCAGTCAGTCTTTACACAGACATTACAGCTTACTTGAAGTGTAGAGTGATTGTTGTACTCACAGCCCAGTCAGTCTTTACACAGACATTACAGCTTACTTGAAGTGTAGAGTGATTGTTGTACTCACAGCCCAGTCAGTCTTTACACAGACATTACAACTTACTTGAAGTGTAGAGTGATTGTTGTACTCACAGCCCAGTCAGTCTTTACCCATACATTACAGCTTACTTGAAGTGTAGTGTGATTGTTGTACTCACAGCCCAGTCAGTCTTTACACAGACATTACAGCTTACTTGAAGTGTAGAGTGATTGTTGTACTCACAGCCCAGTCAGTCTTTACACAGACATTACAGCTTACTTGAAGTGTAGAGTGATTGTTGTACTCACAGCCCAGTCAGTCTTTACACAGACATTACAGCTTACTTGAAGTGTAGAGTGATTGTTGTACTCACAGCCCAGTCAGTCTTTACACAGATATTACAGCTTACTTGAAGTGTAGAGTGATTGTTGTACTCACAGCCCAGTCAGTCTTTACACAGACATTACAACTTACTTGATGTGTAGAGTGATTGTTGTACTCACAGCCCAGTCAGTCTTTACCCATACATTACAGCTTACTTGAAGTGTAGAGTGATTGTTGTACTCACAGCCCAGTCAGTCTTTTCACAGACATTACAGCTTACTTGAAGTGTAGAGTGATTGTTGTACTCACAGCCCAGTCAGTCTTTACCCATACATTACAGCTTACTTGAAGTGTAGAGTGATTGTTGTACTCACAGCCCAGTCAGTCTTTTCACAGACATTACAGCTTACTTGAAGTGTAGAGTGATTGTTGTACTCACAGCCCAGTCAGTCTTTACCCATACATTACAGCTTACTTGAAGTGTAGTGTGATTGTTGTACTCACAGCCCAGTCAGTCTTTACACAGACATTACAGCTTACTTGAAGTGTAGAGTGATTGTTGTACTCACAGCCCAGTCAGTCTTTACACAGACATTACAACTTACTTGAAGTGTAGAGTGATTGTTGTACTCACAGCCCAGTCAGTCTTTACACAGACATTACAGCTTACTTGAAGTGTAGACTGATTGTTGTACTCACAGCCCAGTCAGTCTTTACACAGACATTACAGCTTACTTGAAGTGTAAAGTGATTGTTGTACTCAGAGCCCAGTCAGTCTTTACACACACACATTACAGCTTACTTGAAGTGTCAAGTGATTGTTGTACTCACAGCCCAGTCAGTCTTTACACAGACATTACAGCTTACTTGAAGTGTAGTGTGATTGTTGTACTCACAGCCCAGTCAGTCTTTACACAGACATTACAGCTTACTTGAAGTGTAGAGTGATTGTTGTACTCACAGCCCAGTCAGTCTTTACACAGACATTACAGCTTACTTGAAGTGTAGAGTGATTGTTGTACTCACAGCCCAGTCAGTCTTTACACAGACATTACAGCTTACTTGAAGTGTAGAGTGATTGTTGTACTCACAGCCCAGTCAGTCTTTACCCATACATTACAGCTTACTTGAAGTGTAGTGTGATTGTTGTACTCACAACCCAGTCAGTCTTTACACAGACATTACAGCTTACTTGAAGTGTAGAGTGATTGTTGTACTCACAGCCCAGTCAGTCTTTACACAGACATTAGAACTTACTTGAAGTGTATAGTGATTGTTGTACTCACAGCCCAGTCAGTCTTTACACAGACATTACAGCTTACTTGAAGTGTATAGTGATTGTTGTACTCACAGCCCAGTCAGTCTTTACACAGACATTACAGCTTACTTGAAGTGTAAAGTGATTGTTGTACTCACAGCCCAGTCAGTCTTTACACAGACATTACAGCTTACTTGAAGTGTAAAGTGATTGTTGTACTCACAGCCCAGTCAGTCTTTACACAGACATTACAGCTTACTTGAAGTGTAAAGTGATTGTTGTACTCACAGCCCAGTCAGTCTTTACACATACATTACAGTTTACTTGAAGTGTAGAGTGATTGTTGTACTCACAGCCCAGTCAGTCTTTACACAGACATTACAGCTTACTTGAAGTGTAGATAGATTGTTGTACTCACAGCCCAGTCAGTCTTTACACAGACATTACAGCTTACTTGAAGTGTAGAGTGATTGTTGTACTCACAGCCCAGTCAGTCTTTACACAGACATTACAGCTTACTTGAAGTGTAGAGTGATTGTTGTACTCACAGCCCAGTCAGTCTTTACACAGACATTACAGCTTACTTGAAGTGTAGAGAGATTGTTGTACTCACAGCCCAGTCAGTCTCTACACAGACATTACAGCTTACTTGAAGTGTAGAGTGATTGTTGTACTCACAGCCCAGTCAGTCTTTACACAGACATTACAGCTTACTTGAAGTGTAGAGTGATTGTTGTACTCACAGCCCAGTCAGTCTTTACACAGACATTACAGCTTACTTGAAGTGTAGAGTGATTGTTGTACTCACAGCCCAGTCAGTCTTTACACAGACATTACAACTTACTTGAAGTGTAGAGTGATTGTTGTACTCACAGCCCAGTCAGTCTTTACCCATACATTACAGCTTACTTGAAGTGTAGTGTGATTGTTGTACTCACAGCCCAGTCAGTCTTTACACAGACATTACAGCTTACTTGAAGTGTAGAGTGATTGTTGTACTCACAGCCCAGTCAGTCTTTACCCATACATTACAGCTTACTTGAAGTGTAGAGTGATTGTTGTACTCACAGCCCAGTCAGTCTTTTCACAGACATTACAGCTTACTTGAAGTGTAGAGTGATTGTTGTACTCACAGCCCAGTCAGTCTTTACCCATACATTACAGCTTACTTGAAGTGTAGAGTGATTGTTGTACTCACAGCCCAGTCAGTCTTTTCACAGACATTACAGCTTACTTGAAGTGTAGAGTGATTGTTGTACTCACAGCCCAGTCAGTTTTTACCCATACATTACAGCTTACTTGAAGTGTAGTGTGATTGTTGTACTCACAGCCCAGTCAGTCTTTACACAGACATTACAGCTTACTTGAAGTGTAGAGTGATTGTTGTACTCACAGCCCAGTCAGTCTTTACACATACATTACAACTTACTTGAAGTGTAGAGTGATTGTTGTACTCACAGCCCAGTCAGTCTTTACACAGACATTACAGCTTACTTGAAGTGTAGACTGATTGTTGTACTCACAGCCCAGTCAGTCTTTACACAGACATTACAGCTTACTTGAAGTGTAAAGTGATTGTTGTACTCAGAGCCCAGTCAGTCTTTACACACACATTACAGCTTACTTGAAGTGTCAAGTGATTGTTGTACTCACAGCCCAGTCAGTCTTTACACAGACATTACAGCTTACTTGAAGTGTAGTGTGATTGTTGTACTCACAGCCCAGTCAGTCTTTACACAGACATTACAGCTTACTTGAAGTGTAGAGTGATTGTTGTACTCACAGCCCAGTCAGTCTTTACACAGACATTACAGCTTACTTGAAGTGTAGAGTGATTGTTGTACTCACAGCCCAGTCAGTCTTTACACAGACATTACAGCTTACTTGAAGTGTAGAGTGATTGTTGTACTCACAGCCCAGTCAGTCTTTACCCATACATTACAGCTTACTTGAAGTGTAGTGTGATTGTTGTACTCACAACCCAGTCAGTCTTTACACAGACATTACAGCTTACTTGAAGTGTAGAGTGATTGTTGTACTCACAGCCCAGTCAGTCTTTACACAGACATTAGAACTTACTTGAAGTGTAGAGTGATTGTTGTACTCACAGCCCAGTCAGTCTTTACACAGACATTACAGCTTACTTGAAGTGTAGAGTGATTGTTGTACTCACAGCCCAGTCAGTCTTTACACAGACATTACAGCTTACTTGAAGTGTAGAGAGATTGTTGTACTCACAGCCCAGTCAGTCTCTACACAGACATTACAGCTTACTTGAAGTGTAGAGTGATTGTTGTACTCACAGCCCAGTCAGTCTTTACACAGACATTACAGCTTACTTGAAGTGTAGAGTGATTGTTGTACTCACAGCCCAGTCAGTCTTTACACAGACATTACAGCTTACTTGAAGTGTAGAGTGATTGTTGTACTCACAGCCCAGTCAGTCTTTACACAGACATTACAACTTACTTGAAGTGTAGAGTGATTGTTGTACTCACAGCCCAGTCAGTCTTTACCCATACATTACAGCTTACTTGAAGTGTAGTGTGATTGTTGTACTCACAGCCCAGTCAGTCTTTACACAGACATTACAGCTTACTTGAAGTGTAGAGTGATTGTTGTACTCACAGCCCAGTCAGTCTTTACCCATACATTACAGCTTACTTGAAGTGTAGAGTGATTGTTGTACTCACAGCCCAGTCAGTCTTTTCACAGACATTACAGCTTACTTGAAGTGTAGAGTGATTGTTGTACTCACAGCCCAGTCAGTCTTTACCCATACATTACAGCTTACTTGAAGTGTAGAGTGATTGTTGTACTCACAGCCCAGTCAGTCTTTTCACAGACATTACAGCTTACTTGAAGTGTAGAGTGATTGTTGTACTCACAGCCCAGTCAGTTTTTACCCATACATTACAGCTTACTTGAAGTGTAGTGTGATTGTTGTACTCACAGCCCAGTCAGTCTTTACACAGACATTACAGCTTACTTGAAGTGTAGAGTGATTGTTGTACTCACAGCCCAGTCAGTCTTTACACAGACATTACAACTTACTTGAAGTGTAGAGTGATTGTTGTACTCACAGCCCAGTCAGTCTTTACACAGACATTACAGCTTACTTGAAGTGTAGACTGATTGTTGTACTCACAGCCCAGTCAGTCTTTACACAGACATTACAGCTTACTTGAAGTGTAAAGTGATTGTTGTACTCAGAGCCCAGTCAGTCTTTACACACACATTACAGCTTACTTGAAGTGTCAAGTGATTGTTGTACTCACAGCCCAGTCAGTCTTTACACAGACATTACAGCTTACTTGAAGTGTAGTGTGATTGTTGTACTCACAGCCCAGTCAGTCTTTACACAGACATTACAGCTTACTTGAAGTGTAGAGTGATTGTTGTACTCACAGCCCAGTCAGTCTTTACACAGACATTACAGCTTACTTGAAGTGTAGAGTGATTGTTGTACTCACAGCCCAGTCAGTCTTTACACAGACATTACAGCTTACTTGAAGTGTAGAGTGATTGTTGTACTCACAGCCCAGTCAGTCTTTACCCATACATTACAGCTTACTTGAAGTGTAGTGTGATTGTTGTACTCACAACCCAGTCAGTCTTTACACAGACATTACAGCTTACTTGAAGTGTAGAGTGATTGTTGTACTCACAGCCCAGTCAGTCTTTACACAGACATTAGAACTTACTTGAAGTGTATAGTGATTGTTGTACTCACAGCCCAGTCAGTCTTTACACAGACATTACAGCTTACTTGAAGTGTATAGTGATTGTTGTACTCACAGCCCAGTCAGTCTTTACACAGGCATTACAGCTTACTTGAAGTGTAAAGTGATTGTTGTACTCACAGCCCAGTCAGTCTTTACACAGACATTACAGCTTACTTGAAGTGTAAAGTGATTGTTGTACTCACAGCCCAGTCAATCTTTACACAGACATTACAGCTTACTTGAAGTGTAAAGTGATTGTTGTACTCACAGCCCAGTCAGTCTTTACACATACATTACAGTTTACTTGAAGTGTAGAGTGATTGTTGTACTCACAGCCCAGTCAGTCTTTACACAGACATTACAGCTTACTTGACGTGTAGAGAGATTGTTGTACTCACAGCCCAGTCAGTCTTTACACAGACATTACAGCTTACTTGAAGTGTAGAGTGATTGTTGTACTCACAGCCCAGTCAGTCTTTACACAGACATTACAGCTTACTTGAAGTGTAGAGTGATTGTTGTACTCACAGCCCAGTCAGTCTTTACACAGACATTAGAACTTACTTGAAGTGTATAGTGATTGTTGTACTCACAGCCCAGTCAGTCTTTACACAGACATTACAGCTTACTTGAAGTGTATAGTGATTGTTGTACTCACAGCCCAGTCAGTCTTTACACAGACATTACAGCTTACTTGAAGTGTAAAGTGATTGTTGTACTCACAGCCCAGTCAGTATTTACACAGACATTACAGCTTACTTGAAGTGTAAAGTGATTGTTGTACTCACAGCCCAGTCAGTCTTTACACAGACATTACAGCTTACTTGAAGTGTAAAGTGATTGTTGTACTCACAGCCCAGTCAGTCTTTACACATACATTACAGTTTACTTGAAGTGTAGAGTGATTGTTGTACTCACAGCCCAGTCAGTCTTTACACAGACATTACAGCTTACTTGAAGTGTAGAGAGATTGTTGTACTCACAGCCCAGTCAGTCTTTACACAGACATTACAGCTTACTTGAAGTGTAGAGTGATTGTTGTACTCACAGCCCAGTCAGTCTTTACACAGACATTACAGCTTACTTGAAGTGTAGAGTGATTGTTGTACTCACAGCCCAGTCAGTCTTTACACAGACATTACAGTTTACTTGAAGTGTAGAGTGATTGTTGTACTCACAGCCCAGTCAGTCTTTACACAGACATTAGAACTTACTTGAAGTGTATAGTGATTGTTGTACTCACAGCCCAGTCAGTCTTTACACAGACATTACAGCTTACTTGAAGTGTATAGTGATTGTTGTACTCACAGCCCAGTCAGTCTTTACACAGACATTACAGCTTACTTGAAGTGTAAAGTGATTGTTGTACTCACAGCCCAGTCAGTATTTACACAGACATTACAGCTTACTTGAAGTGTAAAGTGATTGTTGTACTCACAGCCCAGTCAGTCTTTACACAGACATTACAGCTTACTTGAAGTGTAAAGTGATTGTTGTACTCACAGCCCTGTCAGTCTTTACACATACATTACAGTTTACTTGAAGTGTAGAGTGATTGTTGTACTCACAGCCCAGTCAGTCTTTACACAGACATTACAGCTTACTTGAAGTGTAGAGAGATTGTTGTACTCACAGCCCAGTCAGTCTTTACACAGACATTACAGCTTACTTGAAGTGTAGAGTGATTGTTGTACTCACAGCCCAGTCAGTCTTTACACAGACATTACAGCTTACTTGAAGTGTAGAGAGATTGTTGTACTCACAGCCCAGTCAGTCTCTACACAGACATTACAGCTTACTTGAAGTGTAGAGTGATTGTTGTTCTCACAGCCCAGTCAGTCTTTACACAGACATTACAGCTTACTTGAAGTGTAGAGTGATTGTTGTACTCACAGCCCAGTCAGTCTTTACACAGACATTACAGCTTACTTGAAGTGTAGAGTGATTGTTGTACTCACAGCCCAGTCAGTCTTTACACAGACATTACAACTTACTTGAAGTGTAGAGTGATTGTTGTACTCACAGCCCAGTCAGTCTTTACCCATACATTACAGCTTACTTGAAGTGTAGTGTGATTGTTGTACTCACAGCCCAGTCAGTCTTTACACAGACATTACAGCTTACTTGAAGTGTAGAGTGATTGTTGTACTCACAGCCCAGTCAGTCTTTACACAGACATTACAGCTTACTTGAAGTGTAGAGTGATTGTTGTACTCACAGCCCAGTCAGTCTTTACACAGACATTACAGCTTACTTGAAGTGTAGAGTGATTGTTGTACTCACAGCCCAGTCAGTCTTTACACAGACATTACAGCTTACTTGAAGTGTAGAGTGATTGTTGTACTCACAGCCCAGTCAGTCTTTACCCATACATTACAGCTTACTTGAAGTGTAGTGTGATTGTTGTACTCACAACCCAGTCAGTCTTTACACAGACATTACAGCTTACTTGAAGTGTAGAGTGATTGTTGTACTCACAGCCCAGTCAGTCTTTACACAGACATTAGAACTTACTTGAAGTGTATAGTGATTGTTGTACTCACAGCCCAGTCAGTCTTTACACAGACATTACAGCTTACTTGAAGTGTATAGTGATTGTTGTACTCACAGCCCAGTCAGTCTTTACACAGGCATTACAGCTTACTTGAAGTGTAAAGTGATTGTTGTACTCACAGCCCAGTCAGTCTTTACACAGACATTACAGCTTACTTGAAGTGTAAAGTGATTGTTGTACTCACAGCCCAGTCAATCTTTACACAGACATTACAGCTTACTTGAAGTGTAAAGTGATTGTTGTACTCACAGCCCAGTCAGTCTTTACACATACATTACAGTTTACTTGAAGTGTAGAGTGATTGTTGTACTCACAGCCCAGTCAGTCTTTACACAGACATTACAGCTTACTTGACGTGTAGAGAGATTGTTGTACTCACAGCCCAGTCAGTCTTTACACAGACATTACAGCTTACTTGAAGTGTAGAGTGATTGTTGTACTCACAGCCCAGTCAGTCTTTACACAGACATTACAGCTTACTTGAAGTGTAGAGTGATTGTTGTACTCACAGCCCAGTCAGTCTTTACACAGACATTAGAACTTACTTGAAGTGTAGAGTGATTGTTGTACTCACAGCCCAGTCAGTCTTTACACAGACATTAGAACTTACTTGAAGTGTATAGTGATTGTTGTACTCACAGCCCAGTCAGTCTTTACACAGACATTACAGCTTACTTGAAGTGTATAGTGATTGTTGTACTCACAGCCCAGTCAGTCTTTACACAGACATTACAGCTTACTTGAAGTGTAAAGTGATTGTTGTACTCACAGCCCAGTCAGTCTTTACACAGACATTACAGCTTACTTGAAGTGTAAAGTGATTGTTGTACTCACAGCCCAGTCAGTCTTTACACATACATTACAGTTTACTTGAAGTGTAGAGTGATTGTTGTACTCACAGCCCAGTCAGTCTTTACACAGACATTACAGCTTACTTGAAGTGTAGAGAGATTGTTGTACTCACAGCCCAGTCAGTCTTTACACAGACATTACAGCTTACTTGAAGTGTAGAGTGATTGTTGTACTCACAGCCCAGTCAGTCTTTACACAGACATTACAGCTTACTTGAAGTGTAGAGTGATTGTTGTACTCACAGCCCAGTCAGTCTTTACACAGACATTACAGTTTACTTGAAGTGTAGAGTGATTGTTGTACTCACAGCCCAGTCAGTCTTTACACAGACATTAGAACTTACTTGAAGTGTATAGTGATTGTTGTACTCACAGCCCAGTCAGTCTTTACACAGACATTACAGCTTACTTGAAGTGTATAGTGATTGTTGTACTCACAGCCCAGTCAGTCTTTACACAGACATTACAGCTTACTTGAAGTGTAAAGTGATTGTTGTACTCACAGCCCAGTCAGTATTTACACAGACATTACAGCTTACTTGAAGTGTAAAGTGATTGTTGTACTCACAGCCCAGTCAGTCTTTACACAGACATTACAGCTTACTTGAAGTGTAAAGTGATTGTTGTACTCACAGCCCTGTCAGTCTTTACACATACATTACAGTTTACTTGAAGTGTAGAGTGATTGTTGTACTCACAGCCCAGTCAGTCTTTACACAGACATTACAGCTTACTTGAAGTGTAGAGAGATTGTTGTACTCACAGCCCAGTCAGTCTTTACACAGACATTACAGCTTACTTGAAGTGTAGAGTGATTTTTGTACTCACAGCCCAGTCAGTCTTTACACAGACATTACAGCTTACTTGAAGTGTAGAGAGATTGTTGTACTCACTGCCCAGTCAGTCTCTACACAGACATTACAGCTTACTTGAAGTGTAGAGTGATTGTTGTTCTCACAGCCCAGTCAGTCTTTACACAGACATTACAGCTTACTTGAAGTGTAGAGTGATTGTTGTACTCACAGCCCAGTCAGTCTTTACACAGACATTACAGCTTACTTGAAGTGTAGAGTGATTGTTGTACTCACAGCCCAGTCAGTCTTTACACAGACATTACAACTTACTTGAAGTGTAGAGTGATTGTTGTACTCACAGCCCAGTCAGTCTTTACCCATACATTACAGCTTACTTGAAGTGTAGTGTGATTGTTGTACTCACAGCCCAGTCAGTCTTTACACAGACATTACAGCTTACTTGAAGTGTAGAGTGATTGTTGTACTCACAGCCCAGTCAGTCTTTACACAGACATTACAGCTTACTTGAAGTGTAGAGTGATTGTTGTACTCACAGCCCAGTCAGTCTTTACACAGACATTACAGCTTACTTGAAGTGTAGAGTGATTGTTGTACTCACAGCCCAGTCAGTCTTTACACAGACATTACAGCTTACTTGAAGTGTAGAGTGATTGTTGTACTCACAGCCCAGTCAGTCTTTACACAGACATTACAACTTACTTGAAGTGTAGAGTGATTGTTGTACTCACAGCTCAGTCAGTCTTTACCCATACATTACAGCTTACTTGAAGTGTAGTGTGATTGTTGTACTCACAGCCCAGTCAGTCTTTACACAGATATTACAGCTTACTTGAAGTGTAGAGTGATTGTTGTACTCACAGCCCAGTCAGTCTTTACCCATACATTACAGCTTACTTGAAGTGTAGAGTGATTGTACTCACAGCCCAGTCAGTCTTTTCACAGACATTACAGCTTACTTGAAGTGTAGAGTGATTGTTGTACTCACAGCCCAGTCAGTCTTTACCCATACATTACAGCTTACTTGAAGTGTAGAGTGATTGTTGTACTCACAGCCCAGTCAGTCTTTTCACAGACATTACAGCTTACTTGAAGTGTAGAGTGATTGTTGTACTCACAGCCCAGTCAGTCTTTACCCATACATTACAGCTTACTTGAAGTGTAGAGTGATTGTTGTACTCACAGCCCAGTCAGTCTTTACACAGACATTACAGCTTACTTGAAGTGTAGAGTGATTGTTGTACTCACAGCCCAGTCAGTCTTTACACAGACATTACAACTTACTTGAAGTGTAGAATGATTGTTGTACTCACAGCCCAGTCAGTCTTTACACAGACATTACAGCTTACTTGAAGTGTAGACTGATTGTTGTACTCACAGCCCAGTCAGTCTTTACACAGACATTACAGCTTACTTGAAGTGTAGAGTGATTGTTGTACTCACAGCCCAGTCAGTCTTTACACAGACATTACAACTTACTTAAAGTGTAGAGTGATTGTTGTACTCACAGCCCAGTCAGTCTTTACACAGACATTACAGCTTACTTGAAGTGTAGAGTGATTGTTGTACTCACAGCCCAGTCAGTCTTTACACATACATTACAGCTTACTTGAAGTGTAGAGTGATTGTTGTACTCACAGCCCAGTCAGTCTTTTCACAGACATTACAGCTTACTTGAAGTGTAGAGTGATTGTTGTACTCACAGCCGAGTCAATCTTTATGCAGACATTACAGCTTACTTAAAGTGTAGAGTGATTGTTGTACTCACAGCCCAGTCAATCTTTACGTAGACATTACAGCTTACTTGAAGTGTAGACTGATTGTTGTACTCACAGCCCAATCAGTCTTTACACAGACATTACAGCTTACTTGAAGTGTAGAGTGATTGTACTCACAGCCCAGTCAGTCTTTACACAGACATTACAGCTTACTTGAAGTGTAGTGTGATTGTTGTACTCACAGCCCAGTCAATCTATACACAGACATTACAGCTTACTTGAAGTGTAGAGTGATTGTTGTACTCACAGCCCAGTCAGTCTTTACACAGACATTACAACTTACTTGAAGTGTAGAGTGATTGTTGTACTCACAGCCCAGTCAGTCTTTACACAGACATTACAGCTTACTTGAAGTGTAGACTGATTGTTGTACTCACAGCCCAGTCAGTCTTTACACAGACATTACAGCTTACTTGAAGTGTAGAGTGATTGTTGTACTCACAGCCCAGTCAGTCTTTACACAGACATTACAACTTACTTAAAGTGTAGAGTGATTGTTGTACTCACAGCCCAGTCAGTCTTTACACAGACATTACAGCTTACTTGAAGTGTAGAGTGATTGTTGTACTCACAGCGCAGTCAGTCTTTACACAGACATTACAACTTACTTGAAGGGTAAAGTGATTCTTGCTCTCACAGCCCAGACCAGTCACAAGATGCTGACCGGGGGTTTTCTGTCAGCTGATGACTTGACTGCCCAGTACCTGTCAGGGGCATCGGACACATTCAAGTCATTCATTGTCGACCCCGAGTCAACCAGGGACAAAACAGACAGATACATGAGGAACAGGTGGGAGATTGGCTTGTGAAAGGTCACTTAGTATATTGCTCTTGTAGGCTCCTACTTAAAGAACAGGTGGGAGATTGGCTTGTCAAAGATGACTTAGTATATTGCTCTTGTAGGCTCCTTTTACTAAAAGAACAGGTGGGAGATCGGGTTGTAAAAGGTCACTTAGTATAAGTACTTTTGTGTTTTAGTTTGCAGTGTTATTCAAAAGGGATGTTCATATTTACAATGTTGGTATTTCAATGTTATTTCAATAACATTTTGTCTAAATCTACTATGTTACCAATATAGCATTACTTGATGTCTTCATAAATAACATAATTCTCATTCACCACACCGTGAGATCCTGAGATCCCTGTGTTCACTGTAGTTGACACTCAGACTTTCAACGTACAGTGTCATTGACTGTCTCCAGGATACAACGATGGGACGGAACAACTGTGTCGACCCTCCCAGATCAGACGGTCAACAAGCCACTCAGCATCACTATGCCATTTGACAAAACTCAGCTGGAAGACTTCATGCAAGACATTCACGCATGGATACTGCACTGGTGTGCAGGTTAGTGACTGTCTTGTCATCTCCTGTCTCATAATGACAGGTTAGTGTCTGTCTTGTTATCTCCTGTTTCATAGTGACTGGTTTATGTCTGTCTTGTCATCACCTGTTTCATAGTGACATTTTAGTGTCTGTCTTGTCATCTCCTGTCTCATAGCGACAGTTTAGTGTCTATCTTGTCATCTCATGTCTCAGTCTCATAATGTCTCATAATGACAGGTTGTTGACCATCTTGTCATATCCTCTCGCATAGTGACAGGTTTATGTCTATCTTGTCATTTCCTGTCTCGTAGTGACCGGTTAGAGACTGTCTTGTCATCTCCTGTCTCATAGTGGCAGGTATGCATGGGGCAATTAACTTGAAAAGTTAATTAATTAAATTACAATTAACTCAGAAATGTTCCCATTAAATTAAATTAACCTCACACATTTATCAGGTCAATTAAATTAAATCTAAACTCACAAGTATGTTCGTAAATGCTACTGACACGATAGTACAGTGTTCATATATATTAATTAAATTACTTTACTTATTACATCTGAGGAACAGTATTATTATCATCAAACAAATCTGAACATTGTGTTGACTTATAAAAGAAATATGTTTTGTAACGTTGTTGGAAAAAGATGTGCTTATACAATATTTATATACCAAGACATTTGTTTATGGGGTATTTGATCACATTTAAAAAGTTGTAGATGCTTGTTAAAATTAATGTTCTTTTCTGAAAGGAATGTAAATTTGTGGCTGAAGATTTGCAGGGTGTGGAGTTTCCTCCAGTATTCCACCACCAAAGTAACAAAACCGGGTAAGTACATACATAATTTCTATGCATCAAGATGTTATTTATGCAACATGTTAATGCTAAATCATTAGGTTTCCCCTTTATACACTAGCATTTAAATATTTATACACAATTAGTTTTATGTATCACTTGAATTGGCATGCTTTTGATTCCAGTTGGCGCTGCACTGGTAAAAAAAAATTTCTTATTTTAAGAAACAAAACTTAAAACAAGAAAATTTTTCTAGGGAGCCATGTAACAAAATTAAGGTAAGTGACGTACGGGTCAGAACGGACGAGTTATTTTCCTGCTCCCATATGTTAACCGTATCTGCAACATTTTACACGACTGTCGGTTTCTGCTTATATAGTAGCATGAAGACCCTACCCTGAATCACTGGCACTGCCATCAAGACTAGCGATGTTCGACAACTCTGAAGGGGTAAGACCACTATAGACCTTCCAGTTTATTGTTTCACACGAAAATATAGTGTATTAAATTGGCCACTCTTCCTCCTTTACTAATCGGAGCTTTGCTTGTCTCCAATTTTCGCAGTAGAGAGTCCCCCGCTCCATAATTCAGCCTGTCAATGGCTGCACAATTTATTCTGTATGTGTAGAGCCACAATATCCTGGCAGCGACTTTGTTGTTCTACTACGACCCCTATTGCTTGTGATGCATTTTGCCCAGCATGATAAGACCCAGTGATTCTCGCTGAGCTATATCTGCTGTCCATTGATATGGTTACTGGAGCATCTTCAGGTAATCCTCGTAGCTTATTAATTGTCTTCATGTGGTCACGCCTTTTCGCCAAGTCTGCCAAAGTCATAGTTGCTGTCGCATTGCCAACTTTGTTTGCAGTCCGTTGCATGCTACTTCGGTACGGTGGTGGTACATCTAAGCTAGCAATTATCACTCGCCCTTTAGCGATTCCTGTGGTAGATTCCTGCAGTCCCACCTGAAGGCCGACATTTGGAGCAGCAGATCTCTGCCCTGCCTTCTCAGTTGGTACTTCATGGTATAGCTTGAACATTTTTGATGTGTATCCACACTTAACACACCTGAGATTTTGTTTCCAGCAGAGGCCAACCTTGACCTCTGTATGCACTGTAAATCTAGGAACAGCACACAATTGACTGTCAATAAGGGACGCGTGCTCTGCAATGCACTCGTTATACATCTGTGTTGTTTTGTCTCTATGCATAATACGCATTTCTGATTGTGAGTCATCTTTCTTCAGGTATGTGGTTGTCAAGTCATCAGCAACACGTTTCTTCGGTGTCATGAGTTTGGCGCCACCCGATTTGCCCTCAGCATCTGGGACTTCGATGAGTCCACCTGGTGTAACTTTGGCGACTCTTGTGAATTCGGCTTGCGTGAGTCTCGGCATCCACATGCTTGGTGTGGAATTGTCTGCAACGTCTTTCTTGGACGTGTGCACAGTGTGCCCCTTCTGAAAGCCACATCTCCTCACATTTTTGGCTATTCGGAACTTCTCCACATCTTCACTTTTCTTCTTCATGTTGATATCTGTATCAGAGTCAAAAACTTTTACTATCTGACTGATCTGGGAGCAATCTGTCCAACTGACATTTAAGCAATGGCCAGAATTTTAGTGGGGTAGACCACTTGTTTGTCATGCTGCACAGCTATTGGCTGAGCAAATACCCCATTGTAGATTCTGAATAGAATTTACAACCTCGTGTAGTTGAAATCTGAGCAAAAAGTAGGCTTATCGTCACTGTAGATGCAACAGGAGACACTCAAAAGCCCCAAACAGGCAGCATCCTGTTCTATCTCGTTGACAGGCAGTTGGCACCTTCAGTGACTTGAAATTGGGTCATCCGTGTCAGAAATGCCAAATGTTCACATGAAAACTTGTCAGCTTGTTTTCACACATACCATAATTCGTTGTACTTTGAACGCTCAATATTACCTATCAATGTTGTGAAATTCACTGAAATGCTAGCTTTTTGCCCAAAAACAGTGCATATTTAAAAAAAAAAAATATCTTAATAAAAAATTAGTTGACAATTTTAGTGTTGTATTGATGAAAATACCCCACATTTTGTGAAACACTTGTAAGATTTCCTATATCTCCGTCACAGCAAGCAGTGTGGGCTTTATGACTAAAGTGCATATATGCAATTCAGCCCACTTGAAATTCTTCCCCTCACATACGGGGGCACGTCTCAGTGACATATCAATTAATGTGTAGCACTGCGATGTGGATTTCCTTCTGTGATTTATCGAGATAAAGGTTTTTCTTCGATTTGGTATAACTTTCGTGACGGTTTTTGAGATGTCGGAAATTAATTAGAAATTTAGACTGGCTTGTTACCAAGGCAATGCATCATGGTAAAACAAGCATGGATGACATTTTTGTGAGAAAGTATAGGCGGAAAATCGAGTCTAAAACTGTCTTGTCTTATGGACAGGGTGTTGTAAAAGAGCATATAGGCTAACGCAGTATGGTGTCATATGTGTGAAATTTCCCGCTTCTGGTGGTAATGCTGGGAAATGGAAGACAGTTCTTGTACATAGATTAATGTACATGCTACATCATAATTAAAAAAAAAATTCCTAAACATCTAAGTTGTAGCCATATTTGCAATGTCAGCTTGTGTGTTAATCCACAGCATATAACACTGGAGCCACTGTTTGTAAACAACAATAGAAGACAGTGTGTGAGAGAGCAGCATTGTTTTGGTCACGGTCATTACCCTCAGTGTATTTAGAAATTGTGCAGTTGAACAGGTGAGAGACAAATCAATCAATTAATTAATTATCATTACTCACCAGTTTGTGTGTTTTTGCATGCTCGGCTGCTTGCCTGTCTGTCTGTGTGTCCATTCTTTGTTGTGGTCGCAGGGCTATGGGGTAATCCTGTCTTGAACTCCCCTCACATCCATGTGGGGGGAGCGTGTGGCATGTAATCCTCCTGGTGCCAAACGTGTGACAGAGTTTATCATTAAGAAATGTCAAACAGGACATATGGCATGTCACATGTGACAAATGTATGTGTGATCATCAGTAGATCTGTCACGCAGGAAGTAAGGGTGGTCACTGGAAGAGTGAGTTACTGGCTTCTTCCGTTTTCTTTTCACAGCAGTTGTAGCTGTGCATTTTTTTTTTAATGTTTCATCCAGCTGCCCCTTACGGTACTGTTTCTTTTGGGCATCCTTTTTCGTGTCACTGGTTGCTTGTCTGTGCATCTTAGATGCACGTGCAGCACTGAAGGAGTCAGACCACAGTTGAAAATTGCATTGGTGGCCATGTTAACGTTTTGTTAGATTTTAAGAAAACGTGACCACTAAAAATTCTGAAACTTTTTCACAGCAACTGCCATCATCTCATTGACATGCTGACCAAGTTTTATCAAAATCACATACCTCCAGCTCTTTTAAAACGCCCCGACGTGCGATGCCCATCAATTTTGACAAAAATAGCCTTGTATTCATGCGCCCACGTGGCCCATAGCAGAAAAATTCCCATAAATCCCTCCGCCTTTTAAACTCTCAAAAAAATGCACCAAAAGTTGGGTAGACTATTTGGCTAACAAGGGATTTTGCACCTCACTTCCGGTAACATTGTCACGTTACCGTATGCGGCGTGATGGGTTATCTGTGCGTACAGTCGTTAACGTACCGCTTTTCATAAGAAATCCATATATGTTTTTAATGACAAGTAGGTATAGTGAAAGTTTATTCATTGGGACATTTGTGTAAGGTCATAGTATTCGGATTATGCATCGCAACGCCGAGATACGGATGTTGAAAGGTGAGTGGGGTCATTCCTAGGGGTGTCGGGTGTTTCGGCCCATGACGGGTTCGGCACATGGGCCGAACCATCCAACGGCGCGACTCGTGAAGTGTTTTCGCTCGCATGGGCCGAACCATCCGTGTATGCAACCGGTGCCAGCGGGTGCCGTGGGCCGAAACGACTAACGAATTCTTCGCTAGTTTCAACTGTTTGCATGTCTTAGCGAAATGCTGTTGACTTGTTGTGCGCTACAGTATTATTGTTTTTGAGTCAATTGTTGTTTATTGAGTGTTGTAATTGTGAAATGTTATACGCTACAACCGTCTCAGTGTTTTAACGAAACGCTGTGCGCTATTTGTTTTAAAATTATTAAAGTAATAGTGAAAAACATACAAATGCGCGAATAATGAAATGGTTTTTATTAAACATATATATATATATATATATTTGGGTGACCAATATATTTTACATTAATTTATTTATATACGCGTAATGTATATATATATATATACTACTACTACTACAACACGATATATATGTGTGTGTATATACATATTATATATATATATATTTATATATATATTATATATATACACACACATAATAAAATAATGACCCAAAATTAAGTACGCATTCTGTTATTTTATGAAATTATTGTTATGTTTGCGTGTAAATATGTTTCTGTGCACTATCATATTAAGAATTTTTTCCTGATTCACGCCGTGGGCCGAAACTACTATTCTTAGATATCAGCTACTAACGTGGGACAATAAAGCCGAAAACGTTCATACCACCTCTTTGCAACTTGTAATATGCTTAATTGACTTAAGACGATTAATTGAATAATAATAATGTGATCACACAAACAATGAAGTGATGCTATCAAACATTCACGTTAGCAAGTTTTGCTGATGAAACACCAGATAGATTAAAAGCATAAAATTTGCTCACACAAATAATGAAGTCATGCTATCAAACATTTCAGTTAATATGTTTTGATGATGAAACATCAGATAGATTAAACACATAAAGGGCTTGATCACATAAAATGTGCTCACACAAACAATGAAGTCAATACATTATATATTACAATACAAACTCAAATAGTTATTACTTTTATTCGTGGACGTTTCCATTAGACATGAATTACTTGAATTTGGTTCTTCTTCTTCCTAAATTATTATGTCAACCACTTTCTTTTAATTAATTTATATTGCTATATTTCTATAAATAGTTCCAGATCGTTATTATTATATTAGCGTGTACGTATGTTTCTGCGCACAATCATAATTTCCGCCGCTCCGCCTTTCTTACTGATTCAGGCCGTGGGCCGAAACGACTATTCTTAGATTTCCGCCGCTTAGACAGAGTGGGCCGAATCGACCGTCGCTGATTTCAATAGCGACAGTGAAATGGGCCGAACATCCGTCTGCGTGGGCCGAATCGACTAGGCCGAACCATCCGTCGGCGTGGGCCGAACCATCCGGGACCCATTCCTAGTTGCATACCCTTATATATATATATATATATATATATATATATATATATATATATATATATATATATATATATATATATAGGTAATCGTTTACTTAACTGGCCTAAATTATTACGGCTTTATACCGACGGTTTTTACAGCATTTTTGTACCTGGATGCGTTCCTTACATCATTCATCATTCCGCATATGTTCCAGTAAAAAAAGTTCATATATTCTTTAAAAATATTGTGTTTTAGGCCACTTTTAATCAGTTTTACACATCAAAACAGCGGAGCCGATTGCATTATAAACATGGCGCGTGTGCGATTTGCGCATTTGTGCCATCAGAACCGCGAAGGCGATGTTTGTGTTCACTGGGCATACAATTACGCAACGTAAAAAATTAAGAGAATTTTTTTTTTAGAAAATAGGCTCCAAAAATTTTTCATACGAAGAAATTCTAGAAACAAAATTAAAACATTCTCCACAGTTTTCATATTAAACGCAACATTTGTAGAGCACATACAATCACCTCTAACGTAATATTTCATATTCTATTTAATGGAATATTTGATGTTGCAAATATTATTTGTATGAAAATGATGTGGTCGATATTAGATGTTATGCGCATGCGCAACTGCAAGGGGACATCTCATTGCATGTCATTGTAAATATAATTAAATTTAAAAGAATGCATGGGTTAAATTATCTGTCGTTTGATGAACAAATATTATTGTTTTTGTAATTAAAAATTATACTGATGATATTGCATGTCATGCGCATGAGGGAGGGAAGGAGTACTTAAATTTGTTGTGGGATGACAGCCTTGACTTCATGTACACATCAAGGCTTTGGCGTTTTCAGTGACATCCCACCCATTGTTCTAGGACATATTATTAGTAAATTTAGGTATCTCCAATGTCACCTATATGTTTACTATGTTGATACATAATAATGTATAGACAACTAGAATTTTGTCGCCATCTATACATGTTTTATTTTTATAGAACACATGCTGGGACAATTAGCAAACATTCTAGTGTTGCTAACTTTATGGACAGTTTATGTTTCACTGTGTATACATGCATTATTATTATTATATTGTACCACAACTGTTGCCAATTGACTTGTCGTGTATATACGTTACGTGAAAACTACTGTCATTAAATACTTTTATCCCAGCTCTGCCGTCTCGTGTTTCACCAAAAATTTTATTAAGTCAACTTATATAAATTTAAGTCAATTTATATAAATTTACAATTTAATGTACTCTCTTTACATTAACATGTTCATTTAAATAATTTTAAAATAATAATTAAATTATATGCATATTCATATTTTGGGGGAACACCAAATTCATATTTAGTTTTTTTATATTTCTAAACTGGCGAGTAACCAAACCACATATGTATTGCTTTTTACGTATATGCTGTGTCTGTGTGCAGTTGTAGTATCACTGGATTTGTCTGAATACACACATTTCTTTATCGAATGACTGATAACACATTCACAGCTCACATCCAGCGGATACACAATCCTGTGCATTCAATGTGTATTATACGGTTATGCGCCAGTCACGGCAGTACGTGCAAATGCCACACAATTTCTTTTGTGCAACTGCCTCGATGTAAATACTTACCAAATAGTGTTATTATTTAGGCTTGGACAAGGATTTCCTACAGCAATTTACCTTATTTCTGCATGTGCTTACATAGGGGTATATATACGAAGCGTTAATCGGAACAACAATAACAGGAAAATTGTATAAAGCCTTTGCCGGATTAGCCATGGTACAGGTGGTGTACTCGTACTCAGCACTCACCCCTCCTCCCACAATAAAGATGTGTAACTAATATTTTTTACAATGCAAATAAAGGTTATTACATATACCGCATGTTGTATTTTTTTGTAGTTATGTGAGGAAGTTTTTTAGTCCTAGTTTCCATTTAGGTAGGGGAATTATATCCGGAGTAGGTGTGTTTGTATACCTACGTTACCATCTCCGGACAAAATAAATGTATGTTGTGATGTGATGCTAGGTCTACTGATTTTGTATAATAAAAAGTGTAAATATCATCTTATAAGCAATTAGCCACATCACTGGTATTTCTCCTATTCAATACAAAGTCATATGAAGTGTCAACATGTACGTGACTGAATTATTTTAAATAAACAAGATGCAGACAAATTATGTTGCATTACTGCAAGGTCAAAATAATAACGATCGTTAGGGGTTTTGTCCGTGAGGAGTTATGTCCATACTCCATTTGTAACAATATTTAACAAGATTGCCATCCAAGGCAAAGGCCCAGATGGCAAGCAGACAAGGACACCATGGGCTTATCAAGAGTCCGCACCTAACTGTCCTTTTCAAACTAGCCTCCTGATGGGGACAGGCTTTTAATTGACGCCATTCATTCGTTGGTGCTCACTTCACTGATGTGGGTTCCAGACCAGGGGTAAGCTTACTGTCTTTAACATCTGTATCAATAAACCTGCCAAGCAGCAGTATAAGTTACACCAGCAGACAGCTTTAAAACACCATTGTTACTTTGCAACATTTTCATTCAAATAAATATAAGAAACTTTTACAATAGTTGGTTCATGGAGTTCTTTACATATAACTGGCCATTGATGGTAATGATAATGAAACTGACAATGATGGCTTGTAATGATAATGAAAAGTTATGTAGTCCCATAATGATAATAATACATTTCTGTTTTTACGTAATTATTGTGGCAAGGATACTGAATACTCTATGACGACTCCATCCCTTTAAGAAAGCTAAATAACTGTAAACTGTTGTGTTTTATTTATTACACGTCAAAATCACACTAGCAGTTACAATAGTGTAGCACATTGATTAATTAATTATTAATATGTAAATTAATGTTATATATTTTGTTGAATGTGTGTATGCGCAATGAAAGGATGCTTTTAATTCACGTGTATTATGAGAAAGTAATTAATGTTATTTAATATGAACAATTAAAATTGTTTCTGAGCTATATCTTCTTCCCATTAATCACTGGCAAGGCGGTACTACATCACGATTTCTCCGCAGGATATTGCTGCGAAAACGGACAACACAGAATACCTCCCTCCCTCCGTCCCTCCCAACAATACTCCTCCCCATCAGAAGGAAACCAGACGTGCAATATAAGCATAATAAAAAAAACCTTTGTTCACCAAACGACAGATAATTTAACCCCTGCGTTCTTTTAAATTTAATTATATTAACAATGACATACAATGAATTGTCCCTTTAAAGATGCGCATGACATGCAATATCATCAGTATGTTTTAATTACAAAAACAATAACCTTTGCTCACCAAACGACAGATAATTTAACCCATGCATTCTTTTAAATTAAATTATATTTACAATGACATGCAATGAGATGTCCCCTTTTAGTTCTAATATCTAATATCGACCACATAATTTTCATACAAATAATATTTGCAACATCAAATATTTAATTAAATAAAATATGAAATATTACGTTAGAACACACTATATGTGCTCTACAAATGTTGCGTTTAATATGAAAACTGTGAAGAATGTTTTAATTTTTTTTCTAGAATTTCTTCGTTTTAAAATTTTTTAGAGCCTATATTTTCTAAATTTGTTTCTCTTAATTTTTTTTATGTTGCGTAATTGTATGCCCAGTACACACAAACATCGCCTTCGCGGTTCTGATGGCACCAAGGCGTGACTAATGCGCAAATCGCACACGCGCCATGTTTATCATGCAATCGGTTCCGCTGTTTTGATGTGTAAAACTGATTAAAAGTGGCCTAAAACACAATATTTTTAAAGAATATATGAACTTTTTTTACTGGAACATATGCGGAATGATGTAAGGAACGCTTTCAGGTACAAAAATGCTGTAAAAACCGTCGGCATAAAGCCGTAATAATTTAGGCCAGTTAAGTAAACGATTACCTCGTTTTCTAACAGTCCATATGTCGAAACAACTAAAAATACGAAATCATAACCTACGAATTTCGCAGTAACAATAACAAAATTGAGCAATAACTTTCTTTACGCGTCTTCGCATAACCTCGCGCGTCCACCTACCGGATAAATTGCGGTTCTTAATTGTCCGCCAGGAGGGCCATCTTTACCGCCAGTGCCCTGTTAGAAGCCGGTCTCACCACGAAACATAACACATCAGCCTCACAACGCATAGTTAAACGATTAAGTACCTCAACTAAAACTATGTCACACATGATTTGGCGGCGGATTAATTAAAAACATGGCACATTCTCAAATTGTCGAGGCCAGCAGTTTTGTCCTATTATTAAATTGTAGTAACAGAACAACTGCAGATTTTCCCTTGGTGGTCACGTTAACGTTTTGCATGATTAGTAGAAAACTTGACCATCAAAAATCCTACAACTTCATGACATTCACTGCTACTATGCTGCCAATGTGTGAACAAGTTAAGTTTCGTCAAAATCACATACCTCCAACAAATTGGGAGTTTTCGTAAAATATTAATATGCTGCTGGCACTGGTGTTTCGAGAACGTCACCACCAAAATAATAATAATAAAATATGATATCTACATAGCGCCATCATCACATAGTGCTCTATGGAGTGCCATAAAACACTAACATTATATAGCCTTTTTGTTTTGGAAGTGACGTAGAGTGATATAATGAAAGCATCGAGTTACTAAAATGCAAGGAAGGAAATCAACGTAATAATTTACATGTAAAAGGAAATCAACGTAATAATTTACATGTAATTGATTAAGGATTGGCAGACGTTTGGTACGATGACAATAAAACTGATGCCGATTGATCAACTAATGCGAATCGAGAATAATAAACCGAATCTGAATATATAATGATCGATATTATTTTGTTTAAAAAATAAGAGACCAATGACGTGAGTGACACTTAGCCATTATCAGCCATTTGGTTGCACCTCCTATCGGTCGGTGGAGAGACCAATCCACAGTCACCGAGTCTCTTATAGTTGCGTATCGAGCAGCTCTCAGGGGAGAGGTTTGTCGGCCCCCAGACCATCGTGTAGTCCTCCACCCAAACTACTGACGACCCCTATGTGTTGAGCTAGCAACCTCTTATGACAACACGTCTACCCGTTTATATAGTTGGTAAACCCTTCCGGCCGAATTTGTGGTGTGAACTCTTGAAACATGTTCACTTTACGTTTTTTCTGTTATAACAACATTTAAATAAACAATTTATTCATTAGAATGTTTCTTATATGACCTAGTTCAAGTTGTAATACAGCAAAATGTATAACATGCATCAGTAATATTACTAGTCTATGTTATTGATATTTAATTATGCAGATTCAGTGGTGGAAATTATGCGCATGCGCCGGAAGTGCTCACTCTAAGATGGCGCCTACAACAACGTCGTCGGCCCGTTAACTGTCATCAATAACCTGTACCTTGGGAATGCAACATAAGACAAGTGGAAAACGTTTATTATTTTGCCAACAGTATCATCGAACAGTTCTATTAAATGGCATTATCTGTTTATTATCTATGAATCTATTCATTCCCATCGCCGTTACTTTGTGAAACAAATGCGCGTAACAGTTACGTTAGCCAATAGTCAGTCAAAATTCTTAGAAAGTGTAAAAAACAACAGTCCCCGTCGTAGCCAGCACAGCACCTTGGGAATGCAACACACTACACGTGGAAAAAGTTTATTATTTTGTCTACAGTATCATCGAACAGTTGTATTAAATGGTATTATCTGTTTAATATCTATGAATATAATCATTCCCATCGCCGTTACTTTGTGGAACAAATGCGCACAACAGTTACGTTAGCCAACAATCAGTCAAATGCTTAGAAAGTGTGTCGTCTCCATCCAATTGAAGAACAAATAATATATCCATTCAACATAGGGCCTACATGAACCTGCTAAACTACGCAAATCCGGGCGGGCGGGCGGGCGGGCGGGCGGGGGGCGGGCGGGCGGGCTCACCCTGTAGTCCGTGGTGAGGCTGGCACAGATACTGGTAGTCCAATTTTGTTTCCCATTCTTCTTCATCACTAGTCCACAGCATATTCTCTTGAGAGGTGGAGTCCAAAGCATTTACTAACGAAACATGGAGTCCACAGCATTGACTATCAAGAGATGGGATCCATAGCTTTCACTCACGAGAAGTGAAGAGAGATGGAGTCCACAGCATATACTCAAAAGAGATGGAGTAAACAGCATTTACCCATGAGGGTTGGAGTCAACAGCATTTACTGATGAGAGATGGAGTACACAGCATTTATTCATGAGATATGGAGAACACAGCATTTACTCACGACTGATTTCTGCACTACAGGGTTGTTTTAAAACAATTCCAGTAATCCAATAAACTGTTGGACAGAATTGTCCCCTCCACCCACGCCAATATTTAAAAACAAAACAAATTGCAAGCACTCTACACGCATTGCCAATGCGGACCACTGACCCATCCACATTGACTCACCCCTATATATCAATTTTGTTATTATTGGAATTTTTAGCATGATGGAAGCTTGTTCATCATTGGATCCTGATTGGCTAAAGTTTAGCCAATCATCAGTTTCAATGCAACTGTTACAACAGAAGTAATCAGAAACTGGCTTGATTGCATCCGATTCAATATTTACAATATATACGAAATAACAAATTATACAATAGATTGCAAGGTAACCATATAGAGTGTAATACAAAGCCCTATTTCAACTGAGATGGTGGCCTAGTGCACCAACTAGGTAAGTAAATACACTACTAAGACCTACTCATATGTTTTTAACACGAGACCCTAAATAACCATTTATCCACCCACGAGATGACCCTATTAATGTGAACCACCCAGACCATGAATTTGGTGGTGGCTAATTTACGGGCACCAAAATCACACTAATGAATATTCTTGATATGCAATGAATATTCCTAACATGCAATGATTGAACAATTGAAGTGAGACTTTTAAGTGGTATTAAATATAAATTGTTAAAATTTCTATGCCATTTAATCATTTCAGTCATGAGAGTGTACATGGTTGCATCTTATGAATTTTGAACAATCAGCTTCCTGTGTCGCTAAACAAATCACAATCCATATTTACATTTATTGCCCACTGTTGTAAGAAAGCCCAGAAAGCTTCAATAATCAAGTTCTGACCTACTTTTTGTTCCCAGAGTTTAAACAAAGATTGTAACCAGGGATTTCTCGGTTGTTGCACCAACTCTTTGGAATTCACTCTGTTAGTGTTAGGTCAGTAGGAAACATCTGAAGACTTACCCTTTCAACCACGTTTAGTTCCTTAGCTCCTAGCATATATTCATCCATATGTTTACCACTTTAAAACTGTATATGACTTTGAAGATTGCCTAGCCCATTTGTTTTGATGCACCTCTGAGCTTGGGTTTCAGAAGATTTCAGCGCAACAGAAGTTATTGTATTTTATTATGATGTATTCTGAATAAATTGAATTCTGCTGTGAATGAGTGAAAGAAACTGTGTGAGTGAAAGAAACTGTGTGGCACTGAGCAATATACATACTCCTCTTCCCATACTAGTGCTAGCTCCCAGGTTATGTGTTCTCCACTGCAGGACTCAGCTGTTTCCTCTGAGCGAGTCATGTACCAGACAGGTGAGCTTGGAGTCTCTGTAGGAAAGGTGGCATCCCTTCTTGGCCTTACCCCCCAGTCAAAGTGGCTGCCATATTAGCGATCAAGTTTTGTTTAGTAGCAATCTCCCTGACCCATTGAAATAACTTAGAAGTTGGTGAATGTATAAATGCCAACAATTAAGCTTTTTCAATTACAATGAATTAATTAATGTCATGTTTATTTTACATACGACATAAGAATTATATTTGTAATTTATGTCTAAAAATTGTATTTTGAATGCTAACTGTGACTGTGTTATGCTGTTTTTTTCGTGAAATACACACTTCCAATCCAGAATCAAGCATGTCCGAGACTAGCATGTTATATCAACTGACCAGTCCACAGTTGATAGAGATGCCCTACTTGGTGCAGTTACCTGTCGCTCCAGTGCACTTCAGTCGCTCCGAGATAGCAAGGTCAATGAAGTTGAACTTGGCAGCCAGAGTCTCAAAGTCAGTGAACATCTCTGTTGTGTGCTGTTCCTTCCTGTCGTCTGGCATCTGTGAGCAAACAGGGAGGAAACTGAGAGTCAGTCACTCATGTTTCACTAAACCTTTGCAGTTGCTATGGTAAACAAACATTTATGATAACTTTGGAGCTGTCGAAAAGTAATGCAATTATGCATACTCGTGCAAAATATTTACTAAATGCATGTTTAAAACTATGCTATTCACAGTACCTGCCTTGACTTTTGTGTTGTTGTGGAGTTTGGGGGAAATACCTACAAAACAAATATTGACTGCATTTATTTGTTACAAAAGCAGTTAGCAAGGATTATCAGCAATGTACACTATTACCATCATACAAATGAATTATCTTGTGAACTGCATAAATAGATTAATTATTGATAATATTATTATATAATCTGATTTTGTAAAACTAAAAACTCCCATCATGTGTGAAGCAAACAAAACGTTGTTACCAAATAATCTGCTGGGAGGAGACTATAGATGTCTCGTTATGGTACTAGACATGACTGGAGCAATATCCAATCATGCATGCATTTACTGCAGAGTCCATTCAAATGACCGAGGGGATGTGACTAAATATGAAGACTTATTGCAGTGAAGATGTGGTAAGGCCAATACATGACATTTCTGAACATGCACGTAGTAGTTCATATGGATGTAGGTCTGTACCATTTGTGAGTCTTCCCTTCACTCATGGAGTCATGGATGAACTGCATATGATGCTTTGAGTTACTGACAGACGTATAGCTAATCTCATAGAAGATGTCACTGATTATGCTAAGGAAAGAATGGCATTTTCTCAAAATCCAATGTTGTACACCTCATTGATTTGCTTAAGTGCATCAAATTGTGTGGTGTCAGTTTTAGAACATAGGAAGATGTATCTGGAAATGGGATGGATAGACTTTAATTCATAAGTTTGATGGGGAAGAGAAGAAAAAACTTCTCAAACACCTACCTTCATGCCTAGCAGAAAGGGATGCATTACATCCCAACTCAAAATAGAGTTGTTGAATTTTGGGAGAAATGTCAAGAATTGTATGCAGCTATCAACCTTGAATACAGCAATGTAGGTGCTGTTGAATCAGCTAGTATATTCATGTTATATAAAACCCTTAAAGGAAGGAGAAAAGGGTATGAAACTAAAAGGGTCACTCTACATATGCATTGTATTGTTTACCATATTCCTAGGAACAGCTTGAAAATAAAAAGTTCAGTGCTGATGGGGTGGAAAAATTTAAGTTAATTTAATTAATAAAAATTAAGTATATGCATAAACAACACTAAAATAAAATTGAAGCATGTTCAAGTACTCTAAAGGTATCTTTGAAGCAACTGCACTTCCATAGTTTTAGATACGGTACTGTATTACTATTCAGATGAAAATGTTCTCAGTGCCTCATAATATTTTATTAATATTATAAATGATAATTTGACAGTATGGTAGAAGCAAATCGTGTATGTACTCTTTTGGTGAATATGTGATGGTGTTAATTGATCTGGTCGGTTCTGATACAATGTTCTTTAAGTATTATTATGTTATTACGTTATTTAACTTGAGTTCCCTCAACATAAAACTTGAATTACATCTGTCATCATCATTCGTGCTGTAACCAACAATATTCATATTCCGAACTGTGATCAAAATCAGCACCCTTCTGAACTGTGATCAAAGTCAGCACCCTTCTGAACTTTGAACAAAGTCAGCACTCTTATGAACAGTAATCAGTCAGCAGCCTTATGAACTGTGATCATGCCCCCAAAGTCAACACCTTTATGACTTGTGATCATGCCCTCAAAGTCAGCACCCTTATGACCCGTGATCATGCCCTCGAGGTCAGCACCCTTATGACCTGTGATAATGCCCTCAAGGTCGGCAACCTTATGACTTGTGATCATGCCCTCGAGGTCAGCACCCTTATGACCTAGGATCATGCCCTCAAAGTCAGCACCTTTATGACCTGTAATCATGCCCACGAAGTCAGCACCCTTATGACCTGTGATCATGCTCTCGAGATCAGCACCCTTATGACCTGTGATTAAACATGTTTCTTTTCGAAATAATTTGATGTGTGACACTAAAAGAAACAGCCGCTATCCCCTCTCCTCCAATTAAGACACCAATTTCATGTTGTACCATACATTGGTTTTTTGGAGGAGCAGATCAGAAATGATACTCGTCTCCAACTGTTGACAGTAGAAACTCATGTGGCAGTTAAAAAAGTTTTTACAAGTGTCACTTAGGTCACTGGCCTTGACTTTTGACCTGATAGACCCAAAATGAGTAAACTCTGATTTTAATCAAATTTGACCATTAGTAAGGTCATTGCATCAACAAGTTCCATTAAAGAATTAGAATGGGTCCATTGTAAGTTCTTGAGATACAACAACTTGAAGTTAGGATGGTGGCAATTTTACAATTTTGCTAACAGGTTACCATTCTTATCAGACTAGCTGGCATCATATTGCAGCCCAGACTAGCTGGCATCATATTGCAGCCAGCCTGGGAGGGTTTCACATTACAGCCCACTTGGAGGCATTCTGTTTATCTTTGTGACAGTGGAAGTGTCAGGGGTAATACACAGCACAGGGCCCAAGGATCTGGTAACAGGTATCATATCAGCCCAATGGATCTGACAGGGGACTGATGCTCAGCTGTGTGCATTACAATAGGATTTACAATCCCACAGGGTTGATTGTATATAAAACCCTGGGCTTAGGTGTTAGTCTGGCTCTGGTGATGGCTCCAAAGAAAACATCTGTGCCTAATCCTGAGTGTTGCAATCCATTTTAGAATCATGAAAGGAGGGTTAAGGGGGTTCGTTAAGGGTGTGCGACTGATATGTAGACAATTGTCGGAAAGGGATCCTAGCCTTTGTACCCCATCCAGAACAACTCTCTGTTGCATCATGTGCAATGTAAAGATTGTGTGTAACCGTGATTACTCTGCATTCATGTTCGTGTTCACTGTCGTTTGAGACAGTGTAGCTGGATAGAAGTGATGCTTACATATGATAATAATAAAGTAGATATACAGGGCCTGATCAATCAAGGTGCTTTACATACATGTAGTTCATAACTGTTAAATTTTATTTTTTTGCTGATGACACCAATATTTTTTTGCTCAGCAAATGACCCGGTTGAACTCAGCAAAGACAGGCAAACAACTTGGTTAATTGGTTATGTGGTTTGTAGTTAATCAATTATCACATAATGTGTAGGAAATTAATGTCATGCTATTTAGTAACTATGAAAAGCCAGCACTAATGTAAAAATCAATGATATTGAAATGATATATGTAAGTAAATTTCTAGTTGTTTTAATAGGACGATAACTTTGAAAAGTATTGCAATTATGCATACTAGTGCAAAATATTTACTACACAAAAATGCTCACTTAAAACAATATACTATTCACAGTACCTGATTTGTGTTTCATGTTGTTGTGAAGTGTGGGGAAACACCTACAAAAACAAATATTGACTGCATTTATTTGTTACAAAAGCAATTAGCAAGGATTGTCAGCAATGTACACTGTTGGCATCATACAAATGGATTATCTTGTGAATTGCATATATTAAAGCTATCTCATTTTCTAAAATTAAAACTCCCATTATAATGAGTGAAGCAAACAAAAAGTTGTTACCAAATCATCTGCTGTTATTCTTCAACAGTTTATGACATAACACGTCAAACACAACAAAGTAAATACTTAAGACAGGCATTTGCAAAAATGACTCTAATATCCCAATGTACATCTGCACAAGGTATACAATTATGAAAGAAGCAAATCTGGATATGTGGAATTAAAATTGCGAGAACATGTACTGTCCATGTTAATTCATTTATTCAGATAGTGGTCCCATGATCGTGTGACAGCTACTATGTTATGAAATATAATATTCTACATTCTTAGGGTTTGATTCAGCATATTAACATACAAAACTACTATCCCACTGGAAAAAAGTGAGATATCAATGACAGCATATCAGGAAGCATGTAAATTGTTATGTTCATTACCTTATTGCACTAATCAACGTCGTTTAGGCTGTCAGAGTTACCTCTTGAAATACCAGAGACAGCAAAGGAGGTTGTTGTAGACTATCCCGAAGACATGACGATGTTCCTGCTGCACAGTCGGTCACAGCAGCAAACATGGGTCGGACTGCAACTGTCAATAATGCAACCGAGCCAAATATGTGTTTCTTTCATAACAATCAGGCTCGATATCACTATCATTTTAGACGTCAAGCTGTGTGAATTATGTGGCAGTCGAATATTTAGTTGGTATCAACCACATTTCCCTTTGGACGTAAAACCGTGCACCTACTGTCTCGAGTCAGCAACCGATATGACTTCACCAAGCACCAAGCCATTCAGTATAAAACAAACAAACACAATATCCACAGTTTACAAGATAGTATCAGTGTGCGCTGTTCTTAGTTCACACGACAGCAAACTTTGCTGTCGTGATCCACAGTAGGAACCACGAGAAGGTGACACGCGCTTTTCCCACCACAAGTATTGTGTGCATGCAGTATAAGTGTGAAAAGTTGTGCCCGAAACTTAACCATCTCCATCATTAGCTAGGATAGCGCTACCAATGGTCATTTGGGCCCATCTCTGTATCCTTTCAGAATATGGTCGAAGATGTTAGCAATATATGCTATGGAAAGATAAATTTCGTAATATTAGCATTTTTATGTACTTTAACATGTTCACAAGATTATTGTACTTGTAGAAGAAATTGAAAAAAAAATTGTTTAATATAAATTAATTAAATATCATTTTAGAAGTGCATAAGATGTCACCATATGTAGGCTTTGTCAAAGCTGGTGTGTTTGGTCGCACAATGATTGGCAAAACTGTGAAAAGTCTCCAGGCTGACAGTATGATGGTCTGTTTAGTCTCTTGACATCTTGCAGCACATTCTTGTGGAACAGTTCCTCCTCCTCCAATATTACTGCAACCTGCAACCAGTTAATTTTAAGATAGGTTATTCTGTATGAAAAATTGTCTGTATATTCAGAGCTAAGACTTGGAGAAAACAACTGTACATGTTTCTGTGGATTTGTATTCAGTAGTGGCTTCATGTGGTAAGAAATCAATTTCCTCCATCCTGTGCAGTTCTTGTATTGTTCCGCTTTTAAGGCAGTGGTAGCGATGGCGTCGTTGGCCGCGTGTCTGTACGTAGGCCTACTCGGTGGTTCGGACGGAGAGAACCTCATCAGCAATGTTGAGCCCTACACGCCTGCCTTCAACTGTTGGCAGTCTATCAACATTGTTTTTGAACAGAGATATGACCATATTTGAGGATTACACAACACTTATGCTGTGCCCAGATTAAAATTTCTAGTGGCCGACTGTCAACGGGTGCCAGTGACTGTAGGATCCCTTGCGCATGAAGAAACAATGCATTTGTTTTGGCCTACATTTGATGGGGAGCATGTTGTGTTTTGACTTACTGGAGAGAAAAAATGGCACAAGTTGACAAATTTTTTCCAGCGAGTTGATTGGTTGGACTGTGTTGGTGAGGTTACTATGATGGTGGGACTGCGGTGGTCAGGGTATTACGATGGTTGGACTGCGGTGGTCAGGGTATTACGATGATTGGACTGTGTTGGTGAGGTTACTATGATGGTGGGACTGCGGTGGTCAGGGTATTACGATGGTTGGACTGTGTTGGTGAGGTTACTATGATGGTGGGACTGCGGTGGTCAGGGTATTACGATGGTTGGACTGTGTTGGTGAGGTTACTATGATGGTGGGACTGTGGTGGTGAGGGTATTACGATGGTTGGACTGTGTTGGTGAGGTTACTATGATGGTGGGACTGCGGTGGTCAGGGTATTACGATGGTTGGACTGCGGTGGTGAGGTTACTATGATGGTGGGACTGCGGTGGTCAGGGTATTACGATGGTTCGACTGTGTTGGTGAGGTTACTATGATGGTGGGACTGCGGTGGTCAGGGTATTACGATGGTTGGACTGTGTTGGTGAGGTTACTATGATGGTGGGACTGCGGTGGTCAGGGTATTACGATGGTTGGACTGCGGTGGTGAGGTTACTATGATGGTGGGACTGCGGTGGTCAGGGTATTACGATGGATGGACTGCGGTGGTCAGGGTATTACGATGGTTGGACTGTGTTGGTGACGGTACTATGATAGAGTGATTTAAATCATGATTTAAATCAATGATTTAAATCAAATGATTTAAATCAAACAACCCTGACCCTGACTGAATGTTTTGCACTTTTTGGGGCGATAACAGCAGCTCACGGACATTTGTCTACACTCAAATATGGACGGGTTAGTGCTATAAACACCCCAAAAGTAGTTAAGTATTAGTTAAGTGCAGTAAACACCTAGAATCACCGTAAATTGGATGATCGTAGCATGGAAACCGAGGTTCTGCCAAGTTGATGTATACTGGTTGATGCTGTTTTTGCTAAACTAAGAATATACCATTTTTACAAACATTATACATTTGCCCAAGAGATAAACATTCTAAATCACTAACAATTATATCATTAAGTGAGTGCAAACAAATCATTAGAACTATTGTTTGGAGTTAAATACTAATGATTATCAAATGAGAAAAAACATTTCGCAAGAAGGTTCCATGGCGCAAAATTGCTATGCATGTTCGTAAGCTTCCCTGTATCTTAACCTGTGTATGACAAGATGCAATGCATTGAATATATAGACATAACAGGGCCGTTATTAACTTTTGTGGGACAATTATTACGAATTGTAAAACATTGGGAGCCATTGCAAGAAGCTACAATAATAATCTTATTAAAGATGTTCCTGCTGGTATAAGCATCGTACATTTCCGCAGTGACTGGTAGTTTCCGAAGCCTCAAATCATCCGTGCAGCAGCACATGTATGCCTTGTCACGACCAGCGAGGCTGTCTGAGGTAAGTGAGCAGTATAGAGCTCCTGACCCACAGGAGTTCCTCTCTGTGTCAGCCAACAAGGCGGGACTTCTGAGCTTTCTCTGTGAGACACCAAGCAAGGAAGAGCAGCTAGTACCAACCAAGGGTTTGAGTTGTCTGTATATTGGCGGTGACTTCATGGAAGAAAGTAAGAGCATATTGGCTACACAGGGTTCAGTCACAGATGTGTCTGAACTTGAGTCAACTCAACTGGAAGCAGACACCAGAGTAATTCTTCACACTGTGTCCAGAATGAAGACGTGGAATGAGTGATAATCCATGCAAACAACATTGTCATATGCGTGTATTATGCTTCTACACTTTTGAAAGATCTGCCAGAACTGTTGGTTCGAAAACTTCGAACTGCACCAGATAACTACCTACCCATCCATGAGATGTGTGCTGCACAGGGACCTGCACAATGTCATTCACTCCTCTTCTTTCACAGCCTTAGTGGATGAGATACAACCAGCTATTCATGCTTTTCTGGTAAGAAGGTGTGGCAGAATTGCAGCGAGCAACAGACATCTCTGCATTGGAGAACTTCGCCACTGAAGACCAGGATCACATCACGCCAGAGTACAAGTTTCTGAACAACAAATCAATGCTGTTGAAGCTGATACCACCAACATAATATGCTTTTCTTCTGCATTTGACACATGCGGCTTATGCAACTATGATAGATAAGAGTGCTCATGCCTGCAAGCCCATCATCCCACCGTATGAAGAATATGGATGGGTTCTGGATAATGGCAAGCTTGTCCCAGTGGCATCAACACAACATACCTGCCCACTGCAGATGACCGAGACCATATCCTGTGGATGTACCAAAGGATGCAACAGGAACTGTTCATGCACCAAGTATAGCATGTTACATACAAACCTCCATGTCTACTTGCACTATTAATCTGTATTTAGCCCCCTACATACAGACCCAACGTGGACAGAAAGAAATGACCATAGCTTCTACTGGGGTCGATTCCCATACATTTGTGACGAGTAACAATTTGCCACATTTACCTGCCCCAGTGACTGACCCAACATCCACAGTATAGTTCCCGAATGTTCCGTTCCTTCCTTCAGTTTTGATGCTGTTTAGAATAGCATCACGTGTCTCAGATGCTTTGTGTTTCTCTACGACCACCTTGTAATCCACCACAACGCTGCCTGACCTGAAGAACCAATTCTACATCAAAATATCCACATGCACATTAAAAAACAGACAACATTTATTAAAGCTGCCTGCGTGATTAAATTTTTCCCTCATCTCGCTTCAGGTTCATTTCATACAAAACTTAACCAATCTAACATCAACCAAGATGTGCTAGCTCGTTTGTGAAAATTTAATTTATTTAATTGTAATGAAATCACTGGACAAACTATTAAACTAATTTTTATTCAGCCAAACTGAAATTCAATGGAAAAACGGCAAAAAGGGCTATGTGTACCTCACCTATTCGCAAGTTACCCGATGTGAAGAATATCTAAGTCAATTCTTTCATTAATTTTTACCAAATATATGCACTCTATTTGACTGTGCCTATTACCTAATCTATTCACACATTACACATTTTAACGTGAACGAACCTGATTCACAATGGGCTATATGAACTGTTCAGGCAGGTTCAAGGGGAGACATGGCATCTCTGTGATTTAATTTACATAGTTAGTGCAATGTTTTATGCCCAAACTGTAGAGTGGGTCTTACTGATTAAAACATATCTTGAACTTTTTCTGTCAGATCCATTTCCATGGCAACAAACAAAATATGAAGGAACTATAGCCCATGTAAAATATAACACTTAAACAAGTAATGGCTATTTTATAATAATACTTTCAGTCACCATTTGCTTAATTAACTCTACAAGTTCTAAAAAAAATTCCTACATTATGAATATTTTTCTTCTGAATTTTCAAAGTTATGATATTCTAAATGCCACATTTATCAACACATTTTTATACACTATCCCCAAGATATTGCAAACATGTTTTAGAAAATGCTTAGAGAATATGCAGGTGAACACAACAATGCAAACGAGATGGACGTATCATTTTAAATTCCAGAGTGTTGTAATTTCTCGTTGCCAAAATGTCATTTCTTGTAAATGGCCATCAGATTGAATAATGGCATTGATTGCATGGTAGATGCAAGCTTTATACATGACTAAAAGTAAATTAGAGATACATCCTTGTTAATAAAGTGAACTTTATTGATAGTAAACATAAAAGCTATTGAAATATAGAGGAAACACATTTTCAGTAATTTTTCAAAAATATAATTCTAGCTGCCATATCGCCCCTTTTTTAAATAAACAATATTTACCCAAGATAAACAACATGGAAGTCGGTTCAACCACATGGTTATGAATGACAAGTTACATAGATTCAAGGTAACGACAATTAACAGTATTTGTTAAATGGACAAAAATTACCTGAACTCAACATTAACGATGTTGAAGTTGATTTGTCCAAGCAACTTCAATACAGCTTCCATCAGCTAAACAGAACCATTGATATCGCTCTTAAAACACATTTCTATGTAATAATTGACATGAAAATTTATATTCCATTCTGTATGCAAAATTTTTATAGTTATAATATGAAACAAAATGGCTTTGATATACGTGGTGCAGTAGTTCCACAGAATATTAACATTACAATACAATACAATACAATACAATACTATATGGTCTTCAGGGACAAAGAGGAGAGCAACAATACAATAAAGAAAATTTATGAGCTCAGAAGTATGTCAAAACCAATGCCTCTAATCAGTTTTACAATTACAATTTCTCAACAATACATTACAACACAATAAATATTTCATAAAACTGGACAAATATTAGCACGTAAGTTGTTACCAGACTCTGCAAAATTCACATTAAAGGAAGTTTAGCAACCTCTTACAGTCATGATTGCTTGATGGAGTTTTCGAGACCTTCTAGGTCCCTTAGTCAGCATCAAACTGAGCTGGAGAGTAGTTCAGTCTGACGCTGACGAAGGGACCAAGAAGATCTGAAAAGATCTGTAGAGTAAAACAAATGTAGACTCCAAAAGGCATAACAATTTCTTTAATAGAACAAATATTATTTATAAATGGTGCACTATTTCACATTTGTAACCTAATCTTAACAAACAGTTTGATGAGGGACTCTGAGCTAGCACTGTGGGTAAGGAAGTGGTCAAGTGGATATGCGTACCGCGTTTATAACAGCTGCTTTGAGTTCTTTGTAGGCAGGAGATAACTTGTCCACCAGGCTTTTGATGAATACAAGACCAATCAGTCTGACACTGATGGACAGGCGGGACTGTTTCTCTTGTGGGATAGCAACAGTTGTAGTCGTTGGCTTTGTTGTTGTAGTGGGTTGACCTGTAGTCGTTGGCTTTGTTGTTGTAGTGGGTTGACCTGTAAGCATGTTATTTTACGGGGTACTTTCTATCAGCTTCAAGTGCATATAGCAAACCACAGGAATTCCTGTGGTTTGCTATATGTCAGTTCAGTGGGGAATTATGCAAAATCTGCCTACACTATTCTCTTAAGTTCTTAAATGTTGCAATAGATCACTAGACGTGCCTTAATTACCCCATTAATACAAACAGTCGTTTTTATTAAATAGCGTATACTTTTGTTACGATCATCAGGTAATTTGCAAACGAGTAAATAGTCTTATGTTATAGTATAATTACAGAGGTGCTATACATACTTTTGCTCTTTTTTCATCGAATTTTGGCTAAGCAGAACCAAAGTTAATTTCATAGTTTGTCAGATAAGTTCATTAAAACTAAAAAAAGGCATAATGGACTAGGATGCTGAAGCCGATACTAAATAGATTAGATGTTCGGCTCTGGTGCTTGTATCCTTCATGAATTGATGATTTGATGCTGCAATGCCTACCCGCTGTTGAGATGTCAGGCAGCATGGGGGCAGCTGAAAACGAATAAGCAAAGTGACAATATCATATGTTCATTGAACCTGTTTTTTATGTCAAATTGTTACCATTGGGAAAACGTTATTCAGAAATCCAGTAAGTGTTTGGAAAGAAAACAGATGTGTATAGTTACTATCCTAATTAAAGCTGCCTCTACAATTCATTCACAGTCTGTTTCATAAAACTAAGAGTGTGCACTTTTCTTAGATCATCGAAAGATCAGTAAATTGCAAAAGTATGAATAACTGTAGGTCAATGTATATAGAGGCGGGCTACAAATAGCCTTAAATCAATGTATGTACACACGGGCTACAAATAGCCTTAAGTCAATGCATGTAGAGGCAGGCTACAGAAAGCCTTATGTCAATGTATGTAGAGGCAGGCTACAGACAGCCTTATGTCAATGTATGTAGAGGTGGGCTACAAATAGCCTTAAATCAATGTATGTAGAGGCAGGCTACAGAAAGCCTTATGTCAATGTATGTAGAGGTGGGCTACAGACAGCCTTATGTCAATGTATGTAGAGGTGGGCTACAAATAGCCTTATGTCAATGTATGTAGAGGTGGGCTACAAATAGCCTTATGTCAATGTATGTAGAGGTGGGCTACAGAAAGCCTTATGTCAATGTATGTAGAGGCAGGCTACAGACAGCCTTATGTCAATGTATGTAGAGGTGGGCTACAGACAGCCTTATGTCAATGTATGTAGAGGTGGGCTACAGACAGCCTTATGTCAATGTATGTAGAGGTGGGCTACAGACAGCCTTATGTCAATGTCTCAAGTAGTTATACTCCAAACAGCCCAATCTTGAGCTAACGCAGGAGTTTGGACCAACGGCTTTTAGTGTCTCTTCCGAAAGACACGGGCAAAGTGGGGTGAACGAAATTGCCCAAGTTTCGAAACGGCGGAGGTGGAATCGAACCACCGTCCTCTCGATCGACAGGCGGGTGCTCTAACCATTAGACCACAGCTCTCCACGGTGTGTAGAGGTGGGCTACAAAAAGCCTTATGTCAATGTATGTAGAGGTGGGCTACAGACAGCCTTATGTCAATGTATGTAGAGGTGGGCTACAGAAAGCCTTATGTCAATGTATGCAGAGGTGGGCTACAGAGAGCCTTATGTCAATGTATGCAGAGGTGGGCTACAGAGAGCCTTATGTCAATGTATGCAGAGGTGGGCTACAGACAGCCTTATGTCAATGTATGCAGAGGTGGGCTACAGACAGCCTTATGTCAATGTATGTAGAGGTGGGCTACAGAGAGCCTTATGTCAATGTATGCAGAGGTGGGCTACAGACAGCCTTATGTCAATGTATGCAGAGGTGGGCTACAGAGAGCCTTATGTCAATGTATGTAGAGGTGGGCTACAGACAGCCTTATGTCAATGTATGCAGAGGTGGGCTACAGACAGCCTTATGTCAATGTATGTAGAGGTGGGCTACAGAGAGCCTAATGTCAATGTATGTAGAGGTGGGCTACAGACAACGAAAACGAGATGAACGAAAAATCAAAAGGCAGCTTTATGTGCTGATGAAATAATTGTAAATGTGATCTTACTAACAGTTGTTGTTGTTGTTTGGTTGTTACCACAGCAACAAGACTTGACCTGAGGCATAAGATGCCCCATGAGGTCAAGAATGACAGTCAGCGACTCCGTCTGACTGCCCGGGGTGACACCTGGTGTTGTGGTCAGAGTCGGAATTGCTGGACCTAGAATGACAAACACGTCACGAAGTGGGCTGACACCATGATGACAGGAGACTTCTACAGATGACAAAAATGATTTAGAAACATCAAATGACACTCTCACATCAACAGGTGTTCACACATGGTTGTTCGGTGATACATGAATGTCACTTGATGACACTGTCACATCAACAATAGCTGATGACATTGTCACATGACTGTTGGGTGATGACATTGTCATGTGAATGTCGGATGAAGAAATTGTCACATGAATGTGGGGTGATGACATTGTCACATGAATGTCGAGTGATATATTGTATCATGAATGTCGATATGGTTACACATTAAAATAATATGTAGTTGCGGACTGTCTTAGTGTAAAAAAATTTGAATCAACATCACATTTTTAGCATCATATAATAAAAGAAAGCCTTACTGTTTTTTTTATATATTCCAAAAGCCTACGCAAGAATATTTTTATATTTCCTTAGAACAAAATCTCAAGAGCAGTAGTATAAACATGATGATCAAAAAGAAATGACAAAATGACACAAATACAGTTACTAGCATTCTATAATGATAAAATGGTAAGTTGATCAAACAAACCACCATTGATGATCAAGTACTATTTTTCTACAGATTAGAAGGAATTCCAGAAAATTTACAGTGACGCTGGACAGCCATTCAACCAGAAACAACAGCGTACATGGTTACCTCCCTGACTGATGAAATTATTACGAATAAGAAGAATCTTACCATCATTATTTGGTGGTGTAGTCGACGTTGAGTTTTGGGTTTATCGCAACCACAGCAGTTCTGGAGTTTTGGTAGAAGATCATCCATGATATCAAGAACAGAGGAAAGTATCTCTGACCGGTCACTGGAGTGGCTGGAGTCACACTTGTTGACACGCCTGGAGTGGTCACCACAGCGGTGCTTTTCGCTGTAGTAGTTGTTGTGATCCCTGGACTGGTTACTACAGTGGTACTCTTCACCGTGCTCTTCGTCGGAGTAGTAGTAGCCGTAGTAGTAGTTGTTGTTGTTGGTGTCAGTGAGTTATCAGGGTCTAAAGTTGTAGTCAGACCCACTGCTGGTGTTTGATCGACCGGCGGCGTTGTTCCGACTAAAACGAGACATGCAAAACTAAGGAGCCGTTCCCAATTGTGGATGTTTTCCTATTTGTACAAAACATGCTAATTCTCAGAGCCCTGCCCCTCCCCGAATAAGTACTTTAAAATGTTGATAAGATTCCAGATTGTAAAGCAATAGTAGTTCCGTAACAGTTCACCACATGGCGCTGCATGACACATGACGCAATGGTGGTCATATTTCACATGCTACTGACATTAATTTTAATTAGTACACATGCCTTGACGCCCCCCATTAGTACACTCTATGTTAATAGGTGAACTGTCTCTACACGGTAATACAATTCATGCTACAAATATTGTTTTTATTCCCTATTTAGCTGTTTTCAACCTCTATGGTTGTAAATCAAATAAACTTGTTATATAGACTTTGTGAAGCCATCTACACCTGACTTATTAAAATTATATAGATTTATTATTATGTAAAGATTTTTATGAAACCATTTATATATGAAGCTTGTACGTCTGCCAAAATCCTATAGAATATTCTATAAAAAATCCTATAGAATATTCTATAACAAATTCTATAGAATATTTTCAGAATTCTACAAAAATGTCTCTGCAAAAATTCTACGGAATATTTTATAAAAATTCTACAGATTTTTTTGCTAAGGGACTGCATGAACAGTAAAGTGACACAGCAATAGAGACTCACTGTCGACAGGATTGGCAGGCAGATATTTGTTGCAGCCATAGCTCTGGCAGCAGCACACGCAGTACGACTGGTCATTCTGTCCTGGACAGTTATTCACATTGCCAGCTGCATTGTTCTCACAAGCCTGTAGCTGCTTACATCCTTTCATGATGTGAGCCATACCATTGCTGTGTCGCAGCTCCGACTGACAGGACTCCTGCAAGTGACGAAGGTTGGGTAAAGGTAAGTTCTTATATAGGTCGGTATCCAGTCTGTATGACCGTTCAAAACACTTTACATTTCACCCCCCTGGCAGACCTGTTCATTCCAACACCAAATGGACTTCTCTGGGAAGCATTCAGCCTAGATGCAATTACTGCACAAAGACTATAGTATGATATTCTAACCACAATGCCACCGCACCCCACATGAAATAGTTCAGTTATATACGGTGAATTCAGAACTGAACCAACAGCAGTTACTGGTGGTAACAGAGATACATAAGACCGCAAATGAACCCATACACGATTAATTATTCCGGATGGTTTACCTCGCACACTAAGGAGCTCGCTCATCTGGATGCAGTGTTTTGAACTGAGGGTCACAAACATATCCCGTAATACAAAAAATCTTGTTCAAAATTAACAAAATCATAAGGAATGTCTCTCACACCCATAAGACCATCAAATTTATGAAAATTTCTATGATTTGTGGGTAAATTGTAGGAGTTGACAAATATGATGTGGAAACAGAGGAGGGTGTAAATGGATAACGCACCTCGTTACTTTCACATTCCACCAGGTCTCCTTCATTGCATTCCTCATTCGTAGCTGCGCTGTTGCACGTGTAACACCATTGTCCTGTTTGTTCTACAACACATTGCTCTCATTTAAGCCACGTAAGGCATTGCTGTGATAACAGTGCACACAAATCAGTTCAGTCTTGACTGCATGTGCACTGCACACTTACCCACACACGCATGCATGCGGGCAGTTGTTTTGATTTTGATAGCTCACAATGAAATCATAATCACAATACACATTGCACATATATAAACTATCCTTACAGCATCAATGCAGGTCAAATAACTAAAACAATACAAAAATAATAAAACATAGTTATTAAAAAAGGTTCAGTATGATCTATGAAGAGAGTTATAGGAGCTACATGCACCAAGATCGATACGTTCGGTTTCACATGAAAAGGTCAAGTATTATATATAAAAACTAATTTGTATCAGCTCCTTCCTCCAAATTTTTTTTCCTCTTCTCTTTTCATTTCTTGATAAATAAAACCTAAAGATGAAGTATCCACTACAAATTGCCAGCTCATTTGTTCATATGTGTAATTTAGTTTTGAAGAAATCATCGGATAAACTGCTAAATTATTTTCAACTTGGCCCAGTCGAAATTGTGCACACAAAAAAAAATTCTTTTGATGATTTTTAACAAAAGTACACACTTTAATTAAATCAATTCCATGTTATTAAAAAAAAAAAAAATTATTTAATAAAATATTTTTTATTTATTTTTAACAAAAGTACCCACTCTTTTTTTAAATCAATTCCATATGTTATTTAAAGTATTCACACAATACATATAGTGCATTTGAACATAAACGAACCTGATTTGCGATGGGCTAAATCAATTCAGGAGGGAGTATTAAGCATATGATATATCGGGTAGGATTATAAATATTTGACAATAATATTAAATTACTCTGTTCATATGAAAACAAGTCAGTATGAACGCGATCCTATCATTTGATCTTTCAAATGTTAAATAATTGTCACAATTAGCGTAAAACGACTACAGGAATGAGTTGTACGTTTAATTGTTACAAACCGCACCTGTTTCTGATTTGTCCAGAGGAGTGGTGCTCTTTGTTGTATCAATGGTGCTTTTTGTCGTCACCACTGACACTGACGAATCATTCGCTTTGATTTTATCCTGCGATCATGTTGTCAACATTGTCGAGGAGCCATTGCAAGGATACGGTGTTGGGGGCACGGCAGGGGGAGTGGGAGGGGTGCTTAGTGCCGTTGCATCACATTCCGATCCCGTGCAACACTCCGTAACGATGTCTGACATTGTCCGATCAAACAGCTCCAAGTCCACTGTTGACACACTCGTTACATCCACTAAAAAATTCATTAAATAATTTAATTGACAATTTTGAATAAAGGCATCCTTTTGTTGTTACTGATCAGTTGTCCCTCAGTTGCTTTAACTTACCTAACTACCACATTTCAAGAACAAAGTATGTTTTTAGAGTTATGTTCAAGTATGACAACTAGTTTACAATGGTTTATGGTGCAAAATCCCAGAGAAGTTGAGTTGGTGGCTAGAGGAGAAATCTTAGAGCACTAAAATTTTTCCCAGATGACAATATATATATATATATATATATATAAGCATCATACCTTATGATAGTCAAGCTGGCTACTGAACTGATATCAACAAATCTCCCTGTGGATAGTTACCCTCTAGTTTCAATATAATGTGGTAAAATATTATAATCAGTAAATGAGTTTATCTAAAAAAAAATAGAGAATACTGTGTTGTGTTGCTAGTCCTGAGAAATCTGAAGAAACATGTAGAATTGTTTAATTTTAAGTAACTCTGTAATACGCACAGTTGATTATATGATTTTTTTATAAAATCATCGAAAGAAATGACTTTGATAATTAGAACGCATAACTTGGGAAAAGTGAATATCCTTATGTTATAGCATTATGTAGACCCAGAAGCCTTTTTCGTCAAATTTCAATTGGGCCCAGTGGAACATAATTTAATTGTTTGTCCAATGATTCCATCAAAAGTAAATAACAAATTTGTACAAACAAACTAGCATGTCATTGTCTATACTAGATAGGTTTTACTTTTCAAGAAATGAGAATGAATCGAGATGAGCGAAAAAAATCAAACTAAGGGGGAGTTTTAAGTAAAAGATAACCATTTTGCATCTGAATCAAGGACCAACTGAACTGTGCATGTTCATGATTGCCTAAGGCTAAGGCCTAGCCACTGATCCTGCTTCTAGGGTGTTAGCTTCAACCCAGATGTATGCACATATCAATAACAATAACATGTGCCATGATGGCATGATGAGGTTATAAAATTATATCTTCCACAAGGATAGGAATTTGTTCCGAAAGATTACCTAAAAAAATAAAAATTCAAGATCTAGTGCAGACGTTCATAATATGCTCAAATCACGAATACGGTACACAAGGGATCGCCAGTAGATAATTTTTTATTATCTACTCAGTCTTAGATTATCAGAAAGCTTTTGACAAAAAGTGCCACATCAAAAATTACTAATTAAATTAAAAGCCCATGGGCATGGTATCGGGGATGGCATAACTGACTGGATAGAACAATGGCTGGCTGACAGAAGACAGCGTGTTGTAGTAGATGGGGAGGGGTAAAGGTGGGTAAATGTGCATTAACCTGGCCGAAATTATTAACGCTATTAAATGACATTTTTACCAAATTTTTTTTATGCTAATGTGTTCTTTGCATCACTCCCCCATCGGATCAGGTACAAAACGGACGTATATTTGTAAATAATATTGTGTTTGAGCGCACTTTTAGTGCACAAAACAACGCTATACCGGCAATAGCCGGTGTTGTTAATATGACGATCATCCGAAATGTGCTGTAACAATATCACGGTGGCATCAGAACCGGAAAGGCGATTTCACTGTCAAATATTTCGTACCGCATTATAACAAAATACGAAAAGTAGAAGAAAAAGTGCAATTTAATGTTACCAAAAACTCTAAAAATCTACATTTTAATGTTAAAAAGCCCCAAAATATTGAACCGGACAGGTGATTTCACTGACAAATATCTTGTACGCAGTCTAAGAAAAAAATAGAGTTCAATTTAATTTTGAAAATCTAAAAAAAATCCACCGACAAATATCTTGAAAAAAAACATAAGATAATGTAAAAAAAACAAAGACATTGCACATATATAAAAAAATTAATAAAAGTTCACAGATCGTGCAAATATCTTTAAATTCTACTCATAAACAAGTGTCTTGCTTGCCCAAATCACACAATTCAGTAATAAATAATTCTTCAGGGGACATTGAAGTGTTTATTTTTGACATTACTAATGTTTGGACCGTATCATGAGGAAAATTGGACATTTCACTACAAAAAGATGTTGTCATTTTGGAAACTGCAGCCATGGTGAATTTCGAGGACCAAATTTATCGAGATATTTTCATTAAATTGATATCTACAAGGGAATTATTGAAACCTAGACATCGATCACACCCAATGTAGCAATTCTTTTGTGAAAGTATGGTTGGCTCTGAAAAGAGCCGTTTTGTGTCTTCTGGCGACTGCTGGGCGAAGTTCACTGCTAGTAAGCATTTGTTCATGGGTATTGGTCTCGAATGCACATGACGAGAGACGTCGTTGGCGGTTCCTCTGCTGCTGCATCCACAGGAACTCTTCCAGGTACGTGACGAACAGATGTAGCGTCATGCCGAACTGTCTCTAGAGTTTCCTCTTTGCTCTATTTATTACTGAATTGTGTGATTTGGGCAAGCAAGATACTTGTTTATGACTTACGAATAAGATTTAAAGACATTTGCACGATATTTGAACTTTTAATTATTTTTTATATACAGTCGAGCCTCGTTATAACGCGGTAGTCGGGGTCCACGACGTCGGACCGCGCTGTACGCGAGGCGCGTTAGGTGTTCTCATATCTGCCACCAGGGAGCTACTAAACAACAGCGATCGCCGCCCGCTGCACCAAGCCCAAGAACGCTGTCGAAGCCCAGTGTGCTTGCAGCATTGTCTTATACGGCAATATGCAGTTTATGGAACTTATTAAACGAGTATACTAGCATCACCGTGTATTATTTTTTAAATGTCACACCCTCTTGACTCTTGAACTGAATAAAACACATGTACGTATTCTGTTATGGAATAGATCTACTACGATGATGATGTACTGCTACTGGACCAACAGGCCTACGAATCGAAAATAATAACCTGGACATGAGCAGCCGAAAACGTATATGATTTGACAAACGTAGTATGTAAGCTGATAAAACGCAGAAAAAGACAATAGGTAGAATTAATAATTGTTTCACCTCGTCTTTCAACCGATCTCGACCGAAGCATAAATTTATTACGCACCACTTAACATCTATTCATCGTTTCATATGCGGATGACGAATTCGTATTTTCGCGCACTGGTAGAGCCTTGGGTTAGTAATTTGGCATGTTGGTTTCGCGTCGCGAAAACGACTAAATTTACGATGTAATGGAAGCATGTAATTTCACCCAAGTGTTATGTTGGTACTGCATATTAAATGCATTTAAAACTTTTGATCTGATTCTGATCGAGGTATATTTGTGAATCTCGATTGCAATTTACAAACCGTCGAAGCGAAGCCAGCGACAGCGATTGATGTCGGCGGCAGCGCAAAACAAACAACACGCTGATACTCGTTCATTGACATTGTTCGCCTAATGTTTCTTGAGAATTGTCAAAGCAATTCTATGTACCATTTGACATTTTCCCCTGGCGGCAGAAATTCGGGGTCCACGACCGACCGCGTTATATCCGAATCAGCGTAATAACGGGGCGCGTTATAACGAGGCGCGACTGTATATATGCAGTGTCTTTGCTTTTTTTTACATTATCTTATATTTTTGGTCGAGATATTTGTCGGTGGATTTTTTTTATTTTCAAAATTAAATTGAACTCTACTTTTTTCTTAGACTGCGTACAAGATATTTGTCAGTAAAATCACCTGTCCGGTTCGATTTTTTGGGGCTTTTTAACATTAAATTGTAGATTTTTAGAGTTTTTCGTAACATTAAATTGCACTTTTTCTTCTATTTTTCGTATTTTCTTACACTGCGGTATGAAATATTTGACAGTGAAATCGCCTTTCCGGTTCTGATGCCACCGTGATATTGTTACAGCATATTTTGGATGATCGCCATATTAACAACACCGGCTATTGCTGGTATAGCGTTGTTTTGGGCACTAAAAGTGCGCTTAAACACAATATTTTTTACAAATATACATAAAATATAAATATACGTCCGTTTTGTACCTGATCCGATGGGGAGTGATGCAAAGAACACATTAGCATCGACAAAATTTTGTAAAAATGTAATTTAATAGCGTTAATACTTTCGGCCAGGTTAATGCACCTTTACCCAAATTAGTTAAATGGTCTGAAAAAAAGGCAAATTTCTTCAGATTTTTTTTTTAAACGGCATATTCTATTAAGTAGGCCGAAAACTACACCGACCAGTATATACGTAGCTATGCTGATAATTAAGTTATTGCAAAGTATTATACATCATTGGAAAGGTCTATTATTAAGATACATCATGGTATCAGTTGTATGCTGTATGTTAATTAGTTTTCATGTTAGAGCACTTTAAAGACACCCCCCATCAACGTTTTCTTCTATTTTGATCAAAAAAGTGTACCTGGCCTAAAAAATTTACTAATATTAATGTTAATGTATTTTTTTGACATATTGTGGAAGTACTCAATGTTCTCAACCTGTGTGGGGGTCATGCATACTAGTGCATCCATTATTTGTGTTGCAAGAGAACTGTAAACAGTGCTATTTTTCACATATTTTGCAAATTTTTACAGGGGCGGTTGGTAAAAAGTAAAAAAACAACCCCAGTATATACCCTACAGATACATTTTAAAAACTCAGTGTCTACTTCTAAGCATGTTTGACATGTATAGGTAATTAGCATTATTATATATGTAAAAAATATTTTTTACAAGATTTTTTTTAAACTGCAAACTATTATATATTTTTACAGAAGCCTGTTCACAGCTGAAGACATGCTGATGCAAGATGAATATTTGACATGTGTATCATGTAGGATTAAGATCATTGGAAAGATATATTATTAATATACATCATGGAATCAGTTGTATGGCTGTATGTTAATTAGTTTTCATGTTAGAGTACTTTAAAGATACCCCCGTCAACATTTCCAAAACACGTTTTTCTATTTTGATTAAAAAAGTGTACTTGGCCTAAAAAAATTACTAATATTAATGTTAATGTAATTTTTTTTACATATTGTGGAAGTACTCAATGTTCTCAACCTGTGTGGGGGTTCATTCATACAAGTGCATCCATTATTTTGGTTGCAAGAGAGCTGTGAGCAATGCTATTTTTCACTTATTTTGCACATTTATACAGGGGCCGTTGGCAAAATGTAAAAAAAAACACTGTATATACCCTACAGAGACATTTTGTAAACCTCAGTGTATAGGTCATTAGCATTATTATGTATATGAAAATATTTTTTACAAAGTTTTTTTAACTGCAAACTATTATGCAGATTTTTACAGAAGCCTGTTCACAGCTGAATACATGCTAATGCAAGATGATTATTTGACATGTGTATCGTGTAGCATGAAGATCATTGGAAAGGTATATTATTAAGATACATCATGGTATCAGTTGTATGGTTGTACGTTAATTAGTTTTCATGTTAGAGCACTTTAAAGATGCACCCATCAACATTTTCAAAACACGTCTTTTTTTATTTTGATAAAGTGTACCTGGTCTAAAAAAATTTCAAATATTAATGTTATTGTAATTTTTTTAACATATTGTGGAAGTACTCAATGTTCTCAACCTGTGTGGGGTCATGAGAGTTGTAAACAGTGCTATTTTCACTTATGTTGCACATTTATACAGGGGCAGTTGGTAAAAAGAAAAAAAACAATATATACCCAACAGAGATATGTTTTAACTCGGTGTCTATTTCTAAGCATGATTGACATGTATAGGTCATTAGCATTATTATGTACATGAAAATATTGTTTGCAAGGTTTTAACTGCAAACTATTAAACAGATTTTGACAGAAGCCTTTTCACAGGTGAAGACATGCTGATTCAAGATGAATATTTGACGTGTATCATATAGCATGAAATGTAAGCTTTTATTGTCATACTTATTGCATTATCTGGATGTATTAGTAGTTAAAATAAGAAACAACTATTATAAATATGTACATTACAAGTATGCTGGTGTCCACTTTCTCATCATATCAATATGTGTGAATCTTTGAGTGAATAACCATTCTGACATAATATTGCATACCAGCTATCAGTTGTACATCATTTTTAGAGTTTCATACATCTTCACCCATCATCATATCCAAATTAGACAAAGTTGGCATAAACAAATATTTACATTAGTCATTACATTACTAGTCAATAGTCACTATACATAAGTTGTATTCACGATTATTATTGTACTTAATTATAATGAAAAGCAATCAGAAAACACATAGTAAATCATATTAACATTCCAAGTGTAAGATTGTCAGCTTTGAGCTAATGCGAGTAATGGATGCCTTTCTTCGTCTTGTCTGCTGGGACATCGTTTGACCAGGTCAGTTGCGCTGTCACTGCAAGTTTGTTTACATGTTTTATTTCCCGCCAAAATGAGCAAAACACCCTCCAGAACTTCAAACTTACACTGCTACACGATAATATAGTTAGATAGATCAATTACTACTTACACACGTACTTGGAGAATGGATATTTATGAACTTTCAACAACTACGACGAGAAAGACGAACCTGAAACAACAGCGGTCTAGGACAATTTAGTCTGACCTGTGTGTGGCGCCACCTAACGTTCAAATAGCTAGATAATTCTTGGCTTCAGTGGATTGTGATAGGGGGTTGTGTTAGTTGTACAGTACATCACTAGCCAGACCTAGCCAAAATAAAAAAAAATATTTTTGTGTCAATAAATGATTAATGAAAGACATACATATGTTTGTGAATCAAGGTTAATCCCGGATTTGCGAGAATCATGAAATGTTCACCTTAAAAAACAAAATACTTTCACCTAAAGAAATAAAACAGGATGTTTATTCAGCTTTACAGGCATTTGCACACTTTTATTATAGGTGGTCTATGTCAGCTGCTATGGACCGTAATAGGCACCCCCTATAAACGGGCCTCTCTGGGTACACGTTTTGGTCGACCTGCCGATCATAGCACTACTAGCGCCGCCTAACGAGCTCCGGCATTGCCGTAACGGTGTAGTGTTTGACCTACTTAATAGAATATGCTGTTTTAAAAAAATCTGAAGAAACATTTTGTGTAAGAGATCGATATACCATATCACCAACGGCTACTTCGTTTATTCAATACAAACAAATTATTAAAACAGTTGTTTTGAGTGAAAACTTACGTGTATTGAACGTCTGAACCATTTCGCGCGAGTCGAGGAAACCGGCGGAATTCAACCTATATTTATGGCAAGCCGTACAGACGATCTTTTTTCATTTTACAATTTGTTCCAATTATTTCAACTTCTTGTAACAACCAGACTTGACGTAACGCTTTATAAAAAACATACACATATACATGTTTTGAATATATAACGTTAAGGCAGTACATTTTTTCTCGTATATTTAACACATTTTAATTATTCCTACTTTTATGACAAGAGTGGCTTGCCATACATCTACCACAAAAAGGGCGATTATTGTCACGTGGCAAAGAACGAGACGTGCGTCAGCAGACGCTCAATAATAATGTCTGGTAAGCATGCAAAGTCGGTTATTATCAAGGTATATATATCATAAACGTGTTCCATGTTATATTATATATCAAAATATATTTTGTTCAGACAAGACTCTGTACCGTTATTGTCGTAAACAGACATTGTGACGTCTCTAACGCGATATCAAGCGAGATTTCAATGGGGTGAGAGGGCAATCTGCATAAACCTTTGTCGATTGGGTTTCATCAGAGCTAGTGTATACTGCGTCACTCCGACCTGCGCCATTTTGTAAATTGACGTTCAGCGCCACCAAGTAGGGGGCAGCTACAACTTTCACATTCAGCGCGTTCGGTAGTTCGACTCCGCATCCGCGAACTCTCTAGTTACATTTCCGGGTGAGAGGGCAATTGGCTCAAACCACTGTTGACAATGCGATTATGTCTCACCCTATGTGCTAACTGTTCTCGAATGTTATTGCTTTTATTACAAACCTCTTCAAACTTGGTATACAACTGGACATCCGTTGAAGGCAAGAACACAAACGAACAATTGGACACATCGGCATCGGATCATTGTCATTGACATTGTTGACATTGAAGTTGGGGATATCAATTAATATTTCACATTGGCATATATATTTAGTTTTGTGTGTTGCATTATATGTGTCATATATGTTTACCATTACATGTATGATACTATTATGCAGATATCAAATAAAGCTGATAACTCTAAAATACGTGTTTGCTTTTGGCGTCTAATTTGTCTATGTCTATGACTATGACTATAAATGTTTATTTATGGCTATGCCATGGCTATGCTATGCCTATGGCTGTGATTGCTCTGTTGATATACTTATATTTCACTACAGAATTTAAATTGGTGTTTTAGGAGGTTATATTGCAATTGGTATTTGTAAATTGAATTGATGTAACAGTAATTTACCCCAATTGTGGACTCAAATGCACATACAATTATGCACACACAAATAATATATGAAAGTGAATGCGTGCAGCGAAACACTGACGCGATGATTACACAGACAACGTGAAATACTGTCTAAATGTCGCCAATTAATCCGGCGCACAGATGAAGTTGTGGCTTTTTAATCACGTCGCCGGGCCGCAGCGCCGTCTTCGTTGACATTGCTGGCTGATTTGGCGGACGTTGACGTATGAGTGTAGTTGTATCACATTTAAAATGTACACCAATTATCGTTTTGTGCGACTCAGCAACATAATAAAAGTTGATCGTTGTTATCATAAATAATGTATATATATATATATATATATATATATATATATATATATATATATATATATATATTGTTGTTATTGTTAGCATATAGTTATGACATAATGTGCAGCAATATATATATATATATATGTTGCTGCACATTATGTCATAACTATATGCTAACAATAACAACAATATATATATATATATATATATATATATATATATATATACATATATATATATATATATATATATATATATATATATATATATATATATATATAATATATATATATATACAAACACACACAAACACACACACACACACACACACACACACACACACACACACACGAGCCGTTCGAATATGACCCCTGTCTGAAACTACAGGTAGTGTAAAACATGTTATATAATATATATGTATATATATATATACATATATAACATATATTTCTCTGCACGATGGCTGCTACCTTCTGCGGGTCAACCAACAGCACATCCTTTGAGATGTAGTGTCCAAGGATCGTCAGATTTCCTCAACTCAGTCTTCCCCTTGTTCAGACACACAACTTGCTCCCCGCGTATTTGTAGCAGTATGTCAAGTTTCTGTCACGGTCCTTTATAGCCGCTTCATCAGTGGATCCAGTGCACGAGTCTGTCATCCACTACACACACCACACCTTCCAGACTGCTAAGTGCCGCGTGTAACCATTTCCTGAAAAGTTCGCTTCTTACAGCCAGGCCAAATGGCAACCTTAGCCATCTGTAACACGGGGTCTGGAAACAATACAAGTAGCTGGACTTTCCATCCAGCTCACAATGCCAGAAGCCATTTCGTAAATTGACCTTTGTGAAAAGTCTGTCTTCAGCTAGCTGCAGCAGAACGTCCTCGATTATTGGAAGCGGATGCAATTCCCTCTTCAAATCTCCGTTTAGGCCCTGCGGATCTATACAGATGCGTACATCTCCTGACTTCTTCAGACTCACAGCCATTCGACTCAGATAGTATGTTGGTTTGTCCACTTTAGCGATTATGCCTTGCATTTCCATTTCACACAGCTTCAATTTGACCTTCTTCTGAAGATTGATAGGCACACCGCACGAAGACACAGCGACTGCCACAATTGTATCATCCAGACGGCTATTGTCTGGTACCAGTTCGCGCGGTAGTAAGTCCACCTGGAAATTCACCGCTTCGCCACATACTATCAAGTTTGCTATCACTGCCTTGTCATTGGGCTTCTCACATACATCTGAGCTTAAGGGGTCTCGTTCTTCTGTATCTCGTACTTCATGGGCCCGTTCTCTTCTCCTGTCATGTTTGCTCTTGGCGTCACATTGTTTTCGGAAATGATTAAAAACCACCACACGCTGAGCACGTCTTTCTGTATGTTTCGTTTTCGGTTTTCCCACACATGCTTATGACCGCAAAACTTGCATTCTAACATTTGCGATTATTCTCTATTCTCGTTTACATGCCCCTGTTCTTTTGTTTGAGCTGACTGACTTTTGTCTTCAATTGTCCTTACTATGTGTACATGTTCCGCACCTGTTCCTTTACGAAATACAGACATTTGTTTTTTGTAAGCCTGGTGGGCCTCACAAATCTTGATCCTATGTTCCAGGGTCTGATTTTTTTCTTAAGGTTTTCTCTCTGAGAACGTCAGCTTTACAACCAAACACAACTTCGTCGCATAACTCGTTACTGCGTTGTTCCCCGTATTCACAGTCCTTAATAAGATAACTGTATTAATTCTATTAACTCTTCCCCTCCCACGACTAGAAGTAGCGCTACCTTTTCTTCGTCAGATTTATCGGTACTGTCAGTTGATAGCAGATACAGTTCAAGACGTTGTCTAAACATTTCCCAGGCGTTCTCAGTGTCACCAGTTAGTCTTAAATAGGTAGGTAACGCAATCGCTATTGCCTGCGTCATGTTTAGCCTACTTATTGTGTTTAATCAAACACCTCCATGGCTTTGTTACTGTACCAGTTATGGCATGAGTATTACAAATTCTCATAAGCTGCCACCATTTTGTGTGTTCTGCTGTGTTTTAAAAAGTAAAACAGACGCATCTTGTAGACGAAGATCAAACATAGTCTTCAGTAAACAGATCAGAATTACCAGCCAGTTACACTCCAATCCAGCAGGGGGCTACATATGTAGTGTAATTAGTGGTAATCGCTAGATGTCAGCAGTGCTAAGTCCTCAAACACCTCGGTCCGATATATATATATATATATATATATATATATATATATATATATATATATATATATATATATATATATATATATATATATATATATATATATATATTTATATATATATTTATATATATATATATAAAGTAACAGAGTTGACACACGAGTATGTGGTATGTATGTTATATGTAAATTAATTAACTCCAGATTTTAGCCTTTGTAAGCCTGCACATTTAGATCAACGTGTGCTACAGCGTCGCCTCTGCCTCTGCCGCTGGTGAGACTTCGCTCAGCCCAATTCAAAAACAGATTTTAAACGGCTAATCAGATGAATAATGGTTGATTTTGTGGGGGGGGGGCTCCTTTTGTGGAGGACTTTGTACGAGTGTACCACTTGTACCACGGTTAATCCGGCACTATGTATTTGTGTGCCGTCGTCGACAACAATCTGTGTATGCTAAAAGCTCAAACATAGTTGAATAATCAAGTTGTAGCACAATGAGTGGCGCCACTGTCGGGGAGTGTTATCAGAGCTAGTGTATACCGAGCTGCGTCACTCTACGAATTAACATGGAGAAGCCATTTTGTAAATTGACGTAGGGGGCAGCTACAACTTTCATCAGCGCCTGGTAGTTCTAAACCGCATGCGCCAACTCTCTAGTTACATTTCCGGGTGAGAGGGCAATCTGCATAAACCTTTGTCGATTGGGTTTCATCCAATCTGCTACACATACACAAAACAGTTCTCGAATATTTTTTATTACTAACCTATTGTATATCGAGTTAGGTCACTTTACGAATTAACACGGAAGCACCATTATGTAAATTGACGTTCAGCGCCACCACGTAGGCGGCAGCTACAACTTGTTTGAGCGCCATTTGGGCACGGTAAACAATCTTACAAATATCACATATATCACAAGAGTACAGTGACGTAAAGGTTTTCGTAACTGTCGGTCGGGTAAACTGGCTAATGTATCATCACAAATACTTATTATCAGGATTATATACAGTTATTTTGAATGTTTACCATAGTTGCAGTCATTTGTGTCAGAGACAGAGTAGTCGGTTCAACTCCGAGGCTGAGCAAAGACAACACAGTCGCAGACACAGTGCACTCGATGGCTGCGAAAATATTCTGTGCGTTGTAAATTAACAAAAGTTATTTGTGCCGTTATCTGCTCTATTTATATATTACAATGTAGGTGGCTTACGTAAATATGATTAATTTTTTTAGATAAATGAAAATCGTAGGAAATTTCGTTGTGCAACGAATGGATGTTAAACTTGTATCGTGATACATAACTAGGTAAATATTCTCCATGCCCATGGCACCGGTAATTTTCCATGCACTTTTTAAAGAAGAATTACAAAATACTACATGTGAAATGACATGGACATTGTAATTGTGAACCGACTACTCTGTCTCTGACACAAATGACTGCAACTATGGTAAACATTAAAAATAACTGTATATAATCCTGATAATAAGTATTTGTGATGCTACATTAGCCAGTTTACCCGACCGACAGTTACGAAAACCTTTACGTCACTGTACTCTTGTGATATATGTGATATATGTAAGATTGTTTACCGTGCCCAAATGGCGTTCAAACAAGTTGTAGCTGCCGCCTACGTGGTGGCGCTGAACGTCAATTTACATAATGGTGCTTCCGTGTTAATTCGTAAAGTGACCTAACTCGATATACAATAGGTTAGTAATAAAAAATATTCGAGAACTGTTTTGTGTATGTGTAGCAGATTGGATGAAACCCAATCGACAAAGGTTTATGCAGATTGCCCTCTCACCCGGAAATGTAACTAGAGAGTTGGCGCATGCGGTTTAGAACTACCAGGCGCTGATGAAAGTTGTAACTGCCCCCTACTTGGTGGCGCTGAACGTCAATTTACAAAATGGCTTCTCCATGTTAATTCGTAGAGTGACGCAGCTCGGTATACACTAGTTCTGATAACACTCCCCGACAGTGGCGCCACTCATTGTGCTACAACTTGATTATTCAACTGTGTGTGTGTGTGTGTGTGTGTGTGTGTGTGTGTGTGTGTGTGTGTGTGTGTGTGTGTGTGTGTGTGTGTGTGTGTGTGTGTGTGTGTGTGTGTGTGTGTGTGTGTGTGTGTGTGTGTGTGTGTGTGTGTGTGTGTGTGTGTGTGTGTGTGTGTGTGTGTGTGTGTGTGTGTGTGTGTGTGTGTGTGTGTGTGTGTGTGTGTGTGTGTGTGTGTGTATATATATTGTTGTTATTGTTAGCATATAGTTATGACATAATGTGCAGCAATATATATATATATATATATATATATATATATATATATATATATATATATATATATATATATATATATATATATATATATATATATATATATATATATATATATATATATATATATATACAAAATTATTTATGATAACAACGATAAACTTTTATTATGTTGCTGAGTCGCACAAAACGATAATTGGTGTACATTTTTATCTGTGATACAACTACACTCATACGTCAACGTCCGCCTAATCAGCCAGCAATGTCAACGAGGACGGCGCTGCGGCCCGGCGACATGATTAAAAAGCCACGACTTCATCTGTGCGCCGGATTAATTGGCGACATTTAGACAGTATTTCACGTTGTCGGTGTAATAATCGCGTCAGTGTTTCGCTGCACGCATGTCTCTACTAAAATGTACGGAGCTGCGATTAACTGCGCGTTAAATATATCGACAAGACGATTCCATAGTAAACACAGACATAAAACACGGTTCAAAGAGCGATTGTAGCTGCGAGTCCCGAAACAGTGCCGGAACCAGCAGCACGTTATAGATAGGTTGATTTAAGAGAACCGGCTGTCGAACAGTGTATTTTGCTGGTGACATCAATCAAGAGATATGCCTCTGTTGTTAAGGTAGGCGCCTCCCCTGACGTCAACCAAACTGCGCCTCTCATTCTGCGCATTTGGTCTTTCACGTAGTCGTAACATGAAATCAACGCAACAGTTATACTGTCGGTTAAAAAGATCCTTAATGCCAACAGTAAACATAAATTGTAGATTTATTGGTAAACGAACATTACCAAGAACCGAAAATATTATCCTTTAAGCGGTTTTCAAGTGGCACCCTCTTGCGGATTTTCAAGACATGTAATATGATCATACTGGCCTCAAATTGTCCTGTATCTGGTTAAATATTCAGGGAAGCAAGGATTTTGATGTCTAAAGAGTTAATCATAAAACACAAGAAACATTTTCCTTTATTGTATCTATAAGTTGTGCTGTCGATTTGTTTAAAAATGAGTTCTGAGTGTGATTTCACGATAGCAAAACCTAATATTTTGTCTGGGATTGTATAAGTTTAACAGTGGCTAAACAATGGCAATAGTCGCTATATGGCGAATACGTCTTAATACAAAGAATCATTTGATGTTTTCTTGCGTTCTAGTGCTAGCATTGTGATTTAGTTTTGTCTTAAACCTGTGCATTAAGAAGGGCACATAATAGAAAGATTACCCAAACACTTATTTAAAATTGTTTTATTTCTGATTCACCGTTATGGCCAATGTGGCTTTAACTGAGTTGACGATGTAACAGAACCACCGACGATGACAACGATGCCACGGGGAGGTCATGTGGATGCCACGTGGAGGCCATGTGAATGCCATGGATAGGCCATGTGGATGCCACGGGAGGCCATGTGGATGCCACGGGAGGCCATGTGGATGCCATGGATAGGCCATGTGGATGCCACGGGAGGCCATGTGGATGCCACGGGGTGGCCATGTGGATGCCACGGGAGGCCATGTGGATGCCACGGGAGGCCATGTGGATGCCATGGATAGGCCATGTGGATGCCATGGCTAGGTCATATGGATGCCACGGAGAGGCCATGTGGATGCCATGGAAAGGCCATGTGGATGTCATGGGGAGGCCAGTGGATGCCATGGGGAGGCCAGTGGATGCCTCGGGGAAGTCATGTGGATGCCATTGGGAGGCCATTTGGCTGCCATGACAGGCCATGTGGATGCAACGAGGAGGCCATGTGGATGCCATGGGGAGGCCATGTGGATGCAACGGGAGGGCATGTGGATGCCATGGAGAGGACATGTGGATGTCAAGGGGTCGTCATGTGGATGTCATGGGGAGGTTATGTGGATGCCATGGGGAGGTAATGTGGATGCCATGGGGAGGTAATGTGGATGTCATGGCGAGGACATGTGGATGTCATGGGGAGGTCATGTGGATGTCATGGAGAGGACATGTGTATGTCATGGGGAGGTCATGTGGATGTCATGGAGAGGACATGTGGATGCCATGGGGAGGCCATTTGGATGCCATGGGGAGGACATGTGGATGTCATGGAGAGGACATGTGGATGTCATGGGGAGGTCATGTGGATGTCATGGGGAGGTCATGTAGATGACACGGGGAAGACATGTTGAGGCCATGCCGACAACTTGACGCCGAACCAGGCTTACTTGTCCCGTGAAACAACTGACGAAGTGGAAGCCGACCATAATGGACGACCAACGTCATAAATTGTATGCTTGTATGCATTTAAATCAAAATCGAGAATATTATCGTGGGTTTCAAGCAGAGTGAACATGCAGCTGTGCAAGTAACATAGGCCCTTTGGTTTCTGCTCGTAATTGAATAGACAACTTAGACTTCAGAATAGAGACAGCTCCTATAATTTCGACTGAGGAGTGAAAATTACGCGGTAAATTTATATCATGTTAGCTAGACCTGGCGAAGGAAATGGATTTAGCCGCCGCCTTAAACCATCGGCCGTCTGCGACCGCATTAGATGACAGCGACATTTTCAGGAACCACATTTGCAAGACAGACAATTTGTTGTTCCAATGCGGCTTGAAGCGGCAGTCCAACCGGAACAGCTAGCCTGCCGATAAGACGTCCCACTCTCTCTGAAAGTACGAACGCACCTGGATGGATAACAGAAGGAAAACCCTTTGTACACGGATTAAATGCACAAAATCTTATCTTTTTTTAGCGCAAAATGTAGTCATTTAGTATACACTACATAATATATATATATATATATATATATATATATATATATATATATATATATAAATGAGTTCTGAGTGTGATTTCACGATAGTAAAATCTAATATTTTGTCTGGGATTGTATAAGTTTAACAGTGGCTAAACAATGGCAATAGCTATATGGCGAATACGTCTTAATACAAAGAATCATTTGATGTTTTCTTGCGTTCTAGTGCTAGCATTGTGATTTAGTTTTGTCTTAAACCTGTGCATTAAGAAGGGCACACAATAGAAAGATTACCCATACACTTATTTAAAATGGTTTTATTTCTGATTCACCGTTATGGCCAATGTGGCTTTAACTGAGTTGACGATGTAACAGAACCACCGACGATGACAACGATGCCACGGGGAGGCCATGTGGATGCCACGGGGAGGCCATGTGGATGCCACATGGAGGCCATGTGAATGCCATGGATAGGCCATGTGGATGCCACGGGAGGCCATGTGGATGCCACGGGAGGCCATGTGGATGCCATGGATAGGCCATGTGGATGCCACGGGAGGCCATGTGGATGCCACGGGGAGGCCATGTGGATGCCACGGGAGGCCATGTGGATGCCACGGGAGGCCATGTGGATGCCATGGATAGGCCATGTGGATGCCATGGTTAGGTCATATGGATGCCACGGAGAGGCCATGTGGATGCCATGGAAAGGCCATGTGGATGTCATGGGGAGGCCAGTGGATGCCATGGGGAGGCCAGTGAATGCCCCGGGGAGGTCATGTGGATGCCATTGGGAGGCCATTTGGCTGCCATGACGAGGCCATGTGGATGCAACGAGGAGGCCATGTGGATGCCACGGGGAGGCCATGTGGATGCAACGGGAGGGCATGTGGATGCCATGGAGAGGACATGTGGATGTCAAGGGGAGGTCATGTGGATGTCATGGGGAGGTTATGTGGATGCCATGGGGAGGTAATGTGGATGTCATGGAGAGGACATGTGGATGTCATGGGGAGGTCATGTGGATGTCATGGGGAGGTCATGTGGATGTCATGGAGAGGACATGTGGATGTCATGGGGAGGTCATGTGGATGTCATGGGGAGGTCATGTAGATGACACGGGGAGGACATATTGAGGCCATGCCGACGACTTGACGCCAAACCAGACTTACTTGTCCCGTGAGACAACTGACGAAGTGGAAGCCGACCATAATGGACGAACAACGTCATAAATTGTATGCTTGTATGCATTTAAATCGAAATCGAGAATATTATCGTGGGTTTCAAGCAGAGTGAACATGCAGCTGTGCAAGTAATATAGGCACTTTGGTTTCTGCTCGTAATTGAATAGACAACTTAGACTTCAGAATAGAGACAGCCCCTATAATTTCGACTGAGGAGTGAAAATTACGCAGTAAATTGATATCATGTTAGCTAGACCTGGCGAAGGAAATGGCTTTAGCCGCCGCCTTAAACCATCGGCCGTCTGCGACCGCATTAGATGACAGCGACATTTTCAGGAGCCGCATTTGCAAGACAGGGCAATTTGTTTTTCCAATGCGGCTTGAAGCGGCAGTCCAACCGGAACAGCTAGCCTGCCGATAAGACGTCCCACTCTCTCTGAAAGTACGAACGCAACTGGATGGATAACAGAAGGAAAACCCTTTGTACACGGATTAAATGCACAAAATCTTATATTTTTTAGCGCAAAATTAAGTAATTTAGTATACACTACATAATATATATATTCTAACATCATCGCCCAAATGTGTTTAAATACAACCATGATTTCTTATATATTATATGTTATAAAGTAGTTTGTGACTATATACGTATCCCCCCCCCTACATCTACGTAAGTTTCTCGTGTATATGGCTGAAATTGTGTAAGCGTGCGCAGGGGACGTGTGACGAACATATTACGTAACTCGGAACAATAGGAGTTAGCAGCTACCTCAAATTGTTGACAACGCCATATAGTTTCTTCATACGGTACGAACGCTTAGTGAAATCGGCAGTAGTACATTATTTTATGATTTTTGGGGCATGAGGTTGTCGTTGCCATAGGCATTGCCCTACTAAGACTTAACTGGGCAGTGCAAGGAGTCATGAGTGCTTGCAGTGGCTGCCTTCTCCCGTGCAACGGCGGCCAACTCGGCTAGTAATCTATAATATGACCGTTATTTGTTTAGGAATATCGACCGTTCAGTATACTCACGGCCAGCTATAGACAATTTCCAATTCATGTGGACAAAATTTATCAATGTCAGGCGTTAACACAATCATGTGATGGGCATGTTATTAACACCCTAAAATAACATTCCCTCTACGTGCAATGCAAAAATTACATTCGTTCTGAAACATTCAACTTCAACAGATAAGCTAACGGTCAAATTATATATGAAGTTGCAGTTAACAAAAGATATTTGAGCGGTCAAGAAGCTAGGATACATAGTTCATGCTCTATAGGCTAACATGATTTTTTTGCAAATTGTGCAAATAAAACTATGATATTTTATATCTTGAAACTATTGTAGAAATAAACAAATTCTCAACGAAGGCGTTCCTTCATGATCACATAGCACCATAAAACATTCATTTTGTTCTCCGCATCTTAATGCATGTTTCACGAACCATTTGTGACGAACGAACATATAAACGAAGGTTTTCAGACGCATAATACGAATCAAAACGGAGATTGTACGTAATGCAGTTCGTATTTCACTTATTGTTCCGTTCAGCATTTTTGTCCACGTAAATGTTCCGTATTGGCGCAATAGTAAGGTGCGATTGCTACGTGATGCATATCACAATACCATGCACACATTCGACGTAATAGAGCATTTATCTGTGTGCGTAAATGTGCGTGTAAATGACTGAAAGTGGACTGCGGTGCCAGTAGACGCGTATTTTATTATGCGTACGTGCGTAAGTGTGTGTGTGCGCTAATGAAATTTCGCTGACGTGGTACGTGTTCGTATTAAGACAGTAAACGCGATGATGATGAACGCGTGCTTAGCCTTGACCGTGTAGAGGAATGTGTGTCACAACGCAATCTAGTTCACTCGCAAAGTCAGTGCGTGCAAAGTACGAACGCAAAAGAACGACTGTGTGTAGAGCACGTACGCTAAATATACTGACTTATCCAGAACATGATAATTATCTTTATCACATACAAAGAACTACGCCGTCGTCAGTAATACATCCCAACAACTTTAATGGCCTGTTTATGACATCTCATTTCTCGCCTGTATCTTGGTGAATCTGTCAATTTCGCTGCAGAAAAGAGCTATCCTTACATGAAATTGACTTGAAATTCATCGTTCTGGCATAATGCCAGTTATTGTCTTATTTTAATCATGCTTCTGCGATACGTGTTATTGGATGACATTAGCGTAGTGTTCTTGGGCTACACGGCCGTCCGACGTCTAGTCAAAGGCAGTGTGCATAGTGCGAACACTTCATTGAGTCTAGACGAAACGTTCTTTTTACACGTCACAGTACATCCACACGAGCCGTTACATGCTGCCATCAATCCATCAAAGGGACAGAGTCAGGTCGAGTTATATATCTCTCAGACAGTCAGAAAGGGTTTTTATGTCGGATCTGCAACTCGTAATAGTCACAACCCGGAATGGCACGGTTGGATCGCTAGACGGCGCTCTTGTATAAACGGAATGTATCAAGGAATCGATTGTCGACGGATGTACAACTTGTACTTCAAATGAAAGCGTCGGAAAGAATTAGCTTCAACAACGAATACAGCGTACCAACAATAACGCTTACCTGTATTAAGCAGAAATCACAATGCTAGCGTCGGATCGCAAAGATAGGCGATTTTTTTCATCGCATGGCAAAAAAATCAATCGCACGAATTACGTGTTGTACTTTCGTCGAAAATGTCACGCGATTTCAACTATACGTCACTGTCATAGTATGTACCATAGGCGCCACGGGAAGCGTCTATTGTGTACACTTGTCCTACGTTGTTTAGGAATCTGTACGTTTTAACGATGCGTCAAACTCCCGATTTTCGTCCACCCGAATACAAGTAGTAGGCCTACTTATGAAATCAACTGTTCTCAATTGTGTATGCAGTTTAATTGTACTATAACATACCAACGAATAACTCAAAAACAATGGCAATATACTACTATCAGAAAGCAACAGCGCCATGACAGAAGTAGTATATTCATCATTGATGATAACCCAGATGAGGTAATATAGAGATTGTCCAAAGTAACAATGAAACAGATACATATGTTCAAAGTTAAGATATGCGCCTGTGGACAGGAAAATGCAGATGATAATACTAAAACATGAACTGGTGGAAACTTCTGTGCTGAAGAGTATATGCACACTATTCCACTATGAAGAAACAATAATCTGTACCACTGGAATGTAAAAGAAGTAGCCAACCTTAGACTACTAAATACACCAAAAATAATA
>OY759273.1:27654565-27682065 GCA_963662155.1 Lamellibrachia columna | reverse complement strand
AAAGAATTTACTTTGATCATAACTCGTTAGATGGAGTTGCTAAAGTGTATGCTATTACAATAGTACTCGTAGACGGGTTACGCATAGCCACTTGTGCCCGTTCTTCGCCTAATTTCGATTTTGGCCGAACCAAAATTAATGTAGGGCTTAACAGTTTGTGTAATGATTTCGTCAACACATTGTTTGACAAAATTAGTCTTAAACGAGACGACCGTAAAACATAAGTGATTAGACAGCTCTACAGTTCCTTCCTCGATTGATTATTATAGATTTTGCTATATATTTTGATTCGTTTTAGAATCATTTCGCGAAAAATCTAACATATCTAATATTCGACTGGGCCCAATCCATCGAAAAAGGCAAGTTAAGCGATATAACGATCAACGTCAAATTTGTAGATGATTTTAACAAAAGTACGCACTCTTTAATACTGCAAGTGTTATTACTTAAACTATTCACACACACTACATATATAACCATCAAAGAACCTGATTCGCAGTGGTGAAATGAGAAGGGAGTTTTAAGTTAAGCGTTACATATGCATCATACGTGGGATAATGCGAGGACTATGAGAGGATGAAGCCATGACCTCATTAGTATTAAACAAAAAGAGATATATCAATACATATACCATGTTTACTCACAACCGTACACACTTGTATTATGTAAAATTATAATTCAACACGGATATATACGCATAATGTAAAATGTCTGATGGGTCAGATAAAACATTCTTCCTATTTTTTCTATGAAAACAACATTACATTAGCCCAAAATGGCAAAGTAAAACAGTTCATGCGTTGTTTGTGCAGGGGTATGCCTCTGAGCGGTTGTACCAATAAAATACAGATTAATAAATAATCAGCTAATTGAAAAGGTATTTCACATAGGCCTTGGCAAACAAAGAGTGTATGTGTCTATAAATGCTGTTCATCTCCATAAAACGTCTAATTGGAACCCATGCTATGACCACTAAAGAGGCCGAGACTTCATTAATTAAGTTTACTACACATTTCCAAGATGTTCCGAGAAGTCCTCACTTTAAGTCGCCCTTTGACGGTGCTCTGTGAATAAGGACAAAACCTTATTGGTAGCCTCTGCAGTCGTAGCTATAGGCAGAAGTCTAAGTTACGATTTCTAGGGTGTCATTTTTTATCCCCAGTGATGAGCTGGTTAATAAAAAATCTTTTATCCTGCGGTGCTTTATGTCTTTTATTATTACTGTTTTTTTTTCAACGTCATGACATATCTTCATCTTAGTTACCTGGCATGTCTCCATTTTTTGTAGTTTATGTAATTAATGTGCTTCCAAATAATAAACGAAGCTCCAAATGGCATGAATAAAACGCAATTTATTTCCAATCATGTTTTGCTGCATTGGCATCTATACTTAGCTAGGCAATACACGACCCTTAAAACGAGTTGGTCTGATCCTCGCTTAGTATTTCTTAATTAAAATAATGTTCTTGATACAAGAATAAATGTGTTTAATGTATACAGCCGGCCAAAACGCTATAGTAAGCCCGAAACGTTTGTTTGTATTTTGCCAGAAACTGTCGAAATTGGTGAGCCCGCGAAATCCACTGTTTACCGGCTGCGTGAGACGCCGGGCCAGAGGACGTTGGCAGGCTCAGCGTATGCGCGAAAATCGCGTCATATTAGTGATCGGCGGAAGTTGCGAGCCAGTCTGTTTACAGCGTTCGACGGCGAAGGTAGATTTAATAAGATTTAACAAGATTGCCATCCCAAACAACAAGTTCCAAATGGCAAGTGGACAAGGAAGCCATTGGCTTATCGAGAATCCAACAATTTTCTCATCTATGTGTAGCCCGCCCTTATCAAATATCTGTCAATTCTATTTTTAAACATATTCACACTCCTAGCATTAATACAATCATTTGGCAGTTTGTTCCATTCATTTATCAACCTCTGTGAGAAAGAGTACTTTCTCGTGTCCAACCTACACTGTTCCTTAACTAATGCTACTTTGTGTCCTCTGGTTCTACTGCCTTCTTTAAGTTTGAGGAACATATTCCTATAAACATCCTCATAACCGTTCACTATTTTAAACACTTCTATTTGGGCTCCTCTTAGTCTCCTGGTCTCTAGTGTTGTCAAACCACATTGTAATAACCGACTTTCGTAACTAAGGTCTCTCAATTCTGGAATCATCTTAGTTGCTCTTCGTTGTATTCTTTCTAGCGTGTCTATGTCCTTTTTACGATACGGCCTCCATGCTTGAATACAATATTCCAAATGGGGTATAACTATTGCTTTGTACAGGGGTACAATTAGCTGTTTCTCCTTATACATGATAGTTCTCCTAATTAGCCCTAGAATTTGATTTCCTTTTGAAGCAGCAATCCACATTGCTCTGAAGCTTTCATGTCAGCACTAAATGTTACTCCTAAGTCCTTTTCTTGTGTGGTTCTACCTAGTACAGCATCCCCCATTTTATATTCTTAGTCCATGTTTCCGTGTCTTATGTGTATAGATTTACACTTCCCAAAATTGAATAACATTTGCAATTTTTCTGATCATTTAACTAATTTATCTAGATCATCCTGTAAACTTGGTTTATCTGTATCATTATTAACCTTTCCGAATAGTTTTGTGTCATCTGCAATTTCCAGTTTTAAATCTCACCATCTACTATTACTCTGTGTCTTCTGTGTGTAAGCCACTTTTCTATCCAGCTGATTACATCATTACCATGGGCTTTCAATTTAAGTAACAATCTTTGGTGTGGCACTTTATCGAAAGCTTTCTGAAAATCTAAGTAGACAACATCCACTGGTGAATCGTCATCTATCCACTTTGTAATTTCGTCGCCTTCCCTCCTGACACCTTCCCTCCCGTCTCCCTCGCTCCCATCGCCTTAACTATCGTCTCCTCCCCCTGACTCCTTCGCTACTGTCTCCCCCACTCCCCTTTCCTTCGATCCATTTGTCTTCCCTCCCATTTCTTTCCTTCTCGTCTCCTTTCGTCCTGTCTCTCTACGTCCCGTCTCCTTCCGTCCTGTCACCTTACCTCCTCTCAAAATCCTCCCAGGCTGAGGTGAGCTCTCCCTAGCATCTCTCTCGTCGTCTTCCCCCACTTTATCCACTGCCCCCCCCCCCCACCAGAACCACTGGCACAACCCACATGCTCCCTTCCCACCACTGCCACAACGAGCAGACTCAGCTGTTCTAATTCTACCTCGAGTTCCCTCATCCTCGTACATCCCCTACACTCAAAACTAAATCTATCCGCCTGAACCTCAGCCCAGGACTTCTCACATCCGGACTTGACGAAGTCCACCCAGTTGCTACAACTGCTGCATATGTAGGCCTTTATCGGCGTGCACTTCATTCCGTAATCTCAAAATAATCACTTGTCTGAGATGGTAACATCATTCATGCGTAGTAATATTAAAATTGTTGACACATTGTTGGTACTCTTTGCTTTTGTCAATTTAAAAGAATTAAATTAGCGTGCATTTCGCTTCTCGAAAACAGGCCCCAACATAAAGAAATTCAACCAATCACAAATAAATTTAACAACATAAACAAGTAATTATATTAAGCATAATCTGTTTTACATGGCTATTGTGTTATTAATAATTGCTTGCAAATAATAAACATCTTTTAGGTGAATTAAGCTTGCATAATTTCTTATGTCAAGACTTTTATTATTCAAAATGTTCATTGCAGTGAAAGTAACTGCATTGCGTAACTAACACGGAGAAACCAGATAATAGTTATCTATTATCCCTTGCAGTCGCATTAGAAAATGAACTTAATACACAAATCACAAAGTTATTAAAATAAATATGTACATATCAAACATAATTAATTGTGAGGGAATATTTATTATAAGTAAACGAGTCTGGTACTGGTGTAAACAGATGAATAATAAAATTAAATATTTTGTTTACAAATGCCGGACTCTAGTCACTGTCACATTGGTGCAGTCCATCATAAATATCTAGGCCATTATTGTGCTGCATAAATTGGACCCAATACTAGGCATTAGTTCATTAATTAAAAACTGCTTTCTATTGTTTGTGGTCCATTAATTCAATGTAATGCACTTTCCATGATTATTGAGGTCCATGATGATGCGAGTGATTTCACCATATCTTTGAGACAAAAATAAACATGATGGCTACAGGAATTATAACAACATAGTGTCCAAGTGGATGATAACAATAATTGTAACATAGGATATGTCTAAATGAATTTTTCATTTATGGCTACAAACAAAAGAAGAAGAAACAGATACATCAATACTTACACTTCTTTGTTATTACTTATATTAAAACTTTTAAGTTCAAATTTGTATTTTTGATATTGAAGTACTATATTGATGCCAATATTGAAATATATTATTCTAAGGGCCAGAACACCACTTAGTATCATCATGAGGCCAGCCTGTGCCTTGACTCAAATTATTTTTATTTTATTTCGATATGGAATTGATAACTACAATTGGTAATTTTGAGGTGGAATTATTATTTATATGCTGTAATTGGTGTGTAATTATAATTGCAATGCTGTGTTTGAATTGATGACTCATCTAGATTAGCATTATATACATGGGATGAAAAAACATTGAACTTCTAGGATAAGCTAGTTGCTCATGTTTGTATTCTTTTCAGCTTGTAAATGTTGTTATAATATGGTCTCTATGCTTGTGTGCAGCATTCTAATGAAAACATTCTGTTCAAAATGTGAGCAACTATTGCAGTACCTTGAGTAATTAAGTTAAGCTAGTCAGTGCACATGGGGCTGTGGGTTTGTCATTTGAAACATTTTCAGTAGAGTGTGATTCAAATGCTTCATAAAATGTCAGTTGACATGTTCCATTCACATAATTATTTCAGGGGAATAGCATACACGTTTGTGCAATGTAGTAGAGTAACAATGTGCCTGATAGTTTCTGAAAACTAAGCAACATTATTTTCGTATGCACTGTGATATAAGGATAAGATTATCAAAACATGCACTTTTTTGAATATATATGTTGAACTGATTTGTGAGAAAAGAAATCAGCATTTAAGATGACATTACAACTTTTTACTTATAAAAAACGTGTTTTTTTAAACAATGAACCATTATGGGACATTTTAGAAAGTTTCCATTTGTTTTAATGCTGTTACATGTTAACTGTTTCGTTATGTTTAACCTTTGTACGTTTTGTAATAATGCAAACTAAAATATTTTATTAAAGGCTTTTGGCATTGAAAGTCTACAATCAAGTACTCATTTATACAGCCGAGGCAATGTGGTGTGAATGGAATTGCCAAAATTCGAAACAGCATCATAAGGATTGGAACTCGGGTTCTCTTGATTGAGAGTCTGGTGTTCTAACCACTATGTCACCGTGCCCCAGTAGTTGCTGATAAACAAATAGTCCTATTTTGGTAGTTCAATGGGAATTTCATATCAAACATTTTGTATTTACAAATTGCATGTTTAAACATTTTGTCAGTTTGTATTGACCTAGAAAGTAATCAGTATTATAATTAATTAGATGAATGTTTGTAATCATTATTATTATATGCCTACTGCATACATATCTAAGCAAAGCCAAAGGTTGAGCACATGCAATGAATTCAATATAATATTCCGAAAACATGGTTGAAAAAACTCTTGCATGCGAATACACTTAATTAGCCATTTGTGTTACTGTGACTTTGTGACGTCGCCTATGACTAATGTTCTACCCTATTAACAGTGGATAGGTCTCTACAAACACCGGATGACACTGACAGTGACAAGCAGTTTGTCGAAGGTTGTTCAATAATTCATACTTGATCAAGACATCCAAAGAAATGTTCACCAATAATTTTGGAAAACGAACTTAAATGTGTATGTTTAAATGCCAGGAGCATAGTAAAAAAACGAGTTAGACATTATGGTAGCAGATAGTGACCCTTGTGTAATAGGTATCACAGAATCATGGGCAAATAAAGATATAGAAGATGCTGAATTAGCACTGACAGACTATGTAATGTTTAGGAAGGATAGGTGAGAAAGAAGGGGAGGTGGAGTCATGTTATATATTAAAGAATCTATCCAAGCATATGGAATAACACTGAAATGTGAAGCAGATTGAGGAAGCAATTTGGTGCAACACAGTAAACAAGAACTCAACATTAGCCATATGAGTAGTTTATCATAGTCTAAACATAGGACAAGAGTAAGATGTAAAACTATAAAATGTTATAAAGGAGTTGATCAAGGGGGAATGTGTTATAATGGGTGATTTTAACCATGACCATATACAATAGGAATCATTAGAGAGTGCTGGGGGTGACGACCATCAGTTTCTACTTTTAACACAGGATTGTTTCCTTACTCAACATGTCTTGGAACCAACCAGAGGTGGGAATGTGTTAGATTTAATTTTGTCTTTTCAAAATAAATTAGTTGACAATGTTAAAGTACACAAACCTTTGGGTTCAAGTGATCATAACCAGATCACTTTTAATATAAAAGTAAAAACAGGGAATACCTATAAAAACCATGGAGGAGGAACTTCAACAAAGAGATGAGAACATATCTAGCAAAAATAGATTGGAAGAAACACCTGCCAAAAGAGGCTATTAGAAAAATTGCTCACAAAAAGATACTGTGGGGGTGTATAGACACACTGGAAATGTAGAAGACTACACAAACTACAACGAGGCACTTAACATAGCTATAACTGAAATTCGAAAATCCAAACGAACCTTTGAACAAAAATTAGCAGCAATATAAAAAATTACAGCAAGAGTTTCTATGCTCATGTAAGGAGTAAATAGAAAGTTCAAGATAAGGTCGGACCATTGAAAACAACAGTGGAACAAGATTTCAAATGGCAGAGGTCCTGAATTAGTATTTCAGCTCAGTTTTTACCACAGAAAATATCAGTTCACTTCCAATTCCAGTTACTAAATTTCAGGGCGATAAATCGGATCATTTAGGGCAGATATTTGTAACTCCTGAAATGATAGCAACGAAAACTAAGAAGATGAAAGATAATAAATCACCTGGAGTTGATGGGATACCACCAAAACTGCTTAAGGAAATTGTAGAGCAAATTAGTAGACCATTTGCAAAAGTGTTTAACTTGTCACTAGAAGAAGGAATAGTTCCTTCAGAATGGAAAGAAGCAAACTTTACGCCGCTATTTAAGAAAGGATCGAGAAACAAGTCAGACAATTACAGACCAGTAAGTTTAACATCATTTGTATGTAAATTACTCAAAGTATTAATTAGAGACCACATGGTGGTATTCCTTGTACAACATAATTAATAAATACATCTCAACATGGATTCCTAAAAACAAAGTCATGTCTAACCAATCTCTTATGTTTTTTGGAAGAAATTACAAAGTGAGTAGATGATGGGTCGCCAGTGGATGTTGTCTACTTAGATTTTCAGAAAGCTTTCGATAAAGTGCCACATCAAAGATTGTTACTTAAACTAAAAGAACACGGTATAGGTAATGATGTAATCAACTGGATAGAAAAGTGGCTTACACACAGAAGACAGTGAATAATTTGAAACTGGAAATCTGTTTTGAGTGGGGTACCACAGGGATCAGTATTAGGCCCTATGCTGTTTTTAATATATATATATATATATATATATATATATATATATATATATATATATATATATATATATATATATATATATATATATATATATATAGCTTTCGATAAAGTGCCACATCAAAGATTGTTACTTAAACTAAAAGCCCATGGCATAGGTAATAGGTAATGATGTAATCAACTGGATAGAAAAGTCGCTTACACACAGGAAACAAAGAGTAATAGTAGATGGTGAGATTTCAAATCTCTATGATAGCTATTTTCTCTATGGTTGTTTTAAACAGAGCGGACCAATCAAAATTGCAGGCAACGCCGAAATTTACCAAAGCCTAAACGGCGGGCTTCGTTGGTTTTTTCAATTACACAATTGCTTATGTGATGCGCTGCAAAGCCTGAGACGGAACGGTTTTCAAAGCAATACATCTATATGTCGTAATTAGACAGATGTTATGCCTGACTTGCGTTGATTCTGACCCACTTCGCCGCAAGGGTTGTGGAAACCACCGGAAGAAAGATCTGCGTCATTTCCGTTGAAGCCAAATTACACTGGGAACTTAATGAGTTATAATATGTTACTTATGTGGCCTAGTTAGCGTAATTCATTGAACTGCATGAGACCCCATTACTAACCACAGGCGGTGGATGCCTTTAAGATGTCAATGTTTCATGTTCTGGTAGCACTCGTGCCCCATGGCCCGTTCTTAAAATTCGGCTTTGATAGCACGTCTAATATGAGCAGCACTTTTCTAGTGCCGGTGTCACATCTAATAATTACCCCCATATGATACCTACCCCCGATCATTATTATCTAGATAATAATTACACCCCCACGGTCATCATTATCTAGGTAATAATGACCCCCGCCATATAAATATGACCCCCTTGGATGTCGTAATTAGCGGATGCAACAATGACCAAATTGTGCAATGCCTGGAAAGAGTATTATAGTTCTTCTTCATGTGCCATGTCTGGCAACGTTGGCGATCACCACAGAATTGTGTCATTAGTATTAAAACACGTTTTAGTTTGAGTGAAACTTTGAATTTTGATATTACCAAATGGCCTATTCTAACCGCTATTATATTAAGCGGATTCAACTGTAATTTAATGAAACAATTTTTACAAATAAAACCGCTAAAATGATATTAAAATTCTCTTTGTAACAACAAGGTATGAACTGGCATTCCTGTCTCAAATCCAGACCTCACCAAACCATTTAGCAAGATTGCCATATACACAATGTGTAGATAACGTAGCCATTCATTTTGTTGTCCTCTGTAAGAACGAGTAGGGGAGAAAAGGCTACATTGAATCGCAGGGCACAGTGAATCAGAGGCTATTTATAGAAACTGGCGATTGGCAATACCAAGTGGAAATTCTCCATCTAAATTTGTGCATACATTAGAAGCAGACAACATTGGCGGATAATAGCAAAGTAATGTGTGTTTATGACCATCAGAAGTAAATGTTCACGACTCTGTTCCTGTTGTGAGTTAGTGCAGATCATACAGGAATGTGGCCCTGAACATGTGTTTGTAATTAGAGTGATATTTAATTAGTTTAATGCAGATGTGTTCTCTGTGCTGTAGGCGGCCATTTGCATAAAATTTGCACTTGAGTACCGAAATGCATCTCGGGGTACAGTGGATCGGGGTACAGTAGCTCACTGATCCACTGTGCCCCATGGTGATTCACTGTGTTCTGGTATATTTTCTTGACATTTCTAGTTTGCAAAAAATTATTTTCTTGCTTTCGGTATAGTTATGATGTTTCCAAAAGAACCTTATACACGTACTATAACATTATACAGTTTTCATTTTCTATTTCAGTGACAAATTAAGCAGCATGGCTCGAATCAAAAAGCGTGAAAAGAGAAAGATCAGAAACACTGACAGTGAGAGCATGGCTGCGGCTGTTCGCAAAGTGATTGATGAAGGGATGAGTATCCGGAGCACATGTAAAGCATATGACATAAAGTTCTCAACTCTACGTCGATATGTCAAAAAGCCAAATGCTGCTGAAGACAAGGAATTGATGACATATGCACCAAACAACAACTGCCGCCAGGTTTTTACTACTAATGAAGAGATACTTCTGCAGGACTACCTCATCAAAGCAGCAAAAATTCAATACGGACTGACGCGGAAGCAAGTCCGTGTGCTACCCTATGAATACGCAGTTCGTAATCAGAAAACCTTCTCCGATTCTTGGACGGCACACGGTTTGGCAGGAGAAGATTGGTTCACCGGGTACATGAAACGCTTCCCAAACCTATCACTACGTCGCCCTGAAGCAACCAGCTTATCTCGGGCAACGAGCTTCAACAAGAAGAATGTAAAGGAGTTTTATGACAACTTGGAACAGGTGATGGAGATAAACAACTTCAGCCCAAATTACATCTATAATGCCGACGAAACGGGGTGTACTACAGTGCAGAAAGTTGGGAATACGAAAGTCATCGCCTGCAGAAACGAGAAGCAAGTTGGAAAGATCACATCAGGGGAGAGAGGGACCTTGGTGACAATGTTAGGCGCAATAAATGCTGCTGGTAACTCGATTCCACCATTTTTAGTATTTCCGCGTGTTCACTTCAAAGACGCGATGTTGCATGGAGCTCCCCCAGGCAGTGTTGGAGCTGCCCATCATACAGGGTGGATGACAACGGAGAACTTCACGGCATTTATTCGTCACTTCATCAAGTCAACCAAATGTTCGAAGGAGCATCCGGTGTTGCTTATACTTGACAACCATGACGCCCATATCTCGATTGAAACTGTTGACCTTGCAAAAAACAACGGGGTCGTCATGCTGACTCTGCCGCCGCACTGTAGCCACAAGCTGCAACCACTAGATAGAAGTGTGTATGGCCCTTTCAAGGCTTTCTACAACCAGGCAGCCAACGCGTTCATGATCAACCATCCTGGCCAACCGATCACTATCCATAATATATCCCAGTTAATAGACCATGCTTATCCCCTGGCCTTCACGCCAAAGAATATATCAGCAGGCTTCAGCGTATCTGGTATCTACCCGTTCAACCCCGATGTCTTCAGCGATGAAGATTTCCTCTCCTCCTACGTTACCGATCGACAGCTCGTGGAAGACGACGTGCCTTCAATAGCAGCGGGTCCAAGTGTTGAGGCCCCCGAGCAGAATCGCCCTGCCCAACACCCTGCGAGACACTCGTTGTCTCCAACCTCATCCGATTCCGACCAGTGTATTGTCGCACCGGAAGTCATCAGCCCGTTTCCAAAGGCTGCACCACGTAAACACAAAGGTGGAAGGAAGAAGGGCAAAACGCTTGTCCTGACAGACACCCCAATCAAAGAGCAGATCAGGGCAACTGACGAAGAAAGGAAAAGGAAGAAAGATAAACAGCAGGCCAGTCAAAAGGCAAAGGTGGAAAGTAAGAGTAGAAAGAAGCTGAAACTCCAACCTGATGATGTGGTGGCTAAAGAAAACACAAGCTCCGACGAGGACGACGATGATGCGGTCTTTAGCGTTGACGACGAATCAGATGACGAACCTGAACAGACTCAACTAGAGGACATGGAATTGCCTAATGCAAATGCTCTGAATAAAAATGATTTTGTGTTGATAAAGTTTGCCACAAAGAACACTGTCGTAGGCATAATGTACGTGGGGCAAATACTAGCACGCACAGAGGACACTGATGAAAGCACCTTTGAAGTGAAGTTCATGCTACGTGAGAAACCTAAGTCATTCACATTTACTTATCCAATTGTGGAAGACATCTCAGAGGTTTCCTTCGAAGATGTTGTAGGGAAATTGCCTAACCCCATTCAACATGGAGACACAGCTCGTGTTGCACGCCATATGGTGTTTCCTGTAGACCTCTCCTATTACTCTGATGTGCTGCGTTAAGTTGAATTGGTTACATTAATCATAAATTGTCAGTTTGGTTGACATGTGTTTAGTCTTGTAGTTTTGGTCTGTTGTTTACACATTCCATGATGTTGCATTATTGCTATTGTCGTTCTTCTTAATAATCTTCTAAATAGTATTCTTCATATGCAGAGTTAATAATCACATTGCGTATGGATGACAATGATTGACTACATTCAGGCCAAATAAGCTAGATTTGTAAGACAACCTAATAATAATTTACCTGGCAAATGTTACAATGATAATGATTTTTAACATGTTCGATGCTTAATAAAAATGATTCCACGTTAAGCATAATTAGTGTCGTTTTCACAGTCTATGGTGTTGCATTGTTGCTAATGTAGATTATTCGATCTTCGTAATCTTCTTCGTAGCCTACTCAGACGGGTCTCCTTCCAAATTAATGACAATGATTGACTACATCCTGTAGACAGATAGCATAAGCTAGCTCTGTAATCGAGTAATTATTGTTGTTTAACATCATAAAATAAATGTTTGATGGATAGCGTATGTATTTATTTTTAAGACACATACGTACATATAACATTTTTAATTAAATTAATAACTATAATTAACATCTGAATGATAATGGGAGATTTGATCCACTGTGTCCCAGCCTATGATCCACTTTGCCCCGGTACCAGGGCACAGTGAATCAATTTTTTTTTACTTTTCACCCCGTCTCACAACAAACTGCTATAAGTTGGAAGAATAATTGAATATATGTTAGGAAGACAGAAAGCTAATGTACTCTTTCCAATAATTCCACTTTGCTGTCACCAAGGCTGTAGAAATGTTGAAAAAGAAAAAATCCGATCTACTGTGGCCTGGTCTCCCCTACTTCCTGGTATCCAATCTGCTCTGATACTATGATAATGCTTTCTAATTCTACTATCTTTCTTGAATGAGAAAACAACATTTCTATTAATATTTCCATACGCATTCAATATCTTAGACACTTCAATTTAATCTCCCCTTAACTTCCTTGTTAAACCACATTCAATATCTTAGACACTTCAATTTGATCTCCCCTTTACTTCCTTGTTAAACCACATTCAATATCTTAGACACTTCAATTTGATCTCCCCTTAACTTCCTTGTTAAACCACATTCAATATATTAGACACTTCAATTTGATTTCCCCTTAACTTCCTTGTTAAACCATATTCAATATCTTAGACACTTCAATTTGATCTCCCCTTAACTTCCTTGTTAAACCACATTCTTTTAGGCGTTCTTCATAACTAAGATCTCTTAATTTTAGTTGCCCTCCTCTGTATTTGTTCAAACGTTTATATCTATATCCTTCTTGCGATGTGGTTTTCAAGCTTGTGTGTAGTATTCTAAATGAAGTCTAACTATTGCTTTATATAGAGGTATAATTAGCACTTTTCCTTATATGTTATATTTCTCCTAATCAACCTAAAAATTGTATTACTCTTTGAAGCTAAAATACACAGTGATCTAATACTTTCATATCACCACTTATTGTTACTCCTAAGTCATTTTCATTGATGGTAGTACCTAGAACAGTATCTCCCATTCATTTTATAGTTTACATCCAAATTCCCGTGTCCTGTGTGAAGGTATTTACATTTCCCAAAATTGAATAACATATGCCTTTTTTCAGACATTTAGCTAATTTGTCTAGATCGTTTTGTAAATGTTGCTTATCACAATCATTGTTAACCGTTCTAAACACTTTTGTGTCATCCGCAAATTTCAATGCCAGAAAGTGATTGCGACGTCGCAGTTAGGTGCGGTCTCGACCTGTATATTTGTGTCGCATATGTCACAAGTACCTATTCGGTGTAACAACAGACTATGAAGACTATGAAGACAAAAACAGCTGCAGAGGTGATTTGTGGAAGTAATTGCACGTCATTGTCTCTGATAAAGGAAGAGAGTTTTCAGTGCGTTGAACGATGTATTATGTGAGCGTTTTAACATCGACCACCGGGTTTGTAGCCCGTACCACCCCCAGACCAACCCTCGACCACCGGGTTTGTAGCCCGTACCACCCCCAGACCAACCCTCGACCACCGGGTTTGTAGCCCGTACCACCCCCAGACCAACCCTCGACCACCGGGTTTGTAGCCCGTACCACCCCCAGACCAACCCTCGACCACCGGGTTTGTAGCCCGTACCACCCCCAGACCAACCCTCGACCACCGAGTTTGTAGCCCGTACCACCCCCAGACCAACCCTCGACCACCGGGTTTGTAGCCCGTACCACCCCCAGACCAACCGCCGACCACCGTATATATAACCCGTACCACCTCCAGACCAACCGACGACCACCGTATTTGTAACCCGTACCACCCCCAGACTAACCCTCGACCACCGGGTTTGTAGACCGTACCACCCCCAGACCAACCCTCGACCACCGGGTTTGTAGACCGTACCACCCCCAGACCAACCCTCGACCACCGGGTTTGTAGCCCGTACCACCCCCAGACCAACCCTCGACCACCTGGTTTGTAGCCCGTACCACCCCCAGACCAACCCTCGACCACCGGGTTTGTAACCCGTACCACCCCCAGACCAACCCTCGACAACCCTGTTTGTAGCCCGTACCACCCCCTGACCAAACCACAACCACCAGGTTTGTAGCCCATACCACCCCCAGACCAACCCTCGACCGCCGGGTTTGTAGCCCGTACCACCCCCAGACCAACCCTCGACCACCGGGTTTGTATCCCGTACCACCCCCAGACCAACCCTCGACCGCCGAGTTTGTAGCCCGTACCACCCCCAGACCAACCCTCGACCACCGGGTTTGTAGCCCGTACCACCCCCAGACCAACCGCCGACCACCGGGTTTGTAACCCGTATCACCTCCAGACCAACCGTCGACCACCGGATTTGTAGCCCGTACCACCCCCAGACCAACCGTCGACCACCGTATTTGTAGCCCGTACCACCCCAGACCAATCCTCAACCACTGGGTTTGTAGCCCGTACCACCCCAGACCAACCCTCGACCACCGGATTTGTAGCCCGTACCACCCCCAGACCAACCCACGACCACCGGGTTTCTAGCCCGTATCACCCCAGACCAACCGTCAACCACCGGGTTTGTAGCGCGTACCACCCCCAGACCAACCGCCGACCACCGTATTTGTAGCCCGTACCACCTCCAGACCAACCGTCGACCACTGAGTTTGTAACACTTACCACCCCAGACCAACCCTCGACCACCGGGTTTTTAACACTTACCACCCCAGACCAACCCTTGACCACCGGGTTTGTAGCCCGTACCACCCCCAGACCAACCCTCGACCACCGGGTTTGTAGCCCGAACCACCCCAGACCAACCGTCGACCACCGGGTTTGTAGCCCGTACCACCCCCAGACCAACCGTCGACCACCGTATTTGTAGCCCGTACCACCCCCGGACCAACTGTCGACAACCGTATTTGTAGCCCGTACCACCCCCAGACCAACCCTCGACCATCGGGTTTGTAGCCCGTACCACCCCCAGGCCAACCGTCGACCACCGGGTTTGTAGCCCGTACCACCCCCGGACCAACTGTCGACAACCGTATTTGTAGCCCGTACCACCCCCAGACCAACCGTCGAACACCGGGTTTGTAGCCCGTACCACCTCCAGGCCAACCGTCGACCACCGGGTTTGTAGCCCGTACCACCCCCAGACCAACCGTCGACCACCGTATTTGTAGCCCGTACCACTCCCTGACCAACTGTCGACAACCGTATTTGTAGCCCGTACCACCCCCAGACCAACCGTCGACCACCGGGTTTGTAGCCCGTACCACCTCCAGGCCAACCGTCGACCACCGGGTTTGTAGCCCGTACCACCCCCGGACCAACTGTCGACAACCGTATTTGTAGCCCGTACCACCCCCAGACCAACCGTCGACCACCGGGTTTGTAGCCAGTACCACCTCCAGGCCAACCGTCGACCACCGGGTTTGTAGCCCGTACCACCCCCGGACCAACTGTCCACAACCGTGTTTGTAGCCCGTACCACCCCCAGACCAACCCTCGACCACCGGGTTTGTAGCCAGTACCACCCCCAGACCAACCGTCGACCACCGGGTTTGTAGCCCGTGCCACCCCCAGACCAACCCTCGACCACCGGGTTTGTAGCCCGTATCACCCCAAGACCAACCTCGACCACCGGGTTTGTAGGCCGTACCACCCCCAGACTAACCCTCGACCACCGGGTTTGTAGCCCGTACCACCCCCAGACCAACCCTCGACCACCGGGTTTGTAGCACGTGCCACTCCCAGACCAACCCTCGACCACCGGGTTTGTAGCCCGTACCACCCCCAGACCAACCCTCGACCACCGGTTTGGAGCCCGTACCACCCCCAGACCAACCGTCGACCACCGGGTATGTAGCCTGTACCACCCCCAAACCAACCCTCGACCACCGGTTTGGAGCCCGTACCACTCCCAAGCCAATCGACTGACTGGACGGTATAACCAACCTTTTATGCAATACTCTTGTCAAGTTCGTAAACGCGTCCCACAACAACTGGGATAAGTTCCTTAAGAGGCGGTGTTCGCATACCGCACCTCAGTCCAAGCCTCGACAAAGTGTTTGCCGTTTGACCTGCTGTATCGTTGGAAGCCAAGGCTTCCCATAGATCTCGACTTTCCCACCCGCGCGGAGACGTCTGAGGGACGGCGAGGATGGAGATGAGGAGTCTCTATACAAAAGGATGTCAACATGATAAGCTGCACACTGCAAATGGTAACATTAGTAAGGCCCAAACAAACCAGAGTAGGCAGTACGACCGTAAACATGCAACTCAACTGTACGATGTTTTTGATATAGTTTTATTAAAAAATCTGTCGACCTGAAACTCGCCACAGCGAGAAGTTGGACGTGCGTTGGACTTGGACTATCTCGCATCTTGGAGAAAGGGGGAACTGCAATTAAATGGTGTGAAACGCAAGGCAAACACCAGTCAAACTACTAGTGGAGCGGTGGCGTCGACCTGAACCATCTGCAACCTCTAACAACAGTATGTCAATCCCTGGAACAACAGAACATAACGTACATAATGTTTACACATTACCCAGTTCAGCGTTAAGACTAAGAGAGATGGTGTGCGGTAGGTCAACAGGGCAGTTAAAAAGAACCTACAACGATTTTATTGGTTCACTAAATGACTGTTTTACGGGACATTGTAACACGCAATGCTAGACGAAACTGCAGGTTGTACCCGGTTTTAGCGAAACGGCTGAGTTGTCCGCCAGCCTGGAGCTCGAACGTCACACCTGCTGGAGACCTGGTCAAGAGGCGGGCACCAAACCAGTGAACCACCGCGTCAGTACATTCACTGTATTATGACTTAGAGTTCACATTTACTTTTTTTGTAATCACATCATTAGTAAAGTTACAGAAAATTACATGCATTTAAATGAAATGTCACGCAGTTAAAGAAAATGACACAGAAATATCATACAGTTAAAGAAAATGACAGCAAAATAACACACAGTTAAAGAACGTGACTGCAAAACATATCATGCAGCTAAAGTAAATAACAGCAAAATTACATAATTATGTTGCCATTGACCTAATTAAGTTGATCTTGACCTAATTAATTTGATCTTTGTCCTAATTAATTTGGCGTTTGATCTATTTAATTTGACCTTTATCCTAGTTATTTTGACTTTTAATCTAATTCATTTGAACCAATTAATCTCCCACATGCCGCTCGCAGTGGGCAGCATATGACACGCACAAGCCTGCGCCATTTGTAAAGGTCACCTTCGTGATGATGCTGCACAAATTTTAGTACAAACACTGATACTTGGTTGAACTTATTAAATACCATGTATAATCTCTATAATGAATTGGACTTATTAAACACATTGTATAATCACTCATACTGTTTTGTTCTTTAGATTATATATGACACATAGACTAGAAGTGATAATGTTAGTTCCGTTCTTATTCACCAGGATCTCTTTATCCTCATGTAAATGTTAGTTCCGTTCTTATTCACCAGGATCTCTTTATCCTCATGTAAATGCTTTGTTTCGATCTCAATGCAGAGTTAAAAGACTTAATCACTGTCTTACTTTGTTCTATGAAACAATTTAATATGTAGACAGTGCTTTGTGCACAGTACTTGTGGCACCCTCTGTATTGAAACAAATGTGCGAACCATGTGGACCTGTAGCGCCCCTGGAGTCTGTTTAGGAAAATATGACCCCGTGTAAACTTGTTGCGCCCCCTGAAGTTTGTATTGGTGAACATGAAACCCCCTCCCCCTGTGAAAAGCTGACTACGGGCCTGTGAGAATGATTATTTTGCTACTTCGTATATTGAAGTTCTTCTACGTTTTAAACAATTACTTCTTTAAATATCTCCATAGCCCCTCTCAAGATGTTCTACTATTATTTTATTATATTTATCTTCGTCTTCTAGTTGATGTTAAATCACATCCAAGACGCGTCAACTGTCGTCGCCAGCATGATCAGCGATCATCACTCAAGACGCACAATGTGGGCCAGGTGTATATCGACGACTCAAACGTCTCGTTGATGTCATTTAATCGTGGTTCCGTTCGTAAATCAAACGGACATGGTCCCGTTCCATGCCATGAGTGGAGAAATAATTGAAAAGGAGCACCTGTTGTTGACAGGTGGAGGCAAATATACTGCACATTCGACTTGATCTTGACTGACAGTTATTGCCGTCTCACTCCAAGGTGGTACACATTGTAGCATCGCCTCAACAAATAACAATTTGACAACAGCACGTGTTATAAGGTATATAACAGATTATGCGTTCTGTTTACGTGTCTACGTTGTTAAGGACACATTGATTGCCGTATGTGGGGCTGACTGGCCCAAGGGCCCGCGTAGCGATTGTTAGTTTGTAAAAAAACATTATTCAAGACCTACACGACACATGTCTAAATCAGAAGCTGGCGTCGTCAATGTTAAAATGGCGACAACTATCCAGTGGTTACGTCCACCGTGCGAGTAACTTCCGCCATTGCCCCATCGAGACCAGTAATATCGGAATTTCCGCTATCGAACGCCCGTAAAATGAGCATTACGTCGTTGCCATGGCTACGCCTATAAATATACCCTTTAGGTGGTGCGACTAAACGAATGGGCTTTAGCTATTGGAAGCTTGGCGATCCGTGCTGGATTGTTGCTGTCGACCGCGTGACGTTAGCGAGTCACCTGCTAAGTTCACTGGCTCGCCGCAGTCAGGTGGAAATGGCTTATGTGGCCTTGGCAACCATGCGACAGATAGGCACCTGTTAGTCCGCCATATGGCACGAACGTCCCAGCAGTTCAAAATAAACTTCCCCGTGTAATAGTTCCGATGCAGATCTGCATCGGTTCTAATAACATATGATTTAAAACCGATACGCGCTGACTTAGCTACGTGTGTATTTCATGACATACTATCTTTATGCTGCCATTAAAAAACATAAGAAATGTCCTCCAAATAATTGAATGCTAGTTAAAAAGATTTTCCGTAATTAACCGACATACAGTGCGAGTGACGTCACATGATGTTGCGGTTGTTATCACAATAAGGTAAAGATTTTTTATTGTCATGTAACTTTTGTGATATACCTATAATACTGATGATAAACTGATTGATTTCTTTTAAATCATACATGCAGAGTTAAATAACAGTGTATAGGGGAGACCGGGGCTAGTTTTAGTTGCTAGCTAGTTGCAACTTTCAATCAAAGTCACTTTTGTGAAAAGTTTCTTAGATGCTTTATTTCTGTCAACGCATGCATTAAATATATTATTCGTATTACTAATATGTATCATGCCAATGATATTCCATAATATAGTACGGTAGATATGTGAAGCTTCCCAGACGCGGTCGACTGTAACAACTAGCCTAATTAACGTGGTAAGTTGCTATATCATACGGGGCACGTTATTACAGCAAAGAACGTGTGGATTGCAAAGCAAGTATCACTCGTACATGTTAGTTTTACTACATTGATTGGATTATACACACTTATACATCTTATACACAGTGGGCATAACAATGTAGGTGTTCATAACTTCATATATTAAACTTTTCAATTTTAGTTACCAAAGGATTCCCTGGATTCTTACATAACAAACAATTGTGGATGGAATATAAATGCTTAAATGGAGTATGAAATAGTTAATGGCAATATATATATATATATATATATATATATATATATATATATATATATATATATATATATATATATATATATATATATATATATATATATATATATATATATATATGTAATGCGACTTCTAATTGAGTGAATGCTATACACATGTACGCATTCTCGCACATACGCATGAACATCCACATTTCAATGAATCGTGCAATATTTATTAATTGCTCAAATAGGGCTGTGCCAAGATTTAGCAAGATTGCCACCCAAGGCAAAACATCCAGATGTCAAGTGGACAAGGAAGCCATTTGGCTTATCGAGAGTCCAACAATTTTTCATTTATGTGTAATCCGGCCTTCAGGGATATTTGTCAATTTTGTTTTTAAACATATTCACGCCGCTAGCGTTTACAGTACTGGTTATAAACCAATACACATGTGAAACAAAGCGTCCATACATCGAGATTAAATATGTTTACTAATTTTAGTCATTGTCTGCACACAATTCGCTGGGTGAGTCATTAGTGCGAGCCGCCCGAACGTTGTTACAGTTGTAACAACTTTCCCCAATACAATTGCAATATGCTTCCCCAAACACAATTTTAGTACAAGTGTGAATGAATCAGTACTTGGGAAATTGTAGACACTAATTTACACAATTGGAAAATACCAACTGGGGTGGGCACTGGGCAGTGGGCAGGTCATTCAGGCAGGTAAGATTTGGAGGGAAGAACTAGACAGTAGAATGTCCACTGATAAGCCTCTGTAAATATATATGAAGTAAACATTTGGGGCTGGCTACTTCCAGCCAAGTGAACGTATAGGGCCATTCGAGCTATGCAAAAGGCTGCAATCATGCAAAAAATATGCATCTGTAACATATGTATGTGATATATGTATATTATGTAGTAGTAACATGTATGGGTTTTGTATTAATATTCTTATTAGGTCCAGGCCCAGCCCGGTCCGCTCGCACTATGCCCAGGCCCGGCCCACATCCGATGTGTTTAATATTTTTTTCAGCCCAGGCCCGCAAAATGTATGCCTAGGCCCGAACCAGCCCGTCCTGAGAAATTTAATAGAGGCCCGGCGACTAACGTGGACAATATCAAATCATGAATTTCAACTTATCTTCTACTTGACATAACCCCTTTTACTACATAGTATATATATATATATATATATATATATATATATATATATATATATATATATATATATATATATATATATATATATATATATATATATATATATATATATATATATATATATATATATATATATATATATATATATATGTTTCAAGTTTCATTCACGAAACATAAAAAGTGGCTGCGTTAGATGATATTATGCGGGCATTGCAAAACAGTTTTAGGTAGTTAAAAATGTCGTTTTTGTCAACACCTCGTTAATTTCGTCGTCTTGACTCCTGGATGTTTTTACTTTGTGTCCGCTGGTGGACGTCCACCCAACTGCTGTCGAAGGGGAATCTATATGGGTGCTATGTAAAACGACTCTGTAACAACGTGTCCCTGCATACAACTAGCCCCGGTCTCCCCTACATGTTTTACACAGTTTTGGTGATCCAGGGAGGCCTGCACTAAGACGTTACATGCATCCTTATGTAGTGTGCAGTAATCATTGAATTTCATATACTACTGGTGCTAGGATATCAGTATGGTGACAGTTGTACGGTTACAAACATTGATATATCACTGGTGCTAGGATGTCAGTATGGTAACAGTTGTACGGTTACAAACATTGATATATCACTGGTGCTAGGATGTCAGTATGGTAACAGTTGTACGGTTACAAACATTGATATATCACTGGTGCTAGGATGTCAGTATGGTAACAGTTGTACGGTTACAAACATTGATATATCACTGGTGCTAGGATGTCAGTATGGTAACAGTTGTACGGTTACAAACATTGATATATCACTGGTGCTAGGCTGTCAGTATGGTAACAGTTGTACGGTTACAAACATTGATATATCACTGGTGCTAGGATGTCAGTATGGTAACAGTTGTACGGTTACAAACATTGATATATCACTGGTGCTAGGCTGTCAGTATGGTAACAATTGTACGGTTACAAACATTGATATATCACTGGTGCTAAGATGTCAGTATGGTAACAGTTGTACGGTTACAAACATTGATATATCAATGGTGCTAGGATGTCAGTATGGTAACAGTTGTACGGTTACAAACATTGATATATCACTGGTGCTAGGATGTCAGTATGGTAACAGTTGTACGGTTACAAATATTGATATATCACTGGTGCTAGGGAGTCAGTATGGTAACAGTTGTACGGTTACAAACATTGATATATCACTGATGCTAGGATTTCAGTATGGTAACAGTTGTACGGTTACAAACATTTATATATCACTGGTGCTAGGATGTCAGTATGGTAACAGTTGTACGGTTACAAACATTGATATATCACTGGTGCTAGGATGTCAGCATGGTAACAGTTGTACGGTTACAAACATTGATATATCACTGGTGCTATGCTGTCAGTATGATAACAGTTGTACGGTTACAAACATTGATATATCAATGGTGCTAGGCTGTCAGTATGGTAACAGTTGTACGGTTACAAACATTGATATATCACTGGTGCTAGGCTGTCAGTATGGTAACAGTTGTACGGTTACAAACATTGATATATCACTGGTGCTAGGATGTCAGTATGATAACAGTTGTACGGTTACAAACATTGCCAATAAAGCAAACAATGCTAATATTGCCAACAGTATTAACAATACTGATAATAAGACAGAGAGCGCAAACAAAGTAAATGGTATAATAATGATAATAATACAACAGTTCTTCAATATACGATTTACAAATTGTACAGTCATAATTTCAGTTATTAATTACAAGTTAATTCAGTACGTTTTGATGTTTTTTGTTTCATTTTAATAAGGTTCCAAATAGCCTCGAAAAAATACGTTTCGGAGCAAACTGTCTTTACACGTACTTGTTGAAATAAACACACGCACACACGTACACGCACACACACAGCTACACACATCCATCCATCCATCCATCCATCCACCCATCCATCCATCCATCCATATATTTATCAGCAGCACACATTTTAAACATTCCATACGTCCATAAATACAACTCAATGTAGCGACACCAACCAACGTCGTTGTACGTCTCGACGTGTTTGTAAGGAAATAAATAAAACAAATAATACATTTGCATAGATACTTCTGAAATAAAACATGCAAATGATCGCTTAATTTCATAGTTTATAAGGCAGTCGTTAACGCCGACATGCAATTGCTGCAATAGAAAGGTCTCCAGCTGTTGTAAGGACAATGTAGCGTGTCAGCATGCCAGGGTAGATTGTTCTCGGGGTGATTTATATATCCGTGTGATACAACTCAGTGTTCATAGATACGCGAGCCGACGATATGTGTGTGTGTGTGTGTGTGTGTGTGTGTGTGTGTGTGCGTGCGTGCGTGCGTGCGTGCGTGCGTGCGTGCGTGCGTGCGTGCGTGCGTGCGTGCGTGCGTGCGTGCGTGCGTGCGTGCGTGCGTGCGTGCGTGCGTGCGTGTGCACTAGTGCCCTGCGCGGGCCTATAATTTGAGCCCGGCCCGGCCCGCAAGTTTCAGGCCCATACCCGGCCCATACCCGCGGGCCAAAGACGGGTAAGCCCGCGGCACGCAAGCCCGCGGCCCGCTAAGTTTAGAGAAGATAAACCTATAATCTTATAAGAAAGACGAAACACAAATAAACTGTAAAAACAGACTTATTGTTTTATTAAATAAAAAATAATATATGAACATTGTATAATGTTTACTACTGAAATACTAATGTCAGTTGTTGTTTAGTAGTGTCTGGCTAGTAGTAGCTAGTGGCTAGAACTAGCTACTACTATGTCACCCACTGGCACTGACACCCAGTGGCATTTCCAGCAGGTCTGCAGTCACTACCCTGAGACATATCAGGTTCAGACATGTGTGAATTAGTACAAGTGTGAATGAATCAGTACTGGGGAAATTGTAGACACTGAACAGTAGTACTAGTTAACACAATTGAAAAATACCAATTACCAACTGGGGTGGGTACTGGGTACTGGCACTACTGGGTAGTGGGCAGTGGCCAGTGGGCTGGTAATTCAGGCGGGCAATATTTGTAGGGAAGACCTAGACAATAGAATGTCCACTGGTTAGGTCAAAGGGTGATAAGTTGGTGGTTAATCATGGCTTGATTGTCTCTGCAAATATGTCTAAAGTAAACATTTGGGGCTGGCTGCTTCCAGCCAGGTGAACTTAAGTGGCCTGATATGAGGCCATTAGATCTATGCAAAAGGGTACATTCATGCCAAAAATATGCAGTTTACAGAGTCTACTGCAGTCACAGTGTCTTGGAAAGCCAGTACATGTTTAAAGCATTACAATACAAAGATATGGGCATGCGACAATGCATATATTTTATATGAAATGTCTCTATTAAAAGAATGCACATTATTAAAATGATACCATAGGAAGTCCCATTGTTGAAGAGGTTAAACTGCATTCCAATGTATAAAGCACTAGTGTCATTCATAATTCCATGCAAGGTCTCAATTTGCAACTATATAATACCAAATAAATATTTTTTAACATTCATTAACCGGAATTACAATTTATAATCAGTTTTTAATAATAATAAAATTAATAATCTGGGTTTTGTATGAATGTTTTTATTATGTCCAGGCCCAGCAAAAGCCCGGCCCCGCCCGCTCACACTAGGCCCAGGCCCGGCCCAAGCCCGATGTGTTTAAATTGTTTTAAGCCCAGGCCATGCCCGGGCCTGCAATATGTAGGCCCCGGCCCGGCCCGTGCAGACCACTAGTGTGCACGTGCGTGCGTGCGTGCGTGCGTGCGTGCGTGCGTGCGTGCGTGCGTGCGTGCGTGCGTGCGTGCGTGCGTGCGTGCGTGCGTGCGTGTGTGTGTGTGTGTGTGTGTGTGTGTGTGAGTGTGTGTGTGTGTGTGTGTGTGCGTGCGTGCGTGCGTGCGTGCGTGCGTGCGTGCGTGCGTGCGAGTGTGTGTGTGTGTGTGTGTGCACGTGCGTGCCTGCGTACGTGTGTGTGTGTGTGTGCACGTAGTTCACACGCCACGTTGCTCACATGGTTGCACCTGGCTTATAGTGCGGGATCAGGAATATGTTGTGTGTAGACCCTACTGGCATCGGTGTCAACATATCAGTGTTATTTAATCCAGTACGTTTTGGTGTTTTTCGTTTATCGTTCCATTTTATTAAGGTTCCAAATAGCCTCGAAAACAATTCGGTGCCTGGAAGCGAAGGGCAAGCCTGTTGTCTACGACAGGAGTTGCAAATTCGGTGCCTGGAAGCGAAGGGCAAGCCTGTTGTCTACGACAGGAGTTGTAAATTCGGTGCCTGGAAGCGAAGGGCAAGCCTGTTGTCTACGACAGGAGTTGCAAATTCTAGTTCTTGTATTACACCGTTAGAGTTGCAGGTCGTGCGACGGGGTACAGGATCGGTTAACTGTGCCGACCGAAGAAACGGACATGATGGGAAAAGATAACAGTAGATGCGATTTTACACGTGAACAAACTGACCCTGATCGAACCACCGCCATTTTACCACACTGCCGGCCTTGGCCTGCCCGAACCTATCGAACCTGATCGAACCACCGCCACTTTACCACACTGCCGGCCTTGGCCTGCCCGAACCTGAACGAACCACTGCCACTTTACCACACTGCCGGCCTTGGCCTGCCCGAACCTGCCCGAACCTGATCGAACCACCGCCACTTTACCACACTGCCGGCCTTGGCCTGCCCGAACCTGATCGAACCTGATCGAACCACCGCCATTTTACCACACTGCCGGCCTTGGCCTGCCCGAACCTGAACGAACCACTGCCACTTTACCACACTGCCGGCCTTGGCCTGCCCGAACCTGCCCGAACCTGATCGAACCACCGCCACTTTACCACACTGCCGGCCTTGGCCTGCCCGAACCTGATCGAACCTGATCGAACCACCGCCACTTTACCACACTGCCGGCCTTGGCCTGCCCGAACCTGAACGAACCACCGCCATTTTACCACACTGCCGGCCTTGGCCTGCCCGAACCTGAACGAACCACCGCCACTTTACCACACTGCCGGCCTTGACCTGCCCGAACCTGAACGAACCACCGCCACCTTACCACACTGCCGGCCTTGGCCTGCCCGAACCTGAATGAACCACCGCCACTTTACCACACTGCCGGCCTTGGCCTGCCCGAACCAGAATGAACCACCGCCACTTTACCGCACTGCCGGCCTTGACCTGCCCGAACCTGAACGAACCACCGCCACTTTACCACACTGCCGGCCTTGACCTGCCCGAACCTGAACGAACCACCGCCACTTTACCACACTGCCGGCCTTGACCTGCCCGAACCTGAACGAACCACCGCCACTTTACCACACTGCCGGCCTTGGCCTGCCCGAACCTGAACGAACCACCGCCAGTTTACCACACTGCCGGCCTTGGCCTGCCCGGCGTTCGCATGCAGTAGCTCGCAACAACCTCGCACTTTCGTCGCAATAACAATACGAACGCCTAATGAATAACAATTGGACACAAATGTAGAGCTGATACTAAAAGGCAAATCGTGGACAACGTAATGGACGATGAAAACTAATGTCTTACTTTTTTTTATCTGACAGACGATCACGTTTACGATTGATGTATTCGTTTAGCATCTAAGCGGCGTATGATAGACCGACGCGTGAAATGGATTATGTTATATATTAAATACTACTCATCCCAATTTGCTTCTGATATAAAAATGAACAATTTGCATGACCGTAACCATGGTAACCAGGTAATCTTAGAAATGTTGAAGAGATGGTTTTGAAGGAAATCCCATAGAAACTTAATTAATTAGTTAAACATATAGTAACATTGTTGATAAAATGTGATCTTACCATTAGGTTGCGTTTAAAAGTAAATAAAACTGTAAATATATATATATATATGTATATATATATATATATATATATATATATATATATATATATATATATATATATATATATATATATATATAATATATATATATATATATATATATATATATATATATATATATATATATATATATATATATATATATATATATATATATGTGTATGTGTATGTATGTAAGTATGTAAGTATGTACAGTTTTATTTACTTATTTTCTTTTAAACGTAACCTAATGGTAGAGGATTTTAAATATCTCGGATCCTACAAAAACTCACAACATGACATCCAGTGTAGAAAAGCCGAGGCATGGGCGGCAGTTCACGCTATTGACAAAGTTTGGAGAGCGCCCATCTATAGACTCACCAAACTGAAGATTTTCAGGACGACGGTTGAACCGATACTGATATATGGATGCAATTATTGGTCACAAACACAGTATAAAATGGGTGGCACCTATACAAGAATATGTCATGGCGCCACCACATGACCAAACAAGAACTGTACGGCTCCCATGCGTCATGACGAAGCAGCCAACAAGGTCCTGCTCTGGAAGCCCGATGGCCCTCGGAGAAGAGGTCGACCAACAACAACTCTGCTAAACACGAACCTCAGCGGGACACATTTACTAACAGCAACGAAGAACCGAAACTACTGGAAGGAAATCATTATTGCACCACAATAAGTGGGCGACATACATACACACACACACACACACACACACACACACACACACACACACACACACACACACACACACACACACACACACACACACACACACACACACACACACACACACACACACACACACACACACACACACACACACACACACACACACACACACACACACACACACACACACACACACACACACACACACACACACACACA
>OY759273.1:27634565-27649565 GCA_963662155.1 Lamellibrachia columna | reverse complement strand
TTATTTGGTCTCCTCTTAGTCAAACCACATTGTAATAAGCGGCTTTCATAACTAAGGTCTCTCAATTCTGGAATCATTTTAGTTGCTTTTCGTTGTATTCTTTCTAGCTTGTCGATGTCCTTCTTATGTGTAAGCGTACGTGCACGCGTGCGTGCGTGCGTGCGTGCGTGCGTGCGTGCGTGCGTGCGTAAGTGCGTACGGTCTCAGACACGACCAGGCCGCCACCCCTTTACAGCATTCAGTTTGTATCTTTTTTAATGATTCAATTCGAGAAAAATCTGCCTCACTTGTACAACTTCCTTTTTTAGTTTCTGTGAAATAATCGGACAAACTATTAAATTATGGTTGACAAGCACCGGTTTAAATTCGGGGAAAAGTACAAAGGTGGTCCGGCTCTATATACTATAGCATAAGGTATTTAACACTTTCGCATGTTACCCGATCTAACGATTAAAGTCAGTTCTCAGAGGATTTTAATAAGAAACGTACGCGCTCTTTTATCAACACCTAATGCATAATGGGTTCAATCAATTAAGGAGAGAGTTTTAAAGTACGGATTTTAACTTGCACCAATGTATCGTGTTGTACTGTTTTCATTGTGATACAACAACCCTATGAAAAAAAGCCCAAATTCAATTGTGTTTACTACAACAGTGCAATCCTGGACGAAATACCCTAGATGATTTTCAAACCTTTCAGTGGTGCCTCCGATTCGTGATCCCAGTTATAATCGCATAACTTGCCATCAAATGCAAAGGCCCAGATGGCAAGTGAACAAGGAAGCCATTGGATTATCGATAATCCAAATGTTGTGTCTATGCGTACGCCACCCTCCTGAGATATGTATCAACCTTGTTCTTAAGCATATTCATGGTGCTAGCGGTTACACAATATGTAGTTAATTTGTTCCATTCATTTATTGTCCTATGTTAGAAAGAGTACTTCCTGATATCCAATCTACACCGATCCTTTACCAATGTTCCCCCATGTCCTCTAGTTCTACTATCTTTCTTGAGTGGGAAAAACTATTTCTATCAATATTTTCATACCCATTCAATATCTGGAAAAAAACTTCAATTTGATCTCCTCTCAACCTCTTTGTCTATAGGGTTGTTAAACCACATTCTTTCAGATGGTCTTCATAACTAAGGTCTTTCAGTTCTGGAATCAGATTAGTTGCTCTCCTATGTATTCGTTCAAGCGTATCTATATCCTTCTTACGATATGGTCTCCATGTTTGTATACAGTATTCTAAATGAGCCCTAACTATTGCTTTATAAAGAGGTCTAACTTTCATATCAACACTTACTGTTACTCCTAAGACCTTTTCTTTTACAATAGTACCTAGAACAGTATCTCCCATTTTAAAGTTTACATCCAAATTCCCATGTCCTGTATGTAGGCATTTCTATTTCCCAAAATTTAATAACAACCGTCATTTTTCAGACCATTTAATAATTTTTTTCTTTATCGTTTTGTAAATGTTGTTTATCACCATCATTGTTAACCTTTCTAAACACTTTTTGTGTCAATTTCAGTACATTGCTTGGTATATTGTCGTCCAAGTCATTGATATACTCTATATGTTAAGAATAATAAAGGTCCTAGTACTGATATTGTGGTACCCCACTAAAAACTGATTTCCAGTTTGTAACCTCCCCAACTACTGCAACACGCTGTCTTCTGTCAGTCAGCCATTGTTCTATCCAGTCGATTATGCCATCCCCGATACCACGGACTTTTAATTTAAGTAGTACTTTTTGATGTTGCACTTTGTCAAAAGCTTTCTGAAAACCTAAGTAGACAATATCTACTGGTGATCCCTCGTCTATCCACAGTGATTTCTTCCAAAAAATAACATATTTGTTAAGCATGGCCTCGCTTTTAGGAATCCATGTTGAGATGGATTTAATAGTGTATGCCTAACAAGGAAGTCCACCATATGGCCTTTAATTAACCTTTCTAGTAATTTACAAATCACTGATGTTAAACTCTGGTCTTCCAATTCTCTGACTTATTTCTCGAACCATTTTTAAATAATGGTATGATGTTTGCTTCTTTCCATTCAAAAGGAACCACTCCCTCTTGAATACAATATTGACAAGTTGAACACTCTTGCAAATGGTATACTAACTTGTTCTACTGTTTTGTTTCCATTAGTAGTTTTGGAGGAATTCCATCCACTCCAGGTGGTTTATTATCCTTCACTGCCTTTAGTTTCTTAGCTACCATGTCTGGAGTTACAATTAACTGCCCTAAACAGTCTTATTTAGCCTACTGAAATTTAGCAACTGGAACAGGTAAAGAATTTATATCCTCTCTTGTAAACACTGAACTGAAATAACCATTCTTCCTACATTAAAACCTTGTGATATTATATTTCCACCACTGTCTTCTAGTGGTCCAACCTTGTCTCGTACGTTTTGTTTACTCCTGACATATGCATACAAACTCTCGCTGTCAGTTTTATTTTACATGCAAAGTTTTGCTCATAGCTTCTTTTAGATTGTCTAATTTCAGTCGTAGCTGCATTAAGTGCCTCTTTGTAATTTGTGTAGTCTTCATCATTTCTGGTACGCCTATAAACCCCCCACGTAGTTTGCTTGTACACAATTTTTCTAATAGCTTCTTTTGACAAGTGTTTCGTTCTAGACCGTTTTCTTAGTTTTTTTCAAGGGAACAAATTGGTCAATGATACTCTCAATTTCATATTTTAGAATGTTCCAACATTCAATTGCAGTCTTATTCCTCGGCTTGTTATTCCAATCTAGCTTTGCTAAGTATTTTCTCAAATCTTTATATTTACCTTTGTGGCAGTGTCTCCTGTATTTTTTTATTGGTATTTTCTTGTTTTATCTTGATGTCAAAATGTATTTGATTATGATCACTGTTAACCAATAGTTCAAATATTTTGACATTGTCCACTAATTCGTTTTGTGAAGGCAAAACTATATCTAATACATTCCATCCCCTAGTTGGTTCTAGCACGTGTTGAGTAAGGAAGCTACCCTGAATGAAAAATAGAAACTGTTTGGTCTTCACCCCCTGTACTCTCTAGAGATTTCCATTGTATGTGTTCGTGGTTAAACTCTCCCATTATGATACATTCCCCTTTACTAACTTCCTTTATAGCATTTTGTGTTTTTGTGTTATCCTCTTCATTTATGTTTAGACTTCGGTAAACTAATCCAATAGTTAATGTTGAATTTCCTGTAACTATATTGCACCAAACAGCTTCATCGCAATCTGCTTCCCTTTCTAGTTTTACTTCGTAAGCCTGAACAGATTCTTTAATATGTAAAATAACTCCCCCTCCCCTTCTTCCTATTCGATCTTTCTTAAGCATTACGTGTCCTGTCAGTCCTATTTCAACATCTGATATGTCTTTGCTGGTGCATGATTCGGCTATACCGATTATGTGAGGGTCAATATCTTCTACCATGATGTTTAATTCGTTTTTCTTATTTACTATGCTCCTTGTATTTAAACACACGCATTATTAACCAGCTTCATAAATGTTTTCCGGACACTTTGTTACTGGTTTGTGTTTGCTAGTGGCCTCTTGTCCTGCTTGGGACACTTCTAAGTAATCCCCCATGCGCTTCTAATTTAAACAATGTTTGCCAGCAAAAATATTTGTTATGCTACCCATGCCACTGTCGACTGTATGCTACCCACGCCACTGTCGACTGTATGCTACCCATGCCACTGTCGACTGTATGCTACCCATGCCACTGTCGACTGTATGCTACCCATGCCACTGTCGACTGCGGCTGAGAGTTCATCCCCAAATACTGCGGCACCGTATCCAATTGAAGTGGAATGAAGCCCATCTCTCATGTACATATCAGCCCTCCACACAAATTCAACTTCCTCTTATATGGCAATTTCCCTGACCCCTGCTTCCCATTAATGGTAAAATCCCTGACATAATTATCTGCTCAACCAGTGTCTGCTTAAGTGTTCTGGGTAACTGCCAATATTTCCTAACTGTAATAGTTGTACCTTCCCTCTCCGCGTTATTAGACCCTACGTGCACTAAACTAGATTCTCCAGTGTATAGGAATGCATAGATCCGGCAGCAATTAGTGGCGTTTCAAGTACCAACTTCTGTCGGTCACACATGCGTCTGAATTAGCAAAATTAGTGAACACGAGAAATACTTGACCGAAAGCCAAGCGATCGTGGCGTTTTGAAACCGTCATGTTTACGTCAACCGACTGCAGCAATTAGTAATCCGGATTGAATTGCGCTTCGCACCGCAAACGGACCGCAACAATTGTTAATTCGGTTTGACACATGCGGTTCGCACCACAATCCGACCGCAGAAATTGGTAAATCGGTTTTACCTGCGCTTCGCACCACAAGCCGACCGCAGCAGAATTTACTACCGGCTGGTTGCGCGCTATCTGTAGTCTTGCTCGAAACGCCCGAACTTATAAAACGTTATTTTTATATGGCACAACTACGATTTATAGTTTCTTAAATACGTTTCAGGATACCAATTATAAGGATCTTAGCTAGAGAAATTATAAGTGTTCTTCATTATTCACGATATTGGATATATTCTAACTAAAGTCGACGAACAGCGTTATTTTAATGGTTAACATTTGACAGAAATAAAACTGATTCCGTTGCGCCTAAACCACTGTCTGGTCTCGCGAAACGAGTCGGACGATTCGTTACCGTGGCCCACGCAAGGAGGTCGTGTTGTCAACCCGTCGTGATGCGGGGTATAAGTTACAACTAGGTTACGTTTACGGTCCAGGTTTTGACCACGAAATGAAGGTCTCGATTGCGTCTTGACACGATAAATCACTATTGTGGCCCGCGTGACGATCGCCCGTCGTGTCTTCACGCTGTAGAGTGTCAAAGACACAGGGAGTCAGGTCGTGGCACCCTCAGAGGTCCACGTGAACCAGTGGCGGTGTCTGCTGCCGAACGTTTGTTCCGGTAATGTAAAACAAACCGGTCGGACGAGTACCTGTTCCACCCGCTGCTCTGTACAGTTATAGCAGCTGTGCAGCTCCAAATGGAATTCTGAACAAGCTCAATATCTGCTGCCACCGCAAACATCTTCGTACCATCACCCGCCATGTTCCTCCACGTGCTACAGATGCCAGAAGATATTCCGGCACGTAGAGCCCTGGAAATCGCTGTGTTATGTGCTAATTAATATAGAGCCTCGAAAGGAAGCCACCGCACAAACCAGTTAAGGGTGTTGCGAAGTGATTTGAAAGAAGTAGGGCAGCGTACAATCAGATCGAGAAAACCGAGGACTCTGGCTGAGGAGAAGACACAGTGATCAAAGGCGAAGATGGACCGATTGCAACTGTAGTATGTATTCATACCACTACAGCCACAGAGTACAGTATTTGATATATTCTAACCAAAGTCGACGATTAGCGCTATTTTAATGGTTAAAATGTACCAGAAATAAAACTGGTGCGCCTAAACCACGGCCTGGACTCGTTACACGAGTTGGCCGCCTCGTGATCTTGCGCCTACGCAAGGGTTCATGTTGTCACCACGCCGTGATACGACATATAACTCACAATTAGGTTACGTTTACGGTCCCGTTTTCACCACGAAATGAAGGTCTCGATTGCGTCTTAACACGATAAATCACTCTTGCGGCCAACATGACGACCGTCCGTTATGTCTTCACGCTGTAAAGGGTTAAGGACGCAGGGGGTCAGCTCGAGGCCTGGTGGTCTTGTAGCATTAAACCTTTAAACACCCTCAGGGGTTCGTATCAAATTCGACTCATCGGATATAATTTGTCAACAGGCGGCGCTGCAAGAATTACACAATGTGTGAACCATTCACGGCGTCAGCTGCCGAACGTTTATTTGTTTCGGTAAAACGTACCGTTCGGACGAGTACTTGTTCCATCCGGTAACGTAAAACATACCGGTCGGACGAGTACTTGTTCCATCCGGTAACGTAAAACATACCGGTCGGACGAGTACTTGTTCCATCCGGTAACGTAAAACTTACCGGTCGGACGAGTACTTGTTCCATCCGGTAACGTAAAACGGTAGTACAAAATTCCTTTTATATAGGCTGTGGGATAGTAATAGTGGTAGAGTGTTGGACATCCAATCGAATAAAATGGGGCGTTGACCTTCATATTGGACTATTTCGTTTAGCTCCCGTTGCTTCAGTTTGCTCAGCAGCTCCAGTGCAGTGATTACAGTACGGTTCATAGGGAAGTTGATTTGGTATTTGAGTGAACTTTACATGGTCTTTACATGTCGTTATTCTTGAACCACGCTACGGTGTCTATCAAGTCTAAACACTAATATTTCATCGCTCATATTGAAACATAAATAGTTAAGTTGTATTCATGCATGTTGCATACTGTAATTATTTGCTTCTTGTTTGTTTATGTTAATTGGGCAAGTGTTATAAGTGACACGCGTCTTCTTTTCCTTTGTAACATCAAGACTGTGGTTTATATTTTATGTTTGGCTATTTTGTTGTGTTGTTGTTGTTGTTGTTGTTGTTGTTGTTGTTGTTGTTGTTGTTGTTGTTGTTGTTGTTGTTGTTGTTGTTGTTGTTGTTGTTGTTGTTGTTGTTGTTGTTGTTGTTGTTGTTGTTGTTGTTGTTGTTGTTGTTGTTGTTGTTGTTGTTGTTGTTGTTGTTGTTGTTGTTGTTGTTGTTGTTGATGAAATAAAAACCTGATACAAAAAACATGTTTAGGAGAAATGAGAGAAGATCAAAATGTTAGGTCGACTGCTCCAGCTGCAGCTCCTCCGACATTGCCACACGCTGGGAAACAGCCTTCCCGACCTTCTGGAGGTTGTGGATTCGTGGATCAGGGATTCCTTTGAACAAAAACCTTAGCTTGGTCAATGCAACCGGCGCTTCACTGGTGCTTTACAATTGTTGCAGCTCCAAAGGGAATAATGAACAAGCTTGATGTGTGCCACCGCAAACACCTTGAGACGGTCACCCGACAGCGTTGACAGGACAGCATAGCTTCCAACGACGCACTGTGTAACATGTGCAATGCAGTTCTGCTGCCATAAAAGTGACCCAAAAGATGGTACACAAACCTGTTAAACGTGCTCAAAGAAGTAGGATTCTGTACACTCAGACTGAGAAAACTTTAGGGAGCTACCGACTTTGGCCGATGACAAGACACAATGATCAAAGGCAAAGAACTGATTGCAACTGTATTCGTGCCACTGCAGCCGCAGAATACAGTAGAAGATAACATATGAGAGTCGGGGGTGAAATGTAAAGCGATTTGAGCGGGGATACGGCACTGTTGCACAAACATATACTTGTAAGAACATATATTTATGTGTAGAGAAGGCGGCCGCCTGGAATGATACAATAAGCAATGGGTGTGGAAACCTTGTACAACTATATAATGCATCACTGAGAGTAACTCGCTCTTGGCTGCAATGTTCCTACAGCCGTTTACCCGGGCTGTGTGCCCGACCGTGAATGCTAGGTCACTTACTATTAAATAGGACACTTACTATTAAATAGGACACTTACTGCTAGAGGGGACACTTACTGCTTGAGGGGACACTAGTAGAGGTCGGGCCCATGACAGGGGCCAGTCAGGCAGTGTATGCTACAGTAACGCCGTAGCTGACTCCCTACACGGGTCTAACTGAATCACGTAACCATGGCGACACGTAAACATGACTTTAAGTTTCTTTCAGGGTAGCACAAGCCACTGCACAGACCAGCTACGTGCGCTGTGACCTCAACGAACACCTGACAATGTACGTTCACATCAACGAAAACCTTTATTCGTGTTTGAGTGAACAGGTCTGTTAGGGGCAAAGTGTAGTTAGTAAACAAATGTTGGAAGCCGGTATAAATATAAAGTTTTTATTTTGCATGGTTGCCACCGCCAATTAAGGCAGAAAGCCCCATGCCCGAATGCCAGTAGTTGCTATGGTGACCACCGCCCATATGAGTGAAAAGTCCCTATGCCCGATCTTGAGTTGCTGGCTTAGTTCTACACCGTAGGCGGATCCAGGGGGGTCCAGGGGGTCCGGACCCCCCTTTTGAGTACCAAAAATCCTTTGCAGTTGCATGTCAACGGGGGACAAAGGCATTGCCAAGAAACAACACAAGGTCAAAATTCTCGCTTACTACGTACGATTTATTTAGTCCGACGTTTTCAGACACTGATCTAGCACAGGCAATATTATACATGGCGTCCAGCATATCCCCAAAGTTATTCTTAGCATTAATGGTGACGTACACACACGCACGCACACACGCATACACACACACGCACGCGCGCGCACGCGCACGCACACGCGCACGCACACGCGCACACGCGCACACGCGCACACGCGCACACGCGCACACGCGCACACGCGCACACGCGCACACGCGCACACGCGCACACGCGCACACGCGCACACGCGCACACGCGCACACGCGCACACGCGCACACGCGCACACGCGCACACGCGCACACGCGCACACGCGCACACGCGCACACGCGCACACGCGCACACGCGCACACGCAGTTATTAAAACACAGCTGATATAAACAGAGTTTCTAGTATCTAGCTGTTTCCAGGACCCGGAAACGTTCTCTTAACTAATTATTGTCTTTATAATTATTTTGTGGTTAGAATGTTATGGCCTACTATTACTACACTACCGTGCCTCTAGTTTGCAATAATGCCGATACAAAGTTAAGACGATTACGTGTTGGTTTAGTCAATTGTAGTATACTCGTTTGGAATAGGCCTACCTACAGGTGTAAATGAAACAAAATCCACTGCGTTTTGTCGAAACTCTGGAGTCAAAAGTAGTTGCACCTCGTCTACTGTAAATTTGACGTTTAAAGTTATACTTATGTGACGAATACAAGAAAATACATTAGACTACTTTATTAAGATTTTTATATTTTCAGCAAATCCGTATTAACGGGACACGGCCCAAGGCCGTATTCCTCCCAAAAATCCCCCCCTGAAGTTTGGGTTGATTACATTAGGCCCTAACTATATTAAAACCAGATTATTGGTGTCCCAAATTACACAATTTCAAGTGTTTTGTCTAAAAAGCGTCAAATGGGTAGGAAGGGGATTCTCCCCTACCACACACACCCCGAGGTAGGAAGGGGGATACTCCCCTACCATACACACCCCGAGGTAGGAAGGGGGATACTCCCCTACCACACACACCCCGAGGTAGGAAGGGAGATACTCCCCTACCACACACACCCCGAGGTAGGAAGGGAGATACTCCCCTACCACACACACCCCGAGGTAGGAAGGGGGATACTCCCCTACCACACACACCCCGAGGTAGGAAGGGAGATACTCCCCTACCACACACACCCCGAGGTAGGAAGGGGGATACTCCCCTCCCACACACACCCCGAGGTAGGAAGGGGGATACTCCCCTACCACACACACCCCGAGGTAGGAAGGGAGATACTCCCCTACCACACACACCCCGAGGTAGGAAGGGGGATACTCCCCTACCACACACACCCCGAGGTAGGAAGGGAGATACTCCCCTACCACACACACCCCGAGGTAGGAAGGGAGATACTCCCCTACCACACACACCCCGAGGTAGGAAGGGGGATACTCCCCTACCACACACACCCCGAGGTAGGAAGGGAGATACTCCCCTACCACACACACCCCGAGGTAGGAAGGGAGATACTCCCCTACCACACACACCCCGAGGTAGGAAGGGGGATACTCCCCTACCACACACACCCCGAGGTAGGAAGGGGGATACTCCCCTACCACACACACCCCGAGGTAGGAAGGGGGATACTCCCCTACCACACACACCCCGAGGTAGGAAGGGAGATACTCCCCTACCACACACACCCCGAGGTAGGAAGGGAGATACTCCCCTACCACACACACCCCGAGGTAGGAAGGGGGATACTCCCCTACCACACACACCCCGAGGTAGGAAAGGAGTTATCCCCTACCACACACACCCCGAGGTAGGAAGGGAGATACTCCCCTACCACACACACCCTGAGGTAGGAAGGGGGATACTCCCCTACCACACACACCCCGAGGTAGGAAGGGGGATACTCCCCTACCACACACACCCCGAGGTAGGAAGGGGGATACTCCTCTACCACACACACCCCGAGGTAGGAAGGGGGATACTCCCCTACCACACACATACCGAGGCATTTCACGCCTCTTTTCATATATTACCTTGGACCCCCCTTCTAAACCCTGGATCCGCCCCTGTACACGTAGGATATATTATGTAGACATAATCATCTCCATATGTTATATTAACACCTGCATATACATAAATATTGACCCGGTGTGTATTAAACGACTGGACATTTATCAAATCGTACGCTTCCTGGTTTTGTGCCACATTTCTATAGATGACACCCCGTAATCACATTTCACTAATGTAATTTTCAGTCTAATAAGCCGCTTGTCCTGCGTCAGAGTTGAACAATTTGGCCGCCAGATTGTTGAGCTTCGTAGGATTGTCCTGTCAGATCAATGATGATAACGAGAATGTGCGACAGCGCAATTAAACTCTTTGTCAACGTGGCCAGCTCTGCGCGGTGACCGCTGCCTGCTGGACTGGGGCGCTTCGTGTGGACAAAGACGACGGACATCTTAATTACTAGACGACGTTGTAATTATGTCAACTACATGTCACTAACATGTAATGCAAGATTTACACAGAGTATGCTGCAACGTGTCGTTGTTACAAGGACGGTAATTGTTATTGAATAGGTGAAGGTTGTCGCTAACTTATGGCAGTGAAGCGGTGTGTGCGCGCGTGCATGCGTGCGTGCGTGCGTGCGTGCGTGCGTGCGTGCGTGCGTGCGTGTCGATATTGGTCCTCAATTGTTTCCTTCTCCCTTCACTGTTCCCGTCTCTACTCCCCACCCTTCCATATAAGTACATGTTTCTCGCTTCTACTCACACACTATATTAACCTCGTTTTCAAGTTTCTAACCACACAAAACATTAAACGTCTCCAGTAACAGACGACAGCGCTCAATATGACCGCGTTTCCTCCACCGAAGTCCGCGGCTGACCGAGTAAGCAACATAGTGGGCGTTGTGTCCACCAGTCACTGCGACGTTCCATAGACGATATAGAGACTTCAGGTCGCGACCGGATCGCGCGAGCGGTAAGTGTTACGTTGTTAGATGTAATACATCACACTAACATAATTATATATTTGCATTTTTTTACTGGTTAGTTATTCAACATGACCTCAAATCTCGCACTTGTTGACTTATTCGGTACTTTCAAGCGGTAGAAATACGACGCGCGTACGAGTGATGTCGACACGCACGGAATGCAGACAATTACTTCCATGTTCCCTGTTGTGCCGCTTAGAACACAGTTCCTGATTATTCCAGGCTGGCGTCAAGCACACCGTGCAGATTGCGTCGCAAACAAAACGGTGCATCAAAACGGTTCGCGTGATGTTTGATTCGGCGAAAATTTAATTAATTTACCATATAAATCAGCTAGATCGCTGTTAGAAATTAAACCATCTGCGACCTGCATTAGCGTCGCACATTTGTTTCTTAATTAGGTATGTCTGGTTTTTTATCTTTGCACATTGTGGACAATGTTCAAGCGATGAAAACGCAGACTGGAGGCTTTCGAGTTGTGAGGGCTAAAAACGTATAAACTGGACTGAACATGTCACGAACATTGGAGTTCTAAATCGGGCTAGAATAAAAAGCAACGTTAAAATATAAAACACTGCACAAACTAATCATCAGCCGGGAAAGGATACAATGGGAAAATATTGAAATATTTGAGGGAATAGGGGAGGGTAAAAGAGGCAGGGAAAGACCAAGAGTCACATGGACAGTCAACATCAAGGGCTGGACGGGGAAACGGAAGTGTGATGATCTAATCAGAACAGCACAGCGCAACCATGAGTGGCGATTCATAACAGCCGGCCTTCCGAGGGCAGATGAGGCACTGGCCATTTTCTAAGACTAGTCTATTTAGAAAAAAGTACAAAATCATACATTACATTTGGCGCTACATAACATTTTGTTTTTGCAGTACCCGTAGCCGTGACTTAGCCGTGCCGAAAAACACAAAGAAAGTAGACAATTTAGTAGGTCTGCTTCGTAGGTGAAGACATAAAAAGACAAATACTAATAAACTTTCTCTTCGTGTTTACATCTACATATAGGTCGTATGATCACCCACTGCATGGATGGAATGGCCAGCACAGCAGATATCACAACCTTCCATATGCGCCGACTTAGTACTATGTTTAATATTGTTAGGCATAAATTGATTAAATCCATCTCAACATGTATTCATAAAAGCGGGGTCATGCTTAACAAAGGTGTTATGTTTTTTTTGGAAGAAATCACTAAGTGGATAGACGAGGGATCACTAGTACATATTATCTACTTAGATTTTCCGAAAGCTTTTGACAAAGTGCCATATCAAAGATTACTACTTAAATTAAAAGCCCATGGTATCGGGGACGGCATAATCGACTGGACAGAACAATGGCTGACAGACGACAGTGTGTTATAGTAGATGAGGAGGTTTCAAACTGAAAAAAAGTTTTAAGTGGGCTACCACAAGGATCAGTATTAGGACCTTTATCATCCTTTATGTATATATCATTGACTTGAGTGGGCTACCCAAGGATCAGTATTATGTATTATGACCTTTATCATCCTTAATGTATATATCATTGACTTGAGTGGGCTACGACAAGGATCAGTATTAGGACCTTTATCATCCTTAATGTAAATACATCATTGACTTGAGTGGGCTACGACAAGGATCAGTATTAGGACCTTTATCATCCTTAATGTAAATACATCATTGACTTGAGTGGGCTACGACAAGGATCAGTATTAGGACCTTTATCATCCTTAATGTAAATACATCATTGACTTGAGTGGGCTACGACAAGGATCAGTATTAGGACCTTTATCATCCTTAATGTATATATCATTGACTTGAGTGGGCTACGACAAGGATCAGTATTAGGACCTTTATCATCCTTAATGTAAATACATCATTGACTTGAGTGGGCTACCACAAGGATCAGTATTAGGACCTTTATCATCCTTAATGTATATATCATTGACTTGAGTGGGCTACGACAAGGATCAGTATTAGGACCTTTATCATCCTTAATGTAAATACATCATTGACTTGAGTGGGCTACCACAAGGATCAGTATTAGGACCTTTATCATCCTTAATGTATATATCATTGACTTGAGTGGGCTACCACAATGATCAGTATTAGGACCTTTATTATTCTTAATATCATTGACTTGAGTGGGCTACCACAAGGATCAGTATTAGGACTTTTATTATCCTTAATGTATATATCATTGACTTGGACAATAACATAACAAGCGACGTACTAAAAAAAATTGCGGATGACACAAAAGTGTTTAGAAAGGACAAACATTATAGTGATAAACAACATTTACAAAACGATCTAGACAAATTAGTTAAATGATCTGAAAATGGCAGATGTTATTCAATTTGGAGAAATGTAAATGCCTACACACACGGGAACTTGGATGTAAACTACAAAATAGTCCAGATACTACGGAAAAGAAAATACTTAGGAGTAATAAGTGCTGCTGGGAACGTGCCAAACCAGTGGGTATTGCAGCTTCAAAGGGTAATACCATTCTTGGGTTGATTAGGAGAAATGTAACATATAAGGAAAAAGGGATAATTATACCTGTGTATAAAGCAATAGTTAGACCTCATTTAGAATACTATATACAAGCTTGGAGACCATATTGTAAGAAAGATATAGATACGCTTGAGCGAATACAGGGAAAAACAACTAAAGTGATTCCAGAACTGAGATACCTTAGTTATGAATATACTTTAACAAAACTAAAGACAAGGAGATTAAGATGAGATCAAATTGAAGTTTTTAAGATATTGAATTGGCGAGAAAATATTGATAGAAATATGTTTTTCTCACTGAATAAACATGGTAGAACAGGAAGATTTGAGGTAACATTAGTAAAGGATCAGTGTGGATTGGCTATCAGGAAGTACTCGTTCTCACAGAGGACTTTAAATGAATGGATAAAATTATCTACAGAGTGTGTAACTGCTAGCAGCGTGAATATGTTTAAAAAAAGGTTGATACATATCCCTGGAGGGCGGGTTACACATAGATGAAAACATGTTGGACTCTCGATAAGTCAATGGCTTCCTTGTCCACTTGCCATCTGGGCCTCTTTTCCTTGGATGGCAATCTTGTTAAATCTTGTTATATCTTGTTAAGTATAAATCACAACGCTGGACGCGAAGTCTCGTCGTGATGGCGTCATACTTGCGTAACTAGACAATCACAACCCACGTGACATGGTTGCATAATTACATAAAAAGTTCGTTATCGCGACGTATCGCGTCGTATCGCGTCGTGTAAACGGCTTCCGGGTGAAACCCGCGCACATGTAATCTTGTAATCTACCCAAAAGGTTCTTTGGTCTGGGAGTATACTTGAGTCAACTGTATACATTACCAAAAGAGTTTGCATGCAAGGGGAATAGTATGCAAGCAATAAGGGGAATAGTAGTCAGTGATTTATCAAACAGATCGATGATTGATCAATAATCGATCATATAAGTTAACCAGTATGTTTGATAATTATGATTGTTTGTATTTGTATTTCTGAAATTCTGTAATAATTTTAATATCTACCAATGAAAGAGAAACAAAACAGTTCTTTGTTTTATTTGCGGTTTCACCATGTCGAGATATATACGTAAACACGCATAGCACGCTCGCTCGCCAGGCCCAGCCAATTCAATGGCAGCGACGCTGCGTCGGACAGACTCGCGTTCAATTGTTTCGTTATTTTAATCGCGAACCGCCGACGGGAATCAAAAAGTAACTTCAATCCTTCGTTTCCACTCCCGACTTTGTTGACGCCATTAACAACAGAGTTTATAATACGAAGGTTTTCATTGACCATCTTGTCATGTGTTCTTGTCATGTCACGATGTCGGACAGATAAATCACGGGAC
>OY759273.1:27612065-27632065 GCA_963662155.1 Lamellibrachia columna | reverse complement strand
ATTATTATCATTGTTATCATTGTTATCATTGTTATCATTGTTATCATTGTTATCATTGTTATCATTGTTATCATTGTTATCATTGTTATCATTGTTATCATTGTTATCATTGTTATCATTAATATTATCATTATTATTATTATAATTGGAAAAGTTATATCAATGACAAACAATATTTAATAACACTATTTAATAATTAATATACCTAACATTTAGGGTCCCACCTAGTTGCCATTGCTGACTTTTCGTAGGATTCCCGAAATGCTTCGCGCGACGGCCTGTTCCCGTTGGCATTTGATTACCGATTACTATGTAACTATCACACACTTTAGTCTGACGCAGTAAACCAAACTTCGATTGCAGCAGAAGTGCGAATGTTGCCGACGGAGAGAACTGCTCGGGTCGCAGCACCAGCTGTGGCCGGGGAGCCACGACTGTCACGAGAATAACTGCGATAAGATCGCACCTATTTCGACTGGCGAATCGTCTGACCTCTATATCAGTTGTGCTACAATCTAGACAATTTCCAGGGCAAACATTCAGTCATATCTAGCGAAATGCCTGTGTTTGATAGGCTACTTCCGGTGCTGGTAACATTACGAATGTAATCGTACTTCGATATATTGCCTATTACACAGGAAACTGTATCGATGACAATGAAGAACCGCAACTTATATTTTGTAATCGAATCAATATTCTATAATCGAACTGTACATGGGGATACACCTAACTAGTTTACAAATTGCGGTTATTATAAATTGTATTGATTACAATGTAGAACAATTTAACTTAAATTTTAAAGTTGTATATATATATATATATATATATATATATATATATATATATATATATATATATATATATATAGATATATATATATATATATATATATATATATATATATATATATATTTCAACACGCGTAGAAGATAACGCAACTATTTATATATATATATATATATATATATATATATATATATATATATATATTTCAACACGCGTAGAAGATAACGCAACTATGACCGATTTTATGTAATTTAAATCGGGTGGTAATCGCAACTTATATGTTGTAATCGAATCAACATTCTGTAATCGAACTCAGCCGTAAACAATACGACTGAGTAAGGGGTTAGACGATAACTTGTTTATACATTGCTGTCATTTATATGGGTATTTTGGCCCATTAAAACATGTCCTGCTGTTTTCTTTTAACTGTCACGACACACAAAACATTAATTGGCGCATATTTTCAGTGATTTTTTGCAATATACGTACCTCCTTAAAACGAGTACTCCAAACCTGACATCGCTCAATTTCCAACATGCCGTTGACTGTGCACGGTTCGCTAATATTTAATAAGATTATAGGAATCGGTGAATGTGCTGATGTGACGACGCTATGTGAGAAATTGCAAAATGCAAATTGCAAACACTCACTGTTTCCGGGAACCAGAGCAGACATCAACGAGCTATTCGAGGGAATGCCTCGTTTCATTAGGTATATATTCCAGGGCAGCCCTGGTGACCGAGGATGAATCGGCCTAATAGTCAGTGTTGTTAGGCTGTGATGACTGTTCATTGCCGACACGTTAGTGTTATACTGACATGGTTCTTGGACGTGAAATCAACTCACACTGCCAACAAGGACGTTCTTTGAAGGGATGCACAGCGACTGTCTTTGGTTAACTAATGATAGTTACTGTCGGGGTTTCATATAAGTACGATGCCTCAATTCTCTGAGCATATTCATATCGTAAGATTTATACAGATACGCTTGAACGAATACAGAGGAGAGCAGCTAAAATGATCGCAGAGCTGAGATACCTTAGTCATGAAGAACGCCTAAAAGAATGTGGCTTAACAAACCTAAAGACAAGGAGGTTAGGAGGAGATAAAATTGAATTTTTTTAGATATTGAATGGATATGAAAATATTGATAAAAATATTTTTTTTCACGCCGATCGACGCCGTCTTTCTTTTTAAGTTCGAGCTACAACTGTTTACGGAACATTACAACACTGAATTTATTGGTATTAAAGATGTCTGGTTAAAAATAACATCCATACAAAACATGTTACTGTCGTGATCTATCATCTCTTTATTTCCTAAAATACATAATTTTGCCCTTTGAAATAAAATAAGCCAATTTTACGACATATAAAGATCGTCTTACGGCAATTTGTGGCAGACCGATAAATCATCTAACAAAAATCGTTCTCTTGATACTGAAATGCGGAAGAATCAGCCACGTATGTGTGGCTGTGTGTGACCTGGTGCACTCAACCTTCTTGAGTACGCTGACGTCATCGGGCTCTTTGTGTGGTTAACGGGCCTTTCTACGAGCCGCATGTTAGTCAATGGAAGCAACTATGAAACGTCTTAATGAAGCAGCTAGTTCCTGTGAAGCCGGCTCTGCAATCCACCACGATACTCAACGGTGCTTAGGGGTGGTCTCAACATATAGATGTATGCGTTATAAGAAACCGATGTCATTTAATCTCAGAAACACTCGTTTGGAGGGAGGGTCTGAAACTTTGAACTCTGTCGACCTACGGATACCAACATAAGTGTCCGTGTTTTTGTTGCGTTAACAATCACACACAACACTGTGGTACACACGACGATATGTATGTTCTTATATAGATTTAACAAGATTTAACAAGATTGCCATCCCAAACAACAAGTTCAAGTTGGCAAGTGGATAAGGAAGCCATTGGCTTATCGAGAGTCCAACAATTTTACCATCTATGTATATCCCGCACTTACCTGTCAATTCTATTTTTAGACATATTCACACTACAAGCATTAACCCGATCACTTGACTGTTTGTTCCATTCATTTATCACCCTCTGTGAGAATGAGTACTTTCTCATGTCCAACTTACACTGTTCGTTAACTAATGCTGCTCTGTGTCCTCTAGTTCGACTGCCTTCTTTAAGTTTGTGTGAGGAATATATTCCTAGCAACATCATCATAAAGGGACTCAAAGCGGTTTACACTTCACCCTTGGCAGACCTGTCCATTCCAATGCAAACGTGGGGCGAAGTTGCCAAATCTTCGAAATGGCATCAAGAGGATTCGAAGCCGGGTTCTCTCGACTGCGAGTCCGACAGTCTAACCGCTGCACCACCGCGCCCCGTTGTTCTAACCGACGTTTCAACAGCAGTAGATAGTGGCATAGGTACAATGACATATATATTTTTGGTAGTAAACATTGTTTAAACTAGAAGTGCAGGGGGGTTACCTAGAGGTGTCTCAAGCAGAACAAGAGGCCACTAGCACAGACAAACCAATATCAAATCGTCCGAAAAACATCTCTGAAACAGGTTATAGATGCGTATGTTTAAATGCAAGGAGCATAGTAAATAAAAAAAAACGAATTAAACATTATGGTAGAAGATACTGACCCTCACATAATTGGTATAACTGAATCATGGGCCAACATAGATATAACAGATGCTGAATTAGGACTGACAGGATACGTAATGTTTAGGAAAGATCGAATAGGAAGAAGGGGAGGGGGAGTTATTTTATTTGTTAAATAATCTATTCAGGCTTATGAAATAAAACTAGAAAGGGAAGCAGATTGCGATGAAGCTGTTTGGTGCAAAATTGTTTCAGGAAATTCAAAATTAACTATTGGATTAGTTTACCGAAGTCCAAACATAAACGAAGAGGATAACACAAAAATAAAAACGCTATAAAGGAAGTTAGTAAAGGGGAATGTATCATAATGGGAGATTTTAACCATGGACACATACAATGGAATTCTTTAGAGAGCACAGGGAGTGAGGACCAACAATTTCTATTTTTAATCCAGGATAGCTTTCTTACTCAGCACTTGCTAGAACCAACCAGGGGAGAAAATGTATTAGATATAGTTTTGACATCACAAAAAGAATTAGTGGTTAATGTAAAAAATACTTGAACCATTGGGTAACAGTGATCATAATCAAATACATTTTGACATCAATGTAAAATCAGAAAATAAAAATAAGAAAACGTACAAAGAGGCACTTAATGCAGCTACAACTGAAATCAGACAATCTAAAAGAAGCTATGAGCAAAAACTAGCATGTAACATAAAAAAATGACAGCAAGAGTTTTTATGCATATGTCAGGAGTACACAAAACGTACAAGACAAGGTTGGACCTCTAGAAGACAGTGCTGGAAATATAATATCACAGGGGTTTTTAATGGCGGAAGACCTAAATGGTTACTTCAGTTCAGTGTTTACCTAAGAAAATATTAGTTCATTACCAGTTGCTGATGTTAAATTTCGGGAGGCTAAATCTTACTATTTAGGACCGTTAGTTGTAACTCCAGAAATGGTAGCTAAGAAAATAAAGGCAATGAAGGAAAATAAATCACCGGGAGTGGATGGGATTCCTACAAAATTACTAATGGAAACAGTAGAACAAATCAGTATACCACTTGCAAGAGTATTCAACTTGTCATTAAAAGAGGCAGTTGTTCCGTTTGAATGGAAAGAAGCAAACATCATACTATTATTTAAAAAGGGTTCGAGAAATAAGTCAGAGAATTACAGACCAGTGAGTTTAACGTCAGTGATATGTACATTATTAGAAAGGTTAATTAAAGACCATATGGTGGACTTCTTCGCTAAGCATAAATTATTAAATTCATCTCAACATGGATTCCTTAAAGCGAGGTAATGCTTAACAAATATGTTATGTTGTTTGGAAAAATCACTAAATGGATAGACGTGGGATCGCCAGTAGATATTATCTACTTAGATTTTCGGGAAGCTTTTGACAAAGTGCCACATCAAAGATTACTATTTAAATTAAAAGCCCATGGTATCGGGGATAGCATAACTGACTGGATAGAACAATGGCTGACTGACAGAAGACAACGAGTTGTAGTAGATGGAGAAGTTTCAAATTGGAAATCGGTTTTGAGTGGGGTACCTCAAGGATCAGTATTAGGACCTATATTATTCTTAATATATATCAATGACTTGGACGACAGTATAACAAGTAACGTACTGAAATTTGCGGATGACACAAAACTGTTTAGAAAGGTTAATACTGATGGTGATAAACAACATCTACAAAACGATCGAGACAGATTAGTTAAATGGTCTGAGAAATGGCAGACGTTGTTAAATTTTGGGAAATGTAAATGCCTACATACAGGACATGGGAACTTGGATGTAAACTATAAAATGGGAAATACTGTTCTGGGTACTACTGTAAAAGAAAAGGACTTAGGAGTTACAATAAGCGCTGATATGAAAGTTTCAGAGCAGTGTGGTATTGCAGCTTCAAAGGGTAATCAAATTCTTGGATTGATTAGAAGAAACATAACATACAAGGGAAAAAAGTTAATTATACCTCTTTATAAAGCAATAGTTAGACCTTATTTAGAATACTGTATACAAGCATGAAGACCATATCGTAAGAAGGATATAGATACGCTTGAACGCATACAAAGGAGAGCAACTAAAATGATTCCAGAACTGAGAGACCTTAGTTATGAAGAACGCCTGAAAGAATGTGGTTTAACAACTCTAGAGACAAGGAGGTTATCAGATTGAAGTTTTTAAGATATTGAATGGGTATGAAAATATTGATAGAAATATGTTTTTCTCACTCAAGAAGGATAGCAGAACTAGAGGACATGAGGTAAAATTAGTAAAGGATCAATGTAGATTGGACATCAGGAAGCACTCGTTCTCACAGAGGACAGTAAATGAATGGAACAAATTGTCTACAGATTGTGTAACTGCTAGCAGCGTAAATATGTTTAAAAACAAGGTTGACACATATCTCAGGAGGGCGGGTTATAAGTAGATGAACATTGTTGGACTCTCGATACGCCAATGGCTTCCTTGTCCACTTGCCATCTGGGCCTTTGGCTTGGATGGCAACTCTTGTTCTAACCGCTGCACCGCCGCGCCCCGTTGTACAATGTTTGCATTCGAAATCAGCACCGTATGAACAATGCACGAACAATAAACATTGTTTTTGTACCACGCTAAACAAAACCCGTTGCACAAATGCCGTGTAGTGTTATACATCAGCCAGCAGCGCCACCCAGTGGTGGAGATAGGAAGTAATCAGGATCTGTTGTTGACAATACACGGTGAACCGACCACCAACCACAATCAGCATTGACGTCGCTATGTCCCAAATAACGGCACAACTTTTTTGACAATAAGCGAGCGCAGTATCACAGAATGCTATGCATCTTAAGGCAACCACGGATTGACATCCAACCCATAAAAAAAAAAAACGGTGGACAGCGAGAGTTGGCCTCTATTTGAATGTAATAAAATATTTGATGATCGCATAGTAATGACGGATTCTCCTAGTAAGATGAATATCTCACGGACTGCCGTTTTTACAGCCAGATGAAATGTTCTCGAAACATTACAGATCGTGATGCATTATAACGATTTTACAGGTCGGTATTTGATCGCAATGATTGATTAAATACTGATTGATTAAAGGTTAATATGTTGATGACGTCACTGTTGTAGGTTAATACGTTGATGACGTCACTGTTGGCTGTAGGTAATACGTTGATGACGTCACTGATGCAGGTTAATACATTGATGACGTCACTGTTGCACATTAAAACGTTAATGGCTCACTGTTGTCCGTTAATGCGTTGATGGCGCCACTGTCGTACGTCAATACGTTGATGACGTCACTGCTGTACGTTGACACGTTGGTGGCGTCACTGTTGCATGATGAAACATAGGGAACTTCGAATATCGTTTAGTTCGCTAACAATACGCCGTGCTTGAAAATACAAACTACTTGACCGATATTGAGGGAGAAGCTAAACACGAGGAGTGTGCAATAATAAATGACGCGTGCTTACGTTTTCCCTTGTATCCCTTATCTGTGGTTATCCCTTATCTGTGGTTATCCCTTATTTGTTGTTATCACTTATGTGTGGTTATCCCTATTGTGCATCATATCTTATACGCCACATAAGGCTTAACGTAATTATAAATTAGAGAAAACCCGTTTAAAAATGAATCCAACAATATATATATATATATATATATATATATATATATATATATATATATATATATATATATATATATATATATATATATATATATATATATATATATATATATATATATATATATATATATTTTTTTTTATATTTTTTTTTTTTTTTTTATTCATATATTTCATAACTAAGGTCTCTCAGTTCTGGAATCACCTCCTGTGCTCTTCTTTTTATTCTTTCTTGCTTATATATGTCCTCCTTAAGATATAGCCTTCAAGCCTTTCTGCAATATTGAACATCATTGTACGGAAGACGCAGAGCATACATTTGCAGCGACCGCTAAATGTCCAATATAACAATAGACCACAACACATAAAGCAAAACGCCCCCGACAGCGCAATTGCTCAGAAAAACACCTACAATAATCGATTGGTAAGGTTCATTTATTAAATTCCCCCAAGGCCGACATCCCATTTGGTCGACACTACAAAGACACCGTTCATCAGCTAACAACATTAGTTGACATCGCGCCGTTGTTGGACGCTGGTTTATGAGCACGTGTTTACAACCGCAATAAGAAAACATTGCCCATACAATCGTGTTCAATATATCTTAAAACGCCTAGTCCTATCGTAATCGTGGATCCAGTATCAAAGTACAAAAAAATAAATATTGATCCCCGCAGAAAGAACCGCTCTCGTGGTTTGTAAGTCACGTAATTGCACCGCAGCCGCAGACGGTGAAACTTCATTGCGCAGAAAACGTTCTTGCAATCATCGCTGCAACTTTCACGCAACCACCGTTACCCGTCATGCAATGCGTCATTGCAATACAATATAGTATAATACAATATAATACAATACTACACATTGCAATACACATACACGCACACATACGCACGACGCACACGCACACACGCACATACACGTGTTTGTTTCAACTCTGGGTAAAAACGTAGGGCGGGGGGGGCAAGGAGACCCCGTAGGGTAACATCAACGTAGGGCGGGGGGGGCAAGGAGACCCCGTAGGGTAACATCAACATTATACGCGCGTTCTGTCTATCTAGATAAAAACAACACACACTGCTTTTTTTCATTTAATAATAGTTTGTTTCATTTCAATATTCGTATTTAATTAAATGGAGAAAGCCTGTTACTGCTATGGGACAAGATGCCCCGGGGGCTTCTTGTCCTACAGAAGGAGGCGTCTTGTCCCCAGGGTTGGGGCAAGATGCCCCCTCTGGATAATATATTTAATTAACGATAACATTCGTTGATGTTGTCACTTGTCCCTAATGTGTTGGCATTATTTACTACAACCACACAACAATCGTATGCCAGTGTAGATACCTCAGGATAATACGATTATTAATAACTCTAGTCATTTTCCCTTATGGGGGCTTCTTGCCCCCACCCTGTCCTAGATAAGAACTAGCTATCTTGGCTTTCTTGCAGGATTCGCAAACTTTCACTGTTTAGTATTATCATTATTATTATTATTATTACTATTATAATAATAATTATTATTATTAGGTGTAACATCATTGCACATAGTTGCTACGAAAGGCGTAGATTACATGTTCATAGCAACGCCGATCGAAACTGTTATTATCGCCGATCATTATCGTCGATGCACCGACACAAACGTATCAATCTGGCGTTATAGGTAATCAGCGATGCTCCGCGACCTTTATTGATGTCATATTATATATCATTTCTCCACTAGCCTTGTGGGGTCATGCCAGCCGCTCGAGTCACAGACCAAAAGATAAAATGATGAAATGAATCGCCCACGAAGCGAAACAATGGCCTGGATTCGGTGTCTCTCATCAACAATTTGCCGCGTTGCTAAGAGCGAATCGCGTGTTAATTATTTTTCCACGAAACTACATCTGGTTCTCGTTCCAGTCTGGTCGGTATTGTGAAACATGTCCGCATAGTCGTATTTGTCGAGTCTCTAGTTACGTGAGTGTTGGTTCGTGAGAGCGTGCGTGTGTGCGTCCATGCGTTCGTTCGTTCGTTCGTTCGTTCGTCCGCATATTCGTGCGTGCGTGTGTGCGTGCGTGCATTCGTTTGTTCGTCCGTTCGTCCGTCCGCATAGTCGTATTTGTCGAGTCTCTAGTTGGTTCGTGAGCGCGCGCGTGCGTGCGTGCGTGCGTGCGTGCGTGCGTGCGTTCGTTCGTTCGTTTGTCCATATAGTCGTATTTGTCGAGTCTGTAGTTGGTTCGTGAGCGCGTGCGTGCGTTCGTTCGTGCGTACGCGCGTGTCTTTTGTTAGGCACGACATTTAGTCTTCACGCCAAGAGAGTGATAATTTATACCAGAAACATTCTTCGAAGCTAGAAGACATTTGAAACTAAATAACATTTGAAATTAAATGACATTTGAAACGTATAAATACGTTTTAAGTGTCATCTAGTTTGAAACATTCAATTTGTTGGTTGGCATTTCACCCGGTCTAATACGACGACACGACGCGCATTAATACCCGTAGGCACAGTTCGATCAACATCCCATCTTACGAGCTTTCACGTCGTCTCTTCGCGCACATCCGCCCTAGAAAGTGCAAAAACGTGATACAAGTGAAATACTTCCCTACAGACGGTTAACATGCGTGAATAGTTGAAACACATGTTTGCTTTAACGCAAACTGGACATGACGGTGGTGTTCTGACGTGACGATAGTGGATAAAACGGGCCGAAGGACGTGCAGCATTGCGTGTTCGGAAAACTGTGAAAATGTACGTTCTTATATAGCGCGGTATCCAGTCTTTGGGACTGTTCAAAGCGCTTCACACTTCACCCCCTGGCAGACCTGTTCATTCCTACGCAATTTCGACTTCTCTCGGAAGCATTCATCCACGCTGCAATTACTGCGCGAAGGCTTATTTAGCCAGGTAATCATTTATACAGCTGAGTGAACTGTGGCAACGTGGGATGAACGAAATTGCCAAAGCTTCGAAACGGCAGCAAGAGGAGTCGAACCAGGGTTCTCCCTATTGAGAGTCCAACGTTATATCCGCTACGCTACCGCGACCCACTGTATTTATAGAAGATGCGTTTCAGCTAGCGATTCTTTCAACAACGTATATACAAATATAGTAAAGAAAAAACAAAGACAGCAGAAAGATGAACAAGTGTATAGGCCAACGTATTTTTTTTACAAACTAAAGACCCAGATGGCAAGTGGACAAGGAAGCCATTGGGTTATCGAGAGTCCAACAATGTTCATCTACTTATAACCCGCCCTCCTGAGTTACACAATCTGTAGACAATTTGTTCCATTAATTTACTGTCCTCTGTGAGAACGAGTACTTCCTGATATCCAACCTACACTGATCCTTTACTAATTTTACCTCATGTCCTCTGGCTCTACTATCTTTCTTGAGTGAGACAAACATATATTTCTATTAATATTTTCATACTCATCCATACCACATGACAATCGTAACGGACCGTTAACGTTTGACTGAGAAAATAAAAGGACGAATTTGTTCCATTAATTGTATTGCTTGACAGAAATAATCACAATGAAACAGTCTGACGTCACAGTCTGACGTCACATTCTGTCACATTACCGCGTAAAGGTTCGAGGAGTGCACTCTCCGTTAGATGCAAAGGGCAATTATCTAAACCTGTAATTGTCATCTGTAAATCCTTCCTTCAATGGCACACAGTCGAATTTGTCAATTTCTTTAGCAGATGCAGTTACCCGCTACCTTTGCATGTTTTACCTACGTGTGGTTATACGTACACTAGAAAAATACTCATCCTCCGGACGGGATAACTTGGTAGTTCGTGTTTATCAAATGTCAGGAAACACAACTTTATCACAGACATATCCATATATGCCTTGGTACTGGGTGCTGCCAGTCAATATCTTGATAGCTTCTTTCCAGCCCTTGGAACTGCGACGTTATGCTTACTGGCAATTATAGTATTGCGTAACTTCTTTGGACAATCGAAGAAAACACGCATGACGTTGTCAACAATTGTACGTAAATGTTCGTGTAGCGCTGCGGACAGTTGTACGTAAGTGTTCGTGTAGCGCTGCGGACAGTTGTACGTAAGTGTTCGTGTAGCGCTGCGGACAGTTGTTCGTGAGTGTTCGTGTAGCTCTGCGGACAGTTGTACGTTAGTGTTCGTGTAGCGCTGCCGACAGTTGTACGTAAGTGTTCGTGTAGCGCTGCGGACAGTTGTACGTAAGTGTTCGTGTAGCGCTGCGGACAGTTGTACGTAAGTGTTCGTGTAGCGCTGCGGACAGTTGTACGTAAGTGTTCGTGTAGCGCTGCGGACAGTTGTACGTAAGTGTTCGTGTAGCGCTGCGGACAGTTGTACGTAAGTGTTCGTGTAGCGCTGCGGACAATTGTACGTGATAACTACAAAGGTAATTCGATTGCTCGTAGAAGGGTAATAGGGGCTGAATTTCGAAAAAAATAAATGTGTTACTCCACTATCGTAGATGAAACCCTTAAATTTGACTCCCGAAATGCAAAGCGTCTACGAAGAGTAGCGTATCATACATATAAACATACACTTGCTGGATTATAATAACACTAGTGTTATTACTGTTGTTGTTGTTGTTGTTGTTGTTGTTGTTGTTGTTGTTGTTGTTGTTGTTGTTGTTGTTGTTGTTGTTGTTGTTGTTATTATTATTATTATTATTATCATCGTTATCATTATCATCATCATCATCGTCATCATCATCATTATTGTTATTGAAATGTGTCGGACTGGTACGGACAAAGATGTCACATTCCAACGTGTTAAATGTTCAACAGACAGCCACAAGGAAGACACGGGGTTTAGTTCGTTGGCGTGTTCCCAAATGAAACCTTATCACAAAGTCGTTGATAAGGCGATGGTCGTTAGGGAGATGCAGTTTAAGGTCTACGTACGCGACGGAATCACTTAAATGTCGCGGCCATTTCCATCTAGCGTTCTTCGGCTCATATACTGGGAATACGGCATCACATCCTAACTCAACATCGACGCAGCTCCAACGCAAACAAATGGGCCGTGTAGGAAACGTGGGCTTCAGCATGTGATATCTTTTCGAAAATACGGCTCAGAGTCGTATAATTGATTTCTGACTAATGACAAATCTCGCTCTCTGACAGGAACGTCGTGGCCAAGAAAGTCACTTAAGAAAGTCACGAACATTCGACGACGATGCCAACCATCAAGGACGTATTTCGAGTCAGGTAGACCCGACCGTGGACCACTCAACGCCGACCCGCGTGTCGCGTGACGCGCACCGCCTCGCGACATTCGTGGAGACGCGCGGTAGGAGTTACCGTGCTCTAAGAAATTATGCTGATGCGTTGTACATAAGGCGCGCGTCTAACGCCCACCTGACATTGACGACAGTGTGTAAGACGTCGCCGAGTCGCGCCAAGACCCACCTCCCGTCGTGTTGCCAAGAGATGCGCAAGCATCCGTCAAATGTAGCGATTTACGAGTTCCAGCGAACGGTTGGTTGATACGCGTGGCACGGCACAACGTTTCTCGTCCTCCAGGCCGCTAACGCGTTCGCCGTAGCCGAGTAGGCCGGACAGACTCGTTCTCACCAGGGGAGGACCCAGGAAGACACCGAACATGGACAATACTGACAGACTTGGATAAAGTACGTGGCTGGTACTTGCGCACGGATGGTAAACAAACCACTTTCTTACTGCCTCGCGTAAGTACAAATGGTCTTTGATACTTTTCCGTTATGGTTGGTATTGCAACAGTGGACAAATTTGGGACAGGATGCCCGTTCTAGGCAGGTGTTCATCATAACCAAACGTGCGTTATGGCGGGTGTGGCGGTACAAGAGTCGGCGACGGTGTCTGCATCCTAGAAATGTGAAATGTCTCTGTTGACTGCTAGTACTCGCTGTCATTTGTGATATGCGTCACTAACCTTAATCGTCGCAATATTTCAACGGACAATCATAATTACCACAAAGCGAGTTAGCAGTAGATGTTGAATGATTGCACATTGTCCCGTGTGGAATTTAGTGGCAGTGAAATGTGACAAGGGCTGCATTGGATAAACCGATGCATCTCGTGGGTGTTAATGTTGTCCTTGTTCTAATAAACGTCGCAGAAAATAGTAAGACCCGAAATTCTCGTTGGTTGTTATTTTGAAAATGTCATCGCTGGTTGTTATTTTGAAAATGTCATCGCTGGTTGTTATTTTGAAAATGTCGCCGCTGGCTGTTATTTTGCTATGTCGCTGCTTATATCCAGAGACCGGTTAACAGTATACGACGATCCCGTACGCCAAAGGAGATGTGCAACGATTTTCATTAGCTACAACTGATACGGAGCTAGTTGGGGGTTTCGTAAATGAGAAATTCCCAAATTCTCTTAATGTCTCGATCTCAAAATACATGTAAATTAACAATGTTATACGTCATGTGTTAATCTTTATTGGTGTGCGGTATTTACATTTTCATTGTCGTGCCGATAACTGCCGTAAAACTATCTTTGTGTAATGTCGTAAAACTGGTATATTTTATTTCATCGCCAAATTTGGGAAAATGTTAAGATCGCAATAGTTGTACGTGTACAGTTGTACATGTACAAGTGTACATTGTACATGTACATTTGTACATTGTACATGCACAGGTGTACATTGTGCATGCACAGTTGTACATGCACAGTTTTACATTGTACATGTACAGTTGTACATGTACAGTTGTACATTGTACATGTACAGTTGTACATGTACAGTTGTACATTGTACATGTACAGTTGTATAGTCCCGTTAACACTCTAGTCATAATATGATGCACACCTATGTAAAAACAGTATTGTACATCTTGACCTTAACACTGTGTTTGATAACTAGAAAGGGCTGTTGGAAAATCAAAGTTTCGGACTAAACTGTCTAGTTACAAAGACGAGACTCGTTTACTTTCTTAACAAAACGAACACTTGACGAGATACGTTCAATCAGCGCGAACAATGGATTGTCAGGTGGTAATACGAAGGTATTTGTCTCTGACCTTCTGGTCATGACTACGAATGTTACGAATATTCTTCTGGTCAGTGCTCTGAAGTGATACGTTCAATCAGCGGGAACAATGGATTGTCACGTGGTAATACGAAGGTATTTGTCTCTGACCTTCTGGTCATGACTACGAATGTTACGAATATTCTTCTGGTCAGTGCTCTGAAGTGATACGTTCAATCAGCGGGAACAATGGATTGTCAGGTGGTAATACGAAGGTATTTGTCTCTGACCTTCTAGTCATGACTACGAATGTTACGAATATTCTTCTGGTCAGTGCTCTGAAGTGATACGTTCAATCAGCGGGAACAATGGATTGTCAGGTGGTAATACGAAGGTATTTGTCTCTGACCTTCTGGTCATGACTACGAATGCTACGAATGTGGTCAGTGCTCTGAAGTGGGTGTCTCAGACAAAAACCTTTTGTAATTTTTATTATCTATAAATGACATTCTAATGTTCAAATTAACTATACACGTTTTCAAGCATGATATTTTATGCAGGTTCCTTTAATATATACATATGTGGTGGAATACGAGGCGTCATGGTTGGCATGTTAACATATGGAGTGTGTTTGATTTACCTGCCGCAAAACTTGCTATAACGTACACGAGCCGACAGCGGAGAACTGTTCACAACGGACGTGCACAAAGTGTGCGGGTTTCCGCCAAGGCATGGCATCTAATGTGTTTCCTATAATAATGTATACTAATGGCACGCAAAGTGAATTCAGTTAGTGCACATTCTGGTGTTTATCCATTTTAGCAGACAATATATATTTGCATGGAAGCACACAGCGTAAGCGAATAGTTACCAACGGCCTATAAAGGCGTCCCTTTTAGTCGCCTGCTTCAATATCTTTGTGTCTATATGTTAAACACTGAACCCTTGGTGTTGTTTCGGGTTTGGGGTAAAGCTAAACGATTTGTTGAACGGGAAAACGACAGCAGAAGACAACAAAAAATAAAATCAACTTCATCTTTTACGGATGCATATAAACAATCGACACAGCTGTACAATGCAATACAATACAATACAATACAATACAATACAATACAATACAATACAATACAATACAATACAATACAATACAATACAATACAATACAATACAATACAATACAATATGAAAATGTATATTGCGCCTAAATTCACGAACAACTGAGTTCAAATGTGCATAAAAACGAAAGAGTTAGACAACGTATACACAGGGACAAGGGGGAAAGCTCAGTTAAAGAGACACATCTTTAGACGACGGCGAAATGTTATTGCACAATAACTGACCTGTGACATCTACAGACAGGACAGAAGAACTAACGATGTCACCACCAAGATACTTTTTATCAGTAAAATACAACACGTCTTAGGGGTGATCTCAAAACAGCGATGTACGACATGATACGATACTGGGTTCATGGCTACGTTGTTTATTTTTCGATCACAGTTCATAGGGGTGCTGACTTTCATCACAGTTCATAGGGGTGCTGAGTTTCATCACAGTTCATAGGGGTGCTGACTTTCATCACAGTTCATAGGGGTGCTGACTTTCATCACAGTTCATAGGGGTGCTGACTTTCATCACAGTTCATAAGGGTGCTGACTTTCATCACAGTTCATAGGGGTGCTGACTTTCATCACAGTTCATAGGGGTGCTGACTTTCATCACAGTCCATAGGGATGCTGGCTTTCATCAGAGTTCATAGGGGTGCTGACTTCGAGCGCTCGTAGGCAGTTTTGTGTCGATTTGAACATTTTGTGATGCAACGTTTCATGTAGAGGGGTAGGGGAGTCTACATGCAGTGATTGTATGGGGTTTGACAAAATACAACATAGGAATTTATGAATGTGCTACATATAGTCATATACGTAACGCATGGCGTGAAATGATGCAGTTTGGCATAGCGCGAGCCGTCCCGATGATTTACTGCACTGAGACGTTTTAATGCTCTTCGACTCGCACTGCATGCTGGGCGTTGTCTCCTGTAGAAATTCATACCCGTTACCCAAAAATAAATCTTGACATTTGTCATGAAACATGCATACGCAAAACCTAACCAAATGCTACATATCAACAGGTTTTTAATTTGAAAAAACATTGCGGATGTGTTTGATCTATTGTTTTTCTGTACCCAGTTTTGTCGTCACATAATGATGGGAAGTTGGTGTTGTTAAGAACAACCCATGCTTAGATCAATTGACTGTTCGCTGTCAAAGCTTCCAATGACATGTGTAAGCAGACCAAGACAGTAGTGATAATTATGACCAATTATACACATAAATAAAATAGTTGTAGCCTGTAATACATTTATTTCTCCTTTGTTAGTGCAGAAACTTGTGTATAAATATGAGTTTAATAATTTCATTATTCACAGATTTATACGTGTTTTTTCTTATTTGTTGTCAATTGATGATAACATGTATATCCCAGTACTGGTGGGTGTGGGAGGTGGAAAATTGGTCCTAAAACTTGTGGGAGTTGATTGGCGGGAATGGTGAGAAATGGACTCTCATAACGGGTGGCAGATTGGCCCACAAAAAGGTCCATGTCACATATCCTCCATTGCTCTAATTAGTATATTATTCCTTTTGTTCCAATAGTCTTAAATAAATGTTGTGTCATATGGTAGGTAAAGGTAAAGTCATCCCCCAGGCATTGCGCCTTAGGAAGCCATGAAGGCTTATATGGCCAGTGCTTAAACCTGGTTTATGTAGTGTGAAGCAACTTAGAGTGCAGTTATACTGACTCTCCTGGACGGGACACTAGTCCATCGCAGGTACCTTCCAAACAGTGTTTGTACTCATTTACAGCTGAGTGGACTGAGGCAAAATAGGGTAAAAGAAATTGCCTAAGCTTCGAAAACGAACCGTGACCAGTGTGGGTCTTGAACTCACAACCCTTGAATTTAGAGTCCAACACCTTAACCACTAAGCCACGGCTGCCCCCTATTGTGTCATATGACGTGACACCAAAACGTCGGTGTAAAGTTTATGATATGCAAAACCATAAGAGTTGACACGAAAAAAACACCGTTGTCTTTGAGCAATGACTGATGTGTTGTAGCTGCAGCTAACCGTCTCCGCGTCTACCTGGCGACCACCGATCGAGTCCACCTGGCGACCAACGACCGCGAAGACGATGAACGCAACGACCATCAGTGGCGCTGTATCTTACGTGAATCTGACGACGTCGCTGGCGGCACTAGTCGGCCTCATTAACGTCACGGACTCGCCGAGGCCTAACCCGTACTCGCCGTTGCCTGGGAGAAAAACGCAGGGGCCTGGCCCGATTCTGCCGTGGCCTGGCACGCAACAGCCATGGCCCGGTCCAGCTGGAACAATCCCGCCACGGTCCGGCACTGTCTGGCCTCAAGGAGGAGTGCGGACGGAGGGACACACTGGCACGACTAAAGCATGGGCTCTGGGAGGAGGGTTCGGCGGGACTGACACGTGGGGCGGCGGGGGTGGCATGGGAGGCATGGGAGGCGCGGGCGGCGCGGGCGGCGCGGGCGGCGTGGGCGGCGGGGGCGACGCGGGCGGCGGGGTCGGCGGGGGTGGCTCAGGCAGCGGGGGAGAAGGGGTAAGGGAAAGGCCGATGCCGACACCGCCTAAGTCAGCACCATCCAGCCAGCCGCTTCCCTCCTTCAAGGAATTCAAAACGACGATGCCGACGAAGCCGAGCGTGGTCGAAAACGCGACGTCGACGCCTGACCACATGTGGCTGTACGGCGCGCCCATCCTCATCATCATCGGCACCATCGGAAACTCTCTGTCGGCGGTCGTGATGATGCGTAAGGACCTGCGCAAGACGACGACGAGTCTCTTCCTCACCGTGCTTGCTTTCGTCGACACGGCCATCCTGTACACGGGCCTGCTGCGGCAGTGGCTCGTGATGTACAAGGGCTACGACATTCGCACAGTGGCGGCGGCCACCTGCAAGTTGCACACGTTCCTGTTGTACGCACTCAACCAGTACCAGGCCTGGCTGCTAGTGATTGTCACCATCGAGCGGCTGATCGCCGTCTTCCTCCCGCACCAGTCCAAGCGCCTCTGCACTCGGCCGGCCGCCGCCGCGTCGCTGGCTGTCAGCGCCGTCGCCATCGGCGGCCTTAACGCCCACTTCTTCTGGACCAACCAGTACATTCGCATCCAGTACTCCGACAAGTACGTCGCCTACTGCATGCCATTCGACGCCAAGTACGCCCACTTCGTGCGCACCGTGTGGCCGTGGATCGACTTCATCGCCTTCAGCATGCTGCCATTCGTCGTGCTCGTCACTAGCAACATAGCCATCCTGTTGCGCATGCTCTATTCGCACTACCTGCGTCGCACGAGCCTGCACACGCACGGCAACACCGTCAAGATGACGTCGATGACGGCGATCCTCATCACGGTCACGTTCACCTTCTTCGTGACGACGGCGCCCATCTCCATCTACCTCATCATGACGGACACGTTGCGTGAGGATTCGACATCGGCGGCGGACCGCAAATTGCGCGTCGTGTGGGTCGTCTTCAACCTGCTTACATACACGAACAACACCTTCAACTTCCTGCTCTACTGCGTCAGCGGGTCGCGCTTCCGCCGGGAGCTCATCAACATGTTCCGGCGCAAGAACAGGATCAAGCCGACCAGTCACAGCGGCACTGTGGAGATGCCACTCAACGTGGCAACTGCCCCGGCCTCGGCGCACACGCAGCAGACGAACGTGCCGCAGACTTCCGGCTTCGGTGCGACGCCCACTCCGGGCCAGTCCAGCGTCGTCATTCCGTCAACACGTGGACAACCGAGTGGTACTGGCGGCAACGGCAGTGTGACGCACCGATGACCTCGCCCGGCCGACCGACGATCCCATAATATTATTATCGCAAGGATACCGACGTCTCGTGCGTCGTTTCGTGGCAACGGCCACGTGATGAATCTCCGTTGGTGTACTGTCCGAGATCTCGCCGCCAACACTGGCATTATCGCGCTTTATGAAAGAAAGCAGATGTGATGGCCGACGGGTCTACCTACAACGTTCTATTTTGTCGATGTCAGAGCCATTCCTAATGTACATTGCGTGTTTCTGACTTAGCCTGGTGTAAATATAACTTATTGCACATAGCAAAACGGCAGGGCAAACCTTTCCTAACGACATCTTCGATGATGACGTTAACTGGAGATTCGAAACTGTGCGTGCTTGCGTGCGTGCTTGCGTGCGTGCGTGCGTCAGTGTGTATAAATAATGCGTAACGAGTTACCGTTTTAGTCCAAAGTGAGAGGCACAAGGCAAATATCTCTTATTCAAAACAAAAGCGATCTAAGTAAAAGGACACAATAGCTGCTCGTTTTTTTTGGTTGTCTGTCTAACAGTAAGTTGTCGCTACGATATAAAATGCGCCGTCGATACTGCTACAAGTGCCATGTCACATACATGTGCTTGTCATTCTTGCTTGAATTATGCCAAAATTATGACAATTACCGAGCGCGCGTGGACTATCTTCATGTATTACACAGTCGAAAAACACTTGTTTAACGATGAATAGCACTGATGACGCGCTCGCAACAGACGAAACCAAGATCCAGGTGGCTGTGGCTACAGAACCATAGTGACTGAGGCTGCCTTCACTAGATCATTAATGCGATATATGGAGGCGAGGTCGTACACATATGATTGAACACACGTGTTACTACAACGGACATATGTGTAACTTTGTTATACTTTGTTTTACGTATATAATATACACTGTGGAACCGCAACATTAAGGTCACCTTCGGGAATGGGCCAAAATGACACGGATAGCGCGGTGACCATATTAGCGACACTTAATATCTTATTCTTTACTGTTATGGAAATAATTCGGGACTGTCCCAGGGTGGCGAGGTGTATTATGTAGGTGATCGTAAAGCGAGGTTCCAATATATCACTTCACAGTCGAATATATATATATATATATATATATATATATATATATATATATATATATATATATATATATATATATATATATATATATATATATGTA
>OY759273.1:27544565-27607065 GCA_963662155.1 Lamellibrachia columna | reverse complement strand
ATATTATTTACGTAAATGCTATTATTATAATTATTTGTAAAAAAATATCTTTAACAATTGTAAATTTTTTAACTTGAATTAACTGACAACACATTATATGTATTTACTAATAAAATATTGAAACATAAGTTTCATCATTCATATCACAAATGCCCCTATAACCAACCTCTTGTCAAACCAGAAGTAGAGACACAACACACAGATTCACAATGTGCGACACACAGCCGAGGTCGAAAACCTGGTTGTCCGTCTTCTCTCGCACGTATAAAAGGACGGAGTTGTTCTTGTCGACCACGACTTTGTCCGACGAGTAACTCTTCACGGTGTTTCAGGGAATGGCGATTTTTCTGTAAGCGAAAAACTAATTTAACAGGACACAAGTTTCATCTTGTCAGTATCAAAATTAAATACAAAGGTATCACCTTGAATATTCGTAAAGGTCATGACAATAAATTGGCCATACTTTTTTCTACACTATGATAAGGGATCAGTTGAGGCTTGACAGCTTCACAGATCGACACGGCTGAAAGTAATGACTAAGACATGCCTGGTATGGAGCTTGCCTCTGGTATAGATAGCCAATTCCTAAATAAACAAAATGTGTAAATTATCACCTATGAGATTATAAGTGTACTTACTGCATGGATTCGTCGACTGTTGCAAACAAATTTGCACCAGAGGCCTTGTTGCAGATCGGCATGTCCAGAAATCTATTCTGAACGAGACCGCACATAGGGTTCACCAGGCGAAGTAGCACTGCACAGCCTTTATTCTTGTCCCGTTTGTTGGATTCGTCCAACATCAGAGTCACCGGCCCCTCGTTAGCGTACTTGACGGTCTATTTCGTCTGGCGCCAGTGCCTCCGTCACTACCGCTGCCTTCTTCGTACGCCGACAAACGAATGTGTCCGTAAACATTAACGGCACCAAGTCGCTGTAGCAGTCCGATACAGCAAAGGGCAATGTGTGCTCGGTGACAAACTTACACCATAATGCCTCCGTCTTTGCTAAATGGTCATCTAGGATAGTCCTCGCCTTCGGTGGACACCGCATGTCAAACAGTCTTGCCTGCCTACTGCTTATTTGGCGTCAGTGACTGCATTCCGGTGCGCTTCTCGCTACGCGTGTCGCCTCACATCATTTCGCCCAGCGTGTCCGATCCCAAACCCGGTGTTACAGTAGGTACACCGGACTTTCTCGGCGTCCGTTTGCAGCTCGCAATCCCCGGGAAATCGGTTGCCCATTCAGCATTACATTTCGAATGGTATCACCTTTTCTGCTCACTCGAGCCACCAGACTGACACGTGTTCGTGATTTAAAATACTGTACACGATGTCGGAAGAAAGATAACCTGTCACAATGTTGAACAAATGACCACTCTGGCACCCGGCGGCAGACTGTTGGATTATCCCAAACTGTTGGATTATCCCAAACTGTTGGATTATCCCAAACTGAAGAAACAAACGTGAGTTCTACCACCAAAGCGTGAGATTTGGCACCTGATATTCACTGTCACGTGTCATCAGGCATACTCTGAGTCCTCAGAACTTGGCGAGTGTGATCATTCTGCTGATCACCTGGATTGGCACTTTCCACGTATTTGTGAAGCATGCTCTCCAACTTAAGTGAGTGACTAGGCCTACATACTTATACTTAAGTGAGTGACTAGGCCTACATACTTATACTTATATTTAATACGAGACCTTACTTAGCTAGATTGAAGCATTAACTAGAAAGCTAGCGTCCATTATATAGGCTGCTGTCACATACATACATACATACATACATACATACATACATGCATGCATGCATACATACATGCATACATACATACATAAATACATACATACATACATACATACATACATACATACATACATGCATGCATGCATACATGCATGCATACATACATACATAAATACATACATACATACATACATACATACATACATACATACATACATACATACATGCATACATACATACATACATACATACATACATACATACATACATACATACATACATACATACATACATACATACATACATACATACATACATACATGCATGCATACATACATACATACATACATACATACATACATACATACATGCATGCATGCATACATACATACATACATACATACATACATACATACATGCATGCATGCATGCATACATGCATACATACATACATACATACATACATACATACATACATACATACATACATACATAAATGCATACATACATGCATACATGCATACATGCATACATACATACATACATACATACATACATACATACATACATACATACATACATACATACATACATACATGCATGCATACATGCATACATACATACATACATACATACATACATACATACATACATACATACATACATACATACATACATACATACATATATACACACATACATACACACATACATATATACATACATATACATTTTCCTCTGACCACATGTCTGCCATCTTTTTTATGCTGTGTGTTGTACGGCTGCAAGTACCATGACTAAACGGGTGCGTATAATTGGCTAATTGTCTACGACGGTCGCCGACTGGTCGGCGATCGTAGTCGAGTGCCGCACACTACACGACGATGTAAGACGACGTATGACGACGTAATACGACGTAAGACGACGTAAGAAGATGTCAGACGGTGTATGACGAGGTAAGAATATGTAACACTATGTAAGACGATGTAAGACTGTTTAAAGGTACAAAGTCTGTTCGTATCATAAAATCATATTATAAAATATAACACTATACTATATTTGTTCTATCTGACCGTTATCTATTTAATTTGAATGTTTCGCCCCGAATATCATGTTTACATTGCATACCAAACGGCATAAACAGATAGCGATCAAATTATAAAAAAAATTGTGCTTCATTAAAACACATTTGGGAGGTCAGGATGTAAGAATAGTGTAGTGTATATCATATAACATGGTTTTACTTTAAAGGCTATGAAATGTTGTAATTTTAAAATTTGCAAGTCTCTGCAATGGGCTTCGGATGGATATTGATTGGCTCCCTCTTCCCCGGTCAGTCTAGGGAAAACATTGACCCGGCGGGCGGACATTATTTATACTCACTCACTGCGCCGTCAGGCACACAAGACAGAACAATCAACGCCATCCGTTTCTATCCTCAGCCATTCTTCCTAGGTCCTGCGTCTATATTTGCTGGGTTTGCCTGTTGCTATGGTTACTTGTACGTTTATTTTGGGCAATCCTGTTTTCCTTTTTCCATATGGTTTCCAGTTTCACACCTGCTTTGGTGTTCTGGTTGGCGACATTCTAAGGACATACTCCATCGTATTTTCAATAATGTTGATTTGATTGGCTCAGCATTTGCTCTTTTAGAGACTTCCTCGTTGGTGATGAATTCGTTCCATTTGATGTTTAGAATTCTGCGCAAGCATCTGGGCTAGAAACTTGCTAGTTTCTGCTCAATGTTTTTTTGGTTGTTTTTCCGTGTGTGCTGACAATGTCTTTCTTTACGGTAAGCATTGTAGTACCACTCAAAAAATCCCGCCCATCCTCTGGACGGGATAACTTGGTAGTTCGTACGTGACAATAAAATGTCAGGATGCACAACATAACACAGACATATCCACATATGCCTTGTTACATGTTACTTGTTACATGGTGCTGCCAGTCAATATGCCTTGTTACATGGTGCTGCCAGTCAATATGTCGATTGCTTCTTGAATTTGCGACGTAACACTGGCCGTTATAGTAACGCATAGCGACGTCACTGCCCTTGTATTACGTAATTTCGGACAATCGAAGAAACGACGCATGACGTTGTCAACAATTGTACGTAATTGTTCGCGTAGCGTTGCGGACTATTGTACGTGATAAGTACAGAGGGTAATTCGATTGTTCGTTGAAAGGGTAATAGCGGGCTGAATTTCGACTGTGGGTTCGTAGATGAACCTCTGAAAGTTTGGCGCCCGAGATGCAAAGCGTCCAGGAGGTGTAATATGCAAATATACATGCAAAGATGCTCACGATGGATAATAATAATAAAAGCTGTGTAATAAATACCTGTATAAAACCACAGCTCGCAAATTGCTAAGAAAAGGACCGCAAAACTGCATTGTTATTACAAAATAAACAAACCACAGTCGTTGCTAGCCTAACAAATGCGTCTGCTACAGGCTGCTAAATCGCAATAAAACGCCAGCAAAAATCCACGTCGTCTAGCCAGAACAACATATGGTCATATTTCAGAAACGGTCGGCAGATAAAGGTCGTTTAGTCAAAGAAACATGCAGCTAAGCACAAATAAAATCGGATCAGGCGATAGAATCCGTATCCATCGACATCAGAGATAGCAACAAAATAGTGCAGCTAAATTACATTCCCCCGTCAGCTTTAGATGGTATGAATTGGTGAAAATTGCTCGGTAACATCTGTGCCTCTAGTCCCGTCTCTATTTTATCGAGGATGAATACCACGTATTAAGCAACATGAGTGCTTCAACACCAACATCGGCTGCTCCTGCATTCTCCATTGTCAGCGGTGCCGTTTTCTGCCGGCTGTAGCGCCATCTATATTCGGTTTTCAGTACGACAAAAAATCAAACATGTCGCTGAGGAGATGCAGCTACAGGCCAATGCGCTGTCCCCTGGTCATCTCATGCTCTTTTTTATTTTGGAATTAGCCAAATGTAACAACATATTCTACCCTTTCTTGGTTCGCCACGAGGGAAGGCGTCGTTATATTGCTTATAATTCCAGGCATATATCTTTCAGGAATTCGCTCTACTAGGTGCTAACCAATATAAAGCCCGTAAAGTGTGCTGCAAAATGATCTCAAAGAACCGTGTATACCAAGATCAAGGAAAAACCAGCGGGAGCTGATGACTCTGGCTGATAAGAAGACACAGTGCTCAAAGGCGAAGAAGGACGTATTGCTGCCGTAGGGTGTGGTCTTATTACTAGAGAAGAAGAATACAGTAGACGATAGTGAGATAGGGTCTACATATCTTCGTGGTCGTCCCCCCTCCAAACTAATGTATTCGTTGATTTTTATGTCGATGCAGACTCCACGTTATGACAACATGAGTTAGTGCTTCCATCAGGTATTTGTAAAACAGGATGGAAAACCGACCAGGGTCACTATCACAAGCGCAGCCATAAATATGGTGCTCAACGGTCTAATCACGTGACTCAAGCAGCCAATGTCTGTGACAGTGTGCACGCAAAATATTTAATAACACTGGCTAAGCACCTACCGCCAGTTTATAAACCTAAATTTTCCCTGCTAACTAGCCTATTCGTAGATATTTAAAATGTAACAGCGTTGCTCTGTATGATTGTATTGGTTGAAAATATAGTTAAATATACAATATATCGGTACACACAATACTACTAATGAGAAATCCTCCACCAACGACGTAATTTGTCAGGTAGTTTACCATATCTACCACTAACATAAATATATAATCCTTCCCTAGATATGTCTAGACATAGAGTAGCATTATTATAAAGAATGCACTATATTTTCAGTCAGTGTAGTGATGTCACAACGTAATAAATAACGTGCTTTATGTATAGGATTATGGACGGTAAAATGGCTAAAAATTACCAGGGCCCAATCTCACTTTTTAACACATGAAAGAAGAGCGTTGCACTTGCCGGAATATAGACCTTGCAGTTGGGGATTGATCTATAATTATCCCAAAAGTAACCACAGTTATAATGAACGGCAGCACGCTCGTTGAAGACATGGTAGTTTCAAACTTCAAAACTACTCAACATGTAAAATTTGTGACGCTGATTGTTTTACCTGTGTGACCTTCGGACATGATACGAATGAGTGTGACTACTGATGTTTATCTCACGGTAACGATCCAGATACAGAGGTCGGTCTCCCTCTTTATTACAAACCGACAATTTTATGCCAACTAAACGCTGATCACCGGCTTTGATGTGCAATAAAATTAAGTTCGTCTTCTCGGTGGCGTTATTAAAGCTGGCCATATATGTTCAATCACTCGCTTTCTAAAGGGCAGCTAGTGCGGTGAACTTCCGGCTGATTGCTACGGATCAAGCGCTCGAAACCTAAATGGCGGCGTTGGCGGATTAAGATTCACTGACGAACAACTTTGGATATCCCGATTAAAGAGAATGCACAGCGATTTTCGTTGGTTAATTGATACGAAATTTTTTATAATTATTAATTTTTGCATCATTAAAATGCTACTTTATATAAATAATAGGGCCTACTTTGCATAAGGTTATATTTTTTTAATGTCCGCACTAAAATAATTTTTATTTTGTCTGATATGTTTTTCAAATATAATCTTAAAGAGGTATCATTTTAATTGAGAATAGATGCAATTGTGTTGTTTAGTTTTTTTTAATGTTAATATATTTTGTTTAATTCACTAGGGTGGCTGCTACGATAGCGATCAAATGCGGTCTTTGCAGCAGTCTTGACTACGCTGAATCCATCTGGAACCCACATTGTGCAATAGACACACTTGAAAACATATCAACTTACCGAGTCTAGCACACAGAAGGAGAAGAAGACACGTGATTCAAGTCTACCGAATTCCACATGGCATCGATGAACATATTTTTTACAACTACCACTAATGGCACACGGAGGCGTAATAAGAAATTGCACAAGAAACCCAGCAGGCTTGCCATAAGAAAAAAGTTTTCTCACTAAGACTCGTCTTCCAGGACTGAAACAATCTTCCACAGTCAACAGTGGAAAAGGAAAGCATCCTCGCCATCAAACAAAGACTAAGCGATGCCTGGAGGATGGATAAAATCATTTTGAACAAGCATGGTCAATAAAAGAATATTGGAGGGTATTACAAGGCTAAACAATTATTCAGACAAATTATAGCACATTATTCCATTTGCGGGCGCTATGCGGTCAACATACTGCTCGGTAGGTGGCACCACTTAAAGATCTGCCGTCGCTAATTTCCGGTATTCTTGGCGGGGTTTGTTGCCAATTCGAAAGCAAAATACGATTAATTCGCACCACGTAACCACGTATGTCTAAGAACTCGCTGTTTTATAACAAACGGCACAGGTGATTTATTGACAAGTAACACAAATTGCTTGATTTCTCTTAGACTTAGTAATGAAGGCTGAAGCCACTGAGCTGAGGCTGGGTAAGCTGGATGCGAAGCCGAAGCGGCGAAGGCGAAGCCGAAGGTGATTCAAAACATGTTATCTGTGGTCTGACACGGTAAATGGAAAGAAAGTAACGGGAATAAGAACCACGGAAAAAAGTAACACATTTTGCTAGAAAAGAAAGTAACAGGAAAAAATTACACATTTTGCTGAGAAAAAAAACATGAGCTTTATTTAAAAAATTTCAACATGATAATAATCAATTGAACAATAATTTTTTTTAGTTCTATGAAACACTATAAAACACTAGAAGAAATAAGTAAAACAACATGTGTGAGGATAATGATTTGGGTGGGGGATTTTGTCCTAGTTCCCATTTAGGTGATGATTATGTCCGGGGGGGGGGGGGTTCGCTCTACATTCAGTCAAGATAAAGCCATTATATGGTAAGCCATTGTGAGAGCATACCAGCCCTTCAGAATTGAGTTACTCGAATAGGTTGTCCAACTGCAATCACTCATATGTCTATGAAGATGTTTACCTCTTTAATAAAATGTGAATTATTAACTGAGTTTTGAATGTGTTTTATCATCTATTTCTATGTCCTTGTGATAGGGCACACCCAGTCGATTGTCTCATGACTCTGGGAGTTTGTAGGGAGACAAAATTGCAATGATACTAAATTTCTCAGGCCAGGGTCTACATTTTATAGATCTGTGCTGGAAATAAGTTATAAACAATGGCCTGGGTATGGGACTAGTGATAGTGAGCCTGGACCTAATAAAATACAGGTTATTTTGATGTACAAATTTGGGAACATGTGTGTGTGTGTGTGTGTGTGTGTGTGTGTGTGTGTGTGTGTGTGTGTGTGTGTGTGTGCGTGCGTGCGTGCGTGCGTGCGTGCGTGCGTGCGTGCGTGCGTGCGTGCGTGCGTGCGTGCGTGCGTGCGTGCGTGCGTGCGTGCGTGCGTGCGTGCGTGCGTGCGTGCGTGCGTGCGTGCGTGCGTGCGTGCGTGCGTGCGTGCGTGCGTGCGTGCGCGCGTGCGTGCGTGTGCGTGCGTGTGTGTGTGCATGTGAGATGAGGCCTGTATGGTCTGGCATATTTGCTTAGTAAAAATTATTTGGCCAGTGACATAGCTGTACTGACTGTTGAGCACTTGGTGGGAAAAAGTACTGCCACAAAGTGTAGCCTCTACAGCTTTATTATTTTTACATCATAATATCAAGTCCAAATACTTGTATTATTTCACTTTCTTTCAATACTTCCACATGATTTTTCAGTTGCTTTCTGAAGGTTGGTTGGAATGCAGTTTAGGCTTTTTTCAACAATGGGACTTCCAATAGTATCATTTTAATGGAGACATTGCATATAAAATATACTCATGCCCATGTCTTTGTAAGGTGGCCAACGACCTTGAAATCAAGCTATGTATACATTGGCCTGCTCATCGTAGTCATAGCATGAAATCAACACAAAAATTATAATGTAAATTGAAACTTTTTTTAGAGGTTTTTGGATCTAGTGGATTTCAAGCAACCTTTAAAATGTTTTATTTTAGGGCAATCGGCCACCTTAATGTAATCCTTGACACATTTATTGGCATTTGTACTCCCAAGACACGTTGATTGAGAGTAGTGGCTTCACTGGCTTGATCATAGTTATGTCTTGCACATTTCCCTCCATTCTTTTTCATCTCATATTTAACCAGCTCTTATTTATTCTCAACTTGGGCTTTGGGCAGAGCTAAGTCCGAGTACATTCTCATGAGTACGAGTACATTGGTGATGGTTGAGTAAGAATACGAGTACAAAAAAACTGAGTATGAGTATATTTACATGAGTACGAATATGAGCACATATTATTGTATGATATAGTAAATTATTAGTAAGAGCATATTTTAAGATAAAATTGTTTAATAAATTTATATAATTCAGGAACAATTGATTATACAAATGCAGTTGATCAGACTTTTTTATGAGGAAAACCGTTAAAAAAACTCTTTATTTTATGAATAAGTAACATAATTATACATTATTAAGTGTAAGGTAAAACTTGGAAAGTCAAGACCAAGCACTGAAACTAGGATGTTTATTGGCGTCCTCCTTTATTTTCTTTATTTCCCATTGCACCTAATGAACATCAGCTGTTCGAATGTAGCGTCTTTAAAGGAACATCGCTCAGGGCGGAACACTTTCCCAGCAATGCTTAATCGTTTCTCTAGCAGGGCTGTCGAGGCTGGGATACTAAGGTGAGGAGGGACTGACTGGGACATAGTTGGAAAGTTGCTGCGGTGTGCCTTCCAGAATTGGAAGGACTGCGGTTCTTTGATTGCTCTCTCAGACCCTAGATGTAGTTTTGCTAGCACCTGACTGTTAATTGCACTTATCATCTGACCACCTTCTGATTTGTAGACTGTGTAGAGAGCCATGATCTGCTCACTACAAAACACTTTTACCAAGTAGATGTTGTGCATCTCTCAGCGCTATCAGACCCTAGATGTAGTTTTGCTAGCACCTGACTGTTAATTGCACTTATCATCTGACCACCTTCTGATTTGTAGACTGTGTAGAGAGCCATGATCTGCTCACTACAAAACACTTTTACCAAGAAGATGTTGTGCAACTGGATTCATAAATCAGACAATGTAAATATAGGTTTACTCTGCATAGTACACGGTATGAGGCTTATTAAGCAATAATATAAAACAGTACATCAGGTGCATAATCTAACAATAATAATTGATTTATTATAATAAAAAATTACCATTAGACAAGTACTTTAACAGACTGCATTTATTGGTCTCGCGCCACAATTGCCTATGTAATCAATGTGGTGAGTCTACTAGTGAGAAGATTTGTCCAAACTGGAACAAAGGGGTTGTCTGCTAATTTGAATAAAGACTACTGGTGCTGTGTGACTTGAGTCACAAGTCGTAGAGTTACCACAAGATAAGGCTGTCTTGTACACAACTTAAGTGAAGTAATTATTTAATTAGGAATACTTAATTTCTGGTGTCATCCCATTGAATGAATCTATTTATTTCAACAAACAAACAAACAGTATTGCCATTACTGTATTACATAATTGATATATGTTGACATTAATATAGCAAGTATTTTAGCAACAGCAGAGAAGAAACTATTGTTTGTAATATAAGTGTTCGCATTGTAATGAATATTCATTGTATGCATGATTTATCCTTTTGTTTGTGCAGGCGTGGAAGCCCCACTTAGAAGTTTGTGCAGGCGTGGAAGCCCCACTTAGAAGGATGTCCAGAGAGGCCGACGTAGAGCAGTTTGTCTTGACCAAGACATCGCGGCCGATGATAGACAAAGGTGAAACAGAATCTGATGAAGATGTCGACCCAAGGGTCGCGATGGTTGTGGAGAACGAAGTTGTCTCCAATGATGAACCCGATGCGATCGATGCACATGAAACAAGTTCTGTTACTTTTGCTCAGACTGACATTAAAAAATGCATAGTTATTGATAGTTTCCCCCAGAGTAAGACTTTACCAAAGAAGGTAAGCAGTTCTACACATACAAACCGTCGACTTGCTTTTTGCATTGATGGTTTTTCCAATGAACCCGAAGCCATCAAATACTTTGCTGGTTTAAACAACATTCATATGTTCATATGGTGCTATCTTCGCTCGGACCAGCTTCTTACGAATTAACCTATATCAACGGTGCGGTGACAGAGGACATGGTCAATGTTAGAGATCAGTTTTTCCTGACCCTCATCAAGCTACGGCTGCACAAGGCGAACATTGAGTTGTCGATGATGTTTGACGTCACTGAGGAGTGTGTGTCGAATATCGTGCACACATGGGTTCGATTCATGGCTCTGCAGTAGGGGGAACTGGACACGTGGCCGTCAAAAGACCTCGTCAGATGTCACTCCCCTGTTGACTTCAAGCAGACGTGTCCAACTACACGAGTTATCGTTGACGTTCTCGAGTGTCCCGTCCGCAGACCGGCAGACCCGGAATCCCAACATCTCACCTTCTCACGGGAAAACAACAGGAACATTGTCAAATGTGTCATAGGATCTACGCCGATAGGACTGCTTTCGTACGTCTCTCCAGCCTATGGCGGTTCTGTGAGTGTTAGGGAGATCATCGAAGCTGAGGCCGTTCCGCAGAAGTGTGAGGCTGGCGACGCGGTGATAGCTGACAGCAGTTTCGGCGTGGGAGACCTGTTTGCCCTCCTCGACGTGTCGGTCATCAGCAGGAAGGACGCCAGAAAAGGGTTCGGATTGACAGGATCGTTCAACTGCTCAAAACCTACAAAATATTGGCTGAACCGATGAAGAAATATGAGAGGTTGTTAGCAGGTGATATCGTGTTTGTTTGTTGTATGCTTTGTAACTTTAGAGTTAAGCCTAAAATTGGTTCGCAATAACTTGGGCAGAGCGCGACACTTGAATCGATTAATTTGATGTACTGACTGATCGCTTGGCGGCGCCACATGACGGATTGATTGCCGTATTCATGAATCATGATTGTCTTTGATACGTTTCGGGTTGTGGTTCATCAAGAAAGATGTTTACTTGCATGTGATTGACCAAGATCGCTTGAAATGTCACGCAATGCTAAACTTTGTAGTGACGTATTGTACCAAAATGAGTGCGGTCGACTCGGAAGAACTGACTATGTCATTTAGTTGACTAACCACTATGTGCATGTCGGGTTAGCGTTAGCGTTAACATTCCCACCTCAGTTGATTTAATAAGTAATGTGTGTATTCTGTTTAATAAAAACGTGCGTACGTTTATTAAAAAAACATCGAAAGAATTTACTTTGATCGTTTAGTCAGGATATGGTGAAATCATGCCTTGTCAATAGTATCAACTTGAGTCACCAAAGCATATGACATATATAGGCATATATGTACATGTTTTGGTTACCCTGATACTAATTGGTCCCTTAACTAGCTCAGGGATTGTCTTCGTAATAGTTTCCGGTGGATGACTGAGAGTAGAGTAAAGCTAATGCCGATTAAATAGAGTTTCTTATTATTGGTACATATAAGCAATTAAGTTTCTTATTATTGGTACATATAAGCAATTAAGTTTCTTATTATTGGTACATATAAGCAATTAAGGTTATTTCTTTCCCTATCTTAAGCCATAGTATTTTGTCACACCAGAAGCCTCAGCACGGGATCTAGGAGTTATCTTAAAATTGACAATGATTTAAGGCAGCATATTTCTTAAACTTGCCGTTGCTGTTTTTATCATAATATTCGTGATATACGCCGAATTCGTCGGCTTTTGATTCTTTTTGTTGCAAAATCGATCGCAACTGTTCTTGTTAGCAGTAGGCTTGACTATTGCAATTCCTACAACATTAAGCTTATTAAAGGATACCTCAAAATGTCAACGTGTGCAAAATTGTTTGGTCTCCTCGTTTCTCTCATTCGATGCTGAATGAGATTCTGAAATCTCTCCGTTGGCTTCCTATTCGATATCGTATTATTTTTTAAATGTGCTATTACCTGTCAAGAACTTCCACGCAACCGGCATGTTTAAATTGACAGCTCACTCCTGCAAGAAAGCCCAGACAGTTTCGATCATCTGGTTCTGGTCAACTTTTTGCTCCTAGAGTTGAGACTAACATCGGAACAAGGACTTTCTCGGGTGCCACACCGACGTATCCATCAACATGTTGACGATTTAATACTGTTTATATTAAGTCGGCTCCTTCATTGGTGGTCTGTCTCCTTCATTGGTGGTCCGCCTCCGTCATTTGTGGTCTGTCTCCGTCATTGGTGGTCTGTCTCCGTCATTGGTGGTCTGTCTCCGTCATTTGTGGTCTGTCTCCGTCATTGGTGGTCCGCCTTCGTCATTGGTGGTCTGCCTCCTTCATTGGTGGTCCGCCTCCGTCATTGGTGGTCTGTCTCCGTCATTTGTGGTCCGCCTCCGTCATTGGTGGTCTGTCTCCGTCATTGGTGGTCTGTCTTCGTCATTGGTGGTCTGTCTCCGTCATTGGTAGTCTGTCTCCGTCATTGGTGTTCGGTCTCCGTCATTGGGGGTCTGTCTTCGTCATTGGTGGTCTGTCTTCGTCATTGGTGGTCTGCCTCCGCCATTGGTGGTCTGTGTCCATCATTGGTGGTCCATCTCCATAATTGGTGGTCTGTGTCCATCATTGGTGGTCCGCCTCCGTCATTGGTGGTCTATCTCTGTCGTTGGTGGTCCGTCTCTCCGTCATTTGTGGTCTTTCTCCATCATTTGTGGTCCGTCCCCGTCATTAGTGGCCCGTCTCCATCATTGGTGGTCTGTCTCCGTCATTACTGGTCCGTCTCCGTCATAGGTGGTCTGTCTCCATCATTAGTGGTCTGTCTCCGTCATAGGTGGTCTGTCTCCGTCATTGGTGGTCTGTCTCCGTCATTAGTGGTCTGTGTCCGTCATTTGTGGCCTGTCTCCGTCATTTGTGGTCTGTCTCCGTCATTTATGGTCCGCCTCCGTCATTGGTGGTCTGTCTCTGTCCTTGGTAGTCCATCTCAATCATTGATGGTCTGTCTCTGTCATTTATTGTCTGTTCTACGTCATTGGTAGTCTGTTCTATGTCGTTGGTAGTCTGTCTCCGTCATTGGTGGTCTGTTCTACGTCATTGGTGGTCTGTAGCCAGTAGGTGCACAGAATGTCCCCAGTCATATCATATTGTCGTTACAACGATAAACAAAAACTACCAGGTAATAACGTGTTCGTCCCGTTGCTCGTGGCGCCATCTCGCGGTCAGATACGATCAAGCCTTCCGTCAACGACGACGTCCTGTAAGCACAGCTTGCTACAAGTCGATCGCGTCATAGCCAGTCTGTGCAGTCTGTGCCCAAACCAAACTCGCATTTGTTTAGATGCTGAACAAAAGTGACTAGTCGACTCCGAGCAGCCGTATCCAGCAAATATACAATTTAAGCGATAACAGTCAGTTGTTTACAATAACTAAATGCCTTCCACACGCGACGCGACCAATGGTGGCGTGTGAGACTTCGTAATGAATAATAAATCGACTCGATAAACAGCTGCTAAAACGACAAGTGAAACGTTTTACCGGGTAGGGGAAATCGCGGTTAGTTAGCTTTAGTTAGTTAACGTTTATGAATATATCTTTTAAAAGTGGCATCAACTGTTGTCGTTTTAGGTGTTGTTTGTCAGACGGTATTCACAAAATAACCTTTTTGTAGTATTTCCTTTTCACAATTATCCACTGCACAACTTGTATATATTTTTTTAATAGTAGAAGCGTTTTTCGGTGCATTCGGTCGTGTACAAGGTTTTCTGAAAATTGCTTGTATTTATAAATGTTCTAAACTGTTTTTTATTAAAACATACCTTACACAAATTATATATAACTGTCGTTAGCTCAGTACACGTAAAATGTATGCCACTTAACTAATTATGATTGATATAACGTACAACATTTACTTTACTCACATTCACTAAGTGAATACTTTGCACATCGCTAAAATCATCATATGTGAAACCATTACAAGTATAAATAATAATAAAACAATGAGCTGTATGTCGTAGAATGTAGACACACATGCATGCCTACGTACATACGTATGTAGACACACATGCATGCCTACGTACATACGTATGTGCATATCTTCAAGAATATAGGGCACAATATTCCAGAAACAACCAAACATTGCATCACTTGATTACATGTCTGAATCTTCTGGTTCTATGAATGATTTAGATGTTGGCCTTATGATCTAGCATTGATAATCCTGTGCAAGGATCATTATGCAAACGTTTCTTCACGAAGATAACGATCTTCACGAAGTTAAAGATGACTCATCGTTGCAACACCCGAGACCTCGATTCAATCGTATTTCAGTTGGACGTCGTCTAAACACATACGAAAATGTTGCACGCATCGCATCATCTGTACTGATATTCATCACCTGAAGGTTATCGCTGTCATCGGCGTTATGAACAAACACACCAATATATTCGTTTAGAACACCCAGCGAGCTTACGCTACGCGGACAAAAAACATTTGATACAGCGAAAGCCGTGCACATAAAGGCGAAAACAGGCAATTACCGTCGACCATATGGCGTCTCTGGCAAGCGGAAACTATGAACGCTCCAAAAACGATAAGCACATTCGTCCAAGTGGTTCTGAAGTGTAGACTACGGGGCTGCGTCATTGTGTATTGATCATTAGGGTACGGATGAATACCTTCGTTGCCGTCAGCAGTAGTAAGATCAGGTAGATCAGTTGTGGTTACAATTGGGTGACTAGAACTGTTGTCCCATGTTTGGGACTGGGAACATTCCTCGTTTTCCCACATATAGCAATATAGGGGAGAAATAAAAATAACTAACTGTATATATATATATATATATATATATATATATATATATATATATATATATATATATATATATATATATATATATATATATATATATATACGGTATTAGCGACAAAACCATTCGATTCGTTGCTTTCTAAAGTGTCGTGTCTCTGTAATATTTTATACATTGTAAACAAATGTTATAAAAAGTTTTATTTTCGCGCGTACATTGGTAAAAAACAGATGATCGTCTCTCTGTTCTCGTGTTGGGGTACTCTCTGTTCTCGTGTTGGGGTACTCTCTGTTCTCGTGTTGGGGTACTCTATGTTCTCGTGTTGGGGTACTCTCTGTTCTCGTGTTGGGGTACTCTCTGTTCTCGTGTTGGGGTACTCTCTGTTCTCGTGTTGGGGTACTCTCTGTTCTCGTGTTGGGGTACTCTCTGTTCTCGTGTTGGGGTACTCTCTGTTCTCGTGTTGGGGTACTCTCTGTTCTCGTGTTGGGGTACTCTCTGTTCTCGTGTTGGGGTACTCTCTGTTCTCGTGTTGGGGTACTCTTTGTTCTCGTGTTGGGGTACTCTCTGTTCTCGTGTTGGGGTACTCTCTGTTCTCGTGTTGGGGTACTCTCTGTTCTCGTGTTGGGGTACTCTTTGTTCTCGTGTTGGGGTACTCTCTGTTCTCGTGTTGGGGTACTCTTTGTTCTCGTGTTGGGGTACTCTCTGTTCTCGTGTTGGGGTACTCTTTGTTCTCGTGTTGGGGTACTCTTTGTTCTCGTGTTGGGGTACTCTTTGTTCTCGTGTTGGGGTACTCTCTGTTCTCGTGTTGGGGTACTCTTTGTTCTCGTGTTGGGGTACTCTCTGTTCTCGTGTTGGGGTACTCTCTGTTCTCGTGTTGGGGTACTCTCTGTTCTCGTGTTGGGGTACTCTCTGTTCTCGTGTTGGGGTACTCTTTGTTCTCGTGTTGGGGTACTCTCTGTTCTCGTGTTGGGGTACTCTCTGTTCTCGTGTTGGGGTACTCTCTGTTCTCGTGTTGGGGTACTCTCTGTTCTCGTGTTGGGGTACTCTTCCTTTGAAGGTTTAACATTTTGTTTACCTAAATGTTCATATCTCCCCCTTAACATCGACTTGTGAAATATATCGAGAATAACCCGCTCCCCCAATATTCATCAGTTTCCGACGCCTATCATAATCCCAATAAACCAACATCGTCACAGGAATTTTCCAAAGTTACGTAAACCCGCAGGCCACGAGCGGTGAAATAACGCGACTGACGTTTGTCGTTACTGTCTAAATTGTGTGTTTATGGCGTCAACTAATTTCCGCGGAGATGCATAATCAATTTCTTTGTAAATAAAAGTAAACATAATTTCGTCGTTGCTACATGAGATGGACGACTTACGCCTGAAGAGTGTAGTTAGGACGACAGATGGACAGTATCAAGTTAAAGACCTTTGGGAAATTTGCAATAGCCTTATAATAGAAACGTACGTTGACTAGTCTTGATTCAATATAGCGTTAATGGTAGTGGTGACGGATTACCTGGAGACCGTCGGGAGTAGTTTTACTATTGCGATACTGTTGCGATAGTTTCTTGACGGTATCGCGGAATAGTGTATAGCCAGGAAAACAGTCCGAAGCCGCAATTGACGGGTGGCGATATCGCTTGAAATACGCTATCGCGAGAAGTACCATATCGCGAAAAGTACCCTATCGCGTAGCCTTGGAGGTAGTTGATTAAAAATGGGCAATCCATTAATGACCCTGCTCTAATCGACAACTGTTGTTGTTGGGTATACACATAAATAAAAGTATCCAATATAGTTGAACCAGTTATGTTTATTTCTATTATTTCTATTATTTCTATTATTTCTATTATTTCTATTATTACAGTGACACAAATAGCCCTACTGAATTGTTTGTCAACTATCGTTACTATCGATAGTTCAGTGTACTATCGATGATAACTATCTTAGTTCACTCGACTGTACAAATGAGTAGGCCTACCTGGCTTCGAACAATTATTAGCCTTCGAGCAGTAATTGTAGCGTGGTTGTATTCTTTCCAAGGGGTAAAGCGCTTTCAGTCAATGGTCCTGTTCACTGGATAAGCCCAATTTGTTTACCTTTTTGTACAAAAGTGAAATTTTATTGTTTGGAATTTCCCCAAATATGAGATTTTTACGGCACCGCCTCATCTTATATAATAATTGTAAAGATCCCGATGTCAGGCATTTTTCGTATGTTAGCAAATGTATTTTAGCGACATACGGTATTTAGGTATCATGAGTATTTCCATCCGTTCACTTACGTACTGATTCACTTACTAACTTACGCTCTTCGCGCCATTGTTGGTGCACAAGGCCACGCTTCGCTACAGCTTCATGATACTGACAGTAGAACGTTTGTTTCGAGAAACACACCAATGTTTCCAAAAACACATAATACATGACTGCTATCACGATAATGGAGTTTTGGTTAAAGTTGCAGCGAATATTGTTTAAAATAACCTGCAACGAGACACGTTGTGGATGAGAAAAACGAATTAATTAATTAAAGTGGAATTTGAGCGTATTGTTACACAGAAGCGGCGTCTGTCGCGCGTGTCGGCTGTCACCCCAGAGAACTGGCGACACACGCGCGGCAAGTCGAACGACATATCGTTTGAAACCGACACCGTTCCTCTAATGACGTCGAGATGACACCGTGATGGCGGGGTCGCGCTACAATAGCGCTCGCACCTTTCAATCGGCGCTAAAGTCGGCGTAATGCGATACCCTCTCAACAACTACTCGTTGTATTACGTAACGTCGTCGACATGACGTGAATTGAGTAATTCACAAACAGCGGACAATGGTTGAAAGATGGCAACAATCTGGTGGCAGAATTCGTACAATGTGCGCAGGAAGCCGCGAGAAGCCGTAAGCAGTTTCATCTGATATCGCGCCACGTGAAAATAATTGTCAACGCCTAGTGCGTGGCCACGCGAAACTTGAATATGACTGCAGTAAAAGATGGCGTTAAATCACCATCGTCGTCTTTTTGTGTGAGGTACTATATTAGGTAGAACAACAAAAACAGACTTAGGGCTAATAAGGAGTAAAAATTAATGTGGACGTGAATGTTTCACAGCAATGTTGTACTGTGACTTTAAAGGGATAATGAAATTCTCGGGCTAATTAATAGAAATATCACATATCAGAAGAGAGCTAATTAAGTAGAGTACGACAAATGAGTAGAATGATTGTTTACTGGTTGCTTCAATGTTAGCAGAATATGGTTAAACATTAAATTGGAAGTGACTAAAGAACCTTTCCGAAAGGCTCTTTAGCCTGATGATGTACTTTAAACTAAAAAAACCTTCGGGTAAGCTCTTCAGTCTGGGGATGAACTTAAGCTAAAGAGCTCTTCCGGAAGGCTCCTGAATAGTTTATTACTTAGGCAAACTACAGTAAAATACAATATTTTGTATCACATACATTTATAAAATGCAAACACAATACGAAAATCATAAATTATATACGTTGAATGTACATTTACATGTAGACCAGCTATGTCCATTGGTGCAACAGGTAGAACCGGAAGAACCAAAGTTTTAATATGTGTACAGGACGAAGCCAAGCCCTCGTGTTAAACTGTAGCATGCTCCTTTAATTACATGGTTTGTTCTGGAGAAGCCGTGTCCACTGCATCTAGGGCTAATATATATACATACGAAACAGTATGCCTGTAAGTAAGCAAGTTCCTACAATAGTACAACAAATGTCTTTATAGTGCTGCAAATACGGGATTGTGTGGTGATTTAATTAATACTTTGTGGAAGACTATACATTGTCTATTTAGTCTATCTGGTCTAATGAGCCTTTCGGAAAGGTTATTTAGCCACTTCAAATAAAATTTACGTATACCTGATAAGAGGTGGCTACATATAAATGAACTTGTTTTGGACTCTCTGTAAGCTAAGTCTCTTGCTTCGTGTGGCAATTTTGTTTAGAAAAACATATCATAATAATTGTTTAAGGGTTAAATTTCTTCTTACAAAAAATCCGAACAATTTTGAAGTCTGCGTTGTGTAAATCATTTATTATTCCAGATTGTGCATTATTCCGCTTTGCTTGAAGCCGAATATCTGGAGATTTGAAGGCTAGAGACACCGGGTGTAGTTCCCTCGTCTAACTTCACATCAGCCCAAACCGTTTATTGCGCCTGGTTGGATAATGGTGCGTAATTGTGGCGGCTGTCCTAATGGTCCGAATCGGTGCGTGGAGCATACGGGGCGAGATTTAACACTTGGTAGCGGAACGGCTGGTTAAATAAGGCAATTATTGTAGTCTGAACCAGCGAAAGAAAAGCGTCTGCGATAGTGGCTCAATTGTTGTTCCTGTCTGTCAGTCGTGCACTAAATTAAGAAGCGCGTTTGATCGTCGGTCGGTCGGTCGGTCGGTCGGTCGGTCGGTCGGTCGGTCGGTCGGTCGGTCGGTCGGTCGGTCGGTCGGTCGGTCGGTCGGTCGGTCGGTCGGTCGGTCGGTCGGTCGGTCGGTCGGTCGGTCGGTCGGTCGGTCGGTCGGTCGGTCGGTCGGTCGGTCGGTCGGTCGGTCGGTCGGTCGGTCGGTCGGTCGGTCGGTCGGTCGGTCGGTCGGTCGGTCGGTCGGTCGGTCGGTCGGTCGGTCGGTCGGTCGGTCGGTCGGTCGGTCGGTCGGTCGGTCGGTCGGTCGGTCGGTCGGTCGGTCGGTCGGTCGGTCGGTCGGTCGGTCGGTCGGTCGGTCGGTCGGTCGGTCGGTCGGTCGGTCGGTCGGTCGGTCGGTCGGTCGGTCGGTCGGTCGGTCGGTCGGTCGGTCGGTCGGTCGGTCGACCAAACGACCGATCGATCGATCGATTGATTGATCGATTGCTTTTCTTCACATTGTACTAAGGAACCTACATCGCTGTTCTCTTTTGAAGCCAGTATGATTAATATTGGGCGGTCCACTTTGGCGAATACAGTGCGCTCTCCTGCAAACCTGTGATCTGACGAACGCTGCGCATATAAATCATACAAATTGGAACTATTTAATCCGTCCATTAGCAGAACCCGTGCCGGTCTCATTACTACGAAACGAAAAGAACAAAACGCCAGTTTGCCAGTGATCAATAATTCAACCTTTAATGGATACTCGAAAAAAGAACCGTTCCAGTCACGCTATAAAACTATTATCGGCTCGTGTTTCGCTGCTGGCTCGAACATTTACAGTTGGTTATCGGATAGAAATTAATAATAAAACAAAGCAAACCCAAACTGCGCCTGCCTGTGCGACAGCTGGGCGGGATCGCCGGGCGATCACGGTCAATTCGGCAACAATTGTCTGCAGTCACACGCCGTCACGGTTGAGTTGACACGGTCCAGACACTTCATTAATTTGTAACGATTCTTTTTTAACTGTATGTAGAGTAAATTCGATTATTGTTGGCTCAAAATGGCAAAGAAAAATGTAATAATACTCTACAGTTTCGTTGACTGTTGATATTCATACTGGCAGCAGGCCAAATAATATCCTTCTTTGCAGCATTAGAGTGCTGGACTGCAAAAACTGTTAGAAGTAGACGTAATAAAATAACTCGATTTTTTTAAATAATTGTTTTCATTTCAAATGGTTACATGTTAAATTTTTCTTAACGACACCCTTGAGATTTAATTGTTTTTTAAATATATATTGTCGGAGGGGTCATGCGCCCCTCCCACACCCGTTCTTTATTTAACCTCCAGCAGCAGAATCTACTTTTTCGAAATTCGTTAACGTGGCACCTCTGATGTTATCAAGTTTCGACTGATTGCACGACGGGCTGTTGGTTCTAACACAGCCACTGCCTTGTTAGTCTGCAGTGATTGTCGTGGTGTTGTTTTGGTATATCTGGAAAGTTAAGGTTGTCTACAATTTTGAGTGTTTAATGCGTATGTCCACAAGATACCAACCATACGTGACGCCGTCGTATGTCCACAAGATACCAGCCATACGTGACGCCGATGTATGTCCACAAAATACCCGCCATACGTGACACCGACACTGTTTGTTGGACTAGAAGTATTTTAAGTCAATCAGCACCTGCAAGTGACGTAATTAGTAGGCTGGTTGTTTTGGCATGTGGCCGTGCGACGTTATTATTATCATCATCATCATCATCATCATCATCATCATCATCATCATCATCATCATCATCATCATCATCATCATCATCATCATCATCTTCATCATTATTATTATTATTATTATTATATTCCACCGCCGCTACTGGAGAAGAAACAGTTAAACACATGTTCACATATAAAAGAAACACAATAAAATAGCAAAGTGACTAGCAAAGTGACTAGCAAAATGACTAGTGACAATAAATACAATGACATGGTATAATATGTAAACTCAATATATATTATGTGAACCCATTATAAAAATTACAGTGCCGTGGTCAAGAGACGGAATAAAGAATGTTCGTGTGAACATGGCTTAGTTATCTTTGCACAAAAGGTGCATAATCGAGTCAATACGACCATCATCATTAGGCAAAGTTTTTGTTGTAATACAATTGCACAAAGTTCGTTTAGTGGGTGACTCGGTCATGAGTAGAACCCTGTGCGGCAGGGTTCCACCCATGGGTAGAACCCTGTGCGGCAGGGTTCCCGGTATAGTTACACCATAAACAATAAAACGAGATAGCAAAGGTTGCGTCATTCGCCGCATAGATATTTTTATGGGTTTTAGCCCGGCTACTAAGGGTGTCATTTCTCGATTAGTGGATTCGTAGTATGTCTTGATTCGACCCCTGAGATTATTCGTGACGTAACCAAGCGCAAACAAGGCGAGGTTCCGGTATTACATACTGCTTCTATGCGTTGTAAATGCAGTCTCAAAAGTCCCCCCCCACTCTCGAAAGTTATTGAAAATGTAGTGGTCACAACAGCTGGTCAATAAATCACTGACAGATACATTCAGGTCCGCGTACAAGCGAAATCACTCGACCGAGACGGCCGTACTTTAGATGATTAACGAGATCAGGACAGCGCTTGACCTTCGACATAGTACTGCCGTTTTACTCATCGATCCTAGCGCTGCATTTGACCCGACAGATCACGCAGTACTACACAATCGCTTACAACGACGCTTTGTTGTAGTGGCATTGCGTTGGCTGAACTCGTAACTACGTGATCGTAAATAACGTCTTGGTGACGTGAAGGACTGAGTCACGGTTTGTTATCAATGCACGAATGATGCCAAAACAGAAATTACTTTCGAGATCGCTGCGCTTACGTACAAGACACTGCACATGGACCCCTCTCCCTATAAATTAATATTCAGAAAACAAAAACGCTGTCAAATATAAATTACAACATTTGTTATGTGCCTTTCGAGCAAATGTAATGTAATGTTCATTTGTCCAATCTTTATTCACACTTGAAACCTTAGTTTTGTTATTTGTTTTATTCCACGAGCAAGTGAAAACATAATTCAACCACATCCTGCAAGTTCCTCATTATTTGTACTGTTTTTGTCTTACCATGCTTTCTTTTTCGCTCCTGTTTCTATTTATTATTATTAGAACTAGTTTCTTTGGTTTATATATTAGATATTAAATATTAATTTTTTTTTAGTTAAAGCATGATTAGTAAAAAAAAAACCTTAAATGTCTACGTATAAAATGCAGATTATTGCATATTCAAACGAATTTTACAATGTTCAATATATGTTGTGCATGCAATGTCATCGAGTATAAACGCTAAACGTTAAATCGTCTTTGTGTTCCAATTGTTTTTATCTAAGCCAAGCTGGCTGATACCCCACAAAATATTGGTACTATTTTATTAAGCTAACCACATTCCGAAATGATTACGTATACGATTGTATTTCCATATCTGGACGGTGTTTTTTATTATTACAATATTATGTATAATATGTTTAGTATACATTTCATGTTTCGCACTGCGAAAACAACTCAATTGACAAATGTTTTTATTAGGATGTGTTATCGCGTTGGTGAGTCGCGCTACGCCTCATACGGCAGGGCAAATATCATTACCACGGGGCGGGAAGGGGGCGGTTCGGTGAACGACCCCCAGAATTACGCGACAGCATTCAAACGCCTTTTCATGTGACAGCTGGCCTATGTAGCTCGGTTATCGTCGATGGGCGTTCCACTGGAACATTTAACCCGTGTCCCGCCGTCTTTTTCTCCATATCGTCTCCGCGACGCATTGGAGCGTAAAGGCGGCGAAGGCAGCCATATTGCGGCAACAATGTCCACAGATCAGTATCGGCATCAAACATACGGTGTGGGTTCAGCAATCCCCACCGCCGTACGGTTCTCTAAAGCCGCCGACGCTTCTTCACGCGTGGGTGACTTCGTCACGCGTGGCCTCCTCCGCGGCTGCAAAGTGAAGCGGTATCTATATATTAATTGGTTGTTCATTTCTTTCGTGACCGTCGCCCATGCGGCAATCGGCCTGGGTCAATGACTCATTTAAAGTGTAAAAAATCTTCAAGGTAATTGCCTAAACAGTATAATTGGTGCGTCTGAAAAACATACGGGAAATTACCAACCGACAAATAATGCCATTATCGCTTTGATCTGTAAAGTCGCAATATTCTTTCGTAGAAAGTAGACTGCAGATGGGCTTAAATAAACATCTGGCATCCATTCAAACCGATGTGTCTCACAATCCATTTTTGTCTACTTAAATGTACTAAACTGTGCTTAAATATATATATATATATATATATATATATATATATATATATATATATATATATATATATATATATATATATATATATATATATATATATATATATATATATATCTAACTTGGAAATATTCAGTCTTCTGTCCACTCATCGATAACTGCGACACGTATTTTGCTTAAATCTGGCATATCGCTCGAGCATATGGGGGCGTTGAGCATCAACTGTCTTACAGTGAATATAGTACGGGGTGTTTTCCAAGACAACGGGTGAATACAAGCACTATCATCGCCGCTCAATTTATTGCCGAACAGAACATCATCTCACTGTTTAACAGAACACCATCTCACCGCCGAACAGAACACCTTTCACCACTGTTTAACAGAACACCATCTCAGCGCTGAACAAAACACTATCTCACTGTTAAACAGAACACCATCTCCTTGACGAACAGAATATCAACTCACTGTTAAACAGAACACCATCTCCTTGACGAACAGAACATCATCTCACTGTTAAACAGAACACCATCTCCTTGACGAACAGAACATCAACTCACTGTTAAACAGAACACCATCTCCTTGACGAACAGAACATCATCTCACTGTTTAACAGAAAACCATCTCACCGCCGAACAGAACACCTTTCACCGCTGTTTAACAGAACACCATCTCAGCGCTGAACAAAACACCATCTCACTGTTAAACAGAACACCATCTCCTTGACGAATAGAACATCAACTCACTGTTAAACAGAACACCATCTCCTTGACGAACAGAACATCAACTCACTGTTAAACAGAACACCATCTCCTTGACGAACAGAACATCATCTCACTGTTAAACAGAACACCATCTCCTTGACGAACAGAACATCAACTCACTGTTGAACAAAACACCATCTCCTTGACGAATAGAACATCAACTCACTGTTGAACAAAACACCATCTCCTTGACGAATAGAACATCAACTCACTGTTAAACAGAACACCATCTCCTTGACGAACAGAACATCATCTCACTGTTAAACAGAACACCATCTCCTTGACGAACAGAACATCAACTCACTGTTAAACAGAACACCATCTCCTTGACGAACAGAACATCATCTCACTGTTTAACAGAAAACCATCTCCTTGACGAACAGAACATCAACTCACTGTTAAACAGAACACCATCTCCTTGACGAACAGAACATCATCTCACTGTTTAACAGAAAACCATCTCACCGCCGAACAGAACACCTTTCACCGCTGTTTAACAGAACACCATCTCAGCGCTGAACAAAACACCATCTCATTGTTAAACAGAACACCATCTCCTTGACGAATAGAACATCAACTCACTGTTGAACAGAACACCATTTCAATGTCGGACAGAACACTATTTCACTGTTCAACAAAACGTCAACTCGACAAACCGAACACCATCTCACTGACGAACAGAACACCATCTCACCTTTGAACAGAACATCAACTCACAGTCGAACAGAACATAATTTCACAGTCGAGCACAACACCATCTCACTGTCGAACATAACATCATCTCACAGTTGAACAGAACAACATCTCACCGCAGAACAGAACATCATCTCCCCGTTGAACAGAACTATATCTCATTGACAAACAGAAAATCATTTCACCCTTGAACAGGACACCATCTCAACTGTGTGTTCACTACTAAAACAACATCTCAAAGCCGAACAAAACACAATCACACTGGGGCCAGAACTCCATCTCACTGTTGAACAGAATACCATCTCACCGTTGAACAAAACATCATCTCACATTGGAACAGAACATCCCACCAGAACACCGCCGACCAAAAAACATCTCACTGACGAACAGAACAGCAATTCACCATTGAACAGAACACCATCTCACTGCCGAACAAAACATGATCTCACTGCCGAACAAAACATGATCTCACTGCCGAACTGGAGTGCCGGTGTGAGACTATAAATGGACCCCCGTGTTAAATGGACCCCCCTGTCCATTTTCCACTGCGAAATACGGACCCCCACCGTGAAAAATGGACCTGGGTCCATTTACCATGTACGACCACTATTGAAAATGGACCCCGGTCCATTTTACACGGTGGAAAGTTAGCTGCGTGAGAAAAGGATCCACATAAAAATGGACCCAATAGCTTATTACTGTAACAAAGAAATACAGTTTATTATTTATTATTAAGTTTATTATCAAACAAACCTTAACAGATTACAATTTTCATCGGTATCGTTGCGTGTCAAAACAAGCAAACAGGTCTCCATTTTGAAGTCACTATGTAAGTAAGAGTTAAAAAATTGCTTTGAAAACAGTCCATCACAAGTTTTCTAATGCTCTATGTATCTCTCGATATTCATACAAAGCATGAGTTTTAACTGTAATGTATGGAAAGGGAAGGAGGTACATGAAAGGACGGGGTACATTTTCCACGACCATTGAGAACGGACCCCTCCCCTTACAAACAACGTAACAACAGCACGGGGCCGTGGAAGTTGCACATATTATAACCAGTGGGTCAATAAATAGCAATATGTAAATAACACAATTTGTTTAAAGGTACATAGAAGGACGGGGGTACATTTTTTCACAATTACATTTCCATTTCCACGCCCGGTATTCAGTTCCACGACTGGACATTTAACTGCTCATGACCGTTTGATGAGAAGTCCTAGAGACAAGGAGACTAAGAGGAGACCAAATAGAAGTGTTTAAAATAGTGAACGGTTACGAGGATGTTGATAGGAATATGTTCTTCAAACTTAAAGAAGGCAGTAGAACCAGAGGACACAAAGCAGCATTAGTTAAGGAGCAGTGTAGGTTGGACATGAGAAAGTACTCTTTCTCACAGAGGGTGATAAATGAATGGAACAAACTGCCAAATGATTGTGTTAATGCTAGTAGTGTGAATATGTTTAAAAATAGAATTGACAGATATCTGATAAGGGCGGGCTACACATAGATGAGAAAATAGTTGGACTCTCGATAAGCCAATGGCTTCCTTGTCCACTTGCCATCTGGAACTTGTTGTTCGAGATGGCAATCTTGTTAAATCTTGTTAAATCTTGTTAAATCTAATCTACTCGCCCAACTTGGATCGGAGCTAAAAACTGCCCGCGTTTGTCACTACGTGTGAACAACACTTTCAGTTGCTTTCTTAAGGTCACACCGTTGAAATGTCCTCTCAAGAACTCATTGTCTTTGAAAGCAGCCCATCAAAAATAATCTATAGTGCTCTGCGTATCTCTCAGTATTCGTACAAAGCATGAATTTTAAAATAGCATACATATTTGGTCGTTCGTTTATTTATAACCATACAGCAAATTACGGTTCATACTAATACTAGTAATACTAACATTAATTAAATAATACTCATTTATTTCAAAAGTAGAACTTGGGAGATACGTGGAAGGAGGGGGTACATTTCCACGGTTATTGAGAGCAGACCCCCCCCCCTATATCCACGCAGTCCATCAAAAGCTATTTAGTGCTAAAATAGAAATTCAATTAAAATAATTCCCCTAAGTATCATTGCTTGCTATGTACCAGTGATGAAACTGAACAGATGGGGTACGTTTTCCACGCCCGGGGTTTACCACCATTGAATATAGACCCCCCCGGTCCATTTACCACCATTGAATATACACCCCTCCGGTCCATTTACCACCATTGAATATAGACCCCCCGGTCCATTTACCACCATTGAATATACACCCCTCCGGTCCATTTACCACCATTGAATATAGACCCCCCCGGTCCATTTACCACCATTGAATATAGACCCCTCCAGTCCATTTACCACCATTGAATATAGACCCGTCCGGTCCATTTACCACCATTGAATATAACCCCCCGGTCCATTTACCACCATTGAATATAGACCCCAGGTCCATTTACCACCATTGAATATAGACCCCCGGTCCATTTACCACCATTGAATATAGATCCCCCGGTCCATTTACCACCATTGAATATAGACCCCTCCGGTCCATTTACCACCATTGAATATAACCACCCGGTCCATTTACCACCATTGAATATAGACCCCCGGTCCATTTACCACCATTGAATATAGACCCCCCGGTCCATTTACAACCATTGAATATAGACCCCCGGTCCATTTACCACCATTGAATATAACCCCCCGGTCCATTTACCACCATTGAATATAGACCCCCCCCGGTCCATTTACCACCATTGAATATAGACCCCCGGTCCATTTACCACCATTGAATATAGACCCCCCGGTCCATTTACCACCATTGAATATAGACCCCTCCGGTCCATTTACCACCATTGAATATAACCCCCCGGTCCATTTACCACCATTGAATATAGACCCCCGGTCCATTTACCACCATTGAATATAGACCCCCCCGGTCCATTTACCACCATTGAATATAGATCACCCCGGTAGATAGGTATATAGACCCCTCCGGTCCATTTACCACAGTGGTAAATGGACCCCAGGTCCGTTTGCACAGGAGTCCATTTACAATACTACACCGGAATAGACATACGTTGCCGCTGTGTGTCTGCCGGTACCTGATGACCCCACCTCCATTACGGGTCCATATAAATAATCGCGAGATTACCACCAAAAAACGGTTGTATTAAAGCTCCGCTGATGAAGCCTGAATTCACTGATGGGTCACGAAATACGGCACGAAGACAAGTCAACCTGTAAACGTGCATCGAGCAGCTGGGCGATCAAAGAGTCGTTGATTAAACGACCAAGCTAAGCGCTGTCTGCCCGGCACGCGATGCATCTGTCTTCTTGGAATCACTACAATTAATTACCGGGCAGTGAAACGCACAAATAGACAACATTTATCGGCTCAATAGTGATTATAGATTTGCGGGGTACAGTACATTGCTCTGTGCGAAATAGGTTATTTTGTCTTAAACCAGTTTGGATGCTTACTATTATCCCTCCAGCTCCTGGCAATTTTCAGAATGCAGTTTAAACATTGATACAGTAAAAAAGGTAAAAATAAATTAACATTTCAACGACACACTCCAGATACAAAAGTATCAATTTAGACAGCCATACGTATCATGCTCCGAACGTATTTCAACACTTAACGTATAGCATATAAGTTTAACTTACCTCATACATGCAATGCAATGCAATTTCAGCTACACGCTTGCCAGTGTATTTCTCGGTCTTGAATCGTGCCATGCATGAGTGATTTCCCGCAACGGGTGTGTCGACTCGTTCTTAAACGTATAATTACATTAAAATTACTGCTGTCTTCCTTGTCATGTTAAGTTAAGCTGTTCTTGGATATATAAATTAGATCGATTGCATATTCACTAATGGAAGTCATTCTATCCATATTTACGTTCATGCGTATCACTATGTGAAACTTACGGTTAACATGTGAACAGCAGTTTTAGCTGACGTTTCGGAACTAGCGAGTAGCTATACGTACAACTGATGCTGTATATTATAATGTAATAGACGTATAGTTTCACTACTCGGTAAAGCTGGTATTTAATGAGTGAACATTTTACATATTGTAAAAGCGGTCGCTATCACCAATGGTTTCAACATTCTATATTTTATTTGTCTTACTGTAGATTTGTATGTGTAATTTTTTTATTAGTCAGCTTGACAAGTGATTGCTTATTTTAGTCAATACAATTCTGCATTGATTCTTGTATTTGGGTGAATACATTATTATTATTATTATTATTATTATTATTATTATTATTATTATTATTATTATTATTATTATTATTATTATTATTATTATTATTATTATTATTATTATTATTATTATTATTATATTCACACACTATTGTTATTTTAAATCACAAGTCAGCGAAGCCGCTCACCCAACTAAGAACGTCAACTAGAACTCTAGCTTTATAGAAATGGAAAAGTCGCGGTTTGGACATCCTCGCGAGCCAGGGTGATAGTAGTTGTACTTCACCACTGGCACATATCTTACACAATGAATAGAAGTGCATCGAATCATTCGTACTTCGTACCGTTTGCTGTCTTGGTCGGTCGTAACATCAATAAGCAATTCAAGGAAATGCTTAGCATTGTCCGACAAGCGACGACCAATTAAAACTAAGTGCCCGCTTGTAGACCTAAGTTGCATGCTAGAGTAAAGCAAATTGCGAGGGATACTGATGTACTCAGCAGCCTCTGGCTCGAGAGGATGGGTTTGGCTGATTCCGTAAAATGCGACTAAGCTGATGGTGACTAAGGATTGGAAGCAACTCAAACTTAGACAACAATGGGTACGTCAGTGTTAGTACTGTAGGTAGTGCACAAAGCCTAACATAAGTAATGTTGTTCTATAATACCTATTCTTGCTTAGAAAGTAGCTAATATTGTCATGGTGTCGCCGTTTGGTCACATATTTAGATAACACGTTTAGAACATTTAGATCATACATTTAGAAAGACATTAGGTTGTAAGATGACTATCATAAATGTTCGTGTGACAAGAAATATTGGTTTTATACTGCTAAAACAATCCTTTTCACAACAACAACACTCTTGATGGCTTTTCGGTAGAAATTGCCTCTTTCCCTATACAGCCGCCTTTTCAATGAGCTATTGAATAAATTAAACCTGCCTCCTTTAAACCATGCATGTAATCCGTCAAACGTGAGGATAAAAAGTACCCATCGGTTACAAGTAAGCGTGTCTTTGTGGGTTAGCATGCACCTCACATGCACTGCTTGCCAACGTGCACGCAAACATAATTTTGTTATGATAACTCAAATAAATAAATATCACCACAAATAAAACAATTAAATACAGTACCGGTAGATGTGTTTTCTTTTGTGTGTTTATGTTACTGCAACGTCAACACTCTGCCTACCCTTCTTTTATTTGCACACCAGAATTCTAAATGATACACAACCGGTTACTCAGTCAATAGAACGTAGTGTCGTCTGCTTTGTGCGACATCACGCCGAGGCGCGGGCGTCCCGCCATCTGGCGCGCGCATTTCGCCGCCGCTCGATCTGGCGTCGGCAAACCAGACACGACCCCGGGCCACGTGCACGGGACGCTCCGACACGCCGAGGCGCCGTGCGCTGAGAGGCGGATTTCCCTCACGACGCAATGATACACGCGAGCAGATTAAATAAACCACAGTCGCACTAGAACAACAGCGACAGTCAACGGTGAAACGACATCCTATATTTACATTTAATTTCGCCCGGACACGTTATTCGTGATTAATTACATAAGATGCAGAAGCGACAGTCGTTTTGATCTGTTTGTCAAAATACTAGCAATTCGTGGCGAAGATAATTAAAAGCGTGAGCGCTCCTGCGGGTGCTAATGTTTGGAAAAGCTCTGTTATCGACCGATAGTGTTGTTAATTTAGCATAATTCTTTGCTTGTGCGATTGTTCTGCACAATTATGCCATTCAGTCTAATGTTAATGCGAAAATATATGTTTCTACAAGCAAACAGGAAGAATATTCGTACAGCTACAAAGAATGCATTTTATCAACATTGATAAAATACACGTCTTTATGATTAAAAGTATTATTACATACAATATATGTGTGCACTTATGTACATACTTGTATGTATGTATGTATGTATGTATGTATGTATGTATGTATGTATGTATGTATGTATGTATGTATGTATGTATGTATGTATGTATGTATGTATGTGTGTGTGTATGTATGTATGTATGTATGTATGTATGTATGCATGTATGCATGTATGTATGTATGTATGCATGTATGTATGCATGTACGCATGTATGTATGTATGTATGTATGTATGTATGTATGTATGTATGTATGTATGTACGTATAACACACACACACACACACACACACACACACACACACACACACACACACACACACACACACACACACACACACACACACACACACACACACACACACACACACACACACACACACACACACACACACACACACACACACACACACACACACACACACACACACACACACACACACACACACACACACACACACACACACACACGTAGTGTTTTAATAGATTTTAACATAACTTGGCGCACTAGACTTGAACTGCGTGCGTGCGTGCGTGCGTGCGTGCGTGCGTGCGTATGTGCGTGCGTGCGTGCAGGCACGTGTGCGTGTCGTGCATCTATTAAGCGTGATCCACTGCTGTATTTACCAATAATAATGGCGGATTTGGCTCATTAGTGTCGAACACAAGCTGCTTACGATCGTGTTTGTTTTACTCCAATCTTCGTCCACGCGTCTTTCTGTCGGTGTCCAGCGGTCGTTGGATATGATCTTAGATCATTGATGGCTAAACTGGACGCACACGACGTTTATTTATCATTGCAAACTGGTCAACTCATTCAATGTTCTCCGTGAAAAGACACAATATAAATTTATACATATGATACACGCACCCAAAATAAAATAAATCAACCAGTCTTTCCGTTACGTCAACAAATCTTGTGTTCAGTAGTTTTGGCCCACTGTGACGCGTCACTTTTCTGGCCACGGTTTCTCGGCAGTTTGGCTAAAAACGATCTGATTCGATGTGACAATGTCTTGCTCAAAGTTGAACTTGTCCGAGCCATCGACAGCGTCAACCTCGGTGGCAAACTGTGACGGACGGACGGACGATTAGAAAGAGGCAGGTGCGTCGTTCGCCGGACGATGACATTTGTGACAGATGTAATTACCTCTAGCGACGCACGCGCCTATCCAAGCGCGTACAGCGATGCACGAATGGTGTCAGTCGTGCGCACCCGACAATATTGTGGACTCCGCCACAGAAACTGCTTGGTTTCGTGCGAGATCGACATTCATTTTGAAACTCGATCTCATCGATGCCAGAATACTTTACCTGGGAAGACGTGTCATTCACTGGCATCAACCATCACTATGTACCCTTGGTGAAGGTGTTTTCACCCCTTGTCGGATCCACCCCAAAAACGCAGATACTTACTTTGCCGCGTCGAACGTTGTTACCTGTGTTCGACTAATGTAGTTCGTTTCGAATACGAATATTTTTAATTCAGATTTAATACTCATACACATACAAATGTGAATTAAAAAATAAACGTATTAAAACATAATACATAATCGAATATAAATAAATAAGATATAAACTGCCTTTCAATTGTCTATGTCTTTGTTTGAACTTATACATATCAGACGAGAAAACGGGTACATATCGGTGAAAAGTAGTTTCCATGACGACGAAAAACACTTCCGCATGTATCAATTTCGATTACAATGGGAAAGCACTGGTCATAGAGGGATAGCAGCTTGTCTACGTGTTTATAATGACGTCACATTTTTAAAAACAAAATTGTTTGTCGTCACGTTCAGTTGTGACGTCATGCCACAAGATGCTTTGGTATTTTCACCAGCCATCACGTTACTATTAATTTTACAGACATATTGTATTTAGTGTAACAGAAATGAGATTGGCTACGGATGTCATCTATTGTTTAAGTGAGACACTCTCTGAGACCAAACAATTATCGTTCTGCCTGAACAATATATTAATTGCGTTAATATTCCTCGTTTCTCTCACTCACTGCCACCTCTAAAATATCTGCACTGGCTTCCTGTTCAATATCGTATTGTTTCAATTTAAGTTCTAAACAATTACCTATCAGGTATATTCATTTAAGTAATCGGCTTATTTACACCCACAGCTCATTGCTATTAGAAAGCCTATGTCTTTGTTTGAACTTATACATATCAGACGGGTAGAAAGCTTTGGTCATCTAGCTCTGACCTGAATTTAACCAAACATTGGCTATCTTGGTTGCCGCACCAGCTCTTTGGAATTACCCCCCCCCCGTTAGTGTTAGGTCAGCGGGAAACAATACAATTTCGCCGTCATCTGAAGACTTTTCTTTTTAAGCGTGCATACCCTCCATAGCTCTCTAGCTCTCTACTTCTGTTGACAACTTCAATGCTCTATACCGACTCATCTTTTCGTTTTCGATTACGCCTCTGAGCAAAAGTTTTCTAATTATCATTATTAACGGAGTGCGTGTTACTCATAAGTTATGCGTTTTGTGGCGTTTTGTGGCGTCACTTCGTTCATGAAATATTAACGAAATAGATTCGGTTTAATCAGGAAATTGCACTGGATTAAACGCATTTGCCTTATTTAACGGCTGCGACTCTTTCTGCGTCAGTAAGTCTGTTCATTTTACTTTTCGCCTTTGACATTTACAAATGACAACCGTTCAGCGCTCGGATGCCCTCGAAAATGCTCTCGATAAATAAACGGCGACGCCACTAAATCAAACGAGAGACGCACAAATGCCAGCCGACTAAACCACACACAGCGGCAGTTGTCCGAACTGACTCCATATTCCCGGCTGCTCGCACAAGATTGTTCGCTATTTTTTCCGCCATATATACTTACCTCTGCATGTGTGGATTTAGGAGAGGTCCGGGGAGGGTAAATATGTAGTGCCCCTCGCGTCTTATGATGTGCCCCCTGCTAGGCTGTGCATTTATATTTAGACCTTGTATTTGCATTATGAATGACTTTCCGAGCTCTAAGTAAAATAATTTGTCCGGGTGAGACCCACCGTTCCCCACAGCAGATACCCTCCCGCGCCCTCCCAGCGTTGCGCCCGCCATGAACTGTACAGTTCGGGGTGCTGCTACGCGCCGAGAATAGTTACGTCTTTTATGTGGTCCACGATGTTGTATTGATGCTATAGACTAAGGTCGAGCAGCTGAGGTTGCGCAGTTAATTATTTGTTTTTCGATAGGCGACTATGTTAGCGTTTTTAGTCCTCTACGCAACATATTGATTCGGATTTTATCACAATGACATTCGTTGTTGCATGTCATGTCACTGAACTGTGTAGAGTTTTCGTCAAATCCTAGATTTTGCTCGAGAAAATCAACACAGGAGATGTTTGCCGTCAGATGTCACCACAAACAAGAATATTATGTCCACGTACTCAGGGATCCTTCCGTCATTGACAGGTCCATGTTCTGCTAACCAACAACTAAAAATGGTATCCGGTGCACAGCAGATTTGACGTAGCCTGCAAATATGCCGCTTTTCCTGTTCAGAAACTATTTTTTCAAGGTGCTGAAAATCCTTGAAAGGTGGTACCGTCTCAAAACCACTGGCACTTCATTCGTATGCCATGGACCCGGAAGTGAGGCAGATAAAAGAATAACCTAAAAATGCCGCGTCCGCTTATAAGAACTGCTAAATCCGTCTATGTAGCTATGTTGAACCAGCAACTGTTAGTTCTTTTGTTCGGTACAAGGGGGCGCCGTGCACAACAATGTTTGTAGCTGGCGATTAATAACAGGCGCCTGTCTTTCATAACAACAACAAGAAATTGTACGTAACGAGAATTCCACAGATCGATAAATTGTCCGATGATAAACCTTATATGTCACCTTTAAATTGTATTTGTGGATTATATACCTTATATGTCACCTTTAAATTGTATTTGTGGATTTGTGTGGATGTTTTGTTGGGAGGGCTGATATGTACACGAGGGATGGGTTTCATCTTAGTAAAAAAAAGGCTGTTAAGAGGAGATCAAATTGAAGCTTTTTAAGATATTGAATGGGTATGAAAATATTGATAGAAATATTTTTTCCCACTCAAGAAAGATAGTAGAACTAGAGGACATGAGGTCACATTAGTAAATGATCAGTGCAGATTGGATATCAGGAAGTACTCGTTCTCACAGATGAGAATCAGTGAATGGAACAAATTATCTACAGATTGTGTAACTGCTAGCAGCATGAATATGTTTAAAAAACAAGGTTGACACATATCTCAGGAGGGCGGGTTACACGTAGATGAACATATCTCAGGAGGGCGGGTTACACGTAGATATCTCAGGAGGGCGGGTTACACGTAGATGAACATATCTCAGGAGGGCGGGTTACACGTAGATGAACATATCTCAGGAGGGCGGGTTACACATACATTAACAATGTTGGACTCTCGATAAGCCAATGGCTTCCCAATGGCTTCATTAGCCACTTGCCATCTGGGTATTTGGCTTGGATGGCAATCTTGTTCAATCTTGTTATATCTTGTTAAAGTGGAGATTTATTGTTCTGTCTTTTAATGCCGCAAAGCGGTCTCTATATATGTCGTAAAACTCGCCAAGTCGCGTATGCTTTTTAACATATTATGAGATGAAACATCTCAATAGTAACACGTTTTGTATGGATATTACTTTAAACCAACCAAGATTTTAACAAGATTTGCCATCCAAGCCAAAGGCCCATATGGCAAGTGGACAAGGAAGTCGAGAGTCCAACAATGTTCATCTACTTATAACCCGCCCTCCTAAGATGTAATTAGTACATTGTAAATTAAACAGTGTTGCGATGCACTCAATAAAGTCGTTCGGTTAATCAATAAAAAAAATCAGTACAAACTAGTACAAATAAGAATCATGGGTAATTAATTATGTTGCTTTATTGTTTACGAACTGTTGCATTTGAAGCACACGTCGATAATATAAAATGTACAGGATTAAACCATGATGACTCTGAACTAATTTGTTAGACAGATTAGAAAACCCGCCAGCATCTGCCGTATTAAAGCATAATTAACTAGAAGCGTTCTGGTCACAATGCGCATGTTCAAAATTAGCAACACAATTAAGAAGTGATTGATTAGTCTAGCTGGCACGTGCGCTTCTCTGCCGCCAGGTGGCAGGCACGTGCGAATTTAGGGGATATCGCGAAACGGCATGAATTATTCAATGTGTCAGATATGACTAATTCAAAGATCGACTCGATCGGAAACGATTGTGCACACCATCCTAAGCAATTATGTGTTGTGTAAGTATTAACAATTATATATTGTGTAATATTGTTCATTTCTGATATGGCTATTTGCAAACATGTTGACTTAGACAAGACTGGAAGCAATCCGACTGACGTTGGTAGTGGGGTAGAACATGTTGACTGAGACAAGACTGGAAGCAATCCGACTGACGTTGGTAGTGGGGTAGAACATGTTGACTGAGACAAGACTGGAAGCAATCCGACTGACGTTGGTAGTGGGGTAGAACATGTTGACTGAGACAAGACTGGAAGCAATCCGACTGACGTTGGTAGTGGGGTAGAACCGATTTGGATACCTTCAACTTACATACAGATATTGAACTGTTTAATTTTCTATTTGCCAAAGCACGGATTCAAGATTTTACTAGATACTAATGAGCAGTGAAATCAATTGCAACCACAACGTTATATTATATATTATTTCTGGATACCAACAGTGTATTTAAAAGTTGATTTACTGAAGGTTTGAGCATTCCATAATCATTTTAGCTATTAAAACATCACTCTGAAATTGTTATAAATAATTTATGACAGCTAAACATGTTGAAGCTCAGAATTATCAGGGGTTTGTTCTAAAAAAATCGATTCACAGCGATTGTTTGCAGATGTCTGTCTACCTAAACCCACACCGAAATGGCTAATCTAAATTCGTTGCATATTTTGTTTTGCATTTTGTTCTAATGTGTTCATTGGAAAATAAATAACTCCCGTATTCTCCGCCCAAGAACACAATTGTGCTGTGAAATAATCAAGAGGATCTTTTCTTTACACGCAATCCGACCGTAACGAGTACGGTACAGTACCATCTGATTAACTCAACACTTAATATATAATAATTATAACACGCTTAACGCAATATCCGATTTCCAAGAGATATGTGTTTTATTTAAGAGCTATCTGCATGTTTAGATGCTAAACTTTTTACATGTAAAGTATTTCAGTGACAAAGCCTGTTCCGTGGGTGGCCGAGGTAAGCGCGTGAGATCGGATAGCCTCCAGTGTTTGTAATAGGTTTTACCAACTCGCGTAATCAGCTGTCGTGACTGAATGAGCTGGGAGCAGCTGGCATCGTTGTCGCTTCAAGTGTACGATTGTACGTAGTGGAGTGTAGGGTTACACGAAGTGCACATTATCTGATGTTGCAGACGATTAATGGTCGTTCTTTGTTCGTAGCAGTCTTTAATTAGCTGAACTATTGTCGTTCTTGACACTGGATGTTCCTTTGCACGCGGGTGTGTTTATGATATACACTGCGCTGTTACGCGTCTCTTTATTTAAACCAGATCCTAATATTTCGTGAAAAATGTGGTGCGCTTTGGTTGTGTTATACCTGTACAATCTGCGGAACAGGCTAGTTGTTGCTACCGTTAACAGGCATTCCTCCAGTCAATCTTTCTCTCACCCAGTCACTCACACCACGCACGAACACTCAAGCATTCACGCAGGCACGCGCCCCCTCACCCACCCACCCACCCACCCACCCACCCACCCACCCACCCACCCACCCACCCACCCACCCACGCACGCTCGCTCGCTCGCTCGCTCGCTCGCTCACTCACTCACTCACTCATTCATTCACTCACTCACTCACTCGCTCATTCACTCAACCGATGCCTGCCTGCCTGCCTGCCTGCCTGCCTGCCTGCCTGCCTGCCTGCCTGCCTGCCTGCCTGCCTGCCTGCCTGCCTGCCTGCCTGCCTGCCTGCCTGCCTGCCTGCCTGCCTGCCTGCCTGCCTGCCTGCCTGCCTGCCTGCCTGCCTGCCTGCCTGCCTGCCTGCCTGCCTGCCTGCGTTACAACGAACTCGACTATTAAGTTGACATAGGACTGTCTGTGAATCTTTCTCGAACTGTTAATGATTTTGATAAGATTTCGGTTTGAAACACTTGTCTCACTGGATGCACTGAACGTCAGTACGTGAGTATATGACTGGCTACCCGTGCATGGCAACATGTACGTGACATTTTGTACGTGACATCGTCCCATATCCAATGAACCACGACACTACAGCCGACATCTGGACATTTATTTATAAAGGTAATGTTTCGATAGTCGACTATGCCGTTCTAGACGTAGTTATAGACCCACACACGTGGAAAAACTCGTAATTACTGACGATATCATTTTATTCACGCGTCAGTTGCTAGTTGTGTGCACGATTTAACGCGGGACGTGCGCGCGCGCGCTGTGTCGCCTATGATCTATTTACACTATCGATTTTACTTTCACAAACGACGCCATCCTCTTTATTTAATTTATATCAGACGAGATTATGAATTTACTCGCTTATTCCTGTTGTGCCCCGGTGCACCGAAGCGTGGATTTCATTTCGCAGAAATGATGACATCGTTCGGTTGGAGATCGCTCCGTTTCCGCTTCAGTTCCTTCTCATATCACTTCGCATAATTTGCAATTCTCCGCTCGCTGCCTGCGCAGTGCCGACGTTATTTATTCCACTTGTATCAACTTGATGTCATCCGGCCAAATGCGATTTTGATTTACCTCACTCGATTAACGTTGGTGAACGGATTAGGGACGCGCATCCCAGGAAGCTGAGAGCGTTGTCGCTGTAGTCGATTTATCGTCCTGCGACCGAGGAGGCTTTTATTGGGCTGCGTCTGCAAGACACCGATCCGCATAGCCGGTTGTGAACATATATGTGAACATACATGTGAACATTATCGTCTTGTTAAATTACCATATACTTGTGTGTGCGTATGTGCGTTGACAGTACTTGACACCGTCGATAGTAGCACACGCGCGCACGCACGCACGCACGCACGCACGCACTCACGCACGCACTCGCGCACGCACGCACGCACGCACGCACGCACGCACACACACACACACACACACACACACACACACACACACACACACACGAACACCCGAAAACACGTACACACACACACACACACACACACACACACACACACACACACACACACACACACAGCACACACGCGCGCACCAAATAGGCGAGGTATCAACTGAACGCGGAAGATATATGCAGTCGTCGGATCTGTGAGTCACGAATAATTTTAACTAACGTGGTATTAAGCTATTTAATATAAACTATTTATTATTACTGTTGTTGTTATTGTCTTTGTTATTTTTGTTGTCGTCGTCGTCGTCGTCGTCGTCGTCGTCGTCGTCGTCGTCGTCGTCGTCGTCGTCGTCGTCGTCGTCGTCGTCGTCGTCGTCGTCGTCGTCGTCGTCGTCGTCGTCGTCGTCGTCGTCGTCGTCGTCGTCGTCGTCGTCGTCGTCGTCGTCGTCGTCGTCGTCGTCGTCGTCGTCGTCGTCGTCGTCGTCGTCGTCGTCGTCGTCGTCGTCGTCGTCGTCGTCGTCGTCGTCGTCGTCGTCGTCGTCGTCGTCGTCGTCGTCGTCGTCGTCGTCGTCGTCGTCGTCGTCGTCGTCGTCGTCGTCGTCGTCGTCGTCGTCGTCGTCGTCGTCGTCGTCGTCGTCGTCGTCGTCGTCGTCGTCGTCGTCGTCGTCGTCGTCGTCGTCGTCGTCGTCGTCGTCGTCGTCGTCGTCGTCGTCGTCGTCGTCGTCGTCGTCGTCGTCGTCGTCGTCGTCGTCGTCGTCGTCGTCGTCGTCGTCGTCGTCGTCGTCGTCGTCGTCGTCGTCGTCGTCGTCGTCGTCGTCGTCGTCGTCGTCGTCGTCGTCGTCGTCGTCGTCGTCGTCGTCGTCGTCGTCGTCGTCGTCGTCGTCGTCGTCGTCGTCGTCGTCGTCGTCGTCGTCGTCGTCGTCGTCGTCGTCGTCGTCGTCGTCGTCGTCGTCGTCGTCGTCGTCGTCGTCGTCGTCGTCGTCGTCGTCGTCGTCGTCGTCGTCGTCGTCGTCGTCGTCGTCGTCGTCGTCGTCGTCGTCGTCGTCGTCGTCGTCGTCGTCGTCGTCGTCGTCGTCGTCGTCGTCGTCGTCGTCGTCGTCGTCGTCGTCGTCGTCGTCGTCGTCGTCGTCGTCGTCGTCGTCGTCGTCGTCGTCGTCGTCGTCGTCGTCGTCGTCGTCGTCGGTCGTCGTCGTCGTCGTCGTCGTCGTCGTCGTCGTCGTCGTCGTCGTCGTCGTCGTCGTCGTCGTCGTCGTCGTCGTCGTCGTCGTCGTCGTCGTCGTCGTCGTCGTCGTCGTCGTCGTCGTCGTCGTCGTCGTCGTCGTCGTCGTCGTCGTCGTCGTCGTCGTCGTCGTCGTCGTCGTCGTCGTCGTCGTCGTCGTCGTCGTCGTCGTCGTCGTCGTCGTCGTCGTCGTCGTCGTCGTCGTCGTCGTCGTCGTCGTCGTCGTCGTCGTCGTCGTCGTCGTCGTGCCAAATAAATTTGCTGCCATAAGACATACTTATAATCATGTGAGTGACCGTTGTGAGTGACCGTTGTGAGTGACCGCATTTAAACAAATCCTACAACGTGTCACGCCAACAGTAGGCCTACTGGAATGACGTCACGCTAACAGTAGGCCTACTGGAATGACGTCACGCCAATGGTAGGCCTACTGGAATGACGGGGATGGGAAGCCAGCCTACGTCAACACACTAGCGCCACGCTGCGGCAGCGGTAAATCAATCGAGTACATGTCAGTGGTTTTGTGCAAACACGTTACACGTACTTAGATTAATTTCCAAGATTATCCTACTGGAATTGCTTGCCAGTCAGCGACGTTGCCGCGAGCATTAGCCGCCCAACGACTGCGGTAATTGCGGCATTTTGATCTGCCCGCGAATTATATTCCGTATAAATTAAATCATAAAGACAATTATACATGCAAACGAGCGGCGATAACTCAGCGAGACGACTCCCGTTCAGTCTCCCTCGTCCGCAGCGACCAGGTCCAATCCATCAGCGCTTGCTCGCAGAGTTTTACAATCGAAATAAAGACGTTTCTGGCCGAGCGAGTCCGAGCGTGCTTAATGCAACATTTGATAAGGGTGTTCGTCGATGATTCGATTTGTATTCATAACTTTTCGATCGTTATGCGACTAAATACGGGCGTGAAATTGTTCACGCTGTCCGACTATATGCGTCAGTCAACACACTGGAGCCGATCATCTTATAACGCGACAGCATTAATGGCGCCAATAAATTATGGAAGGGGATTTCGTGGACGGATCGTCGTTTGTCATCAAATTGGTATGAAATTGATGGATCGGTACACTTAACCGCATCGGTGTGTACGAGGCGGCTAATTTAAACTTTTCGCGACAAATGCGCGGATTTAGAATTAATCCGTCCAGAGGATATCTTCTCGGAAAGCTGTTTGCAACATCTTTTGTTAGTTAATAAGAGGTGAGAGATATGGCAGCCAGAAACAGGCCGACTTAATCCCGGGGTTGATCCATGGGGCGGACAAGGGAGTGCGACAGGCATATTGAAAGAAATGTGTGTTCGATAAATTTACAACATCAAGAAATCTAATTCTGTGTGTTCCACTTAAAACCACATATATTGACCATTTCTAAACGAAAAGGTATATTCTATTATGATAGATGTTCCAGCAGCCTTATTAAGGATGAGGCCCGAAGATAATAGGCAAGATGATTGATGTCATAGTGGTCTTTCAGTAAAGTATAGACAGGCGGGCGGGCGGGCGGGCGGGCGGGCGGGCGGGCGGGCGGGCGGGCGGGCGGGCGGGCGGGCGGGCGGGCGGGCGGGCGGGCGGGCGGGCGGGCGGGCGGGCGGGCGGGCGGGCGGGCGGGCGGGCGGGCGGGCGGGCGGGCGGGCGGGCGGGCGGGCGGGCGGGCGGGCGGGCGGGCGGGCGGGCGGGCGGGCGGGCGGGCGGGCGGGCGGGCGGGCGGGCGGGCGGGCGGGCGGGCGGGCGGGCGGGCGGGCGGGCGGGCGGGCGGGCGGGCGGGCGGGCGGGCGGGCGGGCGGGCGGGCGGGCGGGCGGGCGGGCGGGCGGGCGGGCGGGCGAGGTTACACATTTCCCCCATCACAGGCAGCAGGCAGCAGGACCTACGACTGTTAGTGTTCTCAACAGAATGACATACACATGTTTACAGTGAACACTGTTTTGTGCGTACGATGCAGTGGATCTGGAGAGGCGCGTTACCTTACCCGGCTTAAACGACCAGTGTATGTTAACATATTACGCTCGGAGGTATTCCCCTGCTAACAATTTCTTTACAATCAATTGACCATAGCCTTTAATAAATAAAAACCCGGATGTCGCCCTGGTAGGAGTCCTTTCAATATTGCGCCCTCTGGTGTCAGGCAGTATGTCTATCCCAATTTATCGGCATTTTTAAGGGACGGTGTCAAGACGCCTGTTTTACTGTTTTACATTCTCGCCGCTTAGCATCTTACAACTCACTGTTTATTTTCACCTAATCCAACAAACAGTACCTGACAAAGCCGTATACCCAACAGCCTTGTTCAGCGACAGTTCCGGCCCTCCATGCGGCCCTCCACACTTCAAGTCCGGACAACTCCTGTGTCACGCCCACCAATTCTCTTCCACGCGCAATCGAGTGCAAATTTGCCGGTCCACTGCCTTTATGACCATGTCGACGGCAGCTGGCTCGTTAATAGACGCATTTGCGTTCTCCAGCCATCGATGAATCGCCGACACGAACGACGAACTGTGCGCCAAACCGGAACGTCCTGTTGTCGTCTGCTCGAACAGTTCCACTGTTTGTCGTCGGGGTGACGGTTCATTGCAGCGACGCATGCTCGCGCGCAAGCGTGGGTCAGACGGGATTGAATGCCACAGACCACAGTTAGGATTCATTCGCCATAAAGAATTCCCATGAAAATGTGAATTGTGCATTTTGTGTGAACTTCTGGGAGCACTTATGTAGGGTTGGGTAAAAATGTTTTTTTTTGTGCAGCGTGGCAGGCATCATAACTTTCGGTTGATGGCACTGGTCAGTCGGTCACTGCCTGCGTATAAATACTTAGACATGTCAAATCATTCTTTGTCTTAGCAGAAATGGAGTAGGGTCAGATTTGGAATTGATTTGTGGGAAAAGGAGGTACGTAATTTTCACAATTTTATATACAACATGTATATTTACAGAGGTTAAAAATGTTGTGAATTTGTTAAAGAAAATTGTACAACACATTTTTCTGAAATCCAAAGAAACGTAGCAATGGTCGCTTATAGGAAAATCAATGGCGGTGTCACCTCTGATATCATCTGAGATTTTATTTTTCATAAATAAACCCCTGATGTCATCTAGGTTTTCATGTTTCATTAATAAAGTTTAGATGAACGTCTTTCATTTGATTGGGCGGAATGATTGCCAATGGTGGACCCAGCAGGGTATGACGTCAGTGCGTGACAGTCGCCATTAATAATTAGCCTTATAAATATTATCTATTCGTATTTCCGAAAAGCAAAACAAAGAACATCAGCTAATTTAGGCAGCATCGCGCACGAAAACATAGGTCACGAATAACGGCAAAAAGGAACTTTAGCAAATGCTACACTCTGAACTGTCATAATTGCATGTGCAGTTTTGATCACACCATAATGGTAATGGAGGAAAGGCTAAATCACGTAGACAAATTATTTCCATCTCAGATTAAAGTTGTGTCAGCGATATATTTCACTAGTATTTGTTTAAGGTATGTGACGTCATTACAGGTTACAAGAACGGAACAAGTATTCAGAACAGTGACAGACAGAAATGCAAAAACGGCATGACGTCACACAACTCAACATGTAAGAAACACACCGTAAATACCTTCACTAATATCTATCAGTCGTGGTGGCTCAGGATTTGAGCCTGAGACATGTACGCTGTTTTCATGTCTCTCGTAAATATTTACATTTTATCGTATGAAAGTTGTCCTCTACGTTGAGGTGTATGATCTGTTTCCTGGTGCGCTATTGTCCAACCAGGCAATATATGGTAGAATAGCGAACGAGTAAACAAATTAATCGTATCAGTAGGTATTGTATAGTAAATGCTAGTTTACCACCACTAGAACGAATATATACGATTCTTCTTCGACGAACGCTCAGACAGGGACGCTGGTTCCTCGTACGAAGGTCGCTGTGCGCTGTAGATTCTCCAGTAGGCCACAGATCTTTTCTTTCACTGGTGTTTCTGTAGGCCAGGTTGCCTTCCTCTCGTTTTGGTGTGTAGTACAATCTTGCAGGAGGTGTTCCACTGTCATTGGAGCCATGCCACAAGAACACATGTCTGTATCTCTAATATGTAGTTTTGCGTGCAAATGTTGCCTGAGTCTGCAGCGTTCAGTCCTCAGGCGCACCATTATCACCTGGTCTTCTCTGGACTGCTGGTCAACGTTGTTCTCTCTGTTGTAGCTGGGATGTTGTTTCAGCCATCTCTTCTTCTCCTTGTGCTACACGATGTTTTTGTTTCTTTGTAAGTGACCTCCCTCTCCTCGTGATCCAGTCCCCCCTCCTTTGCCAATCTGTCCACTTCCTCGTTTATCGAGATGTTGCAATGTGCTAAATATACGATTGATTATGAATAATTATTATTACTTAGTCTGACTTAAACCAGCAATGAGAAATATATTTTAAAAGATATTGCGTCAGTGTGTATGTAGAATGTGAACAGCCCCAATCGCGGCTTCATAAACAATGACTACTTCGAGGATTGAATTCTATGCCCAAAAACTCAAAAAAATAACGTTTATAGGCAATTTTATTATGCTTGTTTAGAAAATAGATAACATTGTCGATGCGATGCTGTATAGTAGGCTATGCAGGGCATTTAAAAAAAAAAAATTTCCACTGGGGCAATGTCCCGAAAGGGCGCTTTCACAGTGCCCTCTCGGGACATTGACCCCCTTTCAATTCCATAATGATAAGGCATGATATGGCATAGTGGGGGGGGGGGGCAAACGGAGGATCTGACCCGTTACCGAGGGGAACAAACGCCCTTTGACGACCGTCGCTTTTTTCTGCCGCGCGGATCTGACGCTCGACGCCGTCCGTAAAGCCAGCGGGGTGACGCGCATTCAATTACCCGCGACAGTTTTAATGGCTCGACAGAGATAATGACGCGCAAACAACGGAGCCTGGATGCAAGGCATTAATTACGGTCGGCGGACGGCGCTTACGGGTTGTGTTTGCAATCAAACGACGGAGATCGTCGGATCCATTAACCTAATTTAACATCGTTGCTGGTCGTTATCGATCTAATTACATTTGGCGGCGCGTCGGGCGTTCGGCCGTCCAAGTCGCGGTGATAGATGGAGCGACACGCCGGACAGGCGAGCAGGCAGGGTCCTCGACAGACGACGGCATTGATAAATCCAAATACTTTTTAAATATGACATCGTAAAGCATGTCGTGGTTGACACCCGGCCGCAAAGGACGGCTGTATATTTATCACGCGCACGCACGCCTGCACGCACACACGCACGCACGCACGCTCGCACATACACAATCGCATACACGCATACACATACATGTTTCACGCATACGTGTCTCAACCTCGCTCCAACCTGTTTTTTTTTTTGAGGGGGGGGGGGCAACCTCGCACCAATTGTAAGAGACCACTTCCCACCAATCCCACCACCCACCTATTTTGAGGCTAACCTCCCACCTCCCACCAATTGTTAGGACTAACTTCCCACTTCATGCCACACCCCTCACACTAGCGCTTAACGGGCAAGTTCAATGCTTCAAACGTACGCCTTGAAACGTACGCCTTTTTACTGACACGCATAACGCAGTACGTTCCCGCGTGCCTTTTCTTCGCACACAGAGTCCACTATCCCCACTTTTGTTCACCTCGTGTAATTTTACCATAATCGTAATACTGTAATAATTGCCTCTCCGTTACCGATCCGTTGGCACGCTCGTGACGAGTCTACTGTGTACAATAAACTGTCACAGAATGTAACGTGCCGTGACATTGCGAACACACTTTCCGTGCCAATTCAAAGTGACCGTCGTTGTCGCGACATCACAATGTTCCCGGATCACTTTGAGGACAAAAGTCTTTGATATCCACTAGAATGACGTTGCTGTTGCGTGTGCACGCGTGCACCCGTATCGCAGTGTCGCGTGCGCAGACATTGTTATTATACTGTCAGGTCCTTCTGCATGAGTAACATTGATATAACGATCGTGCGTACGTTTCCACCAATATGCTCGCAGTGAGCATATGATATCACAAGAAACCACTACACTATTTTCATATATGAACAAAGCTTGCGGTGTGGTTTACTTTAGGCCACTGATTAAATAGACATGCGAACCCACAACAAACTGAACAAATGTGTTGAACACAACATTTTAATTTTTATTTATTGCATGCATAAAAGGTTTCACAATCGACTGTATAGGTAGATTAGAACCTCGTTAATCCGGACACCTGGATCCCCAGGGCTTATGTTTGGTTTCCAGGAGAGATTATCCATGAATCATATACATGTAACATGCTGTTGTATATTGTTCTTATTTTACGACTGTTAGAATCAATTTATTACCTCTTCGATTGATTGTTTTGAAGGACATTAATCTGTATCGTTAATGAAATCCACCAACGAGCAAATAATCGTAGATCAGTCCAACACTGTCTTACTCGTGCATGAGGACCTAATGAGGACCTAATGTGGCCAAATTTGAGCTTAAACGTACGAAGAAGAAGAACTTCGGGATTGTTGAGTTAATTAAAGAGTTTGATTAAAAATAAGGCTTGGTGCCCGTTTTGGGCGTTCATATTCAGAACGTTTTGAAATTACGTTCTGACGCCTTAGCGTTCGGATTAGCATAGTTCGGCTGTAAACAGTTGTTTCCTAAATTAATTATTAAAACGATTAGCTATCTGCGTGGCCACGACATATTTTTGGAGAAAAAATAAAACACAATTTGTTTTTATTTTCACAACCATTGATTTTTTTATTATGGGGCGTTCGCTTTAGGCTATGACACTGCTAACTTGAAAACAGACACGTTTGTGCCCAGGCAAAGTTGAACGAAATGTTGGCAGTCATTTTTGGCCATTAACCACATGCATCTGTTTAGTAAAAAATGCATTTTTGTACTTCATGGTTCGCAATTCTATAAATTAAGAGGCTTCAGGCTCAGTTGGTCATTACCGAGGTGGGTGTCCGTGACAAATTTGAACGAAATACGCCCAACGATTTTCGCTGAGTGGCCGTAAAAGAAAGAGAAGAGAAAACACTTCGAAAAATAACCATTAAACAGCGTCTCGGCATGTTGACAAAAATACCAGTCACGATCGATACCTTCAGTGTGTAGCTAGCTGTGAGTCGGTAGTACTCGGTACCCACACGTCCCAAATTAAGGCGAAACAAACGTCATGGTGTTGGGGCTATGCACCTAAAAGAGATAATAAACTAACCGTGTGCGACTAAAACAAGAAAATTACGCCAGTGGTTTACTCAGAATGTTTTCTAAAAGTGGCAGGTTCCAGTTATTTCTCCGCAAGGCCCAGGGCTGACATGTTTATCAGCGCGACCGATAAGCGCAATTCTATGAAATCGAGGTAACCTAGACTACATGTGACGTATTAAGGGAGGCTGCCATACACAGAACCAACGCAGTCTCAAGCAAACGTGCTGTGTTGCAGAAAGAGAACTCGTTTAGTAAACAAAACCAACATATGTTGCATAAGTTTAGTTTGGACGCAAACAGCAAGGCCATATCCTAATGGCAAATACAAAAATAGGTATATACAAATTTATTTTCATTTGGCGAGCGAATATTGCTAGAATGCCATACTCGTGCCGTAGGTTTATTTAACAGTATGGCGCGGGCCACGAAATTAAGATGCTGTGTGGTCAACAAGGTTTTCCTAGTGAACAACTGGCTTTGTATTCTTAACTGTAGTTAACAAAAACCCATGACTATTATTTCGCTTTAACATTGCAAACGTTAAATAAATGCTGCATAAATAAATTACATTACATTTTATACAACATTTATTTAAGAAAAACGCCTAAGAAGAATATGGTTTAACAACACAAGAGGAGGTCAAATAGGAGTTTCGATACGATACTGAATGTTTTTATGACAATATTGATAGAAGTGTTTTCACTTAAATCAATTCGATTTTTTTTCGTCTGATTTCAAATTCATTTTGCTAGAAAAAAATCAAACCTACCTAACACCCACCAGGACATGTTAGCCCGTTTGTGCAACTTCAGCATGTAGTTTTTGTGAAATCATCACACAAATTATTAAATTATTTAATCCTACATGCAGAATTTATTGACGTGAAAATGGAAACGCAGAAGACTCACGAATTTCGCCCTTGATGAAATTCCATAACTTTGTGATGTGATCGGCGAGAGGACGGAAGTCATGCCATTGATCAGCCTTGACCCCATGATAAAGTGTCTACCGTTTTGGATATCCACTATTTTAAGCCTTACCAGATCTAATGACTAAAGTCAATTCTTTCGATGATTTGACAAAATATGCACTTTTTAATTAAACCGACTGCGGATAGTACTTAAACTATTCACACACTACATGTTAGGACATCAACGAACCGGATTCGCGATAGGCTAAATCAGTTGAGGATGGAGTTTTAAGGAAGACAGTAGAATTAGAGAACACGAAAAACGTTAGTAAAGAATCAGCGTGGAGTATATATCAGAAAGTATTCATTCTCGTAGAGGACGCTAAATAATGGCACGCACGATGTACTGATTGTGTAAATTGTGTGATTGTGAATATGTTCATAATATGGTTAAATATATGCTGAAAATTAGAACAAGGAAACGCTTCGTTTCAACCAAACGTTCACATTACAGAACTTCACAAACTTACGACGAAATCAAAATGCCGGAATAACATTGCTAGACACATTTATTTTGATTATTAATTGATATTGCTACAATATACAACATATTATGCACAACAATTGACCACAAGAACGAGGAAGATCGATGTACTGGATGCTTAACGGAAAGGAATTCGATATTAGGTCTGCTTACGTATAGTAAGTTTACATATTGGAAATTAGTTTCCATCGGAATTTGTCCATAGTTAATTGGTAACGCATCATGATTATTAAATATTTGTGGTTGTAAAATATTATTATTGTTCTATATCGATTACATAATAATTTTAATGTACCTGTTTCGTTTCGTCTTCTTTACATCAACACTAAGGTAATAATATACAACATTAAATATAATAACAAATAACATGACTTACTAAGACAAACTTTAAAGCGAATTGTGCGCCATGGACGACGCATGAACTACTGTGCTTATATACATGAATATTTGCAGCGCAATACTGATTTGTATGGTATGAAACACGAGGCGTCTCGACGACCGACCGCGTAGCCATGTGTGCGTTCACGCTCGAGTGAATTGTCAATAGCCGTAAAATTAAGTCTATATATCTACGTCGAAGTCATTCAACTCGTCGCTTAAATGTTAATGCAGCGCTTTGCGGATGACTTGCACGGATCGTGTATATCGACCACGCGCGCCTGGGATTATCTCGGTTCGACGGATCGCGTATATCGACTAGACACGCCTGGGATTATCTCGGTAGAGTCGATTCTTTGTAGGAGCATTGCATACACGGGTGGTTGGCGATGAGCATCTTACAGGAGAAACTGTGCAACGCGTCGTGGGCTTCTGAAGGGACAGAAATAAGACACATAACTATCTGACGACTCTGCATTTTAAACTATTGTTTACAATAATACATTTCTATCTGACAACTCTGCATTTTACACTATTGTTTATAAAAATACATTTATATCTGACAACTCTGCATTTTACACTATTGTTTACAAACATACATTTCTATCTGACAACTCTGCATTTTACACTATTGTTTACAAAAATACATTTCTATCTGACAACTCTGCATTTTACACTATTGTTTACAATAATACATTTCCAATACGTCTGCCGTAATTGCACTGTAATAAATTAAATCAACAACATCGCCATCAATTTCTCGCAGCATAAAAAAACTCGTACCACTTAGGGGTTATATAAACAGCATAATTAATATTTTTTATTAGTAAACTCTATGTCACGTGGTGTGTTATATAAACAATAATTATAATGTATAACGTTCAGGATAATCAAGAATTAAACCAACACATGAAATCATTCCCAGAACTCCTCGGCAATAACAAGCTTAAGATAGTTTCTAGCATTGATATATTTTCGCTTCATAGATGTTAAACAAATATTTCGCTTAATATATTAAAAAAAAGTTATTTAATAGAATCGCCGAGAAAAAAAACACATTTCGGCGCGACTTCGCGCTAAAAACATGGTCCCCCCCCCACACATCTTGGAAATAAATACAGGCACGTATTTTAGTCTACACACCTTTTAGCTTCTGCTGTAGTGAATACCTCGCCCGTCTCTCTTGGTCTAACTCACACGACATGCCCGCTGCGAGAAAACAACATACTCGATGAAACCAACACAAATGCCGAGGGACCTTACGATGTGTCCGTTGCGAGAAAACAAGATACTCGATGAAAGACAAATACGTTACGATGTGTCCGTTGCGAGAAAACAAGATACTCGATGAAAGACAAATACGTTACGATGTGTCCGTTGCGAGAAAACAAGATACTCGATGAAAGACAAATACGTTACGATGTGTCCGTTGCGAGAAAACAAGATACTCGATGAAAGACAAATACGTTACGATGTGTCCGTTGCGAGAAAACAAGATACTCGATGAAAGACAAATACGTTACGATGTGTCCGTTGCGAGAAAACAAGATACTCGATGAAAGACAAATACGTTACGATGTGTCCGTTGCGAGAAAACAAGATACTCGATGAAAGACAAATACGTTACGGCATGCCCGCTGCGAGAACACCAAACATTTAACGAGAGACAAATACGTTACAGCAACCCCGTTTTTAGGCGGCCGTAAGGGCTGAATACTGCGCTGATCAAACTTAAACATAGCTCTTTCACTTTCGTTATCTTACCTCTGTACGCATGCAGCTGCTTGTTGATCTCCTCGCGATACAGTTTCTCCCTCATCACCTGCTCTTGAAACGATTCTAGAAGCAACAAGAAACGTCAATCATCACCTGTGTTATGTATACTGGTATCCTTCATCGCCCGACACGATCAATGATACAAGCACACGCGCACGCATGAACACACGCACGCAAGCACGCACGCACGCATACACATTCACATCATGATGAATGCCGGTTTAGTGCTGTAAATGGACTACCTTACCAATGTGTCCACTTACCACTAAAATGCAGCAACAATAGATGTTCAAATAAGTTAAATAAAATGCACAGCTTAGCGATTTAATAAATATATGGGTATAATGCATAATATCAATAAGTGACCTAAAATAGTCCATTTGAAATGTCCTTACTCTCGCGCGTCACTGTTGTTTAGTCGAAGATATCGTTCAGACAACATGTTTTAAAAGCATATATGGAGTTACGATTTTGCAGTGCTGGGCTGAGAGAGTTGCAGGTGTTTGTACCAGTAACTGCTATAGAGGTCTTGAAAATGTTGGTTCGTGCTTTTGGAACATAGAGATCTCCTTTGGCTCACCTCGGATGAGGCGGCAGTCTGACTCCAGCCTCTTCTTGGACTCCACGTGCAACATCAGTTCTCGCTCCAATTGTTCTGCGACAACAACAACAACAACATCACGTCTAAGTAATGACTATACTCGAATATCACGTCTTGCTGTGATTACTTACTCTCGTGTAAATAATTACTTTCTCACGTGTAATAAAAGTGTGTTTCACACACATGAACAATTGCAATTTTACTGACTGTTTCGACGACTGAAGATGACAGGTCAAATGATTGTTATAAAAACGTTGCTATTTTTATCAAAGGCCTACGTTTCGTTTTGTGGACAATGCTGACTGTTTTCACAATTTGAAATGATGTTATGGGACCTCATCCCAGTTAGAATTCCTGACATAACGATTCTATGCGAACGCTAGTAGACAAGGCAAAATTATGTGGGGCCAATAAGCAAAATCGGGGCACGTGACATGGCTGTGATAGTATTCCTTTAAATTAGTGTATGCTAAAATGCCCTGTTGTAATGTGACCCGAGTGTTGAAACAATGGAGTGATGAAAGTGATTTACTCAACAAGCCTACCTTTGGTAAGTGAAGAAAAATCCGGTCTGCCGCATTTGACGTTGATCTGACCTGAACAACAGAGAGACGCCCGGTAAACAGGTTTGGTATTCTACGGCATTGGCTGATTAATGAATATCCTCATTAAGTTGGAATGTTAACAAATGTTGAGCCGAATTATATTAAAGTAATTTGCAAACACGAGGATCAAACCTATGTTCGCCGCAATGATAAGCATCGCCAATGTTCGTACCAAATAACCAGGTTTCGAAATTAACGCATGTCTGTGGACAAGTTGCATTTTTACAAACTTGTCCGTCGTTTTCCGGAGGACTGTAGTTAAAGGTACAGATAATTTCGAACTCTGCAAATAATTTTATATTTTGATGACTCTTTATGATACTTTATTACATCGTAGATATTAATTACTGAAACAAAATTATATATAATTATATATCATTTTGAGCATAGTCACACATTAGTTTACCGAGCTACCGACAGGTTACAAACGAATAAAAATCAACAATTTAAGCCAAAGGGGGCCACGCCCCACTGCCCCCCCCACATACGTCACTTATAGACAACGAAACCCACGTTCGCGTCAACACTGAAATACAATGAATAAACTGAGTTACAGGATGTGATGAAAATTTTTACTTTTCAGTAACATACAATCGCAGTGAGGCAAACAGAAAAGCTAAACACACCTTTCTCGCTGACGTAGTCCGCACGATTGGGCACGTCAGGCAAAGCATCGTTATTGCTGACGTCATGTGTAGTGTCTTCAATCTGCAGCGAAAGATCACAAGACGGATTAGTACGATCAACAGCTACGCCCCAACAGTATAATTCCATTCAGTGTCTGCACGGGGTAACTGATCATTTAATATTTGATGTCGGCTGGTTTAAATCCGGACTGTACCCATTGGTGTGTGCGAGTCCGTTTGATTAAGCTGATAGGCTAAATAAGTGGGGTGCTGTGGCGTGACTTCCATCCTCTTGCCGTTTCGAAACTTGGCCAGTTTCTTTCGTCACTTTGCCTCTGTCTTTCGGAAGAGACGCTAAGAGCCTTTGGTCCCTTCTACCTGGTGTCTATGATGGAGGGTGGGGGGGGGCAAAGCATCCCACACGGGGGGGGGGGGGGGGTGTTACGTACTGTCGATGTTAATGTCATCATAAGTGCGAACACACCCTACGTGAAAAAGTCGTCAACGTGATGAGGTCACTGTAGCATATCAGTAGGAGAAGAAGAAGGAAGAAGAAGAAGAAGAAATAGAATCAAGAGAGAACGTCTACAGTAAACTCTCAGGTCCAACTTCTAATTTCACTGGTTCCTAACGTTGGCAGTTGTTACCGCAGCGTGGCTTCGTTATTGTGGAATTGCGCGACTATTCGACAGTTCAACGTTGCTACTTTGACGCCACAATACAATAATCAATAAAATGAGAAGATACTGAAAAGAGCCATTACCTTTCTTTCGCTTCCGTCATCGCTGAGCACAACCAGACAGGGCTGCGGTGACGCTTGTGATACGTCGTCTTGGTCGTTGTCGTGCGCCGTCCGGTCTTGTTGGTGCTGTTGTTGTTGTTGCTCCTGCTGCTGCTGCTGCTGCTGCTGCTGCTGCTGCTGCTGCTGCTGCTGCTGCTGCTGCTGCTGCTGCTGCTGCTGCTGCTGCTGCTGCTGCTGCTGCTGCTGCTGCTGTTGCTGTTGTTCATGCAGTTGTTGTTGTTCTATCTGCTGCTGTTGCTGCTCCTGCTGCTGTTTTTGCAGCTGCAGCTGCTGTTGTTGCTGGTGCTGTTGTTGTTCCTGCTGCTGTTGTTGCAGCTGTTGTTGTCGTTCCCCCTTCTCCTCTTGAACGTCGTCACCAATGTCTTGACACACGCTGTTTTCCGACGTTTCGCCATGAGACGCCGCGTGTCTCTCCTCAATGACGGAGAGACGGACGGGGCTGCTGCCGTCGACAGATGCCGTTGAACTCGCCCCGACGGCCGCGTCTTTGCCCGACGCCCCCAGCAAGGAGTTGTTATTGTCATCGTCGTCCACCTGCCCCACTTCCCCGTCATCTATAGTGTCAACGTCAACATTCCTTTCATCATCATCGTCATCACTGTCCGTCGGAGGCACTCGATTTGCAGGGGAATCTCGCGAAACATCGGCCACCCTCGGGGAAATTCGTGAACCGTCGTGCGTTTCCGGAGAGAGTCGCGAACCTTCCGCGGCTTCAGGCCGAAATTCAGTCGATGTGCGACTGCTGACGGGGGTGAAGGCCGACGCGTACCCGGCGGGACCGCTCGGATCAGGGGTGTCGCTGTCGTCGTGTCTTCCCGACCTCTCCGAGTCGATGCTGCCGCTCACGCTGCTTCCGGGGCTGTGCATGCCGGGTAACTCGCACTCGGGCACAGTCGGGAGTAGCACTGGGGGCGGGTGGAGGTCTGTAGTCGACAGACCAAGGTGCTTCGCCCAGATGAGCTCGTACGGCGGGAAGAAGGACTCGTGGAGCGCGGGAGGCCAGCCCGGGGGAGTGACTGGAGGCAGCTTGAAGCCGCCGGCCGAGGTCGTCACTGGCGACGGCAGAGGTGGCTTGCAGTAGCTGGGGAACGGCGCCGTGAAGGCCTGGTGAGACGCCACGCCCTTCATGGACAGCAGCTTGCTGGGGGTCGGATACACAGGGTACGGGTACGATGACGTCACCCTCGCGTGATCGCTCTCCGGCGGAAGCGCATGCGCACCTTCGTCAGCTGTCTTGGCACGCTTTTTAAAGTGCAGCGACGTCCCGTCGTGCGCATGCTCACTGGACCGATAGGGGGCGGCAATGCGCTTCCGGCTTCCGCCATTGAACATGGCCTTGACCTCTTCCCAGAGCGAGGCTATGTCCTCCGGGGGGTCGGGTTCGGTGAGCTTCAAGTGGCGCCGCCACGAGTTGAAGTTGGCGGCGTCCGGATGGTAGTAAGTCCCATCGCCGGTGCGGTGGAAGTGGAAGATGAACTTGTTGGGCGAGAAGAACACGCTGCACGTGGCGCACTTGATACATTTGGCGCGTGAGCTGTTGTAGCGGGCAGGGATGAAGCTCCCGCGGCAGCCCCAGCCGCAGTTGTGGCTCACGTCGAAGGCGAAGTTCTCCGGCAGTTTCGGCGGCTTGGCGTCGGCGAGGAACGACCGCACCAGACGCTCGGCCTCGTGGCGCGTGATCATGCCGCAACGACGGGACGAGATCGGCATGGCGCCCGCGCGTCGCAGGATCTCCAGCTGCACGGGCGTGCACTGCACGCACGTGATGCCCAGGGCCACGCGCCGGTTGTGGATCTCGTTGTAGCTGTAATCCTTCAGCAGCGTGTTGGAGATCTGCGCCAGACAGAGGCGATCCTTGCCGTCTATGTGCAGCGACACGATGGCCACGCCGTGCAGCACCGTCGAGCTGACGTGGTGGTTCGAACCCTCGCCGCCAGGCCGCGCTGCATTGTTGGTTTTTTGGTTTGTTCCGCCGTCGGATGTGGCGCACCTCGACTCTGCCAGTCGTTCGAATGTCTGCTTCTGTAGCAGGGCGTCCATTGTCACTGGAGCAGAGGAACGATTAACCACGTGAGGAGCAAGCGTTAGTAAGAGACTGTCTATGTCATCATCATCATCGTCGTCGTCATCATCGTCATCGTCGTCGTCACCATCATCACCTTCATCATCATCTTCCTCATCTTAATCATCATCATCATCATCTTCACCATCACTATCACCATATAACGCAATAACAACTATCACTGTAATGTCATCATGCAGTCGCGTTGTTGATATGTTTTCAGACGCATAATTACAACGTTGTGATTAACACATAGAAGGATGCTCCCAATTTAACAAAACTTCGCTAATTCAAAACGACCCATAACTAAGTATAAATATCAACGTACAAGACAAGACAAACCTAGTAGAATTACGTGTATCCAATGAAAGTAGCCACAATTATTCTCGATCAGTCGCGGTAATGCGAATTAATGTCATCTATCGAAGGTCAGTTAACAAACCGATTGTAGATTATGTATCCATTCGTTAGTCTGATATCACGTTGATGCACGTCCAGTGTCGAGAAACGCCGCAAGAACAAACAGCTACCCCCACAGTCTGAGTACAAACATGTATAGATGTTTGGCATTGAGTGGCCGACACATCGTATTGGTTTGAGAATTGCAGACGGTTCCATACGAACGAGACTGTAGTTTAAAGCGAATATGATGACGACCGATGGTTTTTGAAATGTTGACATAAGTGAGTAAAATTGTGTTTCAAAAAAATGTCATTCGTCGATATTGTGCCTTGACACTCTGCATGGTAGAAGTCACTTGTACATATACAACATCTTGCTCACTCCTCCCTATCTTCATACCTATTCTCATCCCTATCCCCATATTCTCCTCCACATCCTCCTACCTATCTTCATCCCTATTCTCATCCCTATCCCCATCCTCTTCCATGTCCTCCTCCCTCTCTTCATCCATATTCCCATCCGTATTATCCTCCCTATATTCATCCCTACTTCCTTCCCTGGCCTCCTCCTATCCTCATCCTATCCCCATCCCTGTTCTCCTCTCTAGCCTCCTCCCTATCTTCTCCCCAGTGTTCGGCGTCAACCTCAGCCCACCCCAGGCAGTAGTGAAATAACTGTGGCGTGGCGATGTGTTTCTTACGTGGCGATGTGTTTCTTACGTGGCGATGTGTTTCTTACGTGGCGATGTGTTTCTTCACAGCGACACGTAAGAAACAAATCACAGCGCCACAGTTATTTCACCACACATGAAACACATCGCGTGTAGCGCCACAGTTATTTCACCACACATGAAATACGTCGCAGCGCTATAGTTATTTCACCCCATAAGAAACACATCAAATGTAGCGCCACAGTTATTTCACCATACATGAATCACGTTGCAGCGCCACAGTTATTTCACCCCATAAGATACATATTGCATGTAGCGTCACAGTTATTTCACCGCATAAGCTGTATAATTTCATTGTTCGTGCTATGCTGTAAAAAAAACGGAGTGAGTGCATTATGACAATAAATATGCCCAAAACCCATTAATGTTTATAATAAAATATCACACACCACAAAATGCACACATTACCACTCTGCTGAAAGGTTAATCGTGTGGTTTTGCAATCGTACACTGTTATATACGTATTCATGATGCGATGTATACTTAATTTGATAACACCACTCTCTGATTAATTTGGATATTCATCCCAAATATCTATATAGTGTATCGCTTGTTACATTTTCGTAGCGACTGTTACGTCCATTGCAGATGGTGTTGAATTCAGCAGCGTGTCTCATAACATGTAACGGAAGACGAGAACACATCACGCCAAATCTGTTCGCTCTTCTTGACTACACATCCCTCAACGCATTGAATTATGTTGTTGATTTATCGCGCTGTTCACCACCTCTCCATCTTTCGGCTTTTTAACCCCGGTCCGAACACTGAGACCGCCGACCAGAGCTTTTGAACTGTTCAGCGATACAACCTTGACCGCTTTGACCGCTGTTCCTCCGTGGCTGGGCCGACATTGTCGAACGCCCTGCCAACTGTAGTGAGAGACGCGAAAACCGTTGCTGCGTTCCAGACATCTTTTTCGTGCGGTCTTTAACGCATAATTTTAAATACCGACAGTGTTGATTAAATGACAAGGGCCTTTTAGTTACTGAACTAATCAATTGGTTTTAATTCATCTTAATTTGTCTGAACTTATTTAATTGGCTTTATCTATCTTAATTGATCTCAATTTATCTTGTTAAGAGCAGGTTTCTACGCGGATATACGGCGCTTTATAAATGCCTAATTTATTATTTGATCGCGTCCATTGCCAGAATCAATAGTCACGCGTGTCGGGGTCAGCCACGTGTGACGGGGGTCAGCCACGCGTAATTGAACTGTCGTCTCCGATTGTAGGCAAGATAACGTCACGACAGACACACGCTCACTGTTCGAACGAACTAATGTCCAACCAATATTGGCGTGGCATACAATTTGTACATTTTTCCCAAGAGTTGTTCAACAAAGTTCAAAGTTTACGCTTGCGCGAACTTTTTCAGCGGCGTTGAGTAATCGCCTCAATGAGAATCGGGCGATTTCAAAGCGCCCCGTCAGCGGCGGCTCTTAGGGCGATTACGAGTCATGTCCGTTCGCCGTTTCCTCGCAGGTGTAATCGCACAGAAAATCGCAATATGGCGGTCGCCGTAATGAAGTTTGTGCGTTACGTCAGAATCACAGAATCCCTCTGTGACGTCACTAACCAAGAACCCACGTGACGTTGTTGTCGCGCGTTTAATACGAATTTATTGTAGTAGTAGGTGTTGGTACAAATAAACATACATCAATCTTAATGTGATTATGTGTAAATTAAGCCTCATAAATACAGTTGTTTTCAGTCTTCTTCAATTGTAAGAATATGTTTGATCAGAATACCATCCAAAGCAGTACGCTCCGTGTGGTATTTTATAAGATTACCATTCAAAGCAATACGCTCCGTGTGGTATTTTATAAAATTACCATCCAAGGCAATACGCTCCGTGTGATATTTTATAAGATTACCATCCAAGGCAATAGGCTCCGTGTGATATTTTATAAGATTACCATCCAAGGCAATACGCTCCGTGTGATATTTTATAAGATTACCATCCAAGGCAATATGCTCCGTGTGATATTTTATAAGATTACCATCCAAGGCAATACGCTCCGTGTGATATTTTATAAGATTACCATCCAAGGCAATACGCTCCGTGTGATATTTTATAAGATTACCATCCAAGGCAATAGGCTCCGTGTGATATTTTATAAGATTACCATCCAAGGCAATACGCTCCGTGTGATATTTTATAAGATTACCATCCAAGGCAATACGCTCCGTGTGATATTTTATAAGATTACCATCCAAGGCAATACGCTCCGTGTGATATTTTATAAGATTACCATCCAAGGCAATACGCTCCGTGTGGTATTTTATAAGATTACCATCCAAGGCAATACGCTCCGTGTGGTATGCTAGTTTATCAGGACGCCAACAGCTAACATAGTCAGCACAAAAGGTATTCACAGTTAGCACATATCGTTTACAAATTCAGCTCATATCGACTACAAAGTCATCATGTACGTGTACACAATCAGCACATATCGTATATAGACACAGACGTATACACACTCAGCACATCATATATGTGCACAGTCGGTACATAGCGTATGTACAGAGTGTGCGCATAAAGTAAACACATTTAGCACATAGCGTCTGAACACAGTCAGCATTGAACTAAATACACAGTCAGCACACAACGTAAACACGATCAGCACATAACGTAAGCACAATCAGCACACAATATAAACACGGTCAGCGCATAACGTAAACACAGTCAGCACTAAAACATAAACACGGTCAGCACATAATGTAAACCCAGTCAGCACACAACATAAACACGGTCAGCACATAACGTAAACGCAGTCAGCACACAACGTAAACACAGTCAGCACATAATGCATGAACATTGAGGGGAAGGGCGTGATGCTCACAAAACTAAATGTATCAACGTTGCAATTTCACAACTGGCCACGTATGCGCGAATATTGTCATGAAACGGAAATAGCGAATACCCAACCACAGCGGCATACTCGCTGGTCGACACAGTCGGCGTACAGGTGCCGTCAACGCGCCGATGCCACGCGGGCTTCGAGCTCTCGTCCGCGAGGCGACGACGGCACTAAATTATGTTTTGTTGTCTGCCGTAATCGATAGATTTAATTACGAACTGCAATTCGCCAGTTTAATCGTGACGTTTAATTGCGACGACGGCAATGAACTATTTGTGTCGATGTCCCCCCCCCCAAGAGCGGCATCTGGAGACTAGAGCAAACACCTGATAGCGTTCAAGCGCGATTAGTAAATCGAGCAGTGCAATTTAAAAAATTCAAATTAATTCCACGTGGTTTTTTGCGCACTCGAACAACAGCGGAAGGGCTGACGTGATGTCGTCAGAAATTTTTGCGCACTCGAACAGCAGCGGAAGGGCTGGCGGGATGTCGTCAGAAATTAGGCATTGCTTTAAGCTATCTTCGTCAAAATGCGTTCCCCTCTTACTCTAACTACTAATGGACATGCTTTTATTTGTTTTTAAAGCACAATACATTTTTTATTCGCGCTGCACCATTTGCAAACGACGCTCATCAGTAAACGTGCAAAGTCTGTCATAGAATCATGTTATATATTTTTTCATATAAAGTTATGTGTTTAATTCGTATGTTTCTTGTCGAATATTATATTTACACCGCATTTCCAGCGGCAAGGTCGACATTCATAACACAGATAACGGTCACATTTTAAAATGTGGTCCAATAACAAACATTTGGGCGGTTAAACATACGCATCATTTATGCCATATAACAAGATTTTACGATAAAAACGATGAGACTTTGTACCTTTAGATCGGGTTCTGCGCAAGTCCGCGAAGCCGCGCATCGAGACTCGAGTTGTTAATGCGACGAAATGACATTTTAACTTAATCTCTGCGGACGGCATAAACGGCGACAATGCTTCCTTTGGTCATTACTTAAACGACCGATTTTTACTGGGCCTGGAAAGAGAACCGTCGTTGGTGGCGATCGAAGGGGCACTCCGCCTCGCGGGAGACGTCCCGTCTGTAAATCGGGGATCGTTTATTCGTCCGTCGGTCAGCGTTGAAGGTTCGGAGGCAGTGCGCAGAATTCATTACGGATGATAATCTCGGTCGTCGATCGCTTCGGAGGTCCCAGGTCGCTACGGACGTCGAGGCGGATCGCTCGCGGGACCTGGGCGTGAACACGACGAGGCTGGCCTTAGCGCTGATGGTCAAGATCGTGGAGTGATTACACGCAACTAACGACAATCGCGATTGCCCACTGCCGATTTAGCGTTAGTGATTGATCACTGACGCTGTTAGTGATGGCACATCGAACTAACCATGTTCCATAAGTCATATTTAAAGACAACTGCTGTATATAGGTTTATGTGCTCTATCAGTGCGCCACCGATTTCCCGGACGTCTAGTGCATTGCAAACCCAACTTTGGGACAACATTCGACAATACTGTAGCCACATTCCTTGTGTGGCTAACACAAAGTCATGAGCTGCTTTGAAAGAAGAAAACTGTCGCACAAAACCCTATACCTGTCTTCAAAATTACCCTTGCAATGCGGTGTTCACCTCTGTCGACGGGCAAGCATGTCAAACTCGCAAATCTAGCCGTTTAAATACGTTTACACCCATTAGAAAATTCACCGTGCCTGCATGCGTTAAACTGCAGCGACAAGGAGATATAAGCCGGATCGTCGAAGATGTTGTTCAGCTCCAGCGAACGTCACAACCCGCGGTTTGTAAGGCCACATACTCAAATGGCAAACCCAAGAATGGACAGTGTGTGGTATTGGTCTACTGTGATCCTCTTCGTATGAACCTGTTTGCGTAGGATTCTCCGGCGGCAACTCCTGGTGTTTGTCTGACCGCCATCGTTACTATCAATAAAAGCTGTCA
>OY759273.1:27392065-27542065 GCA_963662155.1 Lamellibrachia columna | reverse complement strand
TTTACAAAACAAATTCCTCTAACGGTTCATTATAATCACGCATTTTCATAATCTAAACTACTTGTGTGATGTATTTTTCATGTTTTACTAAACATTGTATTTGTGTGGTAATCATTATTATCACAACATTAATGAGAATGGTCCACAATGTAACAAAAAACGTGGCTGTTATTATCTGGTAAAATTCGTCACATTAGAGATGTTTTTTTAAAGAAAGGAATCTGTTGAGAAAACACGTGCAATGTAATCATGAAAGCATTACTTGTTATTTAATGGTATAGAGCAACATAACTTATCAGAGAAGCATATATATTGGTGTTGATTTAATCAAATCGGATTAAACGTTATATTTTGTTATAATGCTAGATGAAATGCTTAATTTTAAATTGTTAGGAATTCAAGTATGTGTGGAAGGACATCTACCATCGTCTCAGCATCAATTAATTTTAACGAGTATATTGCATATATCTAGGAATAACGGGGAACGAACGGCTGGGAACGAACAATCGGGAAACGAACGGCCGCGGGGAACGAACGGCCGCGGAACGAATGAGTTGACAGTAACTGGAGGAACTACGTCACGGAGACGGACATCAGGTGATTGTTATTACGTGATCGCATATATCATTATAAACTCCATATTCATATAGAAACATAAAAGCTGCATGAAAAAAAAACGTCTCAACAAATGCATATTGCTAGGAATAATGGGGAACGAACGGCCGGTGAACGAACAGCTGGGAAACGAACGGTCCTGGGGAACGAACGACCGGGGAACTAACGGCATGGCAGTAACTGGAGAAACTACGACATGGAGGCGGGCATCAAGTGATTATTATTATTTATTGTTTTAATTATTATTATTATTATTATCGTTATCACTATTATTACCGCCACCGCCACCTTTTATGCTTCAAAACCAAACAATTCGTCGAATTTCGATATTTGTTATTTATGTATTTTGAGAATTTACGAATCATTATATGAATAGGACATATATACTTCTATATGAGTTCACCTAGCATATATGAACATATATTATTATTATTATTATTATTATTATAAGATATATTTTCAGTTATTACAAAAGTACGTTGACAATTTAAGTGAATGCAGTGTTAGGTACAACTCTTCGTTTCGTTATCAAGTTTGCGTAGTGATAACTTCAAATTTGTCAATTACACTAAACTGCCACTATGCAATCTTTTCAAAGTATTCACATCACCATTGAAACTTACCTTCTGTCTATGGTCAAGAACTTCTCGTGATGTCTGTCCGTCTGGCCGTCGTCCGGTGGACTGAGTTTGCGACTGCGTTCGACGTCAAAGGAGAGCGGCCCGTGTCGCCATCACACGGGTCGATGACGATCGTTTGTCCGGATTGCGAGTCCGGATTAGCCGTGACGTAACCCGGCAAACAACGGCGCGCGTGACCAGACAACGGGCGATGAGCACGCAGCGGGACACGGGCGATAGATTTCCACGGAGAGGGACGCTCAAGACTCGACGCGTTTGATGTCGCGCGCGATTATGTTTGCTCGCGTCGCGCAGCCCGCGTCGCGCTTATATAGGTGGGACGACGGCGCGTGCGCGCGCGGCGCTGTTGTGTTTTAATTAATAATGTTCGACTGGATTTCGCCATATGGCAAGCGAGCGATGTGACGCCCCCGACCCGGCAACCAGCCAACCAGCCGGCCGTGCCGCGTTCCTATCTGTCCATCAACACCAATTATCATATCTCGACCAGCCGCGAGCGTCCCTATTGTGACGTCATCGACCGAACGATCCGCGCTCGCTGTTGATTGGCCGAGAAGGTCGGCTGCGGTGCCGTTGTCGCGCATTGACGGGCTCGTCGTAAATTCATCGTCTGTTAATCCGTTAATTCACCGCGTACATAACTGATTAGAAATGGACGCTGGGGACGATCCCCGGGAAACCCACTGTCATATATCACGGGTGTATATCTAATTAATCCAAATATACAGCCGCAAATGGAGATTAAATATTCACCCGCTTATGACATCGACTTGTGACATCAGCAGACGGCATTTTGTAGACGACATCGTCACCCTGGAAGATTTGACAATATATTAGTTGCTAGAGTTCAACGTTGACAAATGCAAACTAATGCAAGTGGAGACCACCACACAGAAACTACACAGAAACTACTATGACAAACAAGTCCGGAGCCAGAGTTGATCTTGAATCCATGAATGAGGAAAAGGATGACCTGAAATCATCAACGCAATGTCAGAAAGCGTCAAAGAAAGCCATGCAAGCTCTTGGCATGGTGAGGAGATCCTTCAAACACATGACAAAAGATTAATTTCTGACATTATACAGAGCATATGTCCGAGCACACCTCGAATTCTGTGTTCAGGCGTCGAGCCCGTACATGGCATGGAGCCCGTACATGGCATGGAGCCCGTACATGGCATGGAGCCCGTACATGGCATGGAGCCCGTACATGGCATGGAGCCCGTACATGGCATGGAGCCCGTACATGGCATGGAGCCCGTACATGGTGAAAGACACCGACAGTCTAGAGAAAGTGCAACGCAGAGCCACTAAGTCTAAGCTGGTAACCAGCTTAGCGAAGCTCACGTATGAGCAGAGACTAAGACACCTGAGACTACACTCGTTGTACTGCCGGAGGCAAAGAGGCGTCCTGATCGAAACTTTCAAAATATTAAACGGACTGGAAAACGTGGAAGCTAGTAACTTCTTCGAAATGAGACAGCCTGGACGTACCAGAGGGCATACAACGAAGATTTTCAAACCGAGAGCCAGACTGTTGACTAGGCAGAGATTCTTTTCGATCAGAGTGGTGGATCAGTGGAATGGACTCCCGCAAACTGTGGTGGATGCCAAGACAGTCCCTCAGTTCAAAGCCAGACTAGATCAGCACTGGAATAGCCTGGAACCTACCAACAAAGGCCGATGGCCTAAAATAACCTGTAAGTGTAAGTGTAAATTCTTCATCGTTCTGTCTCTTCCTCGTTATCTTCCCTTCTCCCACTCTTTCCCCTCCCTCTCCCTGCGACCCTATACCCTCCTTCCCGCCCTCCACTCTTTCGCCTTTTCCCCCCTCTTTCCCGTCTCTCCTCCCCCCCTCTCCCCCTCTCGCCTATTTCTCCCCGCCGTACTGGAAGCCCCGTCGTCTCAAAAGTATGATGCTTCGTAGAACACCCCGAGTCATGCGAGAGATGACTCCTGTCTCGGCGCTGTTTGAAGCCCGCCGCAGCAAGCAACGAATTGCGCTGTCATAATTGGAATAGATGAAGCGCGGATTATTAGTAATTAACTTCACGGCCGTCTCCCGTTGACGCGATCAGCTTTCGCGTTTGATATCAAATCGTTCGTCATTGCGACCCGACGAGCCTAGTCGTGTTCTGACAGTTCCGTAGTAAATTAAATCGCGATTAATTAAGCGGCAGCACGCGGTTATTAATTACTGGTCGATGGATCGTTTTGTACATTGATGTCCAAGTAGTCCGATATTCGCTCGATTGGTTTGTTTACAATAATAATAATAATAATATTAACATACATAATAATAACATACATGCATGCATGCACGCACGCACGCACGCACGCACGCACGCACGCACGCACGCACGCACGCACGCACGCACGCACGCACGCACGCACGCACGCACGCACGCACGCACGCACGCACGCACGCACGCACGCACGCACGCACACACACACACACACACACACACACACACACACACACACACACACACACACACACATACACACATACACACATACACACATAAGTACGTACGTACGTACATACAAACATACGTACATACGTGCGTACGTGCGTACGTGCGTACGTATACGTACGTGCATGCGTACGTATATGTACGTGCATGCGTACGTATACGTACGTGCGTACGTGCGCACAAGCGCGCACGTACATACATTAAATAGTACATGCGGTGGTTCATAAAATAAATCCATTGGTATTCAGATTGCCTAATGCGCTCTCTAATCATATTAAATTTATACTATTCTAATGAAATGTCTCGTTCTCGTTCCAACTGTTGCTCTCCTCCTTTTCCTTGTAATCTGGGGTGAGGCTGGCATCGATACCGGTCGTCGATTTTTTTTTCCCTTCTTCTTCATAACTAGTCCCGTTTTACTACCATCTCCACCAGTCGTCTCCTTCCCCCTCTATCCCTCGCCCTCATTCTCCATTCCTCTTCCACTCCCACTAAATCTCTCTTCACGCAGTCCTCCCATCTCAATCTCGGTCTTCCTCTTCTCCTTCTACCCTCCACCCCAAGTGCATCCGCTCCTTTCGTCAATCGTACCCTGTCCATTCTTTCGACATGTCCAGCCCACCTTAGCCGGCTCCTCACCAGCTTCCTCCTGAGACTCTCCCTCACCAGCTTCCTCCTGAGACTCTCCCTCACCAGCTTCCTCCTGAGACTCTCACTCACCAGCTTCCTCCTGAGACTCTCTCACCAAATTCCTCCCTCAGCTCCTCCATTCTTCGCTTATCGATTCCTTTCACTCCTGCCATTCTTCTCACCCGGTTATTCTCGCAAATTTGTGCAATTTCTCTTGTTGTTTTTCTGTCACCACCATGGTCTCTAGGCCGCATATGTATACAGGTATTATGCATGAGTTAAGAACCTTTCCTTATAGCTTCCGAGATACATGTCTATCTCCCTTCAACCCTTCCACTTTCCTCCACGCACTCGCCCCAGCTTGTACTCTCCTGCGAAGTTCCGTCGCCGTGCCGCCGTCCCCGCAAACCGCTCCACCCAGATATACAAAGCTGTCTCGTTGGTTCAGTTTCTTCCCATCCAGTCTGATGTCGAGATCTTGTTTTTGCTGCCCAACCCAAAGCACCTCCGTCTTCTCTAGACTTACTCTCAGTCCATGTTTGCCAAAGATTTCCTTCCATTCCATTCCAACTGATGTCGCATAAATAGTTCTGCGAGGCAAATTTTAATTAACAGGAATGCAATAAACTAATGGATCGCAACAGTGTCTGAATAAACGTTTTATTGCGTGCACAGACGCGAGCCTGCTTGCTTGCGTAACACGTTATGATGGATTAGTGCGAATGTGAATGTATGCTACACTATTAGCGCCGACGGCAACACGTGCGCACGAATTATATACGATGATCCCGGCGGTATTGTTCGCAGATTGTACGTGATGTAAGAGTGTACGTGGTCTCAGATTGTACGTGTCTCAGATTGTTTTTAACACCACGCGTTTAATAAGTGTTCATACGCGCATGCTATCTGAAACTGTGTATAGAGTGACTATTGGTGCTCCTATAATACACATTGATAGATGTCCTGGATTGACTGCGACGACAATTGAACATTTAATTTAGAACATATTCACAGTTGAGTAATTCCATCGGAAAAAAAACCTTTTCTCAATATCAATATTAAAACGCGGCTACACGGAAAACATCGATGGAATACATAAGACGTATGGATATCGAAACGTTGTTGTCCACACCTTTACCTTCGCCTTTAGGTAGCAAGCGCCGTCGCCGTCTCGCGGGGACGCGAGGAACCAGCCAGCCGGGAATTGTCTCGTTAATGAACTCGGCGTTCACCGAGACACTCTCGAGAATCGGCCACTCGCGCTATTTCCCGACGGACCGCCCTCGTAAATTCTCCGAGTAAGGACTGTCACAATTACTATTAGCAAACGTGTAATTAACTAGATTGTGTCTCTTACCTAATTCGCATCTTATGCTTCCCATTTATGGCTGAGTAAGAGTGTGCGCTCTCCTTTATTCACAACTCTGACAGACGCTTTATCTGGTCGATCATATTCAAATAAACGCCTGGACGCTGTTCACGTTATGTCTTATATATTTGCTATATGTTCATGATTAAATGTCACATTCTTAATGAAATTCTGTAATGCTGATTATGTAAATATATGTCGTTTTGTGCAAAGTGCCAGCATGTTTCAAACATATTAGACAGATAGGCCCTGTGTCTGACGAAGGCATAGATGGAAATGGTTTGACTCTCGATAAGCCAACGGCTTCCTCGTCCGCTTTCCATCTGGGATGTGTAGCTGTGTGTGGCAGTCTCGTATTGTCTCGTTAACGTCCACCGGGCATTGTTGGTTCAGCGGTCAGAACACCGGAGTGGTAATCGAGAAGTCCGGGGTTCGGGTGCACCCGCTGCCGTTTGGAGACTTGGGCAGTTTCGTTCACCCCGCTTTGCTTCAGTTCACCCAGCTGCAGAAATGAGTACCTGGCCATAGGCATTGTGGGTAAGAAAGAATAGTAAATGCTGCGCGGCTGGAGTCGAGTTGGTGATGAAACGAACAGGTCTGGCAGGGGACGGAGTGTAAAGTATCTCGAGCGTTCCCATGAACCGGATATTGCGCAGTAGAAGATACATGTACCCCATATACCACTGGCCAGTGCAAAACCGGAGCCAGTTGAACAACTTTTTTTAATAAAAAACAAATATTTGGAGACTCGTTTTATTCATCACAACAAATTAAATGCAATCATTGGCGGACGCCTCTATATATATATCGATGTCATCTATAAAGCTACTAAGCGAAAGTCTATACGCTTAAACATATCCGAGATGTGACGATTTTAAAGAGCACCTCTCGCCTGTTTCAACGAACGGTTGAAACAAGTGACGAGGTTAGTTAAAACAGTTGACACTCCAGTTGTGTTGATCAACACATTAATCATCAACATATCGTTGACATATATGTCCTGCTCCAATTTGCATGCCTAAATTCATATATAAACGAACATAAATTTGCATGCCTAAATTCATATATAAACGAACATAAATTTGCATGCCTAAATTCATATATAAACGAACATAAATTTGCATGCCTAAATTCATATATAAACGAACATAAATTTGCATGCCTAAATTCATATATAAACGAACATAAATTTGCATGCCTAAATTCATATATAAACGAACATAAATTTGCATGCCTAAATTCATATATAAACGAACACAAATATGAATATTTAGCAATGCCATTATTACCTTCAGGATAAAAATTAACTAACAACATGTAGTTAAGAACACAACTAACTAACTACCTAGCTAACTAATTAATAACTAACAACACTTAGTTGTGACATATGAAAGGTGTGTATAACAACTAAGGTACCCGTCTCCCACAGCGCGTGCATCGCGCGCCCATTTGTAGCTCAGGGTGAAGGCACCTAGGCCAACTTACCCGGTGCTAATGATCCTACTTAATTTCTTTTATCGTGAACGTGTGTCTGAATACCATTGCATCATTTTACTACTCTTGTTTTAAAACTCTTCACCAACCCGTTGGTTTTACTCAGTCCTCCGAAAAGGTAACACGCAAGTTTTCTTCTTTCTCGTTTTGCACGAGCCTTACAAACACGACTGATGAGTACTGTAACTAGTATTCGCTAGAAGGAACGACTAAAGTTCTCCGTTAACTTGTTTCAGAGTTGTATCCAATGTTTCAGCAAACCCCGGTTTCCCCTGCAACGTTTCTCGTTATAATAATGCGTGTCATATCAGGTTTTACACTGCGTATGAATACACGTCGTAGTGACTGTGGCAAACAGAGTTAGTAACAATAAATATTGTCTGTCATCCAGTGATCGCTGTGAACATCGATAGCTGTTAGAGAGAGCAGCATCTAAATAAAGTTATATTTAAATGAATCTGATAATTAATTCAACACTGTTTTTCGCTAACTATTTCCCATGACGCACCATTTCATTATTGCAGTCATGTATGGTTATGAGAATTAATCAATTATCTAGCTAGCAAATACTCGAATTAAATGCAACAGCTAAATCATGCGTCTTACAAAAAGCGCGATGTTCTGCATACTGGCGCATTATGACGTCACGGAATACGCCCGCGTAGACGACGGGGTGGAACTCGCATTACAACGAGCATCTTCCATGTTTTGTCTAGTTTCTTTGAGTTTTTGAGTGACCTTCGACCGTCACTTGTCTATTATTTCACCCCTTTTCTTGCAACAATCATATTAAGCCCAGAACGTGACCAGGCGATGCATTATGGGAAACAATGTGAACACAAACGCGACAACAACAAAGATCGTACACATTGTATTCGCATGGCAGCCTTTAGAACGCGAACGTTAACATGTAGGGCCAACTAACTCGCCAGCACACAACACAACAATGATATATAAATATATATATATATATATATATATATATATATATATATATATATATATATATATATATATATATATATATATATATATATATATATATATATATATATATATATATATATATATACATATATATATATATCCCGAATAAAGTTGTGTATTTTTTACTTAAATGTGACCCGGCAGCACACCAGGTTCATTTCTGTTGACAATTAGCACAATATAGGGCATACACAATATTATATAATTAAATGCCATCATTACAGTAATTAATGTGTATGCTTTATAGCAGGTTAGTACGTTTCACAGTATACATTTCATTGCAATGTTGACTCGAAACATTCACTGTATCAACATTTATCACGCAACGCCTCGTTATTTGATTTTATTGATACATGTGTCTGCATCAACTGAATTTCCACTTATCAAAATGTTATGTTTCTATATTATCACAACGTGTACGAATATCTGCCAGGTTTATGTTTGTTTTATTGTGATGACTGCTAGAAAGTCAATGGAAAGACCCGGGCTCGCACACGCCTGCTGCCGTTCCGCACATCGCATGTGTCGTCCGGACGAGACTCAAAAGGCCGTCTACCTGATGTCTATGCCAAGGGAAGTAACAGATCCCACACAGGGGGTAAATATTAACTTGTCGTGGATTCACAGAGTGATGGTCTCTATCTCTAACCAACCTTCTACACATACATATATATATATATATATATATATATATATATATATATATATATATATATATATATATATATATATATATATATATATATATATATATATATATATATATATATATATATATAGTGCAACGATGCTCCCAGCTTGACAACACTCTAGTCACATGATATGTGAATCATGTGACTACCTCGGAAGGATGACCTGTAATGGAAGAAGAAGACCTGAAATGGAAAAGGAGCACGGTGCGGGACACCAGCATATGGGCCATTGTTTTATTTCTGCAGACTGTCTGCACGTCTTCCTATTATTAGGAACAAAATTGGTGTTATATAAAAAGAGACATTTATACTTGTGCGACACCAACCGTGTGCCCTAGAATTATGTCAGCTCAGCAGAGACATTTATACTTGTGCGACTACAACAGTGTGCCCTAGAGTTATGTCAGCTCAGCAGAGACATTTATACTTGTGCGACTACAACAGTGTGCCCTAGAGTTATGTCAGCTCAGCAGAGACATTTATACTTGTGCGACTACAACAGTGTGCCCTAGAGTTATGTCAGCTCAGCAGAGACATTTATACTTGTGCGACTACAACAGTGTGCCCTAGAGTTATGTCAGCTCAGCAGAGACATTTATACTTGTGCGACTACAACCGTGTGCCCTAGAGTTATGTCAGCTCAGCAGAGACATTTATACTTGTGCGACTACAACAGTGTGCCCTAGAGTTATGTCAGCTCAGCAGAGACATTTATACTTGTGCGACTACAACAGTGTGCCCTAGAGTTATGTCAGCTCAGCAGAGACATTTATACTTGTGCGACTACAACAGTGTGCCCTAGAGTTATGTCAGCTCAGCAGAGACATTTATACTTGTGCGACTACAACAGTGTGCCCTAGAGTTATGTCAGCTCAGCAGAGACATTTATACTTGTGCGACTACAACAGTGTGCCCTAGAGTTATGTCAGCTCAGCAGAGACATTTATACTTGTGCGACTACAACAGTGTGCCCTAGAGTTATGTCAGCTCAGCAGAGACATTTATACTTGTGCGACTACAACAGTGTGCCCTAGAGTTATGTCAGCTCAGCAGAGACATTTATACTTGTGCGACTACAACAGTGTGCCCTAGAGTTATGTCAGCTCAGCAGAGACATTTATACTTGTGCGACTACAACAGTGTGCCCTAGAGTTATGTCAGCTCAGCAGAGACATTTATACTTGTGCGACTACAACAGTGTGCCCTAGAGTTATGTCAGCTCAGCAGAGACATTTATACTTGTGCGACTACAACAGTGTGCCCTAGAGTTATGTCAGCTCAGCAGAGACATTTATACTTGTGCGACTACAACAGTGTGCCCTAGAGTTATGTCAGCTCAGCAGAGACATTTATACTGGTGCGACTACAACACTGTGCCCTAGAGTTATGTCAGCTCAGCAGAGACATTTATACTTGTGCGACTACAACAGTGTGCCCTAGAGTTATGTCAGCTCAGCAGAGACATTTATACTTGTGCGACTACAACAGTGTGCCCTAGAGTTATGTCAGCTCAGCAGAGACATTTATACTTGTGCGACTACAACAGTGTGCCCTAGAATTATGTCAGCTCAGCAGAGACATTTATACTTGTGCGACTACAACAGTGTGCCCTAGAGTTATGTCAGCTCAGCAGAGACATTTATACTTGTGCGACTACAACAGTGTGCCCTAGAGTTATGTCAGCTCAGCAGAGACATTTATACTGGTGCGACTACAACACTGTGCCCTAGAGTTATGTCAGCTCAGCAGAGACATTTATACTTGTGCGACTACAACAGTGTGCCCTAGAGTTATGTCAGCTCAGCAGAGACATTTATACTTGTGCGACTACAACAGTGTGCCCTAGAGTTATGTCAGCTCAGCAGAGACATTTATACTTGTGCGACTACAACAGTGTGCCCTAGAGTTATGTCAGCTCAGCAGAGACATTTATACTTGTGCGACTACAACAGTGTGCCCTAGAGTTATGTCAGCTCAGCAGAGACATTTATACTGGTGCGACTACAACACTGTGCCCTAGAGTTATGTCAGCTCAGCAGAGACATTTATACTTGTGCGACTACAACAGTGTGCCCTAGAGTTATGTCAGCTCAGCAGAGACATTTATACTTGTGCGACTACAACAGTGTGCCCTAGAGTTATGTCAGCTCAGCAGAGACATTTATACTTGTGCGACTACAACAGTGTGCCCTAGAATTATGTCAGCTCAGCAGAGACATTTATACTTGTGCGACTACAACAGTGTGCCCTAGAGTTATGTCAGCTCAGCAGAGACATTTATACTTGTGCGACTACAACAGTGTGCCCTAGAGTTATGTCAGCTCAGCAGAGACATTTATACTGGTGCGACTACAACACTGTGCCCTAGAGTTATGTCAGCTCAGCAGAGACATTTATACTTGTGCGACTACAACAGTGTGCCCTAGAGTTATGTCAGCTCAGCAGAGACATTTATACTGGTGCGACTGCAACACTGTGCCCTAGAGTTATGTCAGCTCAGCAGAGACATTTATACTTGTGCGACTACAACAGTGTGCCCTAGAGTTATGTCAGCTCAGCAGAGACATTTATACTTGTGCGACTACAACACTGTGCCCTAGAATTATGTCAGCTCAGCAGAGACATTTATACTTGTGCGACTACAACAGTGTGCCCTAGAGTTATGTCAGCTCAGCAGAGACATTTATACTTGTGCGACTACAACACTGTGCCCTAGAGTTATGTCAGCTCAGCAGAGACATTTATACTTGTGCGACTACAACACTGTGCCCTAGAGTTATGTCAGCTCAGCAGAGACATTTATACTTGTGCGACTACAACAATGTGCCCTAGAGTTATGTCAGCTCAGCAGAGACATTTATACTTGTGCGATTACAACAGTATGCCCTAGAGTTATGTCAGCTCAGCAGAGACATTTATACTTGTGCGACTACAACAGTGTGCCCTAGAGTTATGTCAGCTCAGCAGAGACATTTATACTTGTGCGACTACAACATTGTGCCCTAGAATTATGTCAGCTCAGCAGAGACATTTATACTTGTGCGACTACAACAGTATGCCCTAGAGTTATGTCAGCTCAGCAGAGACATTTATACTTGTGCGACTACAACACTGTGCCCTAGAATTATGTCAGCTCAGCAGAGACATTTATACTTGTGCGACTACAACACTGTGCCCTAGAGTTATGTCAGCTCAGCAGAGACATTTATACTTGTGCGACTACAACAGTGTGCCCTAGAGTTATGTCAGCTCAGCAGAGACATTTATACTTGTGCGACTACAACAGTATGCCCTAGAGTTATGTCAGCTCAGCAGAGACATTTATACTTGTGCGACTACAACAGTGTGCCCTAGAGTTATGTCAGCTCAGCAGAGACATTTATACTTGTGCGACTACAACAGTGTGCCCTAGAGTTATGTCAGCTCAGCAGAGACATTTATACTTGTGCGACTACAACAGTGTGCCCTAGAGTTATGTCAGCTCAGCAGAGACATTTATACTTGTGCGACTACAACACTGTGCCCTAGAATTATGTCAGCTCAGCAGAGACATTTATACTTGTGCGACTACAACACTGTGCCCTAGAATTATGTCAGCTCAGCAGAGACATTTATACTGGTGCGACTACAACACTGTGCCCTAGAATTATGTCAGCTCAGCAGAGACATTTATACTTGTGCGACTACAACAGTGTGCCCTAGAGTTATGTCAGCTCAGCAGAGACATTTATACTTGTGCGACTACAACAGTGTGCCCTAGAGTTATGTCAGCTCAGCAGAGACATTTATACTTGTGCGACTACAACAGTGTGCCCTAGAGTTATGTCAGCTCAGCAGAGACATTTATACTTGTGCGACTACAACAGTGTGCCCTAGAGTTATGTCAGCTCAGCAGAGACATTTATACTTGTGCGACTACAACAGTGTGCCCTAGAGTTATGTCAGCTCAGCAGATACATTTATACTTGTGCGACTACAACACTGTGCCCTAGAGTTATGTCAGCTCAGCAGAGACAATGTAGTGAGCACTCTAGTTTTGCTCAACATCAAACTATACATTCACTATATGGTTTGAATCGTCAATTTGCGCTGCAAAACAAAGCTGTAAGTATATCGCATAGAAACGTCACGAGCCTCACCGAAGTATCGCTTCGATGGACGCACATTACATCGACTCAATTAATTACTCCCAATTCCCAACGGGCGGGACGCAGGTAATAATTAAAACAACCTCACTATTAACGTAGTCGTGGACAATACCGGCCAGCGGTCATTATAGGTACCTATGATAGTTGTCACGTCGGCGACTGCCGTCAGGGTCGTCACGGCTCCCAGCTGGTCGCCGAGCAGCGTTGATTAAATGTCGACTCAGTTCCATTAATTGCCCCACGATCGTGCGGTCATCCGGGCATGTGTGACGTCATCACTGGCATTGAGCCGCTCGTTGATCGCTGGCGGTTTTGACATGATCGTTTGTTTAGTGCATTTGGTCAAAGATCACTTCCACTCGCCATTACCTGCTCCCATAACTACTGAGTTCGTCGTAATTTGTCGATTGCGTGTTAAGCGTGGTTTTATTTTCAGTAAGTGATGGCAAAGTACAGACCGCCTACGTATCAACACAGTGGCTATTTGGCCGACATTACACAATTCAAACCAGTCACCGGGCCAGGTCGAAACTGAGGAATATCAGGTTCGGTGGTTTTTACCCTTTTGGTATTTAAACACATAAACAGTTATTAACTGCGCATTTGTTTTTAGCTAGAATCGGAGAAAACTATGCCAAATCATTTACTTTAGCTTAATCAAACGTTTTACACTCACCATTCTCAGATCCGTTGTGTAATTGTTTACCTAGCAACCAGGTCTGTCTGGCAAACAAACATGGCCGCCGCAACGTAAAGTTGTCGGACATTCCGTCGATTTGTGTTCTTTGTATTTTTGATCAAAACATCTGTTTTTGCGAAAAAAACAAAGGGCAAAGTTGTTTCAACGAGAACAGTCTGTCGGAAAAGGTTGCTTTGGCAGATGTCTGCCGTTCCAAAAATGTAATGTATATGTAAACATGGTTGCTAAGGCGAAGCATAACAGGAATCCCGTAATAGGAATGCGACGTGGATTACAGCGAAGATCACTGCGATGACGTCACGTGGGCTCGATTGTCTGACGGCGCGGAAATGACGTCATCTTTGCGAGCGTTTCAAAGCGACGTGGGACTGAAGCTCTAAGTATTTAGTTAATTAGGAGAAAATGACATATAAGGAATACGCTAATTATACCAGTTTATAAAACAACTAACATAGTTTCCCGGGAGAATAGGCAACTATTGCAAGAACTTATTGTATTCGACGGTATATTTATTTTGCTATCGCCAAAACTATTGCAACTGCTCCTGTTAGCAGTAGACTCTACTATTGCAATTCCATTTATTACACATTATTGCTCTCAAGGACAGATATCTTGAAACATCAACGTGTGCAAAATTGTTTGGCAAGAATAGTTAGTTACCCGGTCTCCTTGTTTCTCTCACTCAGCGCCACTTCTTAAATAAGTGCATTGACTCCCTGTCCTATATCGCACTATTTTTAAGATCTGCACAATGACCTATTAAGCACCTTCATTCAAGCAACCAGCATATTTACATTCACTGCTCACTACTGCAAGAGAGCCCAGACATCTTCGATCATCTAATGATAATCTTCTTTTTGCTCCCAGTGCTAGGACAAATGTCAGAACAGCACCGATTCTGTGGAGCTCACTCCATGTTTGTGTTATGTACGTGGGAAATATAACAACTTTCGTTGGTAAACTAAAAATCTACGTAATCTACATCAAACATCCACATATGTTATATTCCCACGCCCGGGGAATGTTGAATGTTTTGATATACCCTTTAGTTTAATCAATACAAGCATGGGCGCCATACTGAAACACGTACACGGGCTAGCAAGAAAGCATGGGCGCCATACTGAAACACGTACACGGGCTAGCAAGAAAGAATGGGCGCCATACTGAAACACGTACACGGGCTAGCAAGAAAGCATGGGCGCCATACTGAAACACGTACACGGGCTAGCAAGAAAGAATGGGCGCCATACTGAAACACGTACACGGGCTAGCAAGAAAGAATGGGCGCCATACTGAAACACGTACACGGGCTAGCAGGAAAGCATGGGCGCCATACTGAAACACGTACACGGGCTAGCAGGAAAGCATGGGCGCCATACTGAAACACGTACACGGGCTAGCAAGAAAGAATGGGCGCCATACTGAAACACGTACACGGGCTAGCAGGAAAGCATGGGCGCCATACTGAAACACGTACACGGGCTAGCAGGAAAGCATGGGCGCCATACTGAAACACGTACACGGGCTAGCAAGAAAGAATGGGCGCCATACTGAAACACGTACACGGGCTAGCAGGAAAGCATGGGCGCCATACTGAAACACGTACACGGGCTAGCAGGAAAGCATGGGCGCCATACTGAAACACGTACACGGGCTAGCAAGAAAGAATGGGCGCCATACTGAAACACGTACACGGGCTAGCAAGAAAGCATGGGCGCCATACTGAAACACGTGCACGGGCTAGCAGGAAAGATCGACTGAGCTAATACCAGAAAAAAGCATATATGAATAGATACGAAAAACAATTAAAATGTGGGCTGACCAGTTCTTTAATACTGCAAGTTTAAGAACATCGTAATGTGACAAAAAACATGGATGCAAAGTAAACTATTTATATTTAAATAAATATATAACAGTGACGTAACATTCCCGAATTGTAACCTCAACAGAAATAAACTAAACATATGTTCTTATCGGACTAAATCAACCCAACCGAACAAATGTTTGGCTACTTCTGTTTAACAGCATCCACGTCCCATCTGGTATATCTTTTATGTTCTGGATAGTTTTTAGGGAATTTTTTTGTATTTCTTTTTAAAATACAGTTATCGACGTAACTTGTAATTATTACCCAAAGAAGGACGGACAATCTTATCACGTCATTCACAAACTCTCTACTGAAATACAATCAACATAATGACCATGATTTATGACCGCATAAAGCCACAGCACTATCAACTATAAGGATCTCGATACAACAGAACCCTGACATATGGCAATCGTCGTTATCGATGTCATCTTGCTTATCGCGAACATTGTTAGATATAGTCGAAAAATAATTGGACATATTGTTTGCTACGTTCTGTTTCCAATGTTTTAGTCAGTGCTACAGTGAGACATATACATTTTAATTTGGGACATAACACACTATAGTAAAGAATCTTATTTTTATCTTATCGGTTGTATCCAATATAATATTATTAGTTTGGTGAGTTGCTTTCTTTGACATTGTATTTTATTGGACTTTTAGTTGATGAGTCATCCAGAGTTCTAGACAGTCTACTACGTGTCTTTTTGAAAGCATTGGGCTAAGTTTGGAGGAAAAAGTTGTGCCAAGGTAATTTCCATGACAAAATAAAATATTTACACAAGGAAGATTCCGCTGTTTATTTTGATATCGTTTGTTTACATATTAGAATATTTTGTTTGATTATAGTGTATGGTAAAGCTTGATTGATACAACTCATCACCTCCTGTTGAAGTATGGTGTCATAATTGTCGCACTGAACAAACAGTTTAGGGAATAACAACCATTAAAATGTGTAAATGAAGCGCAAACGTAAGTACTATATCTGTTATTATATTGATATATTGTGTCGATGATATTTATAACATATTTATGACGTTGGTGTGCCTTATGCGCAAAGTGGGGTGCGAATAGGCTATGCAAGCTTCTTCTTCCTCCAAAATTCTGTCTCATCCTGCCGAGGACACAGGCAGACCAAGTAGTGAACACAAAATGATAACTTATAAAACTATGTAGTTAAACATTTTGTGTTTGTATTTGTTGGCTGTTGCTAAGTCACGCTAACCAGAAAGATATTTGCTATTTATCTGTATTCACTAGCTTTCCACTAAATTGTTTATTCCATATTCAAATGTTCAACCAAAAGGGGTGGAGAGGGTGGAGAGGGTGGAGAGGGGTGGAGAGGGGTGGAGAGGGGTGGAGAGGGGTGGAGAGGGGTGGAGAGGGGTGGAGAGGAGTGGAGAGGACTGGAGAGGGGTGGAGAGGAGTGGTGAGGGGTGGAGAGGGAAGGATGTGTTATGAATTCAACATCCAGTGAACTGTGGTGCGGGAAAGAGGGAGGCCGTGTGCGAGAGAAAGCTAGACAAAGCCCGCGAACAAACAGTCAGGAAGAATGTTGAACATCTCGTAGGCATATAGACGTGGCGGCGTGACAGCTACTTTGGCGAAACAGTCGAAAGAGACAACAACGTTATTTATCTTGATCGCTCTACCGTGCTAACGGCCTGCCAGCGGGGAACGGGTTAAAAAGACAACGTTGCATGTAACACATGTTATCTTATCTCCATCGCTCGATATAATCGTTAATTTACTCAACACAAATAGTGTTTGTTGTGGCTTCATATAGCCGGGGTGGGGGGGGGGGGGGTCTTCCGCCGATAACGACGAACTTTTTCACGCTTAAAAAGCTGAATCCTCAGACACACGCGATAGATACGGATCGAGTTGATTTTGTCGCTAGTTACACGCAACATAATATGGCACAATCGTACCGCATTGACACATTGTCCCTGCCAGGACCCATTCTCTCTGTTCAAACGATCACTGTTGGTTACATGTTAACGTACTGTAACTGTAATAATGTAATAATGTATATAGTTTGATTCAGTATTCGTTATGTTACGATATTTCACCAACTGCCTAGTGAAACTGATGTGATTTGGTGAGGTTCCTTAACACAAATTAGTTTCATTGTTTTTGGTGGAAATTTATGGAGGGTGCATTAGTAGTTAATGAATGGAGGGTGTATTAGTAGTTAATGAATGGAGGGTGTATTAGTAGTTAATGAATGGAGGGTGTATTAGTAGTTAATGAATGGAGGGTGCATTAGTAGTTAATGAATGGAGGGTGTATTAGTAGTTAATGAATGGAGGGTGTATTAGTAGTTAATGAATGGAGGGTGTATTAGTAGTTAATGAATGGAGGGTGTATTAGTAGTTAATGAACGGAGGGTGTATTAGTAGTTAATGAATGGAGGGTGTATTAGTAGTTAATGAATGGAGGGTGTATTAGTAGTTAATGAATGGAGGGTGTATTAGTAGTTAATGAATGGAGGGTGTATTAGTAGTTAATGAATGGAGGGTGTATTAGTAGTTAATGAATGGAGGGTGTATTAGTAGTTAATGAATGGTGCCGTAAAATATATAGATAGATAGTTAGGTAGGAAGGTAGAGGGAGGGAGGGAGGGAGGGAGGGGGAGAAATGGAGAGAGAGGAGGAAACATACATATAAGGGAGCGGAGGAGAGACAGGAAGAGAGAGAGAGAGGAGGAGGAGGAGGAGGAGGTGGAGAGAGAGAGAGAGAGAGAGAGAGAGAGAGAGAGAGAGGGAGAGGGAGAGGGAGAGGGAGAGGGAGAGGGAGAGGGAGGGAGAGGGAGAGGGAGAGGGAGAGGGAGAGGGAGAGGGAGAGGGAGAGGGAGAGGGAGAGGGAGAGGGAGGGAGAGGGAGAGGGAGAGGGAGAGGGAGAGAGAGAGAGGGAGGGGGAGGGGGAGGGGGAGGGAGAGGGAGAGGGAGAGGGAGAGGGAGAGGGAGAGGGAGAGGGAGAGGGAGAGGGAGAGGGAGAGGGAGAGGGAGAGGGAGAACGAGAGTGAGCGAGAGAGCGACCGATAGCCGTCCATGTTGCTAGTTTTGGAGTGTCGCGTGATTAATACTTCCCGGTAATGATCGCGTAAAGTGACGCGATGACAACTTGACTCGTTGGCAGGGAGACAAACGGCTCGACCTTCGCGGCTAGGCTCAGGTGTCTCGATCCGATCAACGTTGGAGCTACGTCTAATTGCCATTTAGTTTTGATGTCGGCTCTACTGTCGATAAACAGCGTCCGTAATGATATTGTCGGGACCTTTGCGTGTTCGGTAATCGGTAGTATGCGGCTTCTGCGATGAATTTAATCAAGTTTCATTAAATAATGTCGCGTCACTCGGGATTTCGCTGTGCGACTGTTGACAAGGCAAATGTCACGCTCAAGAGTTCGTCAGTCCTTGTTGGATTCGTGGCTCTTCGCTTTGGACACACTGAACGCTAGAGACCGGACACGTTTGTCATCTTCTTGTGATTGGTCGTCTGCAGAGATTGTCGCTTCTCAGTGGCCGCCTAGTAAATATTATATGAAAAGTATAATTTTATTAGATATAGGCCTACATACGTTGTCACTCGTGGCGATGGTTCAATACAGCTATATACGCATTAAACACTGTCCACTGACCGACGTGTTTATTCAGACACTTTAGTCTTCCCCTGTAAGTTTTCAACCACGCTACAGTTACTGCGCGAAAGCAATTCCTGCATTCCACCACAACAAACGGCAATGTTGTCCAGTTTATGTATAGTCATCAGAATAACTAAATGCGGTGCGCATTACAGTTTTCAGTTAAGCTTTATCGTAGAAAAAACCGCTCCACGATGTAACACGCCAACGCGTAAGTTATTACTGCATTTACAAAAGAACACAGCGTGCAATCACGTGATTACATTTACACCGGCTGCCGTAAAGCGCGCCACATTTATGAGGCCAAATAACCTTTCACCACAAAGCACCCTTGAAACAAATGATTTTACGAGTGTTTTATTGTGACGCATAACTGCCGCCATTTTCTTTTCATGTTGTCGTATCCTTTGTATGGCGCTGGCAACAGCCTATTTTATTCATTCTGTCAGTCGTAATCATTCCATTAATCACATTAAGCGCAACAGTAGTTCCAGACGCCATTTCCAAAGAGCCACAACATAGCTCTATTGTCCGCAGTGTACCGAACAATGTGCCGTAGGGGAATAATTAATGTCTAGCATATGCTTAGTCGCGGATTTTTTCGCCGGAACATATGGCGTCTGTGACACCACCCGCAGGCGTAGCGCGCGCGTTCACTGTTTAAGGGGAAACACGCCAACGATATCTGACGATCGTGGTTACACCGAAAACATGATACGGTAATTTAGAGGATACTTTGCGCAGTAGCCTGAAAGTTAACTCAACGAGTTGAACGCGAGAAAAATAAATACGTTTTGTAATGGGCGCTCGTAAACAGATAACATTAAAAGCCCGGGTCCAAATTGGCGAGTCATTGCGTGGTTGTATTAATATTATGATAGAAATAACGCGTTGCCATTCACAGGCAGCGTCGGTGTCAGTGAGCGCGTCAAACGCACTCTGTCTCTGGCGTTGTTATGACGATATTTCGACGTCAGTGTTATGTCCGAGATTGTACGCATATGTAATGCGACAATATCATCATTACTGTAATGATGACCAGCAACGGATCCAGGTTTTTTTAGGGATCTCAAGACCCCCTAGGCCATGGAGGGGGGTCTTAGACCCAAAATTGGCGAGTCATTGCGTGGTTGTATTATGATAGGCATCCTTGGCAACAACGGTAAAGGACAACGTATATAGGTATCGGAACTAGTGTCAATATAAAGACTGAAGTATTAGCAGCCGGCTAATATAATCCTTCTGTGAGTAGAACGACACGTGTGTCGTTGGCCCAAGTAGATCGACATATGGCTATGACTGACTGAGACCCCCCCGCCAACAAGCCTAGATCCGCCCCCCATGTTGTTTTGTCGTGGCAGTTGCAGAGGTGTCAAGTAGAAATGCACAAAAAGTGATAGATAAGGGTAACATATGGGGCAAAATGATCCCTAAAGATAAGACGGTCCCCCAGCACGTAAACATAAAAGTCTGAACGTCCCAAAATCTGGTGAAAAAAATGAAGCTTTTATATGCACTGTCATACGCCCTGGTGTAATAGTAAAATGGTGCAACCCACTATGAAACGTTGTGAATCATGAACTTAATTGGTGACATAACAATATTATTATATATTATTATCAGTTGACAAGTAAAACAGTACGAAATGGGCAATAGTATGTTGAGTTTTGTATACATCGTGTTAAGACACACGTAGCGCATGTGGGGCAAGACGGTCCCCATACATGTGGGGCAAGACGGTCCCCATGCACATGGGGCAAGACGGTCCCCATACATGTGGGGCAAGACGGTCCCCATGCACATGGGGCAAGACGGTCCCCATACATGTGGGGCAAGACGGTCCCCATACATGTGGGGCAAGACGGTCCCCATGCACATGGGGCAAGACGGTCCCCATGCACATGGGGCAAATTGGTCCCCATGCACATGGGGCAAGTCGGTCCTCATGCATATGGGACAAGACGGTCCCCATGCACATGGGGCAAGACGGTCCCCATGCATATGGGGCAAGACGGTTCCCATGCACATGGGGCAAGTCGGTCCCCATGCATATGGGGCAAGACGGTCCCCATGCATACGGGGCAAGACGGTTCATATGTCTTATCCCGCAATCACATGGTCATAATGTATAAAATGTATTACACATGACCAATTATGTTTAATAAATTTAATATAATATGACCGTTGTATAATTTACGTTCTGCTTGCTTGTAGGCTGCAATGATGATCGAATATTACTAAGCCAATTTTATGTATGTATTGCAAGGTGTATATTATATGTTAATTGCAATTTAAATTTAACAACTATAATAGGCTAATGTATTGCTATCATATAATTTGCATGTATCCTTTAACGTTTGGGGCAAGATGGGTACTCTTGCTATTTTTCAAATTAAGTAGGTTGTCAATTTGCTGAAAATAATTGTCCAATGGGTGACATACATATCTGTCTATTTGCGGGCTTCGCGCCGCCGAAAAATATTGTCGCCTCGACATGCAGAATAATACATTTGTACAAACGTTACGTGGTATGGAGTTCATTAGTCAACATAGGCATGTCACATACTATGCAAACATTACATGCACTCAAGGAAGACGAGGAACAAAGAATGTAGAACACAGGTTTATGTCAGAAAACAAAGCTATATACAATTACCAAAACATGTCGATACTTTATGCTAGATACCCTCCTCATCTGTGTCAGCGCCACGAGCAGCTCTAGCTGCAGCCGCCTCCTCCCTCGCAACTCGCAAGTCATTATTTCGCCTACTTGCAGCTGCCTTAACATTTCGAATCAGTGTCTCAGACACATTCATTTTGTGACATGGACCCCGATGTTTATTTTGCATGTGAGTAGGGACACGCAGCGTCATTGCCTACTGACTGCCTGAATTTCGTGTCCATTTTGTTGACCATTGAGAACACTCGCTCAACTGGGGCCTGGTCATAGGGCAAGTTGAGTAGCACGTGTATCAGCTTCTAGAACTTGCCATACTTGGTCTGGCCGGATGACCCCTTCATCTTCAGCCCCTCAAACCACCAGACATCCGGTTTGTCCACGGGATTTCCCTCTGCTGGAACATACCTGAACAGAGGCAGATCAGTCTTTACTTGGAAGGTGTGCCACTCGTCCAAAAGGTCGCCGACATCCTCGTCAGACAGGTCCATCAGCTTGACCACTGAAATGCAACAAGACAACAATGCAACGATCTGTCAGCCTTTGGTGGAGAGTGGACAACGCATGTCAAACAGTCCTGCCTGCATACCACTTTGTTGGGGTCAGTGACTGCATTCCGGTGCGCTTCTCGCTACGCGTGTCGCCTCACATCATTTCGCCCAGCGTGCCTGAATCCAAACTCGGTGTTACAGTAGGTACACCGGACTTTCTCGGCGTCCGTTTGCAGCTCGCAATCCCCGGGAAATCGGTTGCCCATTCAGCATTACATTTCGAATGGTATCCGACTGAGACATTTTAAATACTGTACAATGGCCGCTCGTTTGCGATTTCGCAAGAAAGATAGCCTCTCAAAATGTTGACAAATTGACCAGTCAGATTCACCCGGTTTATGAAGTTTTAAAATCAGTAAAAAATTATACCGTTAAATATCGATCTGCCGGTAGATCTCGGCACTAAAGCGGTAGACCGTGAGATTATTCCAAATTGAAGAAAAAAACGTGAGTTCTACCGCCAAAGCGGGAAACTTGGCACCTCTGTAGTTGGCACTTCACTGTGTGCGTGTGCGTGTGTGCATGCGTGCGTGCGAGAGAGTAATTAGCTTCTCAGCTGCATTCGATACCCATAAAAGCAGAAGACAAACATGTGTCCGCGAACATTCACACAAATTCACGCGCACGCGCATTACGCGGGTTTCTTGGAACTGTCCAATCTAGAGAAGATTTTGGAAATTCACGTGTGTGCACGTCAGTTATTAAAATTTGTGTAATAGTTATATGTAGTCTTAATAAAGTACGGCACTACGTAGTATCATAACGATTACTACAATGAGGAAAAGGGAAAAGTGGCCCGGCTCTATATATCATAGTGTAACGATATTCACACTTTCGTAAGTTATCCGATCTAAAGATCAAAGTCAATTTATTTATGATTGTTCTGATTGCTCCCGTACCTAGAATAGCACGTTTTTGATCGCTAGACGGCGGGCGTTTATAAACGCAATGCATCGCGGGATCGAGTGTCGACGGAAGTACAACAAGTAATTTATTTATTTAAAGTAGAGAGTCGAAACAATGGTGTATCCATGACAACGAGAAGAACGCAAATAGTTAAAGAATTACTTTCAACAAAGAATACATTGTAACAACAATAACGCCAACTGATATTAAACAGAAATCACAACGCTAGCATCGGAACGCAAAAATCGGCTGGTCTGACATTTGAATAACTTCGAACACGATCGAACATGCGTTTGCATAGATACGCGATTGTTTCAGTGCACGGCAAAAGATTTGCGCGAATCGCGTGTTGTACTTCCGTCGAAAATTTCACGCGATTTCACCTTTATTATGCACCAGACACGCCACGTGTTATTTCGGGTAGGCTGTATTCTTTCAAGTTTCTGCCAAAGCTGATAGCTTGTTATTCGTGAAAAAAATCAGAATTTGCCTGAATTCAGGTCCCCGTGGACGCACAGTAAGTTATGTAAACTTTGGAAATGTTGAAAACCTGCCGTATTGTTATTGCCACCCTTTGTACAATTAGAATGGTTTATGGTAAATATAAAGCTCCATGCTCAATTTATTTTGCCCATCTCGAATCGGGTCCGTTGATTTTCAAATAGGTGATGCGTGTCACACACAAAAAATCACCTAAAGGACTGACTTTAATCGTTAGATCGGGTGAGTTGCGACAGTGTGAACAAACTTATGCTAGAGTATATCATATATCATATCATATATAGAGTCGAATCACTTGGGCCCAGTCAAAATTAATTTAATAATGTGTCCGACAATTAAATTTATCATCAAAAGTAAATAGCACATTTGCACAAACGAACAAGCGTGTCGTAATGGATATCAGATGGTTCGATTGTTCGCAAAATTATTCTGAAGCGAACGAAAAATCGAATTGAGGAGCAACGAACGGCGAATATTCGAGAGATTCGTACTTAACGGTGAAACTGAACGACAGTGCAGCCATCTGTCGCATGGCAATCACACAAAAAGCGAAGCGTTGCGGTTAGATTTGACACTATTGCCGTTGAATTGCGCCACTGGAGCTTGGCAGGAGGAAAATATCTTAGTTGACAATCTTTCCCACAAAAAGTAACTACAACATTGTGACTTTGTTGGGGTGGGGTGCGACGGGGTGGGGTGCGGGGGAGTTGGTGAGCATATCTGCTGACGATTTCATCTCAGACCAGTTCCATTGGCATTGGTCAACCGAGGGATCTATTTATCAAGTGACTCTTCTTGTCAGATATGACATTTCGGCATCTGAAATGCGAACAAAAATTTTGTAATGTTAATATGTCGACATGTGTATTCCATAAAAAAATAAAAATGGCAACGAAGTTTCATAGGCGGAGGCCATTTTTCCGAGCTATTTGTCCGACTGCCTACCCGGATGTTGGATTAATGAATTTCCATGCCACCGCGTGGGAATTTACTTTGTCTTTGAAGTTTTGTGCTTCGTGTCCTCTCCGTCATATATTCCACACTATGATCATTGCAAAATAGTTCATCATGTTCTATTAATTAATCCATCTTATTTAAATAATTAATTAATTAGTTTCTTGTCCGTCTAAAATATTTGTATATGTAATTATTCATTTGTTACATTACGCACGATAGTCACAACAAAATAATAAAAATTGAATTGAATTAATTAACTTCCCTGAAAATCATGCACATGTATGCAAATTTGGCCAACAAAGATTGGTAACATGTTATAGTTTTTGACATGTTTGAAATTTATAACTAGAAATCTATCAATCTGCCAAATTCCATTGGTAACAATTGAACACAACTGTTTTTTTTACAGTTTTAATGAAAGATGGGGAATTTTGGGTCCATTTTCTGGTTCATTGTTACTGTATAAGGGATAGGCCTGATAATCTGAAAATGTGTTTTTTATTTTTAAACTGTTTTCACATTTAAATTTCTCTTGATTAAAACAAACAAAATAGATCTGCCATTTGAAATTTTCATTGACATCCCTACTACAACGGCCCGTATTACGTCACAATTTCAAGAAGCCATCAATATATTGACTGGCAGCATCAAGTACCAAGGCATAGATGGATATTTCTGTGATAATGCTGTGTATTTTGCAGTCACGTACAAACTACCAAGTCATCCCGTCCGGAAGATGGGCATTTTTGCTAGCTAATCTAACTAACGATGTTAAGGTGGACATCTAAGTTTCTCACCCTCAGCATTCCAGTGATATTAAGGAGGACTTCTAAGTATCTCACCATCGGCATTCCAGTGATATTAAGGAGGACTTCTAAGTATCTCACCATCGGCATTCCAGTGATATTAAGGAGGACTTCTAAGTATCTCACCATCGGCATTCCAGTGATATTAAGGAGGACTTCTAAGTATCTCACCATCAGCATTCCAGTGATATTAAGGAGAACTTCTAAGTATCTCAGCATCGGCATTCCAGTGATATTAAGGAGGACTTCTAAGTATCTCACCATCAGCATTCCAGTTCTAAGTATCTCACCATCGGCATTCCAGTGATATTAAGGAGGACTTCTAAGTATCTCATCATCGGCATTCCAGTGATATTAAGGAGGACTTCTAAGTATCTCACCATCGGCATTCCAGTGATATTAAGGAGCACTTCTAAGTATCTCACCATCGGCATTCCAGTGATATTAAGGAGGACTTCTAAGTATCTCACCATCGGCATTCCAGTGATATTAAGGAGGACTTCTAAGTATCTCACCATCAGCATTCCAGTGATATTAAGGAGGACTTCCAAATATCTCACCATCGGCATTCCAGTGATGGGAGTAAAAATTTAAATGACTAATCAGAATCTTCATCCACCCCTTCCTTACTAAGACTGGGAATGTCCAGTTTTGATAACTAGGTATTGCACGAACAAATGAAATGGACTTGTTTGATCATCTCTAGTATTTTAGATATTGTTTGATGATTGCAAGCATGATTAACAATCAATTATCATTTAGTATTCTTATATTAGTAGTATTCTTTTATATTCTCATGAAAGTACAGTACATTTTATTCCAAAATATACTACACAAATGTTATGAACATTCATAACATTTTATTCTAATATATACTACACAAATGTTACGAACATTCATAACATTTTATTCTAATATATACTACACAAATGTTACGAACATTCATAACATTTTATTCTAATATATACTACACAAATGTTACGAACATTCATAACATTTTATTCTAATATATACTACACAAATGTTACGAACATTCATAACATTTTATTCTAATATATACTACACAAATGTTACGAACATTCATAACATTTTATTCTAATATATACTACACAAATGTTACGAACACATTCATAACATTTTATTCTAATATATACTATACAAATGTTACGAACATTCATAACATTTTATTCTAATATATACTACACAAATGATATGTTATTCATAACATTTTCATATAGGTAGTTTTTAACAAAATATTCACCCTTCTGAATATATATCGGCATTCAGTGCCAGTAATTAAGACAAACTTTATTTCAGGGTTGTAGTATGCAAATTTTATTTTCTCTGCACAGCTAAGTGATTCTATGATATTGGAAAGACGACATTTGACATGCGAACATTTGACAAATTACCTGGTATCTACTCAGCAAATAACACAGTAAGAGCACAGACCCTGCCAGGCAGTACTCACTACATCAACTGTGCTACTTTTTAAATTAAATAACAAATTCTACTTATACAAATAAATACAATGGAGTCAGTGTTAGGATTAGTAAACAAGGGTTGCTAGGATATGACACAACACATTGTAAACAAACAACTGGTGATGTTTTTACAGTTATGTGTAGCAAGATGTATGTTTTATACACAACAATAGGACTTCTTCATAAACAACAACACTTTCACAAACATAACAGTGATATTTGATTAACAACTGTATCTGTTAAACTAACATACATATTGATGCAGCCACCTAAAGTACGTGGTAGCACCGACACACCAGCATTTGAAATCCAACATTCTATAAACATGAACAATTTTTCCTCTTGCAGACTATCACAATGTTAAATAATGTTAAAGGGGAGTGTGCAATGATTTTCATTAAACGACAACAAATTTATTAGTATTTATGACGATTGGTGAATAATAATATACATACAGAACATCTTGCCATTGCGACCTTTTACCTCTTAATATTTTTGACTATATATACGATTTGGTGATCAATTAAGGTTAGTTTTATGACATACAGAGACCACTTTACTGTAATTAAAGATGAACCAAGAAATATGACGTTTTTCATTGGATGATTCATTGGTCAGTCAAATTCCTGTTCAAAAACATGTTGACAATAAATATACTACAGCAAACAACATGAAGTATATCACCGTTAATTTAGATGTTCTTTGAAATTGAAAAATTTGGGCATTTTAATTATACAAAATCCGCAATTAGTTAACCAATGGAAATCATTGTACATTCCCATTAAGTAGCCCGCCTTGGCATGTTTTCTTTTCACTTCATAACATAACACGGACACACAGGATGCTCTTAAAAACCGCTGTACGGAATTTTGAAACTTCATTTACAACCGAACACAATGATCATTCACAACTTCGCCCAATAATACAGCATGCTAAACTAAAACTATACAAACATCAAATGTGACTTCAAACCTCACTTACTATACAAAACTTCCCTTCCACTCAACGTCTTTTTTGATTCAACTTCGGTTGTGATTCAAAGCCTCAAAATTTCACATACCATACATTATGTACAATGCTTATTTTTGGCTGATGTAGATAAGTTCAGACTTCTATAGAACAGTACATGTGGGGAAGGACACTCCAGTCTTATGGAAGAAACTTCTACCTCCAAATGACACATTTCAATTCCATTTCACTGAACCAATCCTGAAAAAAATCACCTATACAAAGCCTGATAATTTTTATTGTCAAATCATACTATGTAGTATAAACTGTATCTACACAAACATCTCGACTATCCAGATGTGTTTTAATGAACTACATTTAACAAATATACTTTGAATGTTATCTCTATAATTTGAATGTTTTGGGAGTATATGATTTTATTGTATGCTGGAAATGTAATTTTACGCGAGTCAATGATATGCCCATCACGTGATCCCATAAATGCCTGACAATGACAAAACTTTGTCCACAGGTATTGTCAACATTTGTACTGAACTGCAAGGTTGGCGTTCATAACCACATAACAGTCAAATTATATTAGCAAAAATGTGGTTCATTAAAACATATTTGGCTGGTCAGTATGTTAGAATAGATGTAGTTTATGTTATATAACGTGATTTAAATATAAAAACAATTGGACTCTGTGTCTTCAATAATGTCATTAGACTTGGTCTCATCTACAAATATCCCTACTATTTTTCAGTTTCAAATAAACTGTCCCTTTTTAGATGAGATCCGTGCATGTCTGTTGAAAACAATTTGGTTCTTGACAAGAAATCCTAAACATTTTAAATGCGAAGAGCTAAAATAACAAATTGCCGGCAAGTAAACAAGAGGATGACTGAGATCGGAATGTATCTTTTTTGACGGTGGCAGTCGTCAACAAGTACATAAATTACTGGCATGAATTGACAAGAATCTGTGTCACAAGTGCTTTTTGATAGTCGTTTGTAGGGCGAGTCGTTTTAGTAACAGCTAGAGAGATCCTACAAACAGAAAGATTTCCTTGAAACAAATTTAAAGCTCCCTCCTCATTTATCCCATCGTGAATCAGGTTCATTGATGTTCAAATCTGTAGTGTGTGAATAGTTTCAGTAACATGTGCAGTCGGCTTAATAAAAGGGTGCATACATTTGTTAAAATCATCAAGACTTTGATCGTTAGGTTGGTTAACTTGTGAAAGTGTGAATAGCTGTATGCTACGGTATACAAAACTGTACCACTTGTGCCATATCTTTGATGAATTTTGACTGGATTTGGCCAAAAAATATTTAAGTCTGTCTGTTGATTACACCAAAATAAATTTGTAGCATGTTGTTGTCAATGCAACATAGGTTAGATTTTTCGCTAAATGAGGCTGGAAACAATACAAGTGAATAATCGAATTGAAAAAAGGGACATTTAACTTTTATAACTTTGCAATTCAAACAAACTCCAGGTTGATAAGGAAAACTATTGGCTTATCAGAGATTTTCCATCTATATTTCAGACACCAATTATGGTTTTAAACATATACACACTGCTAATATTTACACAGTTATTCAGCGGCACTATATTTGCGAGGTAAATGGCCTTTAAGGATCTCCTTGACTGTTTGAGAATCGACTGCTGAAGTCCTCGCTAAATGATCAGTTGAGTGATATTGTCAAATCAGAGTTTGGCTAATTTTGGCCCCAACTTGATATGTTCGGCATTAACCAGTGGAAACGCAGAATCGAGGTGTACGTCAACAATGCCATGAAGTGTCGGTCAGTGTTACGGCGACATGTCAACAACGAACGGACAGTGTTTCCCCACGAGGTGGAGCCACAATATACCGACCGCAGCACACTGCAACATGCTGTGGATGTAACTGCAACAAAATCATTCCCCTGCTCGGGGCAACTATTTACTGTCTCTTACACCTGATATGTTAACAGCCCAGAGCCAGCTCGGAACAATGATCCACTTTCACTACACACACCACCCTTGGCTACACTGTGCTATGTTCAATGCGCTTCAGAAAATACACTTCCTGATATGCTACGTGCAGCTTCAAACAATGACTCCAGTCATTTGAGCAACTCCAGTTCCGTCAATCCAACGCAGTTTGTCAAAATAGAATATTCCAGTGAGACTTCGACGTCCGGGCCACTGAAGACGAAGCTTGATCTGCATTGACCACTTCACCTCACGGGCCGTGTTCCACTTTCACGAAACACTGAATGGTTCCGGTGTCGGAGCCGACGAGACTCAATCTTCCTCGCTGCTCTCGTCGTCGAAGCTATCGAGATCGACCTGCGAGATCAGTCCCTGCGACTGAGCATGCTCTATGAGGGCTAGGTGGCAGAAGACGTACTGGTCTGGCATCTGAATACTGAATGCTCGCTGCGTTCGGATGCGGCGCACAGTGTTACGGATGTCAACTGTGTGGATGTCGGCGAGACGCTGCGTGCTTATGTCCATTGTGATGAACGTACCTGCAATAACAGAACTGTGTCAGTAACAACAATAATACAGGAAGTTCTACTTCACCTAAGTACTCATCAACCCAAGCTCAGAGGTGCATAAAAAGCGAGAGTTAGAAAATCTTGATTCTCTAATGGGACATCGTTAAAGTTGTCAACAGATGGGTGAATACGCTAAGCAAGGTTTAAAAAATTTGTCTTCACATGACGGTGAAATGATGTTGTTTCCTGCTGAACTAATGCTAACAGGGATTGAGTTCCAAAGAGTTGGTGCAGCAACGGAAAAAGCCCTAGTTCAAATATTTGTTTCAACTCTGGGAATAAAAAGTAGTCCAGAACTTGTCTACGCTTTACTACATTACATAACTCTGGGAACAAAAAGTAGACCAGAACTAGGTGATTGTTGGTCAGTCACAAACTGGCAAGTCAAGTCTCATGTCACTGACGTGCAAGTCCAGTCAAGTCACAAGTCAATAACCTCCAAGTCAAGTCTTGAGTCATCTCTCTCAATACCAATCGCTATGATTGTCGTGGCTTGTCTGCAATAATGCTTAGCGGAACATATAAAGTTCTTAATACTTATTGTATTTGGTGTGGTTTGACACAACACAAGGCAACTCATAAACTGGCAAGTCAAGTCAAGTCTCAAGTCAATGACCTCCAAGTAAAATCTCAAGCCATCTCTCTGAATGTCAAGTGCAACTCGAGTGAGCCCCTACAACTCGAGTCACTAACTCTGCTAGATATCATTCAGTTTTACATGTACGACCTAACAATATTTAATGTCGCCACTAAAATTTGCGTTAAAACCTGGTGTGAACGGCCTAGATGTGACAATACCTGTGCGGCCGATGCCAGCGCTGCAATGGATGACAATGGGAGGTCCTTGTGTGTTTCCCGTCCAGTGCGCACCAAGCTCCTTGACGCGCTCTGCCTGCGTGTTGCGCACTAGGTGCATGAAGTCAAGGAACGCATGAGCTGAGTCGGGCACACCGTAGTCGGGCCAACTAGTGAACTGTAGGTGGCGGATCTCTCGTGTTTCACCCGTCTGAAATGAACAGCCGCATGTAGAATGCTTGCAACAGGGCATGAAAATCAGGTGAAAAGTTTGATCCTTCTCAAGGTATTTAGATACAAAGTAGAGATAAAAAAATCTGGCTTCAGTGGTGCAATCAGATCAAATTTTATATTCCCCTTGGCCTTAATATAACAGACAAAATGGCTGCACACTGTAGATTATTTATACAACTGAGTGAACTAAGACAGTTAGCAATAAAAATTATTGCTGAAGTTTTAACAACTGCATCACCCACTCCCTGATGTCTGTGACAGTTTCCCCATCTAGTGGAACTATATCAGGTTAGTGACAGTGTCCCCATCTAGTGGAACTATATCGTGTTAGTGACAGTGTCCCCATCTAGTGGAACAATATCATGTTAGTGACAGTGTCCCATCTAGTGTGACTGTGTCTTCTTTCTCAGAGTGCTGCCATCAAATTAGTATTTCCTGGTGCTAGTAAGACACCTGGTAATGACGATAGACAAGTCACCCAGAGTGCCTTCGTCTTGACAACATGGTGACATAAACTTGACTTTGCTGGAAAAGGAACAGCACGAGACATGTTGAGCAGCACGAACCTTGGCGTTCTGTAGAATGAGCGACGTGATTGTGTACTCTGTGTGTTGATCCATGTCTGTGTTGATCACCACAAAGTCATCGTAGGTCTCGATAGAGTCCTTGTCTGCCGGCCAATACTGACCGCACTTGAGCCGTCCTCTCTCCACTGTCCTGCAGTCAACATGATTTAAATATATGTCATACATGGCTCAGTGACAGTTGTAGTTGGTCGTAATTAAGTAGGGTATTAATTATGCTTATCAGCACCATTGGCCGAACAGCATAACACTACAACATGTCCTATACTGTGCCACTGTCTTTCTTGCACGCACGCATGCGTGCAAGATCTCATGACACACATTTCCAAGCATAATTAACACTTACTTTGTTGTCATGACAACTAAGAGCACCATCTGTTCCCAGACCATCCTCCAGAAGTCACCAAATGTTCGCGGCAGTGGACCTGATGACAATAAAGAAATACAACATCACATTCACAAACACCTTGAAGCAAGTTATAAACATAATTTGTCCATAGGAATATCCCAACTTGGAGATAAAGCAAACTAAAGTTTTTATGGCATCCTAAATGTGGAAAACTGGCCAAAGATCATCCATTTTTACGGAAGAAAATTATTATTTTTTATAGAAAATATAAGTAAAATTACAGATTTTCTTTAACCCATTAGACCCCACAACGGCCGCTCTGTGCAGTCCTGGAACAGCCGCCGCCGGCCGCATACAGGACCCTCTATTAAAAAAAATCCTGGTGAATAACTACTGAACTAAACGCTACCAAATTTTGCCAAACCCTAGCGGATACATTTTGCAACAACAGCTCGTTACGTGCATTTTATTTCTATTTTTATTTCTATATTTGTCATGATAAAATATGGTGTAACCTGAAAAATAACCGTCAGAATTAGATAATTTTTTCAGTGGTGCAAAGCTAACACATACAGCTAAATTTTCTTCACTGGGTTGCGTAGGGTTATAGCATGGGATCATTGTCAAATGTCAGTCGCAAGGTAGAATAACTTTCAAAGTTTTAACAAACTTACTATTTTGTCTTTGCAAATTGTGATCAAATGTAATTTTTTTATTAATATATCCTATTTCTATGTATACGTGCATGCGGAGAAATTACTACTCTTCAAAATAAACATTGTAATTGTCAATATTGAATATTTTTGTTTTACAGATTTTTGAACACAAGGAGGTAAAATCGCTCGAAATTTGCCAGAAATCCTGGGAACAGGGGAGCATGTTTTAATAAAATCCTGGGGCCTAATGGTTTAATAAAGGTTATCAATTCATTATATAAAGAAGTAGGAGGATAGGTTCCAATTAGTGCTACACTTTTCACACCATTCACAAATTAGAACGAGTGCTCTTGTCAAGATTTGGAAAGGTTTACGATCATACTCACCTTGTGTTGAGATATAAGCGTTCTTCTGTTTGTAGCCGTCAAGAAAATTTGCATTGATATAGTCGGAGAACGTGTCACCATTGACGATGTTGAGTTTGACCCGTGTCGGGTCGAGGCAGAGCACATCTGTGTAACGATTCTTCGGCAAGTTGGACTTTGATCTGGAAAAGATGACATCACATGCACCAGATGTTACGTTCTTTACAGCTTTAAACACACAAAGTCTGATTGTATGTAGAATAACCTATATCTATTGTATGTAGAATAACCTATATCTATTCTAATTTCTTGACTGCCCTAATGTGTTTTAATGTGTTTTAGTGAGCTACAATTTTACAGATATAATTTGATCATCATCTTTTGATCATTTACTTTTGTTTATGAATATCAACTTTGCCAGTCAGTACTTTTGTATATGAATATCAATCTTCCTGGTCAGTACTTTTGTTTATGAATATCAACCTTGCTGGTCAGTACTTTTGTTTATGAATATCAACCTTGCTGTTCAGTACTTTTGTTTATGAATATCAACCTTGCCAGTCAGTACTTTTGTTTATGAATATCAACCTTGCTGTTCAGTACTTTTGTTCATGAATATCAACTTTGCCAGTCAGTACTTTTGTTTATGAATATCAACCTTGCTGATCAGCACTTTCGTTTATGAATATCAACCTTACCAGTCAGTACTTTTGTTTATGAATATCAACCTTGCCGATCAGTACTTTTGTTTATGAATATCAACCTTGCCAGTCAGTACTTTTGTTTATGAATATCAACCTTACCGGTCAGTACTTTTGTTTATGAATATCAATTTTGCCGTTCAGTACTTTTGTTTATGAATATCAACCTTGCCAGTCAGTACTTTTGTTTATGAATATCAACCTTACCGGTCAGTACTTTTGCGAACAGTTGTCGATAGTTTCCAATACATGTGGACAAAGTTTATCGGGGGTCAGGTGTTCATGAGATCACGTGGTGGCCACTGATGGGCATATCATTAACACCTGTACAATTATGTTCAATTCAGCATGCACTGTAAACATGATATTGCCTGAAACATTCATATTAAGCAGAGAGCGAACAGTCAAAGTATATTTTTAAAATAGGAAAAACGCAACCCTTTATAAACGGTTGAAGAAAACTTTTGTCAGCACACTCTTGCTAAGTTGTCCTTTGAATTTGTTTAAAGAAATTACGTTTGTAATTTAGACATTTCCCTTATGGACTTAGGGATTAGACCACAATTAGTTTTTTCTGACTGTCATCAAACATACAATCTGGCTGATTGCACGATTGCAGTGCTAACCAGGGAAGACATCTTCCGGCACAGAAAGACCAGAGCTGTGACACAGCAATGGAGAGTGGAAGCCCGTGAACAACCGATACAGGGTCTACAACCTTCCTGCAGTTTTGTGTGACATAACATCTCACTTACTTTGAAGCTTCAAATGTTCCTGTCGGAGGCTCCAGCTTCACATACGCATACTCCTTACAGAGTCCTCGTCGCCCTTTGATCTTACAATATTTCACTAGTTCTTCAATTGTCAACCCACTTTCGTCCGGGACATGAATTGGCTCATGTCCTGAGAGAATCAGGTTGCATTTTTTCCGCGGTAATGGCGGTGGTGCTTCACCAATGTGTTCCGATGGAGCCACTGCATTTCCCTGCAAGTTCCGTTTCCGTGACAGCTGCGGTGTGCCATTCTTCGTGGGCGAGTTCACGGACGTTAACGATGACAGGTCATCATCCGACGTATCCATGTTTGCTGCCCCCGATGGTGATGGGAGAATCACCTCCTTTTCCCGATACTCATTGTTGTGTTTTTCGGTGATCGTACTGCGCGAGCTCAACGATGATTCCGGGTCACTACTGAACGTCGCGCCACCGCTGATGCCGAAGTCGTCCTCGCCGCTTGAGATGCTCGACATGCTTGTGTCGGTCGCGAGGCGGAAGTTGTCCGTGCCTTCCAGGTACGCGGTGATCTCGTTCTCAGTGCCCGAGCCCCATGTCAGTCGGAGACACACCTCGAGCCAGGCCCGATGACTGAACTCAGCCTTGCCTCCAAGATACTGTGGCAGGACGCTCTGTGGGATGTGGTTGGAAAGCTGGGAAAGGTCGACCGTGTACACCTGAAAATAAACATCAAGGTACCGTAATTTCCCTTGTATTTAAATTTAGGTTGCCTTATAGCTTGACTGCTGCACAACTGGTTAAGCGGCCACTTGTTAGAACATGCTTTTTTCGTTGTTTTGTTCTCATTTTAAAATTAGCAGAGCCTCTCTGATATGTTACACACGTACAATCTTAAAAGTGATTACCTTTTTTTATTTGCCAGCTACAGGTCATTGCCCCAAGATATTTTGAGGAAGTGTAATATTCAGTAGTCTAACAAATTTGTTTTGCCTTAAATAAAAAATGAAGGGAAAAATGTGTGTTATACTTGGAAAAAGACAGTACGTTTTTACAAAATGCCTTTCGAAACATCATGTAAATATTCTTGCCGCAACAGATTTCCAACAAAGAACATGGATGACTTGTTCACCACAAGAAGATGGAGTTGAATCGGGCACGTTTTATGAAAGTATGACAAACACAGAAAACAGCCTTGAGGTGGACTCCCTGAAGGAAAACGAAAACGAGGACAACAAAAACCAACCTGGAGGAGAACTATCGAGGGTATTACAGAAAATGCCCCTCAGCTGGGGCCAGGCTGCCAAACAAGCTGTAGACCGACAGAAGTGGATGTCTTGTTCCTGCCTTATGCGTCAGTAGACACGAAAAGGATTAAGTAAGTATAAGTTCTTAAATAGCGTGGTAACCAGTCCTTAAGACTGTATACACTTCATGTCCTGACAGACATGTTCATTCCAATGCCAACTCGATTTCTCTGGGGAAAATTCAGCCATGCTGCAATTACTGGGCAAAGACTATTTGGTCACGTGTATTCTCCACTTTCTATAGTCAAGTACTCGTTAATACAGCTGAACGAACTGAGGCAATGCAGAATGAACAAAACTGTCTAAACTTTTAAATGGCAGCCAGTAGATTCGAACCCTGGTCTTCTTGATCGAGAGTCTTATGTTCTAAACATTGCGCTACTGCACCCAAAAAATAAATGTATAAATGTCGTTGAATAGTTTCAATGACTTTGAAAAAACCCATATACACTACTGGCAAGGTGTGATATGGTGACTATCTACTCTGCAACTTTGGCAGTGAGATGTTGCAGTATGAAGCATATTTGAAGATGTGTGGGTAGGATGGGTGTTGATGGTCACGTTTTTAGAGTCATGTAAAATGTTAACAAGGACAGAAACAGGAAACTAAATTGTGCACTACATACGAACCCTTTCTCGTAACTTCTCGCGGACAAACAATCGCAAGAATTTGAAGGGGGCCTTGAACCAGAGGGGCGCCGTCACAATGAGCACCTTCTTCAATCTCGCTGGGTAGCTACCCTGTCAGTGACACATAGAGAGTTGAGAATCAACAAGCTACGGTATGAAAGTATAGATATATATACCGTATATATTTATTTATTTACTAAAATTTATAAAGCGCAATATAATATGGGACTAGTCTGTACATACAAAACATACATAATCATAAGTATAATAAATATATAATATTATAGTTAAAAATATATATTAAAATAGTGTTTAATTAAGATTAACAATAAATAATTAAAATAAATACATAATTATCTATGGGCAGTTAGCAGACAGTGCAAACTAATAGTAAGGCATTCAGGACTTTCAAAAGTGTCCGTCATGGACAGTAGTCCATTATGGACAAGTGTCTGATAAGACAGGTTTTACTGTACTAACTACTGAGTGATTATTTTGGTCGACACTTTGACAGGAAACGCCGGGGCAACACTGACCTTGAGCAGACTGAGGATCTTTATGCTAAGGTCATAATCGAAGTTATTGTATCGCGAACCGGTCATATCGTAGACGAACACAAGGCCGTACCGCTGCGTCTCAATGCTGAAACATACAACACATCAATAATTATGATTACAAATATGAGTACAAATATTATTGGCTAAACTGATCAAAGTATATAATAGGTTTGTGCCTATCAATTGTGGGTGGCCAACATTACTCTAACGCAAGGAGTGCTGCCACCTATCGGATTTCACCATAATTATTTTGGTTGTTCGTCATGGGTAAAATTCTAATTAAACTGACCATTAGTCACATCTTCGGGGTGGTCGTAGACGAGGGGTCATTTACATAGCAGATGTAGTCCACCAATGAAACGAACGATACAGTTATGATTCATAAATTAGACGTGTCCGATTCAGACAGAAGTAGTTATTTATGCCATGACGTGGCATAAAAAAGGCAAGCGCAATAATAACGGAACTATGGTTTATGTCATTGCGTACAATATGACATTTTAATTGTTTTAAAACTGACTGACAAATGACTGCGACAATAGAAAACAGTCCCCAACTTTGAATTTGCTAAAATGATGTGAAGTAAAAATAACATGGTAAGCTGGCAGAAAAGCACGAATAATTGAATGCGACTTATGGGTTAAGGTCTAATTACTTGTGTCATTCTGCCTCCATCTTGGATGATTCAAGGATGATGCAATCCGCAAATGTACCATTAGATATAAAAATATACAGATATTGGATGGGGGGGGGTTACACATAGATGAAAATTTTTCTACTCTCGATAAGTCCATTTGCCACCTGGAACTTGTTTCCACCTGACTGTTCGTCTTCGGCATGAGTCATTCTGTATAACTTCTATAAACAGTTCATTATGGGTAAGATTTTGTGGAAAAGGTTCACCATTTGTCTCCCTAAAATGCAAAATGAATACAATCTGAACTTCAAATTGTCCACGTAAGCAGAACAACAAGCCAAGGTCGCATAAGTTCTCAATGTCAAAAAACCTGTTTAGCCTCCTATCTATAGAGGCCCTATATAGATCAAGGATATGCAACGATGAGGTTTTAATATTAAGTCATCAGTTCATACTAACACTAAAATAAAATGTATTAAAAAACCACCAGAAATGCAAAATAAATGCAGAAATGCAAATAACCAGATGTATTCTACTGACGTGACACGGCTACCAAGTCACTGTCCACCACACTGCCTGGTTCTGATACCCACAATACCGTCAATGTGCATTAAGACCCACTTCACTTGTCAGGTGGCACCACTACAGCTGGGATTCGTTTGTACCACGAAACATAGTGACGACCACGCCACCACCCCTAATTCGTGATGCTATACATTTTTTGGAACTTCGAGAACTCACGTGACCACCGTTAAGGGTCATGTCCGTTATATCGACAACAAGTAAATAAGATATCCCTTTACAACCACGTGCAAGAGAAATTATGCTACTGACCTCTCCAACGCTGCATCAAGTTGGAAAATAAGGCCTTGCAACGTGGCCTGGTGGGAAGTCTGTTCGGGGTGGTGATACCGTGCCCGAAAGAGCGCGATCGCCGCTCCAGTCTTGTCCCGGCCTGGCTGCAAGAAAAAGAGGAATCGGAAATTAAGTAATGGAAAAATGTTAACAGAAATCCAACCAACAGGATGTGACTTTAGTGACCAGGCTGAGGTAAAATGAAAAGAGAAAATGGAAAAGATATGGAATAAACAAAATGGGATATCTGCCATCTCTATTTATTTATTGTTATAATTTTGGTATCCTGTAAACATGACGGGACATAAAATGGCCAACAGGAATTGTGCAACAGGAAACAGACCAAAACTGTGTTTTCATTAATTATTTACCGAGATTGCTGCCAGACAAACTGGTCACGATAATCGCTACTGACAGCAAAAAACATCCATCTAATAAATATGCAACAATTGGTCGGCTAAGCACGATGCAGGGATTACTTATCATAAAGTAGCAAAATTTATTTCTATTGAAAAGGCACAGGAATTGTATTGTTTGTATAACATGTGTAGTCACTTCGCCAACACATAGACTTCTTAACCAGCCATTACAGATTGTGACATCAAATCGGGACTTTCTGTAGCTGTGGCCCAGTTTCCAAGTCTAGATATTTCAACTAACGAGCATCAGCCTGGTAGGCACACTTTTTTCTTGATGCAATTTGGACTGCTTGAGTCATTAATAACTCATGCAGCCACTTATCAATTTAGATTTATCAGTGACTTCTTCACTTGCCTTACAATTTCAATATAATATTTTTCGCAAACAATCAATAATTTTTCATGGTTTCACATTTTTTTTAAACAGTTTGTACCATTTAATAATTTTTTTGGCACAAGGTCGCTTTGTGTAAAGGTATTTATATAAATTATGATATAAAAATGATATAAAAACAATGTCACTTGTGCACGAAAATTTTTAATAAATTTAACAGAATCTGCCCCTGAAATTGGCGATGCATGAGCAAACGGACTTGTCAGGAATAATAAATATTACTTGGTAAACAAATAACTAGTCATCAGTTATGCTGCCTCGCCACCGTTGAAACGTTACGTGCACTACATTTGGGACAGTGGCAGGAGCTTACTGCTTAACAAATTATGAGACCTACATACTTCATCTCTGCAACATGAGAATGCTCTTTATATCTATACTGTAAAGTAGTTTGTGGCTGTGTACAGCTGTCTGTCTGCCCTCGCATCTCCATCAGTTTCTCATGCATGGGGCTGACATTTTGTAGGAGTGCTCGGGGTTGGTTCATATATTTAAAAAAAAAAAAAATTCTCCTGGGGTGGGGATTTCACAAAGAAACTTATGCGGATGTTTCACGTAGATTATGTACCTCGGAACAATAGCAGTTCACAGTTACGTACAATTGTTCGCAATGCCATGCATGTTCTGAGTTACAAAATTTTACTGGGTTGTGCTAGGAGTTATAGGCTCCTGCAGTGGCTGCGTTTTACCAATGTGTTGTAGCCTTACGCAGTGAAACAAAGACACACACGCACACGGCGCCCACAAGTGAGCGAATCTGACATTAGCTTGCCATGTTTTTTATTCTGAGCCACTCGAAAATAACTATTTTGTGTAATGCTGGTTTTATTATTTATTACACATTACAGTGAAAATACCACTAAAAATTCTGATGTACATACTACAGCGCATTTGTTGTAAAGGCAGTGCCTTAATCCCCGGATGATCCCTCCGGGACCCCGTGAACCTGAAATGAACTCACCAGTACAGAAAATTTCTGTGTGAGCAGCTCTTGCTTGACTGCTGGGTCTCTCAGGTCTGGGCATTCAATGCCCTCTCTCTTTCGTGTTTTCTGCACACAAACAATCAGGAGTGTTGTGACAACATGCTTGGACATGCACGCATGCACACACATGCACACATACAAATACAGAGTACCTGAAATCATGACAAAGGAAGCAATAACTAAAATGCTCTCAGAAATCACACAACTGTTGATATTAATATAGTGGTTTGAACATCCGTATCCACGCCAGAGTCCTTGGTTCGAGGCCCAGACCGGGCATGGATCTGTTTGGTGTAAAAACTGGGCTCACAACATTGAGGACTATGTATCCCTCGTGACTCAGATGATCACATCGGTCTTGTTTCATGAACTGAGGACGTAAAAGAACCATTGTAGATGACATGCACCCTGGCAGTGACTACCCTCAATGCCAGAATAGAAAGGTCGGCTTGGCGATAATGTTCTGAGAAAGGCTGACTAGTTGTATGAGGTTTCGTAAGACCATTAGATACTAGTAACCACAACATTATATACTGACTATTCAGTTGATAGAACATTGTCGAGTGCTGGAAACATCTAAAATTAGAACTACTTCACACAGCAATGGGCTAATATTTCAGCACAGTCCAAATGAAAGACTGGATTAAGTCACAGATGCAGCTGTAGGCTGACATTACATATTCTCAAATATGGGGTTGGCATTAAAGGTAATATACAGCGATTTTATTTTTATTGGCTAATTCCTAGGGAACTATAAGTGATTTTCATATAACTAAAAATGCCTCAATTCTCTTATCCTATCTCAAATTACATCTAAATTTAAAGTTATTCTTTATGTTTTAATCTTTATTGCTGCAGTGTATCTACTGTTAGAAATTGTATAAACAGGAATTAAAAAATGCAGTAACAAAAAAGAGCCAGTCCTCCGCGCTTGCCAAATGATGTCATCTTTTTCAGTTGATGTTACTACTGTTCTACAGCCGAATACACAACTTAGCATTGAAATAAAAATAACCAAGTTTCACGACATAAAAATAGCCAAGTTTCATAACATAAAAAGACTGTTGGCCGTACTGTCTATTTTGGCTATTAAATCAGCCAATGAAAATTGCTGTATTCTGGCTTTAAATCGCCACTGGACAATTTCTACAAGATGCCAATAGAGACTGGAAGCATTCAAGATGTGGCATCTAGGAAGAAAACAACGATTTAGCTGGATTAAGCTCTACAAAAAATACAGAAACACAAACATGGATATATTGGAGGGAAGAGCGGAGGGTGAAAGAGGACGGGGAAACCAAGAACCATGTGGAAAGTCAACATTAATGGCTGGACGGGGAAAAGGAAGTGTGAAGATCTGATCAGAACGGCCCATTGCATACGTGAGTAGCGGTGACAGCTGACCTTCTGAGGGCATCACATGATGATCACCCATGATGATCACCCGTGATGATCACCCATGATGATCCCCCATGATGATCACCCGTGATGATCACCCGTGATGATCACCCGTGATGATCACCCGTGATGATCCCCCGTGATGATCCCCCGTGATGATCACCCGTGATGATCACCCGTGATGATCACCCGTGATGATCACCCGTGATGATCACCCGTGATGATCCCCCATGATGATCACCCGTGATGATCACCCGTGATGATCCCCCATGATGATCACCCGTGATGATCACCCGTGATGATCACCCGTGATGATCCCCCGTGATGATCACCCGTGATGATCACCCGTGATGATCACCCGTGATGATCACCCGTGATGATCACCCGTGATGATCACCCGTGATGATCACCCGTGATGATCACCCGTGATGATCACCCATGCATATCAGGGTGGTGCATCACCACACTGATAGTCAACATATGAAGCCGATATTAAATTAAAAATCAATATTGGATCAACGGAGATAATCCCAGTCAGACCACTGGGTCAATGTAAAACTAGAGCAAAATGGGTTCATATTTCACCATGTAGTCAATCCACTTGGTTATTTTTAAATCACAGATCATTGATGGATCAACATTGGATCATAAATCAAACACTAGGTCAATATAAGGAAATATTGAGTAGACATTTCATCACAGTCAACATACTAGGTTGATATTAAATCACAGATGAAAATTGGATCGATATTTTATTACTGATCACAGTGCAAATATTAGGGCAATATATAAATTATATATATCGGATTGACATTTCATCATAGCCAATACACTGCAACAATATTAAATCATAACTATTAAGTACGTGATCAGTAACAGTCCAAATACTGGGTCAGCATAAAATAACACAGCAGTACACTATACTAGATGCCACCAAGTTCAGTGTACTATATGTAATCAAATACACTGTACTATATGCCACCAAGTTCTATAAAATAATAACACTTCAACAGAACCAAATCCTCAAGAACCTGTGCTCAGAGGCACAGGAAACCAGAATCATTAAGCATGACATCATGAACAGGAACACACAAAAGCCATCATCAGAGAGAGGGACTGTCGGTACAGTAATTATCACCTGCCTACAAAGCATTTCCTGGAATACACCTTCGACTAGCTGATTGGCTGGTTTCAACATAGCCAGAAGACAGAAGGTATGGTTTCAGCATGGGAGGCCAAGTTTTCACATGGTTTCTCCGTAGAACTGGTGTGTCAGAAACGCTGGTGACTTCATACTGATGTCAGGAATAATGCCAAACCTGACGCCACACCTGACGTCTTACCTGATGTCAGGAATGATGCCATACCTGATGCCATATGTCATTCCTGATGTCATACCTGACATCATACCTAATTTTTACTGCACTGATGACCCACATATGTGCTTTGATCACAAGATTAGATTTCACTCTTTAATCATCAATGATGAAGTAATGGAACAGTTACTGTAATTGTAACTGAGTAATGAATTATTGTAATGGTAATTGACTGTAATTAATTACTATAATGTTAATTGAATGTAAGTAATTACTCTGATGGTAACTGCCTGTAATTAATTACTGTAATGATAATTTACTGTAATTAATTATTGCAGACATAAGTCAACTAGTAAGTGACTGTGTTCATTAATCTAATTGGTAACCGACTGAAATGTAATTAATGCAATAGTAACATAATGTAATTGATCAATGTAGTGATAACCAAGTGTAAATAATTACTCTAATATGGGAACACAAGGTGGATGGACCAAATAAAGGATTCAACTGGACTGTCTCTGACTGAACTGAAAGAGGCGGTGACTAGAGGAAACTGATCACGTGAGTCATCAGAAGTCACCTACGACTTGACGGAACATGAGACCAATGATAAATCCAGTCATCATACCATCCTCGAAAAAATTTAAAAGAATATTTAAAGGAATATTTTTTTACAATAATCAAACATTTTAAAGAAACATTTTAAGGACTTTTAAGGATTTTAAAGGAATGTTTTTAAGAGGTTTTTAAAGGAACGTTGGGTCCAATGTGAATAGTTTCTATCTGAATTAGACATGTTCGCATGGCTTTGTCATTCACAAAATTGGAAGTAATCAACAGGTTATTCAACCATGAGACAATGTGCAACAATATTCACATTTTAGTACTTCCTTTGTGACAATTTGTTTTTTTTTTGCAATTTGCTGGATTATATTAGGAAATTCTGTGTATTTCAGGATATTTTACTCTGGCCATGAAAAACAAATATAAAAGAATTTAATTAAAAATGATGACTTTTAAAGGATGGGACAAAACAGAGCAATTTAAATGAATTTCCTTTAAAAAAGGAACAATATGACCAGTGTAAATCGGAATAGAGTTTTTAATAATAATAAAACTGCATTTATATAGCGCAAATTCGCTGCACATCATATAAAATAATACATTAATAATTATACATATAGAAAGCTAACAAATAATTTGTTTTAACAAGTTGTAGATTAAAAGGGAACCCTAATAAATAAATTACTTTAAAATATAAATAAATAAAATAATTCTTTTGTGACCTACCTCGTGCTCGACGTACAAGTCAACGGCACGCCTCACGTCAAATTTGCGGGCCATAAGAAACTTGACGGCTGACTTCCATGGCACGATGCCATTGTGGGTCTTGAGGTGTACACGTCCAAGTTCCTCGAGAAACTGCTTCGTGGCCTGCAATGAAGAGCAAATAACAACATCGCATTTCTAGGAAGCGTTTCTATCTTGGTCATTACAAAGCCAATCGGTGCCACCGGGAATTACCTGGAACGAATCTGTTGCTATGGTTACTTGGAATCACACACAGCGGAGTACCAGTATAGATAACTGTCATGCAATAGTTTGTCCTGTCTTTGTGTTCCTCTGATAAACACACACCAAGACTGCTATTTTTTATCACGGATCTCCTCCATGGGAACAGGTCACAGGTCAAAATCAACTAGGTTAATATTTATTATATCATCAACCTGCTGGACAAAATTCTACAACTTCTGTAATTTTGTCTCCAGAAAATCAACATACATGATGCTCCAATCAAATGGCGTTCAAAACAACTACATCATGTCTTCATGTGCAAGGGATCCTACAGTCACTGACACATGCATAGTTTGACAACCAGCCACTGGAAATTTTAATCATGTGTCATAATTCTCAAAAATTTCCATATCTCAGTTCAAAAATACTTTTATAGGCAGAAAAAAAATGCAAAATGGGAGGGGGTCTGTCTCAAAATCAGTGGCACTATATATTCGTATGCTGTAAACCCGGAAGTAAAGCAGTGAACCGCCTCCACACGCAAACTCTTGTGGTTTACCCACAACTCTTTCAGATTTTCTTAAATTTATTTGACAGTCAAACGAATATAATATGCCTGGTGTGGTGCTAGATGACTTATCGGGTGGTGCCCCTAATTTTCATTCCACGACTGGGTGGGCCCCAGCGTGGGGGGGGTTCAAGCACATTACTTCCTGGTCACTGGGTGAGCACCAAACTACTGAGTCACCACGGCAGTGTGTGTGTGCGTGCGTGTGCGTGCGTGTGTGTGCGTGTGTGAGTGAGTGTGTGCACGCGCATGCGCGCGCGCATGCGCACTGTGCGTGAATATATAATTTTGGTACATGCATATCGATGTACACAAGCAAAGACCAGGCCCTTAGCCACGGACCCATCTTGAAGATGGGCAAATGTCTGACGAAGATTGGTAGAATTAAATAAAAACCAATAATGGCTGTCATAAGCTTTCTAGAAAGTTCAAGACTGTCAAAAATGTATTTCTGGCTAAGGGCCTGGCACAAACATGCCCATGCCCCCCCACCCACCGACACACCCACACACGTACGCACGCACACACACACACACACACACACACACACACACACACACACACACACGTGCACACACACAATATGAGTTTCTCCAGAGTCAATAAGAGAACTAATCAATTGAACTTTGGGGAGACAATCTCAAGACTGATACAGGTTTCGTCTTACACAAAGACATAATTATGCACAAATCAATATGACGGCCATACTGCATACATTGCCAGCGAAACACAAAACCATCTCAGCTCACAACATCTCACAGAGTGCGACCAAATTGTGTCAGCTATCCTAATTAACATGCACCAGAGGACCTACAGCCACACTGATTAAGCATCAAACAGAACTGAATGCCCTGTAGGCTGCACAGTTGAGTTTTAACAAGTGCTGGGTTTGAGAACTGACAATGCTAAAGGCCCAACCACAAGACACAAGACCCTTAGTCTGTTCCTGGTAAAACTGAAATTAATATTCCACATAAGATTGCATATTAGTATTCATACAACAAAATAATTGTACATATTTGTCGTAATTAATTAATTTAATTGTACACACAGTCATATATTTGCATTAATTAATTAACTTATTTATTGTATCTTTGTTTTAATAATATTTAAAGTTGAGTTTTATAGTCTACCATACCTCCTTTTTGAGTGGTCAATGTACAATAATGCCTGCTATGTGTACAATGTCTTTATGTTTTGTATTTTAAAAGCATGTGTACATGGAGACTGTCACGAGTGTCAAGCTCTAACCATTCCCACTACATGCCAGTTGAACCCTGGGGGGCAAGAAGGGCTTGCAAAGGATTTTATTTCACTTTCATTTTTCTTCTGAGTTCCACTTGTCTGAGTTAAACCTCATCATAGCATATTGACTGAGCACATGACATCAGCAATGCCTTTACCACATCCTGTGAATAAGGGAAACTGTCAGAAGCAGTCTTCCACATAAACCAGGAGAAATGTCCACATACAAAATACATATATACATACATATATGCCTGAGTCAATATTTCACTGCTGCACAAGACTGCTGTTTGACAAATTGAAAGTGAGCGTATCAGATTTCGTATTTATCTTGACAATGTAAGCCACCATGCAGTCACTAATTAATCTTAGGAATGGCAACCCTCGCAGGAAGTGGACAACTTCATAGCAGCTTCATAGGGCAGAGTACATAATAGTCAAAATGTTGGACTCCCAATCAAGAGGGGGAGGGGAGGGGAGGGGGTGTCGAATCTTCATGCTGGTGTTCAAAGCCTTAAGTAATTTTATCCACTCCATGTTACCCCAGGTCACTGACCTGTATAAATAAGTAGCTGGCTACAGACAGTGGCGGTGTACAGCCTGTATGTGAATGAATAGTTTATGTGCAGTAATTGCATACGTTCAACTTGCAATTATCAAGAAAAAATGTATTGAGCATATTATCATGTTAAAAATGCTGCCTAATTACATGTTTGCATTGAAAAACACTGATTGATTGATTGATTGCTAGAATTATATCTGCCAAATGATACATATTAGTTAATTTTGGTCTTTACTTCTGTTCTTCCTTATTGCTAATTCTATAATTATAAAGGGTTGCTGCATGTACTGCTGCCCCGCCCCTTCTGTTATCCCTTTCTGTTATCCCTCCCTAACAGCACCCATCTCCCCCCACTTGTCGTCCTCCTCTCTCTTTACGTCCTCCTCTCTCTTTACGCAGTCCTCTCATCTTAGTTGCTTTCAGACACTATCAGTGTCTTAAACAGGGCATATTTGGCAGGATATTTACTTGACGTTTCAAGCCTGTTGCCAGCTGTTGAGCTGACAGTGAGAAGTGAGCCTTTCCTGTTGATGCTGCTCACAGTGGGTGAATAGACATGTAGGGCATTAATGCCCAGCTAAGTAGTTTAATGGGTCAACTGTGGCACGCTGCAACATGTTTAGGTCAGCACAGGTCAAGACACCAAAATAGATCATGCTGTCAGAGGTGAGGGTCAGACAGACACAGACTGAAACAGACATAGACTGAGACAGACAGGCAGAGACTGAGACAGACAGACTGAGGCAGACAGACAAACACAAACTGAGGCAGACAGACATATGCAGACTGAGGCAGACAGACAAGACAGACTGAGACAGAACACTAGCTGCTGCAATAATCACCAATGAAGACACCTCAGCCATCTTGAAACACTGGATCCTTTGACAACTTCACTCCATCTGATGAACTGAACAGGTTCTCACTCCTCAAGGCTCCCAATGGAAACATCAGACCAGATTGCCAAATCACAGTGAAACCTCTCAGTCCACATGCCAATCAATAGGTTCCCTTGGGCAAAGTGCAGTAGATGCCAATGCCTGATATACATCAGCGATAATACTAAAATGTTGCCTGAATTAGATAAATGAAAAATGCGTCACTTGGGAAGATTGTTCCAACTGCAGTATCACCCCGGCAACAACATTAATGGCAAGCCATCTGTCGCTTTGCCTGTGGAATAAAAAGTCTGGGAAGTGGGGCCAATAAATTATACGAGTACCAAGCTAACAGCATCATAATAATATTTACATTAAAAATTACATTTGCGATGTGAATCGCCCACAAATTGTACGAGACGATGGCTGAGTAGCACAAATAATTGGACACTGCCGTAAGCGATGTTCGATCATTTGTGCTGCTCAGCCAGCTATTGAGTATGATTACAGGGGGATGCATACCACAAATGTACCATTTTATATTTTATTTTATTATATATTATTATTTCGCACTCCTTAAGTTTAATTAAAAGTTGGGGACTATGTTCCATGTCATGGCAGTCGGTTGTCATTTGGTTTTAAAACAATCTAATGTTTATCTGTCATTTTGTATGCAATGACATATACAATAGTCCCATTGGACTCAAACGCACCATTTAGCGTGCACTATTTTTGATGCACCAAATGACTGCAACTTTTCGTCTACCATTGCTTCAAAATCATTAATTTTGTATGCAATGACCGCGGTGAAACGTAAACAATAGTTATGTTGCCATCACACGCATTATGATGAACACAATGGCCATGTCATGATGTATATATCCAGTTCCATCAATATCATGACCATCCGATATGACAAACAAAACTGCACAATTGCATAGCACAGAACATATTGAAAGTGTGTGTAATAAAAGTTAGCAAGGCATATTTAGTTCAGTCAATGTTATCACATTTTTGACAGATTTTGAACAATTCTTCTTTTAACTTTTGTTATATGTTAGAAACAAATACAGATTATTTTCAGATTTGAGACGAACAACAACAATATGCATATCTATCCCTTACTTTAAGATGTGACATTTTGTTGTAACATTTAAAATCAGTGCATGCAGATAAATAATAAAATGTTGTAACAGATGTGTACAAACACCTGGACAGATTATGTTCCAATATTGCAGGCAAACTCGTGTAAGTGCAGGAATTTGGCACATGTGGTTAAAAATATAATTTGTCAATGTCAAACTCACAACGAATCAATGATATTCTATAATTATAGTAATCAATCATGTTTTGATGCAATGAGAGTCATGCTAGAAAAAGCAAGATTGTCAAAGGCTGTCACCAGCTCGAGTGTCATTGAGTTCACATGAGAAAAGTCAATCAATACAGTATGTTTTTTATTTGAATCTGGAGCCTTGGATTCGCTGACTGCGACACATTTGAAAAGAATATATAAAAGAGTTTCACTTTATAAAACTATTTAAACATCAACAAACCTGTTTTGTGATTGGCCAAATCAAACAAGGAGAGCGCCTTAACATAAATAAATTATCCATATATTAATTCTAATTTTGTTGGATTGACCTTATTGTGTGTCAGTTCAACGAGTTGATAAACGCATACAGTTGGTACTATCACTTCAGTGATGCACTGTATTCTACACACTACATTGAAATAATATTTCAACTATTCGGTATAGACTGACATTTCCATCAATATGATCTCATAAATTAACACATAGGGCCTTAGCACAAGTTCTTGACAGGGCCTTACCACAAGTTCTTGACAGGGCCTTACCACAACCTCTTGACAGGGCCTTACCACAAGTTCTTGACAGGGCCTTAGCACAACCTCTTGACAGGGCCTTACCACAACCTCTTGACAGGGCCTTAGCACAAGTTCTTGACAGGGCCTTACAACAAACTTCTTGACAGGGCCTTACCAGAACTTCTTGACAGGGTAACAGTAAATGGTCAAAAGTAGAATAGGCCAACAATAGGGGTTGGGACCCCAAGGCGGGGGTCAGAGACAAAACAAGGCTAAAACTAAAAATATATGTATGTGCAACTGATACAATGACTCAGCGAAAACAAGCTCAGATGTCAAAACAAGTCCACATATAGATTGGACTAGAATTGACTTCCCCACGTAAACATTGCATTATTCACAGGCTTATCAGTACCAATGTTCCATTGCGGAGCTAAAAAGATAGTGTCCAGCCACAAAACTCAGGTAATTGTCCAGGTAACAGCTTGTTCCACTGATTACTGCTGGCAAGACATCAGCGATTTGGACATAACATTTCTTAGGTGGAAATTTATAGTTTCAATGTGTGCATGGCACTGCCTGCCCAGAACGACTGCAGCAATGAAGTTTATATATGATAATGATGACGTTATGGTTGGTTCCTATAATAAATGGCAGAAAAACATTATATTTTCTATCCCAGTATGTGATGCATGGATAAAATGTACATACTACACCATGGAATGGCCCAATCCCAATATATACTTTATAATAAATTGTAATTGTTAAAGTACACAATGGAGTATTTAGAACATGCTGAGTCATGCCAAAGACATGCGACATATACTGAAGGATTTATCAGAAGCCAGCAGAAGTGTTATGATTGTGCACACAGACCAAAATAGTACAAGTAAGCACCTGCGTTAACCAAACAATGGGCTACTTAGAGTCTGTACATTTCTGAGAACAAAAGTTTCTTGTACGCAAGTTTCAAATGACAGCTGCTGAAACCGGCCAGTGCTATTATTACAGACGTCACTATACATACATAGGTTTCTCACGAATTGCAGTGCTCATATAAAGGTCTGGACACTCCAGATTCCGGATTCAATCTTATTAACTTACTTAGGCCCTTAACTCCTCCTGGAGCATAGGCCATCCACAACATTGCTCCAGCGCCTCCTGTCTTGGGCAATCCTCTCCAGTTGTTGCCAGCCCTTCCCTGTTTGCTTGATGTCTGCCTCGAGGTCACGCCGCCAGGTATTTTTTGGTCTCCCCCTCTTTCTCTTGCCTTGGGGGTTCCATGTCTTATTAAAGGAGCGCATAATTAATGGTGGATAGCACCATGGGGTGTTTAAGGCTGGCTGTCACCAGCTGCTCATGCTGCCTGCCCAATCACACCTCCACACTATTTGGCTTGATTACCCAAGCCTCTGAGGACAAGACTAAGGTAACTCCAAGCTGACCATTGTTGACCAGTTGAACTCCCAGCCGGGATTCACTTCGGGCAATATCTTACATCCTTGTTATTCCCAAGGTGACATTCAAGGCTGGCTGGTTCTGGACAGGACCACCGTGCGGCACCACTGTTCTGACAGCAGGCATCACCAGCTTTCCGACTTGAGGACTATAGTCTGTAGCTTCTGATCTGGTCATCTCCGCGACAAAAACTAGGATGATACAACTAAAGATTTTAAGAATTCCACAGATAATGTCCTTTATCTTGAATACAATGTAAACACAACATGATTCTTGTGCACAGACTGAATCAGTGATGAATGTTAGTACTTAGTAGCCTTAGTGAAAACAGTAAACTTACTTAGCAGCCAAACTATCACAACTGTTTCACAAAATGTTATTCCTAACTTAGTAAATTCACTATTTTTGTATCACACTACCACCTCTGCACATACAGAATTTATAGACCTAAAATATCAGAACGGCAATCAAAACGTTTCCAATAATTGCCTTACCCATCTCTATTTCTTGAATTTCTCTCATAATTGGGTCACACTCACAAATTGCCTCAAGATTACAAACTCTCAAAGGTAGTCATTAGCATAAATTCTGAATACGAACTTAGCTCACCCAAATATATTCAGATGATTAACCTACTCGTCGACACGCTGACAATCACAATCTGATATCGAACTGAAGGAGGTTCGTTCACATGTATGGCAACCCAGTTGCTATGATTGCTATCTACTTCAGGTTATTGTGTTATCAGTTCAGTGAAGGTGTACTAGATATATACAATGGTCATATTATACCAGTACCAGGAACCACTACACTGACACCTAATGTTGACAGCCCGGTACTTACCAACTACTCATTCATAAACTGAACTTACTCAGTAACTGCCATCTGTACTATAAAGTAGTTTCTGACCCTGTATGTGTGTGTCTGTCTGTTCCTTCACATCTCCATCAGTTTCGCAGTATGGAGCTGAAATTTTTTTGACACGATCTACGTCAAATGTCCACATAATTTCGTTCAAATTGTACGACTGCCTCGTGAACCCGACAGTGGTCAATATTTTTTGGGGGCATGATGTTGTATCTATCTTTGCCATTGGCATGAGAGCCCCCCTACCAAACCTTGACTGGGTAGTGCAATAAAACATAAGCTCTTGCCGGGGCTGCCTTTTCTCCCATGCAAGGGCGGTAACTTTTCTCCCATGCAAGGGCGGTAACTTTTCTCCCATGCAAGGGCGGTAACTTTTCTCCCATGCAAGGGCGGTAACTTTTCTCCCATGCAAGGGCGGTAACTTTTCTCCCATGCAAGGGCGGTAACTTTTCTCCCATGCAAGGGCGGTAACTTTTCTCCCATGCAAGGTCGGTAACTTTTCTCCCATGCAAGGGCGGTAACTTTTCTCCCATGCAAGGGCGGTAACTTTTCTCCCATGCAAGGGCGGTAACTTTTCTCCCATGCAAGGGCGGTAACTTTTCTCCCATGCAAGGGCGGTAACTTTTCTCCCATGCAAGGGCGGTAACTTTTCTCCGATGCAAGGGCGGTAACTTTTCTCCGATGCAAGGGCGGTAACTTTGCTAGTTTTATATAAATGCCTATGGTGGTGATATTGATCTTGATAGTAAACTCACTTTTTAAATCACATTCCAAAATGCATTTATTTAAAACTGCATTCACCGATTATTTGTAAAATCGTCTTTCTGTAAGCTAATATCATTTACATGTCTTATTTATTTATTAGGTACTACTTTTTATCATAGAAGTGTTGTATTAATTAACATAATTAAAATTTATACACATACACAACAAAATTTGTGAGTTTAAAATTGGAAGGACCTGGAGAACAGAGTTATTCATGCATATCCACATGTCCCAATGCCCCTCCCCCACCCCATAAATACGCCACTGCCATTAACCTTTTCACACCAGGACATAATCTGCCTCTGTATAGGTTTTATTAGCTAATTTTATTAATTATTTACTTGCAGAAATATAAGAAATACAAGGATTGCACATGAGACTTGTACTTCCTGTAGCAATTTCTGCTACCCCGAGATGTTGACAAAATAAATACAGATGGCTCCATTCCCAAAACCATGCTCGGTGATAATAACAATAATCTCACTACGGTCCAGTCGGAGTATGTATACAGTACCTTATAGTTCTCCTTCTAGACGCTTTGCATCTCGGGCGCCAATATTTTGAGAGGTTCATTTATGACTCATGGAAGGAGACACAACACTTTTTGAAATTCACCCCACTACTACCATTTCTACAAACAATCGATTCACAATGCCTACATAAACGCTTGCACACCATTGTTGAAGGAGGCGTTGTGTTGCCTTTTCTTTTATGTCGTTTCAAGTATTTAGAATATGTCGCGGGAAAATATGCCACGCACTCTCGAGCAGACACAAAGTACCAGAGAAACTGTACTGTAAATACCTTCCTCAGTTCCATGGGAATATCTTCCCACTCTGTCCCCGGTACATCCCCATCCGTGTGATCCTCATTAGAAAACATGTCACGATGTCAACGCTGCCCTTGTCAGGCCCACTCTACTCCATTACGACAACCATTACATCCAGTGTCGATGTCACCACTGTCAAACGACATGCAATGTCACCAAAAACCATGACACTAAAGGCAGTAAGAATGACATGCCAAGTGCAGACGCTGGACACTCCAGTACATAACCAGTGGTCATCTCTAGTGTCCAGCTGTGTCTATACAAGAATCACATCACACTGTAAGTTAAGCTGCTTCCTGAAAGTCGGCCTGGAAATGTACCAACGACGACGCAATGTCACGTCACTGTTCAATTGGCTAATTCCTGCTCCAAGTGAGCGGCTGAACCACTGATTTTCATCTCATTAGCATAAGCTAACGAAGTCTGCTCGGTTCCCAGGCAACAAATGTGGATAGTGCTTTCCCCACAGCGCTGTCGAAATGTAAAGCGCTTTGCCAATCTGAATTTCTAATCACAGTGCAAAGGTCGGGGTGCATCAACCTTGCAAAAGAAGTCTCAGATAAAATGCAACAACTCCTGACAAGGCTTTCACAGTCCCTTCTGCTTAGGGATTGTGTCAGAATTTTACTTTAATAAATGTCACCCATTTAATCTGTTTAATTTGTCCACTGGTAATCAGGGCCAACTTTAATTCGTGAATAAATGTTGTACTTCAAATAATACTAAAATTATAGGATATATATAAATTATACATATATCATGGAAAAGGATATTCAGTATGCAAGGAAATTACATAAAATGTATAACAGTCTGGGCAAACGCCAACATTAATGATTCATTATCAAAGTTAGTGAATCATTATTGGCTTTGTGATAAACAATTTTGGTGACTAAGGTTGCACCCCCATTTGGCCCCCTTCCCAAATTCGTAACTACCCCACTGGTTTCTCAACCTTTTAACCTGTAATCTATTTGACCTATGAACCTTGAACTTGTAGTGAACCATGGCAATTCTTTCACTTTGTGTGTCAATAAATCAGCAGGGTGGGGGTTTCCTGGATTTCCACCACATGGTCCACGCCCACATGGTCCACGCCCACATGGTCCATGCCCACATGGTCCACGCCCACATGGTCCACGCCCACACCGCTCTATGCCCACACTCCCTCTAACTCACCAAATTAACACTGTATTTCTATGCAATACTGAGAAATCTTACAAAACAGATCTGCCTCAAGATACCACGAAACCTAAATTAATTATTCGTCGAACACAAGGCAAATCAGCATTCTGAGTAGCGAGTGGACAGTGTTTTGGTTCCTGTGACGTGACAGAATAAAACAACAAAATGACGTGGAAAACAATGATAGAATGAAGCGGAATACAATGATAGAATGACATGGAAAACAATGATAGAATGATGTGGAATACAATGATAGAATGACGTGGAAAACAATGATAGAATGACATGGAAAAAATGATAGAATGACATGGAATACAATGATAGAATGACGTGGAAAACAATGATAGAATGACATGGAATACAATGATATAATGACATGGAATACAAAGATATAATGACATGGAATACAATGACATAATGACATGGAATACAATGACATAATGACATGGAATACAATGATAGAATGACATGGAATACAATGACACGGAAAACAATGAGAGAATGACGTGCTTCAGGTGGTTGCTGCCCATCACTCATGTGTTAGTCAGTTGTTGATTGTGGATGTCATTTCGGTGAATGTGTGTCACACTTATTAAACTATGTATTGCACAATGGCACAACCAATATGTGGTGACATCCGTAACTAAGTTACCATGCGCTCAGAAATGTTAGGAATTGTCACTGGGTGGCCAAATGTAGACTGGAACAGCACTGGTGGTGGATGGGCTGGGGGGATCTAAATGTAGAATTGCCTGATTTATGGGTGGAAATTAAGGGAAGAAAGGTCGATAGGATTTTTTAACAGCTGATCAATTGCAATCAGTTGATCAAAACCATACACAACAGAACCTGTTGAAAGCAAAGATGTCCAATGGCTTCACAATGCACAAATTTCAAAATTCAGTACAGAAAAGGTTTCCCAAGAAGTCGCGTTCACGATGACACTGTCTTGTTTGACTAGTTCACCATGGATTCTGCTAAAAGCATTCTTAATGTAAAAAGCATTCTTAATGTAAATACCAGAATCAGAACCATATTTATTTGTCCCAATTATACATACCAACATATCATACAGTTATTACTGATAAATCACATTATTAGCAAACAAAGAGAAACACAGCCAGCTAAACAAACTGTTTACAATGCACCGTGTAGCATGAGAAATAAAATTATAGGTCAATGTATAGGACAAGAGACTCCTATTAAGACCAAAATTGGTCGCTATCATAAGAGCCACCCATGTTTTACTGTCTACATAATTAATTTTACAATAGAATGTAAAATAAATAAAACAATGTAAGCGTTATTTTATATTACAAATAGCTAGACATTATTATAGGGGTTAATAATTAAAATATATTTTGACAAATATGACAATTTTGAATTTCACAATTTGTCAATATATTTTTGTATATGTTTTTGACATATGCCACAAAATGCATTGACTATGGACCTTATTTGTCAGTATTGCTGGGTGTCGTTTATTGTGTGTCAGTGTGGTACACTATGTCAGATATATCTCATTGCAAATTTGTGATGTGGTTTGCTTATATGTATTTCATTATGTCCGTTTTTGTTGTAACTATGGATATTAGGATTTTGGTGTAAAGCAAAACGTTGGTACCCAGGTAATTTATTGTGTATGAATTAATATAATAAAATTTTAGTTCTTGAATTTGTAAAATATCTGGTACCTTTAGTAATTTTTTACTTTTCAATATAGGTTCAGTGTGTGCATTATATTCACTTAAATGTGTCATACGTATAGCCTTCTTTTGGAGTTTGATTATTCTGTCACATTTATATCCCCATGCCATTATTCCGTAGTTGAAATGTGGCAATATTAAGGAATTGTATAGATAATAGTATAATTTTAACATTTATAGGCAGAAAATGTTTTGATTTATTTAGTACACCTAACGTTTCTGAGCATTTATGTGAAATGTTATCTACATGATTTTTCCAGTTTAGATGTTCATCCATTGTTAAACCTACATAGTTAAGTGTGTGCACTCTTTAAATTAAAGTCTTGTCTAACTTTATTGTGAGAGGCAATAATCCCTTGTGTACTGTCTTAAACAACAAATATTTTATTTACCAGATGCGCTGTGTCTTTGTGCAGATGACATTTAGAAACAAACAAATTTATTTTGAACACGAAGATGGCACTTGCGGGACGTAGCATTATTACACGTTCCGCTGCACACGTATTTAATTTTGTTCTTTATGCTTTTAAATGCCAACATATGCCACGCGTAAACAATGTAAAATGTATATTATCGTCTTATGAAATTATACATATAAAACACCATTTTGGTAGGAACAGTGACGTTTGTAAGGCTGGGACATGAAATGCACATTTACTTGTCATTTACTAAAAAATCACCTAGTTATAAATACACAAAGAAATCTTTTGTAGTTACACCAGGCAGACAGAACATTTTATGAACCAGACAGGGAGAAAAGCATCTGACACACAGGCAGATTACATAAATGATCTGATCCCTTAATGTGCATGTTTGGAGCAGGAAGGGGGTTGTCTCAATAGCAGAAGGTGCACAGACAAAAGCACCACCAGACAAAAGCCCCACAATCTAAATACAGTGTTGTGCATACTTAAATAGGAAATAAAGCAAGTTACCCTCCTGTCTGTCTGGTTGACACAACCTGATCATTTACACTGAAGTACAATACCTGAAAGCATGAAATATTAGTAAAGGATACTTTTTGGCTCTGGACAGTTGTTGGACACCTGATATTTGACGCCATTGTGCATTGCTGGTTGTGGTATTTCAACATTGGATATGATGTTTTATTTTGAATAAATTGCTACTTTATAATACAACCATAGTTCACATTCATTCAGATCAGGGCAAACGTCATCAGCACATGCATCTACATAGCATGACTTTCTAACAACTGTCTTTTATAATATTCTTTAAAATAGCTCGATCTAATATTAGATAATATATTGACATTCCAAGACAGGTCATATTGAATATGGTTAATGTTATATGAATAAAAAGTTGTGATTGCCTTTTCAACATAGAATTAGTCAAGTAGCGATCTAAACTTCTAACAACCTGTATACATAATTAATATCAGTAATACATAGTACAATCAGTACTTTATATTTAGATTGTGGGTCTTTGTGTCTTTTGTCCATGGGGCTTTTGTGCGGTGGGGCTTTTGTCCTGAATTCCTAACAGAAACCCACGTCATGAAAAGATAAATGGGCAGCTATGCAACCACACGACAGACACGGCTAATTTTAATGATCTGATTTTGTTTAAAATAATTTTTTTTTCCTAAGCACATTTCTTATTCACCTATGAACTAGGTCATTATAAGGTCACTGGGTCATTACAAGGGTTGTTTAGTGAACGTGCCCGCAAAGGTGGATACTCTAAACTCAGGTTAAGACATTTTTGCAAACTGTTTCACTTTATCTATTTTTTTGGCTCATCTCAAGCAAGTCTGCATTAGATCTGTGATGTTTAAGTAATCATTAATTGTTTACATTATAATTATGGATGATAATTATAAATGAATAACAAATGAGCATTGATGTCACAATGAATAACTTCGATGGAAATACCAAACACCACCATATCAATTTCTATGTACAGTACTTCACGTTCTCTAAAGTACTTTAAAAAATAAAAATTATTTTAGGTTGTAAAATCAACATTATTAAAAACTGATTGGAACTCAAACTGATTACATGTTTCACTATATTTGTTCTTATTAGCATAGCCAAACATTTGTATTACCTGTAAATACTATCATTTATCTGATCAATATGGCTTCCTTAGTAGGAATGACATCCTGGTAGGATGATGTCATCATAGAGGTGTGGAAGTTGAAAAAAAAGCAGGCAATTAGCGGTCGGCGCACAGCACACAGCTGACGACTAATACTGGTTTTGGTAGATTTTTAGTAGGTAGTCAGCGATATTGCCAACTAGTCAGTAGGCGTGTGCTTAGCAAAATTCTATTCTAAAAACAAAGCAGGCTAACTTTTAAGGCTAAAAAACGAAAAAGAAATGCACACGACAAATCAAATTACTATTTGATGTACTTTTCATAATATGTGTTGTTGTCGATACTCATGTTACTGAACACGGTTTTCATTCTCTCATGCATTCCCAAATTAAACTAAGCCAAGCCAGAGGTTTTTTTTTTAAGCTGTCAGTCACTGTCAATCTGTACAGTCTAAGCCAAGGAAGAATGAATGTTGAAAGGAAGAAACCCAAACCCTGGTCAACCAAACTCCTCACTCGGTGACATAGTGCACATACGTTGTGACACTTACAAACAAGAGAAAAGGACAAGAGCTACATAAGCCAGGGTCATCCCAACATAGAAGGTGTCTCAGAGAGGGTTGATCTAGTAGTGAACAGTCCTGTCTGTGGTCTACTGCAATATGAATACACGTACGCTGTGTTCATTCTGTTGTAGAGCAGTTCGTAACAATAACTCCTTAATCAAGCAATTATCTATGATTTGTTGGTCTCTTTCTTACAATATCTAATCTGATGTGTACTGAAAAGTCAGAGGAACAAGAAAGACGTGGAGAATGCAGGCCTGGGGACAATTATATTACAATGAAATATATTACTTACACGCTGAAGGTAAAGTAATCTATTACTATTACATATAAATATGTTACTATTACATTTGTCCAGCGCAACTATTTCCTTTTCGATTAAACATTTTGCAGTGCGTACAGGCAGATTATGCTACATATTTTAACTTTCCATCCAGTAGTACAGTAGTTGTCAACAACAACTCATTATTTACGCAATCATCAATAATTTATTAGTCATGTCACTAGGCATTTTATGCCACATGTCAGAACAAGATAATTTTATTTAAAAAAAGGCTCTTACATCACAGTAGAATTCCATCTGAATATACACCACAACATGCCAGCCAGTATCCCTATACACAACGACTCATTTTATATTTGCTCAAACCAGGTAATAACAGTTACTTGTCTGAAGAGTATCATAACAACATGTGATGCCAAGATATTCCCTTTGCTGTTGCTCGCACACATTCGTTGCTTTGTTTGAAGTTTATAGTAGAATGCAATTGTGCTGTGTGAGGCATCACACCTATTGTCAGAATTTGCCCTTTGAACTGCTTCTGCTGACCAAATTATACAAAGAACCAATCCAGTTATTTGTGTAAACTGTACATGACTTCATAGCCTTGGTTGTCTTACCCATTGTCTTTGTAGGCTGTTGGAGCTGACACAAAATAAGCCAGCATTAATCCAAACTGTAATATAAATGTAATAGCTCAATTACTATTACACTGCCTTATATTACTATTACACTGTGTTCTTTTCCACTTATTACTGTTCCTTGAAAAAAATTAATAATTACTATTACTATTACAACTGTAAATGACTAGGGGAACTTGGCACCAAGAGAACACTATACGAGGAGCAGACGGAAACGGTTGCAGTCTACCATCAATAATTCCACCCTCACAGTCCCCCATCAACAAGTCCCCTCTCACAGTCCCCCATCAACAAGTCCCCCCTCACAGACCATGACAACCATCTGATAGACTGGGAGGAGTGAAAGTGGTAGACAGGGAAGGGAGTCCCACAGAAGGAGAAGACACGTGAAAGAAGCGACGTGGATATGGAAGACAGCCAAAATGTGGGGAACTACAAACTTCTACACATGTACGTCATCGTCCTACCAGGATGTCATTTGTACTCAGGATGCCATCTTAACACAAGATGATAGTCTCCACAGGTAATAGATATGCTTGTTTATGGGATGGAGTTCATGGATGGCAAAGAACACAGCTCGAGATCGCATGAAATGGCAGACGTAACTAAGTGTTATTATGTACTAATTAGGGCTCAAAGAGAATTTAAGTATGTAAATACTGTGCCTGGTCTTTAAACGAAACTCTGGCAGGTAAAGAGTAAGTGCTAACCATTAAAAAAGGTATGTTGTGTTATATCGAAGTGTCCAGTCCTTGGCATTGGTCAAAGCACTTTACACTTCACCCCCAGACAGCCCTGTTCATTCCAAGACCATCTTGACCTCTCTGGGTCAACCACGCTGCAATTGTTGCATGAAGACTATTGTTCACATATCCACCTCTGTCTGTAGCCTGGTACTCATTTACACATACAAGTGTACTGTCTGTAGCCTGGTACTCAGTTACACATACAAGTGTACTGTCTGTAGCCTGGTACTCATTTACACATACAAGTGTACTGTCTGTAGCCTGGTACTCAGTTACACATACAAGTGTACTGTCTGTAGCCTGGTACTCAGTTACACATACAAGTGTACTGTCTGTAGCCTGGTACTCAGTTACACATACAAGTGTACTGTCTGTAGCCTGGTACTCATTTATACATACAAGTGTACTGTCTGTAGCTTGGTAGTCAGTTATACATACAAGTGTACTGTGGCCATGTGGAGTGAAAGAAATTGCCAAAGTTTTGAAATGGCAGCAAGAGGATTCAAACTCGGGTTCTCTTGATTGAGGGTCTGGCTTTCTGACCGCTACGCTACTCAACATTAACTTTTAATTTTACATCGCTAATGTATTTGTACTGCTAAAGTTGCTGGGACTCTCTGGTCGGCACCCATTCCATACCCTGTCTACAAAGTGTAATGTTGTAAGATTTATGCCAACATAGTTTCTGTACAAATCATGATATGTATAAATAAACGTTTCCTGACTTATACTCTGCCAATTAACAAAGTACAAGGCAGACTCTTGGCCAGGGTAAAATATAAATAAAAGACGGGTTTTTCGTTTTACAAGATGAGATTTTTTCATAATAAAATTGTTTTAACTGTCTTAGACTTAGTGTCTCTTCGACGAATGTTGTTGGCGGCAGAATAGTGAATACCGCCGATCTATAAGACTATATATGTTTAACCATGACATCGTTGTAAAATAATGATACTGCGGTTGATCTCTATTTATTGTAATCGTGTACATCATTGGCTGGGAACCATTGGTGCTCTCATTTGAAGAAACAATCCTGTGACATGGATGTCGCGGGGTGAGTTCAAAATGGCACCTGCCAAGCGAGTGAAAAGATGCGATATGTCAACGTCAAAGTTCACGATAATCGATGCCTTTTTCGTAAACATAAATAAAAGTAGCGTTCCTGCGAATGTCCCTGAACAGTCCGAGTCAGCATCCTTTGTTACGTTGGTGGAGATCCATAATGTTGATGTGCCTGCCGCTAGTAACCGAGACGCTACTGACAGTAGCGTCTCGGTTACTAGCGCTGGGTGACAAGACAGTAGTACTGTCTTGTCACCCACTGCTGGCATTCTTTGCAGTGGCCAACGCGATCGTGGTAAACGTCGAAATTGAGTCTGTAGGCCCTGGTATCGGCAGTAGTTTCCCGGTTCATCAACTCAAATGGCATGCAAACCACGAACAATTAGGCTGTGCTCAGTCTAGTAAATTCGTATTGTTTTTTGTCCAATAGGCAATACTGAATCTGGATGATTGCTGTTTTATCAAAGAAGTAATGTTTCAACGTATTACTTTCAAAACAAGTTGTATTACTGAGTGCTATATCTTCTATTTTTATTTGTTGTATTGCTTTACTTTTAGTGTCAAGCATTTGATTTTGAGTGTGATTGGAATCATATTTGTTCACATTAGACGTATTTGCATGCATGCACTTAGTCTTAAGATGCTTTAAACATTACTTCCATGTTTATATAGTTAAAATAAAATTTCAAGTTACTTTTTCGTGAACCTTCATGTGTTGGTTCTTCTTCTATTATTATGTGCAGGTGATAAAGCTAACCTCACTATTATTATTATATGCAGGTGCCATAACGTGAATAATGCCAACCTCTCTGCACAGCTAGTAAGACTTGATTGGGCCAATAATGGTTAAACCGGACTTGGTATGCCATTAAAAAAACCTAATTCGACCAACAATGGCTGTCATTTGACATTTGCTCAACTTGCATTGGTTTACCAGTGCAAAAACCAAATGGGCCAATAATGGTTGTCATTATATCAACCAACATTAAATTGCCATTGAAAAAAATAAATTGGACCAATAACGGATGTCATAGTCATAGAACGGCTTACACGGCAGTTTTGCCCAATAACCCGTTGAATACAAATCATTCTACAAATGGAATGTGTATAAAGGTATATTATTTTTAACCTAGATGTCATAAATAAGTTAGTAAATTCAGTGTTACAATGTCTTGTAAAACAGTTGTATATTTATATATTCCGTGCTTCAACATATACACTACCTTAATTTTAGTCTCATTGTTACACAATGAGGAGCTGTGGTCTAGTTAGGAGATGTGGTCTAGTGGAGAGCAGTGGTCTAATGGTCACGGTATCCGCCTGTCGACCAAAATGACAGTGGTTCAATTTCATTCACCCCACTTTGCCTGTGTCTATCGGAACAGATGCTAAAACCTATCTGGTGTCGATGCCAGGGGAAACAAAAGAGCCCATGCAGGGAAATGAAAAAACCCGTCATAGACTCATTAACTCTAGAGAAGGACACACTGAAATAAAACATCGGTGCAATATCTTAGTAGGACTCTGCGGAGTAATGGGTCACTCCGTGTCAAATCAACCAATTCTTGGGAAATTAAAAAAGGTGATGTCTCAGAACGTGCTTATATTTTAACCAATGAATAAGTCACTATACCTGAGCACTTCTGCAAAAGCATCGCACCCATTATTTTAATCTGTTTGCAAGTGCTTCTAATTTGTTTTGCAAGCAACGTGTCTGAAATTTGCTGGATATATAGACATATTGGTGCTGATTATCTATGCAAATTTCAAGTATGATAGGACAATGGGTATACAGAGTGCACGAAAATGGAAAATAACATCAAAAAAAGGCAGTCTGTATTTCATTGTTGTGCTACAGCACAATGTCCAAATTGTCACCATATATTGTCAGGGATACTGACAATAAACTATTAGTTCAGTAGACTTCTAGTTGTTATACTTTCAGAATAATTCAGCCTAACTTTAACTTTTTCTATATTTTATGAATTTCAGCACCCAAAACGAGAACATGGGACAAGTTCTATGACCACATTTTTTTTTACTGTAAATAGTCCTATATTAGATAAACAATATATTAAAATTTCAGGATGGTGTTCTGCCACTTTTATTTTGGATTTTATTTTGGCAATTTTTTTATAAATTTAGGAGAAAAACACCATTGGGCAGAATAGTAACTTTCACCTGCAATATAAATTAAATGAGACCGAATACCATACTGAAATTTTAATATATAATTTACCTAATAAAGAACTATGCACATTTAAAAAATGGTGGTCATACGACTTGTCCCACATTCTCATTTTGGGTGCTGAAATTCGTAAAGACAATAGATGGTAGCAATTTGGACATTATACTGTCATACACCAATGAAATGCAGACTGTGGAAATCCTTCTCATAAATTGTTTTAAACGTTATTTTCCATTTTCGTGCACCCAGTATACCCATTGTCTTATCATTTCTGAATATTACAAAAGATAATCTGCACCAATATGTCTATATTCAGCAAATTTCAGATCTGTAACTTGTAGATTTCTTAAGTTAGAAGCACCTGAAAACAGATCAAAATAACGGCTGCGTTTTGGGCGCTTACCCCGTTTACATCATAGGGTGTTACAGACACAAATCCTAAATTTTTTGTAGGAGCGCTCATGTTGAATTTAAGTAAATTCTGAGACATCAACTTTTTTGCCATTGGTTGTTTTGACATGGAATGACCCTAATTATCCAGATACGCATCTGCTGCAACGATGCCTTTGGATATTACATGATCAAATGATGTATGTGTGTGGCCAGCATACTGCAGATGGTCGAGTTGGGTCAACAGAAAACACCTGATTAGTGCCGACTGTTAGTGCACAGCACACAGCTATTGACTAACAATGATTAAGCAAAAAAGTGTATACTTTAGACTACATAAGTTAACTTCTAAGTAAAAAAAACGAAAAAGAAATGCACATGACAAATCAGACTACTACCTCATGTGCTTTCGTTTCGTAATATTTGTCATTACACATGTTACTGAAAACGGAAATACAAAATGTTCTCTCTGCCTGCATTCTCAAACGCCAAGCCCCAGTTTTTTCTTGAAGTTGACAGTCACTGTCAGTCAGTACGAACGTTGAAAGGAATCTCCAGCTTGCAACATTAATAAATTATTGAATAATTAATATTGCATCAACTTTTCCCCTCCTTAAATTACAGTACTACACGCATACTGTCATCTTTTCTCCTCTTTCTTCCAGATATATAAATATAGCACGTGTGCACTCACACCGAGTCTGTAAGCCTTGGAGAGAGGGTTGACTCGTACCCGGTAGAACTAGAAGAACGAAGAAACCCAACCCCCGGTCATCTGAAATCTTCACTCGGTGACCTAATGCACATACGTTGTGACATTGTTAGCACTACCATTGAAACATGTGATGGCTTACTGCACTTAAAACACACGGTGTATTGGTGACTAATGCCACAAAAGAAGTTAAAATGCAACATTACCTGTTCTTCGTCAGACGTCAACACAGCGGCCATGTTCCGGATTGCCCCAAACTGGTCGCACTTTTCCATTGATTAGTCGCAAATGTGTGTCAACCACTGAAATTGTTATTATTAAAGTATATTGACAGTCATTTGTTATAAATGTGATCCATGTATAATGCATCTGCGCAAATTTGCGCATAACTTTGCATACATTTTGCATTCGGGGAAATGTGGACGTCAACAAATTAATCATAAAGACCAGGCCGTTTTACGGCAGTAACTATGACGTCATAAACCAGCCATATTTTCATCGGGAGAAACAGATCACAGAGTGACCTAGGTTGTCGTACTTATTCCTTTGTAATATTCTTCCAGTATTCCACAGACACCCACAGACTTCTTTCAGGCATGGCACAGAGTCCGACCAACACTCCCAGCAGCGCAATCCGGGCTTTACAATTGGAACTGAAGAAAATTCAAGGGGAACCCGTTGAGGGATTTCGCGTTCAGCTAGCAAACGACGAAGATATTTCTGAATGGGAAGTGGCAATTTTCGGTCCACCTGGGACTCTTTACGAAGGCGGCTATTTCAAGGTTTGTATACCATCGATGTGTGTCGATATTTAAAAAACATTCAGTTGGATATATGGTCAAATTTGATGAAATTGTGTGGGTTTTCTTTGTTCTCGGTCATTGTGTTACATGATGGCGTTGGTCCGTGTCGATGGCCAGCATGAAAACAGGACGGGTGCAATTGAGTTCAACACGGGGGTCTGGGCAAACGACACAATGGGTCATCTTTGTGTCGCCAGATGTCTGCATATATGTGTATTGATTGTCACTGGTGCTTGATGAGATCCTCCCTTTACAGCTGATCACAGTTAAACTGGGAGGTAGTATAGTGACTAGTGAGTTTAGAGATCAAGATCACCACACCTCCTCTAATATGTCATAGACATAGACTTTCAGTATGTCATTGAGGCATACTGAGTCCACAATAGGTTTTTTCCATTCCCTTTGTGTGATCTTTTACTTCCCCTGGCTTTTATTACACAACATATCATGGAACCAACATGCTACAGGGTAAACCAAGTCCCACATCTATTAGACTTGATATTTACAAATGAAGACGAAATGGTAAACAACTACGATGTAAAGGATCCTCTCGGAAAGAGCGATCACTGTTTGATCACATTCACGTACCAATGTCAAACACCAGTTACAGGTCAAAGTGGCAAATCATTTCTGTATGAGAAAGGAAACTATCAAAAATTACGAGGAATGCTGCAAGATGACTGGGAAACCAAATTCGTGAATCTTGATGCAGAGGAGAGCTGGGAATTGCTTATAAGTAGGCTTAAACAGGCAGAGCACGAATGTATCCCAAAGAAGAAATCAGGGCAAACAAGAAAATATAAGCCAGTATGGATGAATGCGAAAACACTGGACAAAGTGAGAAAGAAACATAAGGCTTGGAAAAAGTACCTATGGACAAAGGAATGGAAAGACTACCTAGATTACACCAAAGCTAGGAATCAAGCAAGAAAGGCTACTCGACAAGCAGTCAAGACACTGGAGCAGTCCATAGCAAATGATATTAAAAGTAACCCAAAGCATTTCTGGAGCTATGCTCGGTCAGAGATGAAAACAAGACCAAGAATTGGTGATCTCCAAACGGAGGAAAATGCAGAACTGACAACCACAGATAAAGAGAAGGCAGAGGTCCTGTGTAAATTCTTTAGCGATGTCTTTACTAGAGAAGACCTAATAAATGTGCCAACATTTGAGGAGCATCAGGGAATTGATAATCTAGATATCAACTTCACTGCTGACGATGTTGAAAAGAAATTGGAAAATCTCAAAATCGGGAAATCACCAGGTCCTGATGGCATACATCCCCGGGTACTAAAAGAGCTTGCTAAAGAATTGAAAATGCCACTGTTCATCATATTCAGGAAGTCACTGGATACAGGCATACTACCAAAAGTCTGGAAAATTGCAACTGTATCGCCAATATTCAAGAAAGGCAGTAGACACCTAGCGGCAAACTACAGGCCAGTTAGCTTGACAGCAGTGGCATGTAAAGTCATGGAATCCCTGATCAAAGATGCCATAATAACACACATGGAAAAAACTAATTAATTGCAGACCAACAGCATGGTTTCATTGCTGGGAGATCATGTACCACACAACTAATCTCAACATTGGAAGACTGGACCAAAATATTAGATGATGGAGAATGTGTGGATGCAATATACATGGATTTAAAGAAGGCTTTTGACTCAGTACCACACCAGAGACTACTCGCAAAGTTAAAAGGATACGGAATAAAGGGAAAACTTCTTAAATAGATTGAAACATTTCTCACCTGTCGCAAACACTGTGTATTAGTAAATGGAGCAGCATCTTCGTGGTCGGAAGTAGTAAGTGGGGTACCACAGGGCAGTGTCCTTGGACCGATTCTTTTTATACTATATATTAATGATTTAACAAATGTTGTAACATGTGACATGAAGATTTTCGCGGACGATACAAAAATATATCACAAAACTTCAACGAGGCAAGATTGTATAAACCTACAGAAAGACATAGACAGATTACAAGACTGGGCTGAAAAGTGGCAGTTAAAATTTCACCCAGATAAATGCAAAGTTCTAAGAATTGGACATGGGCACCCAGAATTTACTTATACTTTGACAACAGAAACAGGTGCAAATCCTCCGGAGTGTAGCCATGTAGAGAAAGACCTGGGCATCCTAGTTGATGACCAGTTAAAATTTACACAACAGGTACAGCAGGCAGTGTCAAAAACAAATAGATTGCTGGGTGTAATACGACGAACATATCAATACTTGGATAGGACAACCTTTCTACATCTATATAAGGGACTAGTCCGTCCTACTTTGGAATACGGTGTGGTAGTCTGGTCACCGCAGTATCAGCATGATATTGATGCTCTGGAGGCTGTCCAGAGAAGAGCTACTAGGATGGTCCCAGTACTGAGACATTTAGATTATGAATCTAGATTAAAGGCATTAAATTTACCAACACTGACCTATCGTCGTTTACGAGGAGATATTATTGATGTGTATAAATACTTGCATGGCATTTTTACCTTTTCGCACGATATGTTTAACAAAGACTTATACGAAGGCACACAGGGTCATTCTCTAAAGTTGTTCAAGGACCGGAGTAAACGGGAATTAAGGAGGCATTTCTTTAGCCAGAGAGTCATTAATATTTGGAATTCACTTCCGGACACCGTCGTCACTGCACCGTCAGTAAATACGCTTAAAAAAATCGACTAGACAAACACTGGCGAAACCAGGCAGTCAAATATGACTACAAAACCACACTAAGGCTAGCCAAGAGCGGTACATAGGCAGATTTTGCCTGAAGACCGAAGAGGATATGTATGTATGTATGTATGGCTAAACTCCAACGAGTACAAAATTGTCTGGCACGTGTGGTTCTCAGGGCGCCTCGGTTTTCACCGTCACTACCACTACTTAAACAGTTACACTGGCTTCCAGTTTCTTATCGAATTAATTTTAAGCTGTCCACTCTTGCATATCATGCTCTATCTACACAACAACCATTCTACTTGGCTAGTCTCCTGCATCTTTCAAATATCCCTAGGCAGCTAAGATCATCAGTTTCACAACAACTTATTGTACCTAAAACTTAACTTGGGTAAACGTGCTTTCTCTGTCGCTGCGCCTAGGGTCTGGAATGAACTCCCTATCGCTTTGAAAACATCCAAAACTATTGCTATTTTCCGTAAAAAACTCAAGACATATCTATTCCAAATTGCATTCCCACCATAAATGTTCGGTTGTCCCTCGTTCTGATACTGACTTTTGCGCGTCCTTGTTTACGATTACGCCTACTGATTCTGTTTTGTTGTCAGGTTCCTGAGGATATAGGCGCCATAGAAGTCAATTATTATTATTATGTATGTATAGACACCAGATAGAAGGGACCAACAGCTTTTAGCCTTCTGAAAGACACTGGCAAAGTGGGGTGAATGAAATTGTCAAAGTTTTTACAACAACATAGACCCTCTACCTATGGCTATGTTAGTGGTCTTTGGACATTCTTTGTCCTACTTTTCCTTATCAACATTTTTGTTGCAAGTATGATTTATTATACTATTTGTTGTTGTTATTGGCTTATTAACCTAACTCTTGTGTTAGCCCCAGAAGGGGCTGTTTAGAATAAACACACTGAAGGCTTAATCTGTTTTGTGGAAAATATCCGATATTGTTACAATTTGTGGTGAAATAAATGATTTGCATAACGTACATTTAAATGCATATTTCATGTTTTTAGGTATCAGCTTGCGTGTAGATCTTTAACGAAAGTAGTTCAGTTTCTGTATTCACTCAGTGAGTCATCATTGTTATCATTTTAATCTAGATTAACTAATGCAGTATGTTTGCCTTAAGACAGGCAAGGCTTGCTTTCCATTCTGCCCAGTCAGTTAATAATAAGTGGATACAAATTTGCTAACTAGTGTACCTCTTGTACTTTGTTAATTGGCAGAGTATAAGTCAGGAAACGTTTATTTATCCCATAATTCGTACAGAAACTGTTATGAAATATTTTGTCTATGAAAACTAAGTTGGTATAGATCTTACAACATTATACTTTGTAGACAGGGTACAGAATGGGTGCCGACGACAGGCCCAAGACTGGCAACTTTAGCGATACAAATACATTAATTAGCGTTATAAAATAAAAGAGAGATGTGCTGTAAATATAATAAACACAGGCATGGTTGTTTGATTTAAATCATAATTTAAATCACTCCAAAAAAATAAATCATTGATTTATGTTTGTTTTTTTTACTTCCGGTTTTTTTAATTGCTGATTTATATGAATATTTAACACAAATAATTGTTTACAAGCATCGAGATCAACAAAGTTTTGTATGTTTTTTTAATACAAAACACAAAATGCACACACTTGTGTAGCTGTATTGACACCAGATAGCCTGATAGTCAAATATTTTATGACATTGTGTATGTTTGAGCTATTCACTTTCTGAATGCAGTGAAGCCACACAAACTTGCCTTCCAGAGGAAGTATCTTTTCAAGTCAGTAGCCCTGGGTTAAAGTCCACTTAGAGCTTGTACTAGTTGTTACCAATTCAGTATGTTGACTCAGTTGTTTAATACTGTACCAGTTTGTATTCTGGTTAGAGACCCTTAGAGTACACAGAGCCCTGGACAGGTGCTAATCCACCCTCTCAGCAAACAATAATTAGCACTGGTACAGCCACAGACACACAGCATGCTTTCCTTTCCAAAACAGATTATGCAACCTTGTGGACATTGTTTAATGTCTTTATATAAGCAAAAATCATATACCTTCTGTTAAGACAAGAACCCAAATCGTTTTTGAATAGAACACGTTTGAAAGAGTTTACAAATTTAAACATCTATATAAATATCTATATATCAGATTTTTTTTAAATCAAATAAATAAAAAAAATCCGATTTAAATAAAAAAATCATGATTTTTTTTCAACCCTGAACACAGGTGAATATGTGAACAAGTAGTATTTGTGTAGTAATAGCAGCATGGTTGAATGCTTCCCGGAGAAGTTGAGGTAGTGTTGGAATAAACAGGTCTGCGGGGAGAGAAGTGTAAAGCAATTTGAACAGTCCCAAGAACTGGATACCACAAGATTTAATAACGTAACATTTTTTAATGGTTAACACATCCATTTACATGCAAGAGTTTAGGCTGTAGACCCAGACCAGGCCTAATTAGTACATAATACTGCTCGGTAACACCACCATTTTGTACGATCTCTAGCTGTGTTCTCGTCCATCCTCCAAGATCTGTATCCTAGTTGGTTCCTCTCTGTTTCAGCAGTCCTTCTCCAGGGCTAGAAATAAATTTTTCTGGACAGTGGAGAAACGGACCACCATCTCTCAAAATCGGGTTTTCTTGCAATCAGGTTTTCTGGTGGTCTGGGCAAACTGAAGATAACTTTGTAACATTAAACTCAGACAACAGAATATGCATACTGCCAGTAAATATGTAATTTTTATTTTATTTATCTTCTCATTGGCATGTACATTAACAGGTTGTGCAAGACAACAACACTGAGAGGCAACACCCGAACTACCATTAATTTCGAACCCTGCTTCTTCATGTTGGTGTTTCGTAGGCACGGTATTTTTCGTGTAAAAAACGGCTATCAACATTGTGGACTGTGTATTCTTCACGGCAAGGATGATAACATTATGTTTCTCCCATCTCTTTAATTGGTGATGTAAACACTAAACCACTGAGGACGACGTGCACCCTGGCAGTGACTACCCTCAATGCCAGGATAGAAAGGTCGGCTTGGCGATAATATTCTGAAAAAGGCTGGTTAGTTGAATGAGGTTTTGTAAAGCCCGGGCTACACATAAACCAAACCGGCACAAAATTGAACCCACGACTAGTCGTTGATCGGCTTTTTCGCCGATCCACAACTGGTTTTGGAGGATTTGAAAATCAAATCAGCTATCTGTCGGATCGACGACAGTTGCATATGTAGACATATGCCGGCATCGTAAGAAAATTCCAGAACATCTCAACCTTGCGTTCTCTTAGCGCTGGCAGAAGAACATAAAATGCCCCATGTTCTTCCCTCCCGTTGATATGTGGTCGAACCCACAGTTCTCTTTGACGTCAATGACGTCGTCGAACCAACAAAATTGCAGCAATGGCGAGTGCTACGTTTAGTTCTTTTGTAAGAGGCGCCATTTTACTTCTGATACTGCTTATCATCACTAGGGAGGTGCTCGTATGCAGTTCACACTACAGACACCAGTTTTTTCGGCGGCGGTGCAGTCGAATCGTCGACTGGTTAGTTGTATACGTGACCACAACACAATTGCCAACTGGTGGCCCAATTGTATGTCTAGCTGCACTGATCGCTGAGTTACAACGGTTTGGTTGTATGTGTGGCCGGGCGTAAGACTGGCAGATTCTAGTAACCACAACATAATATATACAAACTAGTCAGTTAAGACATGCTTCAATGATGTCCATTCACCCATAATGAGGTATGTACGTAGCCACAAGTTAGAACAACAACATTGCATGGCAACAAACCAAAAGTAGGTTGATTTGCCAAAACCATGGTTGAAAGGGAGGTGGGGCAAAACATACTAACATAGCAACAATGAGACCTGTGGTCAAACAGTTGACCTAAAGCTCACTGCACCGAACAACACAATGACCAAATAACGGTGTGTTGCTTGCAGTATTAAGATCTACACAAAGCCATGTGTCTTTGTGAATAGCAGCTCTGTCCAGCACTTTGGGGGTCATCTCAAAACTGATGTTTGACACTCCATGAAACCAATGTTGTTTCACTTCAGACCCTCCTTCCCCCCCCCATAAAAGAAACTTTGAATTATTCCAAACTGTGGACCCCCATTAAAATGTTATTGACCTTCATGCTTTAGTCACCACAGAGACATGTATACACAATTACCATGATTGAGGTCAGCACCTTCATGAACTGTGATCAGAAAATAAACTATGTTTTGGGAAGAATACATTGATGTATAATCATGACTGTTACCACTGATATCTTGCCTTTTTATATACCGTAATGATTTGTTACACCTTAAATGATTTGTTACATTGTGTATCTATGTATGTGGATTATTGACCTCACCTGACCCTAGGTCAGTCATATTCTTCACCTGTTCTTTAGTAGCATGATAAACATGCACTGTGCTTGATGCTTTGGTTAACAAATAGCAGTGGTTATCTATTAAGTACTCGATTGTATATTTGCATTCTGATATATACAGATGGTGTAGTGGTATGATAAACACAAGTGATCTGGAGTAATGGGGACAGGGACTATTTTTCATTCGTGATATGTGTGCATTTGAAATAGTATACAATGTCATGTACTTATTATTTTGAATAGAAATGTGCCAATTAAAAATGAAAGATCATTCGATATAAAACATAAAAATAAATTAACTGGTATTCCAAGATGCACTAAAAAACTGCATTTTAACAGTCTTCTTGCAGAGATAAGAAATTATATTGCTAGTACCTGGAAAATTGTGGAAATATTTTAATATGTAATGGGTACACCTCATTTGTGGACTCACAAGCCTTACTTCATTAATAATGGTAATAAGGAGGATGTGGCGAACGTGTTCTACAATTATTTATTAACATTGGCCCGGAATTGTCAAACAATATAACTGCCAACAAATGTTTCAATTTATGACTACTAGAAACAAACACAATTTATTTCTAACTATGGTTAAGTATACGATCACTAACTATAGACCTATATTACTGCTACTACAATTCTCCAAAATATTAGAACAATTATTTAATTCTTGCTTAGTTTTATTACCAAATGCAACTTATTAACCCAAGCCAACATGGATTTCGACAAGATATGTCAATGTGTAGATTTCATTGATGGAATAAGACAATCATTGAATGTTAAAAAGGCATGCTTGATTTGCAGTAAACAGGCATGGGGTCAGTTCCATTCCGGAATTGGAATTGACCCTCAATTCCCATTCCAGAATTGGAATTGACTTTCGATAGCCAATTTGAAATAGATTTGGAATTGATTGTTTTTGGAATTGGAATTGATTTTTTATTTTAATTAATTTTTTTTTATACATTGACTTGATACTGTTAAACTTTACCCCTTAAGTTTACTATTAAAATCAAATTTGTCTGCTATTGATATGTCACCATAAATCTGGTAACAGCCAGGAAGCTGTCAACATTACAGCATAGACACTGTCTACTCTGTTATTGTGAAAAAGAACAATATAATCAAGCATTTGCATCAAAAACAAATATTGTGTTACTGTAACAGAGACTAAAACCAATGTCAGACCATTCAGGCCTTATCTAATTTTCTTTCTCAGTGGACAAGGTTTATTTACAGAGATTGCCAATTAAGGGCACCTGCTTGATAATTCCCTTTGTGTGAGAGAGGAAGCCTGCCCCACTTGAATGAAGGTGTCGCAGCAGAAAGTACATATGAAATGGCTGAATGCCATTTTTTATAGCAAACCTGACGTCTGTGTGTTAATTGAATGAACAATAGTTAATTTTTGAATCATATCTGATTAAATATGATTATGCACACATAATTTCAAGTACAAATAAAACTGTGTTAAAACGAATTGGAATTGATAATTTGGAATTGGAATTGATTTTTTAATTTACTAGAATTGGAACTGACAAAACAGAATTGACCCCATGCTTGGGCAGTAAATCGATTAACATTGAACATATCTAAAGCAAATTATATGCTATTTGGAGACTGTATGCTCAGTAAAGATGCAGATACGTAAAACTAGATGTATAACATTAATATGTAAGTGTGTATAGTTATATACATGTTTGTCTTGTGTAGTGTTGGCAATGTTTGAATATATCAATCAATTATGATTATACTGGGAAATCAGTTATGCCAGGGGTGTCTTGGATGAGGCACTACTAAAAGTCAGATAGGTCCATTCTTCTGCCTGGTCTATGTCAGGGGATGCAAAAGTCATGTAGGTCCATTCTTCTGCCTGGTCTATGTCAGGGGATGCAAAAGTCATGTAGGTCCATTCTTCTGCCTGGTCTATGTCAGGGGATGCAAAAGTCATATAGGTCCATTCTTCTGCCTGGTCTATGTCAGGGGATGCAAAAGTCATATAGGCCCATTCTTCTGCCTGGTCTATGTCAGGGGATGCAAAAGTCATATAGGCCCATTCTTCTGCCTAGTCTATGTCAGGGGATGCAAAAGTCATATAGGCCCATTCTTCTGCCTGGTCTATGTCAGGGGATGCAAAAGATCCCATGCATGTTTGTCGTCTTATGTTATGTGTTTTGCGTGTGTGGAAGTCATAGCCTGCCACCCCAGCACTTGTATTTGGCTTTCTAATCCTGCGCTGTTTCACTGAGCCATAAACTTAGCCTACTGCCTACTAGTCTTTCCACGGTGTTTGAGTAACTGCATGGCTATAGTCTGTACATTTTGTACTGCTCTCTAGCTGTTGCCAGGCAGCAAGGGTTAACATACTAACAATTGGAATAACATTGAAACAAACCTGATTTTGTGTGTGTAAGTTTGCAGTATGTAACAGAAAAATTATTATGTATGTTTTTATAATTATAGTACTGTAGGTTTTCTATTACAAATACTATTATTTTTGGTCAATTCTCCTATTTTACTATTACAGAAAAATTATCTACCTAAATTGTCTATGTTGTTTGGGGGTGGGAGTATGTGGAACCTGTTCAATGAAATGTTCTGGGAAGAAAAGGAAAATTAGGAAAAGTAAACAGTAGTTTCTGCTGTATTATTTGCCTCATATAAACTGGTTAACATGAGACTTACAGTTGATTGTTATTGTCTTCAACAGGCCATGATGAAGTTCCCGCATGATTACCCGTATTCACCCCCTTCAGTGAAGTTCCTCACCAAAATGTGGCACCCGAACGTATACGAGGTAAGTTCTCATCCTACCACTTACAGTTTCACTCTAGTTTTGGACAGAACTGTTTAAACCATTTTTCTTCTAAACCTTCCAATCCTTTGTACACCAGGAACAACACTCGGTGCTCACAAGGATTTATGTACAACATATATCACAAAGTTGGTCCCGATGCCACATAATCTTTTGAGCTGAACAATTATTAATTATTTTAAATAATTGATTTTATTAATTTAAATTATTGTTTTTAATCTATTTTATTAATTTTTATTTGTTTTGTAAATTTTTATTTACTTATGCTTGTTATATAAATAGTTAATGAAAAACAATGTATTGTTAATGCTAACAGTTTTGGCTGGTAAATATTTACCAAGGTGGTAAGTTTCATAAACATAAATTTATCTAAATCTGGTGAAATAAAAGATGGGGGAAAATGTTAGTTTGGTGTCTCAATAGGTACAATTTAAGCAGAAATTAGCCTGTGTAATTAAGAATAGTCCTAGAAGTTTAAGCCATGTTAATGAGATTCAGACCTCTATAACTTTGGAATGGATAATGCAATTTAAATAATTTTTCTTTTTTTAAATAATAAATAAGTGTTGTTATAATAAAAAAAATTAGAAGATCATTATATTAAGCCCTATACTGATATTTATCAATCACAAGCTTAATAGGGGTCTCCCAGACCCATATTTATTATTTTATTTACAGATCTTTGATACCATTTCTTTTTGTTAAGCAATATGTTAATTATCCCAGCATCATGCATGAGTTAAATGGGTAAAATAAACACGTTTTGACAGTTTGTATAATGTTGTTTTAATATCTAGCATGTATTGTGAACAGTTATCAGGATCATGACTTTGTTATACAAAAAGTAGTTCGGCTGCTATGTTTTCTACATAATAATGACACAAATATCATAATACAATACCACGTTACAGGATACTGGCCCCCACAAAGTGTCATTTTAGTTCGATTTTACTTGCATGATTTGGAGGAGTAGATTTTAAAATAAAATGCAAATTTATTATTTCACTCAACTTTGCACCTTTTCAGAATGGCGAGGTGTGCATATCAATTCTTCACCCTCCCATTGATGACCCTCAGAGTGGAGAGCTACCCTCAGAGCGTTGGAACCCCACTCAGACAGTCAGGTGGGTAGGGTTACTTGGGGTACCAGGGGGAGCCATTGGTTGGGGTCATGAGGGTCACCAGTACCATATACAGCAACAATACTGAATACTTCATTTGGGTTTATGATAATCTAATTGTATGGTTTTCCTTAAAACTTCTCAATTCATTTAGCCCATTGCGAATCAGGTTCCTTGATGTTCAAATCTGTTGTATGTGAAAAAAGTGTGAATAGTTTTAAGTAACGTGCGAAGTCGGTTTAATAAAAGGGTGCCTACTTTTGTTAAAAATCATTGAAAGAATTGACCTTGATTGTTAGATCAAGGTTACTTGCAAAAGTATGACTAGCCGCATGTTACATTATTGTACAGGTGCCCCCCCCCCTCTTGACATTTTTTCAAAAAGTTTTGAATGTACCCGATCAAGAATAATTTCATAGTTTATCCGACGGCTTCACCAAAACTAAATGACAAATTTGTACGAATGAGCTAGCATGTCAGTGAATACTAGATAGGTTGTCTTGTGTATTTTAGAACGGTTCTACTCAGCATCATCTCACTACTGAACGAACCCAACACCTACTCGCCAGCCAACGTCGACGCATCAGTAATGTACAGGAAGTGGCGGGATTCACACGGCAAAGACAAGGAGTACGAAAACATCATCAGGTTTGTTGACTTCTGGGAAACATCTGAATAATCTGTCAACAGGTGTTTTTCTTGAAAATGCTGCCAGTTTTCAGTTTATAAGTTTTGTTAATGTGCAAGTTTTCGATGAGTTCTCAGTTTGTAAGTTTTGCTAGTTTCCTAAATTGTCTTTTTCCTTGTAATATAAGCGGCGCTGCAGAGAGAAGCTGTCACGTGATGTCTCGTGTTAAATGTGTTAAATCTGAATTTCATAAACTGTAATTGTATTAGCTACAACTGACCATGTTTAATGAAACATCAGCTGAGCATCTGTATACTTATTTTGAATGTGATATCCATAGAAATTACTAAATTGTTGTGTACTTGAATCACATACCGTACTCTCTATAAACCATATAAATCCATGCAATTTTTTATTGGTTCATCGAGGAAGTGTCGTCGTCAGCCAGGCTATGAAATATACTTACATCAAACGAAATCTGCTGGTATTTGCCAAAAATTTGCCTAACATCAAAAGTAGTAGTACTCCGACTGCTTTAAGTTTGACATTTGGTTTTGTACTTGTGTGAACGCAAATTTGTACTTTATCACAATTTGTCCATAAAAATGGAATATGGCCATATGCTATCATAGTTTCAAGACTTATGTAAACACCATCGATATGTTGCTTTGCAGAAAGCAAGTGCTGACAACCCACGCTGATGCAGAACGGGATGGCATCACTGTGCCAACAACTGTAGCGGAATACTGCGTCTCGAATCGGACGACACTGGCATCAAAGAGCTCGGTGGACATGGCGGACTTTTATGATGATGATTACATGGATGATGATGATGATGACGACGACGATGATGACATTGTGTACGAAGACGACGGTGATGATTCCGGGAACGGCGAGTCATGATAGTGAACTATCAGGATACGTACCTAATGATGTTGCCTCTTGTTCAGGAATCGGAGCAGTGTCGGTGCGCTTGCGTCGCAGTGCCTCACTTGAGTCACCACTTGTGTCAACACACCGACACAATGCACATGCACAAACTGTTGGGCGTTCGCCCATCTTGGAAGTTACTTCAGCGAAGCCTCGTTTTGGCATCAGCAACACACAGCGCTCGACAGTTTCGTTTGTTTCGTCACCGCAAACTGGCATCGGTGTTCAATATGCCATTGTTGTGTGTAGCAGAAAATGTCTAGGATCGTATGTATGCCTTTTTCCAAGGCGGCAGCGGCACGTTTTCAAACTGCCACTGTATGGCACTGGAGTCGTCGTCGTGCGCTGCAGTCAATTTCGCAAGATGGGGTGTGCATGATGGGGAGTACGTGCGGACTTGTACATATGAAGCACGGTGACAACAATCTGTTGGACGCAGTATCTAGTTCTCCAGTATGTTGCAGTGACTGATGCCATTTAAGGCTGATATATGCACAGGAATGACGTGTGATGTTCGTATGTGTGTTGGTGTATGTGCATGCATACACGTACAGTATACATGTATTTGTGTGTGTGTGAAATTGCAGAATTTTCAGGAGTATTCTTACATTTGAGGAAGTTATACTAGGTGTTTTTTTTGTAATGGGCTGCGATTATCTGTGTTGTTCTGATGTATTCCCTATATTTAGGTGTGGACGCCTGCACTTCACCATTGCTTCTCAATCCATCTCTCCTAGCCTGCTGCGAAGCACTCAAGGCTACACGGTTGCTCAGCTAAACTGCATCAAATCTCCTTTTAATGTTGTTCTTATCTCTGAAGGTTATTCTACATAAAACATTCTTGGAACTGGCCTCTAAATGGCTGGTGGAGTTATGAGAGAAGGTGTCAGTGATTCCACTTGCAAAACTGTCAGACATGTGTGAGTGAGCATAGCTGTACCATTGTCCAGGATCTACTTCCGACCAGCGCAAACTGATTTCTGCTGCAAGGGCAGCAGAAGCTAGTTTCAGCTGGCAAAAGTGGAGGAATTAGTAACCGTGCTTGGATGAATACCCACAACTGGCATAAACATGTTTGGCGAGGTGGCCACTGGTTAGAACCTGTATACTATACACTAGATTTAGGAAAAATTTATCTAGATTATTTCTATCAAATGGCACAAGAAACTGGAGCGGGTGTAAACAGCTACCTGACGGTAATCGTCTGTTGACCCTGTCTTGCTTGTGTCACTGCATCACTGTCACTTTCGTCATTCTTCAACTTACATGGCAGTGCTTATTTATATTTAGTCTTGGTTCAGTTGCAGAGCTTGACAAAATCTCCTTCAGTATATTTGCAGAAGGCTTCATGCATTTATACAAAATCTAGCAAACTGACATTCAGGGTTGGTAGGCACTACATGTGCGTCCTGTAAAATGTGGCGTTTTACAGAATCTAGCCGTCGTCCACACCATGCACGCGGGACCTACCGCACGCACTTCTGCTGCTGCTTTTGTTGTTTCCAGACTAGTCGTTAACTAGGACAGGTGTGTAGGTGGTGTTTGGCAGTGTGTTGTATTACACTGACAGAATAATGTGTGTAACCTTCTAATGACCGAGTTTTCGAAGCGGCACAGTTGCAGGATGACATGCCAAAAAAATAACACTCCACCATTTCAGGCAGGAATTATTTTGTTCTATATGCCTTTACAACACAAATTAAGTGAGATGATATGATACAAAATATTAATTTAACAAACAAGATTATTATAATCATTCTAGTTTGGACCCCTCCTACCGGTAATCTATGCATCTTTTTGTCCTGGTGAAGCAGATTTGGATTTTTTAAATCTGTTTCTGTCGAAGTGCCAGAGAGACATCATAATAAAAAATATTAATTTAGCACATAAAATTATTATAATACTTCTAATTTGGACCCCTCCTACTTGTAGTATATGCGTCTTTTTGCCGTTATGAAGCAGATTCAGATTTTTTTAAATCTGTTTCATTGCATGGCAAAATAACCGCATCAGAAATGGCAGCAGCCAAAACAATTCTTGTCTGCAGTATTGTAGTGATGGAGCGAACTTCCTCAAGAAGAATGTACTCTTCTCTGCACGTGTCACATGACATGTCACATGGCATCCTGTGTTGTAGTCGACGTTGGGTTAATTAATTTATTTGTAGCATGGCGTACTGTGTAAGTTTCATGTTTGTCATTGTTCGATGTATTATTTGGTGTGAAAGCAAGGCTGGACATGTCCTCAGGCGCCACTACATATGTGTGCCACAGGCGGGGCGGGGCATGTAGTGGGCCGAGGCATGTAGCGGGGCGGAACCGATCGACGGGATTGCCGTCTCCTATGCTGTACAGTCTAAGCAAAATGTTTTGTTTTTCAATAAAAAATGTTCAAAGAGAATGTAGTGGTAATGGTTTCAATTCCACATACCGTGAAACCAGGGTTTGTACACCTCAGCAACTATAAAATTCCTTTTCCTGGCTTTTCAAGGCTTCCTTTGAACAAATCCATGCCAAAAGCAACTTAAATTTGAGCACGACGGTTACACCAAACGTATAAAATGCTATTCAAGGATTTCCATGCCCCATACGAACCCTGTATGACACACAAAGCCTGGGGGGCCTCAGTCAGACGATGGACATTTTGGGGGCCTCAAGATTTAGGAACCCCTGCACTAGAATTGAACATTGTCCCAATTGCCACATTGACCAATTAATCCTCTCTGTGACATCCTGGCAACTTATGTAACTCACTTCGATTTTTTTAGTTGTAAATGCGCAAAATATCTGGTATCCCAGGCATTTTGAACAGACACTGCAACTCATGTCCATAGATTGGACACCTCAACAAGACATTGCAATTGTGATTGCAACTACATGTGTCCATTTATTGCAACTACATGTGTCCATTTATTGAATCTACATGTGTCCATTTATTGCAACTACATGTGTCCATTTATTGAAATTACATGTGGCCATTTATTGAAACTACATGTGTCCATTTATTGCAACTACATGTGTCCATTTATTGAAATTACATGTGGCCATTTATTGAAACTACATGACCATTTATTGCAACTACATGTGTCCATTTTTTGCAACTACATGTGTCCATTTTTTGCAACTACATGTGTCCATTTATTGAAACTACATGTGGCCATTTATTGAAACTACATGACCATTTATTGCAAATACATGTGTCCATTTTTTGCAACTACATGTGGCCATTTATTGAAACTACATGTGGCCATTTATTGAAACTACATGACCATTTATTGCAAATACATGTGTCCATTTTTTGCAACTACATGTGGCCATTTATTGAAACTACATGTGTCCATTTATTGAAACTACATGTGGCCATTTATTGAAACTACATGTGTCCATTTATTGAAACTACATGACCATTTATTGCAACTACATGTGGCCATTTATTGAAACTACATGTGTCCATTTATTGAAACTACATGTGTCCATTTATTGAAACTACATGTGTCCATTTATTGAAACTACATGTGTCCATTTATTGAAACTACATGTGTCCATTTATTGAAACTACATGTGGCCATTTATTGAAACTACATGTGGCCATCTTTTTATCACTATTATGTTGAGGTTCGCTCCTCGTTTCAGACTAATTTCACAACAAACGGAACCTATCTAGTATCCACAACAACACAGTCACACGTTTGTACAGATCCGTTATTTCGATTTGATGAAATCATCGGGAAAAAAATGTTGAACAGACTGGGTGAAAATTTACAATTAGTTGCAAATATAACACAAATGTCTATTTATACCCTGCTGATGCGTAATGTTGATACCTTGCTGATGCTTAATGTTGATACCTTGCTGATGCTTAATGTTGATACCTTGCTGATGCGTAATGTTGATACCTTGCTGATGCGTAATGGCTGAGCTTGTTGGCTACAGGAACACACAAAGAGTAACTGTTGTTAAAGATCATTTAATAAATGCATTGTGATAATAAAATACATGTATCGATGAGAAGTAGCTGGTACAAACATGTTCATCGAGAAAACTATCATACATGTAACCATAGCAATACTGATAAACACAACGAAGGTCATGTCTGTAATATTTAATATTTTATAAATTTCTGAATTACAGTATTAATGAAAATATTAACTACTGATTTCCGTTGTGATATTTCTGTGGTTCAGCACTGCCTTTCAGTCACCACTGTCACCAGGGCCTTCTCTGTAGTGAACTTCTGACAGACTGCGTAACTTCTCTGCTGCGTAAAATTAAATCAAACACTGCATGTTTAGTATTACAAACAAGCGATGTGTCTGTGTGATATACGCATACGTTTTGTTGAGAATGAGTGCAATAAATTAATTATATGAGTGCAATAGATTAATTATATGAGTGCAATAAACACATACGTATACTGCATGCACGCACGCACTCACACAATGCACTCCCATTCTGTGGCTGTTGTAATTAAATGTAAATTAAATTTGGCTGGCAGCTGCTATTTTAACAAACACTGCATCACTTGTTCATCAAACATGCTACTGAAGCATTGTCCAAGCCATCTAGTGTTCATCTCCACCTACTCAATACTTAGGTCGCAACAACTACCACAGACATAAGTTGTAGTGGTTGACACTTGACAAGCCAGAGTTGAGGGTCCAACACAAACAATGTGCAATCCTCAGTTCATTTAGCACACCGGCAATCAGGTTCGTTGATGTTCACATACAGTGTGTGAACAGTTTAAGTAACGTGTGTAGTCGGTGCATACTTTTGTTAAAATCTTTGATTGTCAGATCAGGTAACTTGTGAAAGGGTGAATAGCTTTATGTCATAAGTATATAGAGCCGGACTACTTTTTTCCGAATTTTAACAGGACCTGGTCAAAAATAATTTCATTGTCCGATTATTACAGCAAAACGTAATAACAATAAACAAGCTGGCACGGTTTTTTTAAAATGATTCTGACATGAGGTGGAAACATTTTTTTATTGAGGAAGGCCCTTTAACATTAGGGACCATGCCAATGGCAGCTGGGGGCATGGCCAAAAAAACTATTGAGGATGACATGCACCCTGGCAGTGACCACCCTCAGTACCAGCATAGAAAGGTCGGCTTGGGACTAGGCGTGATCCTCGGAGAAATGCTGACTAGAAAATGAGTTCTCGTAAGACTATTAGATTTCGGTAATCACAACATATAATATCATAAAGACTAGCCAGACGTAGGTCCCTCCTCAGTTCAAACTTTCAGACTCATTTCATTTTGCAAAAATTAACCTATCTAGTATTTAGTTTTGGCAAAATTATCGGACAAACTATTAAATTATTTTTTACCAGGTGCAGTCAAAATTCCAGCAAAAAAAGTTGCACAAGTGGTCCGGCTCTGTATGTTGTAGCATAAAGTTAATCATTCTTTCACAAGTCAAATGATCAAAGTTATTTCTTTTCGATCATATCAGCAAAAGTACAGTCTGTCACTAAACCAACTGCACATACAGTAAAAACCTGTCCACAGCGAATACCGCCGGAACTATGTCTGTTATAGAGAGGTGTCCGTTATGGAGAATTTGGTTAAGGTTGATTAAGGTTACCGGTTAATAAAACAATACCGCGGAGCTGTCATTAAATTAATAATACATATGAGGCATATACTGAGTTGGTGAAAATGTCATTAATCACAGAGCATTACTGCATTCTACTGCATGGAAACCAGGCAGTGTGTGGGGCTCATGATCTGTTCCATGTAATCACCATTTCTTTCACCACGCAATTGAACCAAATTGTACAAGGTCCACTGCTGCGGGATGACGGATAGTGACATGAATACATTTCTCCTTGTTCATTCACTTTGGATGGAGCATTCTAAGAGTTAGACTTTGAGTCTTTGCCAAAACAAACCAGGTTTATGGTTACCGAAAGGTGAACTGAAATGGCTTTGATGTCCAAGAGAAGTCAAGGGGTGAAAGTTTACACAGCTGGCCTAGGCACATTTTGATACTAATTGATGACATTACGCAGATGATATGACACAGAATATATATGTAGCTAAGTTAGTGTGTATCAGTGGTAGTTCAGCTGCCCTGATTCATGGGATTGTCAATGCACATTGACCTGTCAACAAGCAGCAGGGCGATAGGAATGGTTGAGTCCAAATCCCTTGTCTGTTGTCCATGATGGCCAGGTGGCCACTATGGGCAATCAGTATACAGCTGGGCAGGGCAGGACAACCTCCTAGTGGTACAACTGGGCGGGGCAGGAAAGCCTCCTAGAGGTACAGCTGGGCAGGGCAGGAAAGCCTCCTAGAGGTAGAGCTGGGCAGGGCAGGAAAGCCTCCTAGAGGTACAGCTGGGCAGGGCAGAAAAGCCTCCTAGAGGTACTGCTGGGCAGGGCAGAAAAGCCTCCTAGAGGTACAGCTGGGCAGGGCAGAAAAGCCCCCTAGAGGTACTGCTGGGCAGGGCAGGAAAGCCTCCTAGAGGTACAGCTGAGTGGGGCAGTAAAGCCCTGTTGTACCCTAATCTGCTCACCAGAGATGTACATGTTGAGCCAGCCGAGGTCTCCTCACTGATGTATAACAAGAATGTGTGGAGGGATCATGTATATTTTATATATATATATATATATATATATATATATATATATATATATATATATATATATATATATATGTGGCGCGGTGGAGGGATAATGTATATTTTATATATATATATATATATATATATATATGTATATGTGGCGCGGTGGCTCGAGGGTAGAGTGCAGGACTGCCAATCGAGATGACTGGGGTTCGAGTCCATCTGCTGTCGTTTCGTAACTTGGGCAATTTCGGGCAATACCCATCCGACCAGGGAGACGGGCCACTATCAATTAAAGATAAGTTCCAGGTAAATCTGAGCAAACAATATTATTGGTTAACACAGCAACTGAAAGTGCCACGTTTCAACAGGTCGATCTGCCAGGGGTACTGATGTAGTCAGAAGCCCCCTGGTGGCAAGGAGGCTTTACAGCTGATATCAGCCAACTCTGCTCCGATTTGCCATCCAAAACAATTGCGATCTTTCTCCAACTGTTTGATTACTTTTGACCTTCACCCAATGAACATTTTGATAACTCCCACTTTAAAAGACATTTACATTTGATCAGACATAGGATAACAGTAATAATTAACAGTAATAGATAATATTGTATCTAAAATTTTTTTTGGCAAACAACATTTTCAAAACATGTATACACTAAAATGACAGATACCATTGTGTTACATAAATATCACAAGAAATGTACATACAAATTCAGATTGGTTGCAATTGATTGATTTAAATGACAAATAAAAAAAAAAATACTGATCTTGTGACATGAAGAGACAGCATTTGTAGGTTTAATTGCAAGTTTGTAATAAGATTCTCCTTCAAATATGGTTATCTGCACCCAGCGTGCCATCCCATGGAGTAAGGGAAGGAGACGTTGAACAGGTTGTCGTATATCGTCACGAGTCGCTTCATGATGTCAGCCAATGCTGCAAGAGAGATACAAAGGCAGGTACATATCAACACCTGATGGTACACATCAACACCTGGTGGTACACATCAACACCTGGTGGTACACATCAACACCTGGTGGTACACATCAACACCTGGTGGTACACGTCAACACCTGGTGGTACACATCAACACCTTGTGGTACACATCAATACCTGGTGGTACACATCCATGGCCATGGCCATCTGCAGGGGGGGCAACCTGGTGGTACACACCCATGGCCATCTGCAGGGGGGCAAGTCGGGGCACTTGCCCTCCTGGATCTGGAATTTTTTTCAGATGTATATTCATGAGTTCAAAGTATATGTTAACTTTACATCTATATATATATATATATATATATATATATATATATATATATATATATATATATATATATATATATATATATATATATATATATATATATATATATCTTCTTTCTTGCCACTCCCTGGAAAAATTCCTGCGGATGTCCCTGGACATACCTTACTACATATTGAGATAACATGTTATGTTGGAGATTGTACTAGGTACAATTGAACATCCCTTCCTCCCCCTGTACCAGCCCTTCCTCCACTTGGGCCAGTCCGTCTTCCCCCATGACTGTCCTTCCTCCCCTGGGTCAGCCCTTCATCCCCTGGGTTAGCCCTCCCTCCCCTGGGTCATCCCTTCCTCCCCTGGGTTAGCCCTTCCTCCCCCTGGGTCATCCATTCCTCCCCTGTGCCAGCCCTTCCTCTACTGAGCCAGTCCTTCCTGCAACTTGCCCAGCCCTTCCTCCCCTGGGCCATTCCTTCCTACCTTAGATCTGTCCTTCTTCCAGTCCCTTCCCCTTCTAGACAAGTAATTCCTCCCCTGGGACAGTCTTTCCTCCCCCTGGTCCTGTCCTTTCGACCCTAGGTCAGTCCTTCTTCCCTTGGGCCAGTCCCTTCCCCTTCTAGACCAGTCATTCCTCCCCCTGGGACAGTCCTTCCTATCCTGGGCCAGTCATTCCTCCCCCTGGGCCAGTCCTTTCCTCCCCCTGGGCCAGTCCCTTCCTCTCCTAGGCCAGTTCTTCCTTCCCCTGGGTCAGTTCTTCCTCCCCTTGGCCACTCCTTACTGTTCCTTTCATGGTTAGTAAGATCTTCTATCCATAGAACGTGTTGCCATGGTAACAGCAACGTCTCGTACGACTACACCGCCCAGTAGGGTACAACACACACCCAGTCGTCATTGGCAACCACAACATGCTACTAGAATCACAGAAGCTATGTGAGCCTAGAAGGAGACGTACGGCTGTGACATTGGTCGCACTATTTCAGTTTGTGCATCTTCATTTTATTCCTTGATGCAAGAATATTACTTTTTCATCTTAATAATTAAATTTTTTTTGAAAGACAAAATGGTTTGTTCTAGTGACAACAAACATTCATTTTACACACAGATAAACTACTTTTCCATGCGGAAGCAAAATTGGTGATTTATGTCAACATTTACATCTTTTTTTTTTACATCTTCCAGGGTCTCCAGAACAAATCAAATCTAGCATACTATTCGAAACACACCTGGACACTGAGAGAGGCCATATGGTCTCAATGCATCTGAGTTCATTTTGAATAAATTGATGCAACTATCCTTGGACATTTCTTACTGCGGATTAAACAATCAAAGCATGCAAAATTACAATATGGACTCTAGAGCTAAGAGCCCAGACTCGATCAACCCAACCACTGTGGCCTTGTGATTCTTCAGACTTTACTGGAAGCAGCCGACACGCTTTAATTAATGACAACATCACCTTCCTCTCCATCTCCAATGTGACATAGTCGACAAGAAGTGAAGTCTTATTTTTCTTGTAATATTCCCGCTGTGTTCTGTCCTTCACTGCTGACTCATTCGGGAGGAATGAACTTGCCCATATCTGGAATTATGACCTACGAGATAATGTTATGAATTTGACTAACGTTCAAGGTTCATTTAGATCTTATAGACAGTTGTGAGGTGATTTGCCCCAATTGAAAATTTTTTTTAATGAGTTTTACATATTTTCCCCACGCACACACATGTACGCACGCACGCACACACTCATGCACGTACAGACCCATGGTATAATTGCTCTGTTCTGGACAATATGGCTGGCTCTGAGAAGAACCTTTTGTTTTCATGTGTGCATTACACACACTCTGTCTTTCCACTCCCAGCATCCTCTAGTGCTGCGAGCTCCGCTAGACGATGTGCACAAGTATCGAGAATCGAGACTTGTTCATGTGCATACTCCATGTACATGCGTCTTATGCCCTGCAGCGTCGATACTTGTTGGCTCCTCATTTGCCAGTAGGTGGAGCCACATTTGATTCGGGAAAGGCGGACTTTCACGAATGCGATCTTCTGGTCAATGCAGTCCATCTGGTGGATGGCATTATCGAACTTGCGCTGGACGGCAGGCAAAGTTGTCGCTAACTCATTAGGTTGCATCGTAGCATAGGACTTGTTCATTCTGCTGATGATCAGGTTATGACCAGACTTGTGGTCAAACTGCCCTTTATAGTGGACAAGTGGCATGAGGGTAGTGAGATCATTCTTGCTGCTAATTAATTAGTATAAAAAACTCTCCATTGTTTCCAGTGGTCAACACCTGGAGACTGTCCATTGTCCACTGCATGGCCACCCACTGTGCTGCTGCTAAGAGTCATTAACAAGATGCCAATGTCTCAAGTTGTCACAATGTTGATTGTTGTTCTTCTGAAGTGTGGTCATTTGAGTCACACATATCTTGTGTCAGCTGATGTTGTTGTTGAGTCATCCTAACCTGGGCCTTCCTCTCTTCATGCTTAGTGCTACTTTATGACTGAATCATCTCCTCTGAATACCTGGTAATGTATTATGGACATTGAACTAATTAATTACATTATTTTAGATTAATATTATTATTCGTCATCTAATCTTAATAATTGCAACTGTTTATATAGCACTCACATGTTATATCACACTTACTTTATGTTATTATGTTGAACAATTTAATTTGTATATGGTATAAAGTATACTACGCCGGTGGTCCTCCCCATAAGGCCATGTTGGGTTTCCAAAGGATCTGCCAAGTAATACTAATCTATTCACTTTTCATGTTATTATATTATGAAAGATGTGCACACACGCATGCATGCATGTACGCATGCACACATATATAGGAACCCCTTACCTGGCAGTGAGGGTGAGGATTGAAACAGCCCATCACAACACCTTTATTCTCAAAGATCTGTCAAAAAGCAAAGTTACATTCAATGGCCAATAGCTATGAAAATCAGGTGGCGACAACAAATGATTTCAACAACATTACATTAAATATTTGATTGACAACAATACCATTTGTGATGGCAATGCTATGACAACATCAAATCTCACAAACTCATCAGGTGATTTCAAGATATAGAAAGGAAAGGTAAAGGTACGTTCTTATATAGCACGGTATCTAGTCCTTGGGACTGCTCAAAGCACTTTACACTTCACCCCCTGGCAGATATGTTCATTCCAAGGCCATCTCGACTTCTCTGGGAAACATTCAGCCATGCTGCAATTACTGCATAAAGACTATTCATTCAGATATCCACCTCTGTCTGTAGTAAGATACTTATTTATACAGCTGAGTGAACTGTGGCCACGTGGGATGAACGAAATTGCCAAAGCTTCGAAACGGCAGCAAGAGGATCCGACCCCGGATTCTCTCGATTGAGAGCCCGATGTTCCGCGCCCCATGAGTGTCTGATACTCAAGCCAAAAAGTGGCATCCATTAAGATTAAGAAGGATGCATAAAGTACGAGGGTTTAATCTACAACTGTCATTCTCTCCTAATTTACAAACAATCAAGAGACATTCTAGTCAACATTAGTTTAATTAAACAAAGTGGGTGTATTCGGCTAAGAACTTTGAGGTCAAAACCACTAATCCGAGACACTGAAATGTATAGAATTACAAGACAGTTGAGGTGACATGTCCAAGCCAGGGTCAGGAAGAGAAGACATCAAGTGGACAGATGTGTTTGTTACAACACCATTTTTTATAGCAAGGTGTTATAATTGTTTTTAAGTTTGGAGATGACACATAATAGCTCTAATGCCAAGCAATGCAATCATGTAATAGTTATGTGTTATGAATTAATGTGTATAACAGGTAACACACAATGGCATCCCTGGTCAAGTACGCATCGTCTATTTTACTTAAATACATAATATGCTAGCCAAGTTACCTGGCGATGCACAGGAGAAAAGGCAGTCACTGGAAGAGCCTATGACTCCTAGCACCACCCAGTCAAGTTTTGTTAGGGCATTGCCAATGGTAATGACAACTTCTTGCCCCCAAAAATCATGTACAACTGCTTTCTTAAAGTGTTCGTACCGTACCAAGGAACTTACGTAGATGTTTGACGTAGGTCACGTAACTAAGCACAATCATAGAAAACATAAATAGCATTGCTAAGAATTGTACGTAATTGTGAACTCCTAGTTTTCTGAGTTATATAATCTATGTCAAACATCCGCATAGGTTCCTTCATAATATCCCCACCCCCGGGGGAATCAATGTACGACCCAGCCCCAAGGGCCCCCGAAAACACGCCTACAAAATTTCAGCCCCATATACACGAAACTAAGGAAACAGACAGAGAAAGTCAAAAACTACCTTAATATAGAATAGACTATTGATTGTATATTTAAAAGAGTAAATTAACAAAACTAACAATATTATTCATGCTATGAGTGACAGTATAAAGGAATGACATTAACCAAACTGGACACATGATCTGTCACCTGCACCCTAGCATGTGTTCGTCCCAGCTCCACATTGACCTCTGCCCACCAATCTATCACGGCTCGGACTTCAGCGATCAACATCTGAGGTAGAGTGAGCGTGGATGAAAACACATCACCCAACATGATCCATTCACAAACTCAGACCTTAGCAACGGGTGTTCAGGAAACTCTGAAAGTATACTCAATAAAATTGCAACATTTCACTTATAAATATCCAAATAAAGGCTATTTTTATATTGTTTTTGTTGCATACATTTTGAATCAAAACAAGGGTAGGTCAAAAATGTATTCAAAAAAGGTGTGGCCAAAATGTATCAAAATTCATTTCTGAGGTTAGGGTTAAAATGCAGGGTCAAGTGAACCAAAAAAGGAAAGTCTGAAACTGTAATTTCAGGAGAGTATTACATAATATCTTAACTTATATGTAAATCAAAATACTATACATAACAGGTAGTCATTAATACGGTGTGAATAAGTTACACAAAAGAACTATCAGAGAACATAAACCCAAGGGTACGTAAAGGTAAGTTCTTATATAACACAGTATCAAGTTTCTTATGAGCGCTTTACACTTAACCCCCTGGCAACAGCAATTCGACTTCTGTGGGAAGAATTCAGCCACACCACAGTTACTGCTCAAAGAATATTCATTCACATATCCACCACTGTCTATTGCCAGGTCCTCATTTATACAGCTGAGTGAACTGAGGCAAAGTGGAGGACAAAAACTGCCCAAGTTTTGAAACTGCAGCTGCAGAAGTAGATTTGAACATGGGTCCATTGAGAGTCCCAATATGCCACCCAATATTTGTTAGAATTTAACTCCGCAACATGTACTCTCTAGTTAGTTTAAGTAATATAAAAATTAAACACGAATGTGTCATTAAATTACCAGGACTGGTCCAGCTTCAAGTAAAGCAGGAAAGTCATTCTCAGACATGTTTGTACTCTCGTAGATGGGAGTCGCCCAGACAGATATTACACACATTGTCTTCCACTGTAAACAGCATCAGCAAAAACATATCGATTAGATTTATTTTGGAGGTGTGTACATAGAGTATACGCAGTGAACTCAACATTAATCAACGATTGATCATTCTTTTACAAAAATCATTCTAACAATAAGTATGACAATAACTTACCATGTTTCTGGTAGAGATCTGTTCAATGGCGCTAACAAGGTTAAAATAAATCAAATAATTTCTACTGTTAAATAAAATTAATAAAAGATGATGTCGCTAAAAAGTCATTGCAGTTGTCAACCGAAATGTTACAAAGGCTGCACGAAAAAGGTGTATCGTTAACGCAGTCTTGAAAACAGCAAAACAAAATTCTTCAAGATTATTAGAACTTTACATGTACTCTTGAAAATAATATACTAATTTCAGACTAAATAAACCTAGTTAGTCAGCCAATAATTTTAATGATGTCAAACCTATATGCATCCTGTACTTCATAAATGTAGTCTTATAAAGATAAATTTCTACTTTACAAGATAGTGCATCAAACAAGACAATCAGAACTGTACAGCAATGTTGGCAACATTTGAGATGATTCAGATCTGCTGGATTTTAATTAAATGGAATTCTTCAATCATGACACACCTTCCCACTTGTCCAGACTGCACCCGGGGAAAGTGGGTTCTTGGGAACATGACTGGGGATGTGATCTTCTGGGGTCTTCTCTGTCTGACCTTTCCAAGGTCATTTCATGCGGTGGGGAAGGCACTAACACCCATTTGTCTTTGAGAGGGTTGTACCATCTGTGTTGGTGTTCTGAGTCATTTGAACACATACACATAATGTACATGTAATACAAGTATTAACTGATGATATATTTCTGCCACTAGTCATTGTACTGTTACAATCTTCCACTATGCAGTGTAGTGTTCATTAAGTGATGTTGCAAATTTGTGAATTGACTTGTAATGGGAACTGAATTAGAACTGAACTGAAATTGATTATTACACATGAATTGAATTGATCCTTTTTGTTCGTACACTGAATTGGAATTGATCCTTGAACAAGTGAATTGGCATTGAATTGTAACTGATAAAAAGGAATTGACCCAAGGTCTGTTTGGCCCAGTATACAATTTCCTTTCTAAAGAGGTTCCCTGTGTCATGATGACACCGGAGAGCTCTGCATGCATTCCATTCACTAAAATGGTGGTATTGGTGTAATACTACATTCCATTTCTAATATACATGTATGTGTGTGCATGTGTGTGTGTGCACATGCGTGTGTGAAACTGCAGAATTTTCAAGAGTATTCTTGCATTTGAGGAAGTTGTATTAAGTGTTGACTTTGTAATGGGCTGTGATTATCCGTGTTATTCTGATGTCTTCCCTGTATTTTGGTGTGGACGCCTGCACTTCAGCATTGCTTCTCATTCCGTCTCTCCTAGCCTGCTGTGAAGCGCTCGAGGATACCCCAGTTGTTCAGCTAAGCTGCATCAACTTTTCTTTTAACTTTGTTCTTATCTCTGAATGTTCTTCTACATAAAATGCTCTTGGAACTGGCCTTTAAATGGCTGGAGGAGTTACGAGAGAAGGCGTCAGTGTTTCCACGTGCAAAACTTGTCAGACGTGTGAGTGAGCATAGCTGTACCTTTACCCAGGATCTACTTCCGACCAGCGCAAACTGATTTCTGCTGCATGGGCAGCAGAAGCTACTTTCATCTGGCAAAAGTGGAGGAATTAGTAACCGTGCCTGGATTGGGAATACCCACAACTGGCATAAACATGTTGGCAAATTTTTTTTTTAGATTTTCATCAGATAGCACGAGAAACCAGAGGGGGTTAAACAACTACCTGATACTGACCATCTATTGACCCCGTCTAGGTTGTGCCACTATGTCAATTTTATAATTCTCCGACTTCAGTGGCAGTGCTTATTTCTATTTAGATTTAGTTCAATCGACAAAATCTCTTTTGGTGTTATTGCTGAATTGTGCATTCGTAAAAAATCTGGGAGAATGCCTTTCAGGGTTGGAATGCACTATGTATGTGTCCTGTAAAATGTGTCGTTAGTTAGGACAGGTGTGTAGGTGGTGTTTGGCAGTGTGTTGTATTACACGGTTTGTGACAGAATAATGTGTGTAACCTTCTAATGACCGAGTTTTCGAAGCGGCGCAGTTGCAGGGTGACATGCCAAAAAATAACACTCCACCACTTGAGACGGGAACTATTTCATCATTCTACATGCCTTTACAACAGAGCAGAAATTAAGTGAGTTAGCTAATAATTATTCTACAGCGGCATCCCAAACTTCATGAGTGTCGAAGTGCCAGAGAGACATCATAATAAAAAAATATTAATTTAGCACATAAAATTATTATAATACTTCTAATTTGGACCCCTCCTACCTGTAATATATGCGTCTTTTTGCCATTATGAAGCAGATTCAGATTTTTATTTAAATCTATTTCATTGCATGGCAAAATAACCGCATCACAAATGGCAGCAGCCAAAATAATTCTTGTCTGCAGTATTGTAGCGATGGAGTGAACTTCCTCAAGAAGAATGTACTCTATGCTGCACGTATCACATGACATGTCACATGATATCCTGTCTTGTAGTCAGCATTGGGTTAATTAATTTATTTGTAGCATGGCGTACTGTGTGAGTTTCATTTTTGACATTGTTCGATGTATTATTTGGTGTGAAAGCTAGGCTGGACATGTTCTCGGGCGCCACTACATATGTGTGCCACAGGCGGGGCGGGGCATGTAGTGGGCCGAGGCATGTAGCATGGCGGAACCGATTGACGGGATTGCCGTCTCCTATGCTGTACAGTCTAAGCAAAATGTTTTTGTTTTTCAATAAAAGTTATCAAAAAGAAGGAAGTGGTAATGGCTTGACTACCGCACACAAAGCCTGGGGGGCCTCAGTCAGACGATAGACATTTTGGGGGCCCTCAAGCTGAGAAAGTTTAGTAACCCCTGCACTAGAATTGAACTTTGTCCCAATTGCCACATTACAATTTGTTGACATCGATGAACCTGATTCCGATTGAGCTAAACCAACTGCACACATCAACGCTGTAACCCCGAAAGTGCCATTGGAATAAAATTGAGAAAATCGGAGTTGAAGTTCGACAATGATATTTGCAATCTTCAAGAATATTAATACCGTGCGCGTCAATGCAAAACATGATTGGTGATTGTAGTGAAAGCAGAGACACCTAGTGACCATTTTCTAAGATAGAATAACATTTGTTCTATGGAACTTCTTGTGTTATTGCATTTATATGCACAATTGCAGTGGGAGTTTCACCGCAGCCAAGGTCAGCCAGTTCACCAAGCTCACCGAAACACCAATCAAGTGGACCACGCAGTCATGCATAAAGTCACCTGGCAGACTTCCCAGAATGGCCCACGTTCAAACCCCCCCCCCACTCCCGAGGAAGGGCATGAAGTTGTATCCATCATTGCCATTGGCTCCTACCAAAACTTAACTCATGCAGTGGCTGTCTTTTCCCTTGTGCAATGCTGGGTATCTTGGCTAGTCGCAAATATAGCACAACTGTCTATATTACAATCCATCATAAATTGACCTTTTCAGCAGAGCAGTCATATTAACTTATCTCATCCATTTTTATTAACCATAACAATATTAATAGACACACAACGGAGGTCATGTCAGTAACATTTAATATTTTCTAAATTTCTTAAATACAGTATTAATGAAAGTACAAATTACTGATTCGCATTGTCACATTTCTGTGGTTCCGCACTGCCTTTCAGTCACCACTGTCACCAGCGCCTTCTCTGTAGTGACCTTCTGACAGACTGCGTAACTTCTCCGCTGCCTAAAATGGAATCAAACACTGCACGTTTAGTATTACAGATGGTTGCAGCATCACAAGCCTGCACTCAGTGACGGTCAGTAGGGGAGAGGTGACATAAATCACTGTGATCATGCTAGCCAAACGTGCAATCACAACACAGTGAGTGTGCCAACTGTGGAAGGCGACACAACACAAGGGTACATCCCAGTGCCCAGCGTTTGTAAAAACATGTCACAAGTGTCACTGGCTGAATCACTTCTCAGCAAAATGCAGAAGCGAAACAAAACACGCCGCCGACATGATGGTACGTGCAGTCGAGGAAGAGAAGGTATTCACAGGGAGTGAAGTTGCAACAATTGACACGTCACAAGTAGTTACGCTCAAACTTGAGTCCGGTAACTAACTCTGTTTCCAGCTAGACTTCAGAGCCCAGTGCAATGTATGAGAAAGCAACCAGAGACTTCGACCAGGCAAGTATTCTCGATCTTTGACGTACGCAGCAGATTCCGGCACGTGAAGCTCAATGACTCATCATCTTATCTGACTACGTTCAACATGCCCTTTGGTCGCTACAGGTGGAAGCAGACAGGAGTTGAAGTAATCGCGGATGATTTCGTCATCGTTGGGTTTGGCAACACTCTGGTGGAAGCACAACATAGTCACGACCACAACTTGCTCGCAATCATGAAGCGCTGTGAGGATCGATGCGTGAAGCTCAACATCGAGAAGACGAAACTCAGAGTTCAGGAAGTGCCCTTCATAGGACACATAGCCACACACAAGGACCTATGTGTTGATCCACGGAAACTGTGAGCAATGAAAAAAAAATGCCTCAACCAACAAATGTGGCTGGAGTACAGCTTGTGCTCGACATGACGCAGTATCTGGGAAAGTTCCCACCTCATTTGTCAGACATGACAAAACCGTTATGTGACATGACCCAGAAAGATGCCCTTTCTGTGGGACGAACCACAGCAGAAGGCATTCGATGCGCTGAAAGCCGCGGTCACAAATACACCAGTGTTGCTGTATTACAACCTCGACAAAGAAGCAACTCTGCAATGTGATGCATTGCAATTTTTTTTAACAAGATTTGCCATCCAAGCCAAAGGCCCAGATGGCAAGTGGACAAGGAAGCCATTGGCTTATCGAGAGTCCAACAATGTTCATCTACTTATAACCCGCCCTCATGAGATATGTGTCTACCTTATTTTTAAACATATTCACGCTGCTAGCAGTTACACAATCTGCAGACAATTTGTTCCATTCATTTATTGTCCTCTGTGAGAACGAGTGCTTCCTGATGTCCAATCTACATTGATCCTTTACTAATTTTACCTCATGTCCTCTAGTTCTGCTATCCTTCTTGAGTGAGAAAAACATATTTCTATCAATATTTTCATACCCATTCAATATCTTAAAAACTTCAATCTGATCTCCTCTTAACCTCCTTGTCTCTAGAGTTGTTAAACCACATTCTTTCAGGCGTTCTTCATAACTAAGGTCTCTCAATTGGGCCTAGGTGCGGCGATGATGCAAGGAGGTCATCCAGTGGCATACGCTTCAAGAGCACTGGCTCCAGCAGAGACTTGTTACGCCCAATTTGAAAAAGAACAACTCTCCATAATGTTTGCATGCCAGCGATTTGAGGCATACATCTATCGGAGAGAAGGCGTAAACGTCAAAACTTACCACAAACTGCTGGAGATCATCATATGCAAACCTCTCAACATGGCCCTGAAACGACTGCAGCGTTTGATGCTTGCGCTGCAGAAGTATTTTCTTGGTGGACACACTGAGTCGAGCTTACTTGTCAGAAGTTAACTCGTGTGAAGTTGCACAAGAATGTGAGGCTGTCGATCATAGATCGTCACTTCCAGTGACCAACGAACGATGGCAGCAACAGTTTGCATGTGCAAATGACCCAGTGTTAATAATAGTTCAAGATTCATTGGTTTTCAAAGGCCATCTGCTGGTCGTGCCTGCAGGAGATGTGAAAATAGCTGTTTAGTGTGGCACATTCAACACACATCGGCATCGATGGATGCATTCGACGTTTGCTTGACACTCTTTACTGGCCACGTATTGCAGTAGATGTGAGGGAGTATGTGTGAATTGAATTGTGAGATTTGTCTGGCACACCGTGATTCGTTGAGCAAGGAGCCCATCATGCAGCACGAATTGACCTGTTGACCTGTTGACCTGTGTCATGAGAATGGTCACAATCTACTAGTAATGTGTAATTACTATAGTCATTTCACTGAGGTTGCTCACCTTAAGTCAACAACATCACACGGTGTATTTTGAGAGATGAAGGAAGTGTTTGCTCGATTTGGAATACCAGATGTGCTAGTCAGTGACAATGTGCCACAGTTCACATCAGCAGAGTTTGTTGTGTTCATGACAATGTGGGCATTCAAGCAGTTCACATCGTCCCCGCATTACCCACAGTCAAATAGGAAAGCAGAAAATGTGGTGAAAACAATCAAGAGACTGTTTGCCAAATGTCATGATTCAGGAGAATCAGAATTCAAGGCGGAACACCTCCACAGCTGGAGTTGGGACCAGTCCCGCTCAACGTCTGATGGGATGACGGTGCAAGACACTGTTACCCGTGGCAGGCACACTACTAATGCCACGATATGATATAGAGAACGATACACGTGGTCTGCTGGGCATTAAACAATGCCAGCAGCACTATGGCAATCAGAGTGTGAAGCCACACAAAACAATGGCGATGCCATCCTCATGAGGTTGCCTGGTCAGCAGTGGAGTGCTGGCCAAATAGCTACAAATTCAATGATGGTGGTGCCATCTACCGCCGAAACCAGTGCCAACTTGTCTGCACAGGTGAGCCGCCGATCGTCGAGCCACAGATTAATGACTTGCAGATCAATGAGCTACTGAACACCGAGCCACTGAGCGACGAGCCACGGAACATCGAGCCGCCAATCATGGCTGAATCGGCAGCAGACAACCCGGATGTGACAGACACACCAGTACAGTCTCAAGTGCCTGTGAACGTGCCACCAGTGGTGCATAGTCCCTGGCAATCAGGAAGTGTTGTCAACAAACCAAGTCATCTTGGTGATTATGTCTGCCAGTGAACACTATCTTAGTTAGGTAACTTGGGACTGTATGATGAACGTACTATTGGACATTTGTTTTTGTAAAAAAAAGAGATGTGACATTATGAATGCCTTTTAGGCTGATGCCAAATGCTGCTCTTAGTGTGAGACACATATAAAATTGCAGTATCACTGTGTGTGTGAGTGCGTGTGCGTGTGTGCGCATGTGTGTATTTTGCTATGCCTCGAGGTCGCATGTCAATAAAGCTCTCTTGTTAACTATGTGTTGTCTGGGTAGTTACAACATCCAACATAAACATGTTACAGTTCTCATTTCAGTTTATCTATTTCATCTATTTCAGTTATCTATTTCATCCATTTTAGTAATCTATTTAATCCAGTTCAGCTTTCGTATTCCATTATGTAGCTATTGTAAATTAAATGTAAATAAAATTTGGCAGACAGCTGCTATTTTAACAAACACTGCATCACTTGTTCATCAAACATGCTACTGAAGCATCGTCCAAGCCATCTAGTGTTCATCTCCACCTACTCAATACTTAGGTCGCAACAACTACCACAGACATAAGTTGTAGTGGTCAACATTTGACAAGCCAGAGTTGAGGGTCCAACACAAACAATGTACAATCCTCAGTTCATTTAGCACACCGCCAATCAGGTTCGTTAATGTTCACATACATAGTGTGTGAATAGTTTAAGTAATGTGTGCAGTCGGTGAATACATTTGTTAAAATCATCAAAAGAATTGACTTTGATTGTCAGATCGGGTAACTTGTGAAAGAGTGAATAGCCTTATGCTATGGTATATTAGAACCGAACCACTTTTTGCTGAATTTGAACAGGACCCGGTAAAAAATAATTGAATAGCTTGTCCGATTATTTCACCAAACGTAATAACAAATTTGCAAAAATGAGCTAGCACGTTATGGTGTATATTAGATTGGTTAATTTTTGTGTGAAAAGTTTTATTGAGAAACAATCTAGGGACCGTATATTAGGGACCGTGCCAATGATAGTAGGGGGCATGGCTGAAAAACTATTGAGGACGACATGCACCCTGCAGTGACCACCCTCAGGGCCAGCATAAAAAGGTTGGCTTGGGACCCTCAGAAAAATGCTGACTACATAATGAGTCCTTGCACGACTATTACGTTTTAATAACTTCTTCAATTCAAACTTTCAGACTCATTTCATTTTGCCAAAAAATTACCTATCTAATATCCACAGATGTACAAATCTCATTGGACAAACCATTAATTAATTATTTACTGGGTGCAGTCAAAATTTGCAAAAAGATTTGTTTAGTTGTCTGGCAATATATGTTGTAGCACAAGGTTGATCATTCTTTCACAAGTCAAATGATCAAAGTCATTTCTTTTCGATGACTTTAACAAAAAGAACACACTCTTTTAGTAAACCAACTGCACATATTACTTAAACTATTCACACATCAATGTGAACATCAACGAACCTGATTCGCAAGGTGCTAAATGAACTGCGCAGGCGGCTTTAACAGAAAGTATTGGACACAAAGTAGAACCACAGACACCTATAGAGCCCTCACCTGTTCCGCAGTCAGGTCACGTTGTGGTTGTGCCAGCATTTCGTACCCAACCATAAACTTCTTCACGGAGGCTGACCGAAGAAGAGGAGGATAATACATCGCATGCAACTGCCAGTGTGTGTTGTCTTGCTTCATATACTCACCAGTGGGCGCACCTGTCAAGTACAAAGGTCACATGAATGTTCATATGCACAGTAGGGAGACCATAGGTTCAAGTCCACCCGCTGTCGTTTCGACACTTAGGCAATTTGGTTCACCCCACATTGCCTATGTCTTTTGGAAGAGACACCGAAAGCCGTTGGTCCCTTCTATCTGGTGTCTATGCCAGGGGAAGTGAAAGATCCACCACAGGGAAGTGGAAAAACTGTCGTGGACTCACAGAGCGAATGGTTTCATTCTATAAAACCCACGGGCTCTGCATCAGCTGTGCGAGGCAGGAAAGCTTCCATGTGGTACAGCTGGGCAGGGCAGGAAAGCCTCCTAGTGGTACAGCTGAGTGGGGCAGGAAAGCCTCCTAGTGGTACAGCTGAGTGGGTCAGGAAAGCCTCCTAGTGGTACAGCTGAGTGGGACAGGAAAGCCTCCTAGTGGTACAGCTGGGCAGGGCAGGAAAGCCTCCTAGTGGTACAGCTGGGGGGGCAGGAAAGCCTCCTAGTGGTACAGCTGAGTGGGGCAGGAAAGCCTCCTAGTGGTACAGCTGAGTGGCGTGGTGCGGTGGCTTGAGGGTAGAGTGCAGGACTGCCAATCGAGATGACTGGGGTTCGAGTCCATCTGCTATCGTTTCGTAACTTTGGCAATTTCGGGCAATACCCATCCGACCAGGAAGACGGGCCACTACCAATTAAAGATAAGTTCCCGGTAAATCTTAGCAAACAATATTATTGGTTAACACAGCAACTGAAAGTGCCACGTTTCAACAGGTCGATTTGCCAGGGGTACTGATGTAGTCAGAAGCCCCCTGGTGGCAAGGAGACTTTACAGCTGATATCAGTCAACTCTGCTCAGATTTGCCATCCAAACTGTTTGATTACTTGTGACCTTCACCCAATGAACATTTTGATAATTTCTGTTTTAAAAGACATTTACACTTTATCAGACAAAGGATAACAGTAATAACTAACATAAGCAAGTAGTATCATATCTTAACGACTTTTTAGTGACATATATTTTCAATAGTGATATACACTAAAGCAACAGATACCATTGTCTTACATAAATATCACAAGAAATGTACATACAAATTCAGATTGGCTGCAATTGGTTGATTTAAATGACAAAAACATTTCTTTAATTACTGATCTTATGACATGAAGAGACTGCATTGGTAGGTTTAATTACAAGTTTGTAGTAAGATTCTCCTTCAAATATGGTTATATCTGCACCCACCGTGCCAACCCATGGAGTAGGGGAAGGAAACGTTGAACAGGTTGTCGTATCTTGTCACGAGTCGCTTCATGATGTCAGCCAATGCTGTCAGACAGATAAAATGGCAGGTACACATCAACACCTGGTGGTACACATCAACACCTGGTGGTACACATCAACACCTGGTGGTACACATCAATGCCTGGTGGTACACATCAATGCCTGGTGGTACACATCAATGCCTGGTGGTACACATCAACACCTGGTGGTACACATCAACACCTGGTGGTACACATCAACACCTGGTGGTACACATCAATGCCTGGTGGTACACATCAATGCCTGGTGGTATACATCAATGCCTGGTGGTACACATCAACACCTGGTGGTACACATCAATGCCTGGTGGTACACATCAACACCTGGTGGTACACATCAACACCTGGTGGTACACACCTTAGTATTGAGGGAACATGTTTTGTTGGAGATTGTACTGGTAGGACTTTACATCAGCTACAATTCTGCATTACAAGTTTACGAAAAAGCTACTGTGCATGGAACATAGCTACAGACAGTTGTACTGTGTTGTATTTGTGTAAGTAGTCATCCTTCCCCTCCCTGGGCCAGTCCTTCCTCCCCCTGGGCCAGCCCTTCCTCCCCCTGGGCCAGTCCTTCCTCACCCTGGGGAAACAGTACTTCCTCACCCTGGGGAAACAGTCCTTCCTCACCCTGGAGGAACAGTCCTTCCTCACCCTGGGGGAACAGTCCTTCATCACCCTGTGCCAGTCCTTCTTCCTCCTGGGACAGTCCTCCTTGCTGATATGGCAGTCTTTCTTACCATGAGATAGTCCTTCCTCATCTTGGAGGAACAGTCCTTCCTCACCCTGGGGGAACAGTCCTTCCTCACATTGGGGGAACAGTCCTTCCTCACCCTGGGGGAACAGTCCTTCCTCATCTTGGAGGAACAGTCCTTCCTCACCCTGGGGGAACAGTCCTTCCTCAACCTGGGGGAACAGTCCTTCCTCACCCTGTAGGGACAGTCCTTCATCACCCTGGGAGGACAGTCCTTCCTCACCCTGGGGGAACATTCCTTCCTCACCCTGGGGAATAGTCCTTCCTCACCCTGGGGGAACAGCTCTTCCTCACCATGGGGGAACAGTCCTTCCTCACCCTGGGGGAACAGTCCTTCCTCACCCTGGGAAGACAGTTCTTCCTCACCCTGGGGGAACAATCCTGCATCACCCTGGGGGAACAGTCCTGTCTCACCCACAGGGGACAGTCCTTCCTCACCCTGGGTCAGTCCTTCCTCCCTCTGTGACAGTCCTTCCTCCACTCATTTCCCTGGGACAGTCCTTCATTACCCTGGGCAAGTCCTTCCTCTTCCTGGGTCAGCCCTTCCTCTCTCTGGGCCAGTCCTTCCTCCGCCTAGTCCTTCCTCCACTGTGCCAGTCCTTCCTCCATATGGGCCAGTTCTTCCTCCCCCTTGGTCAGCCCTTCCTCCCCTGCGCCAGTCCTACCTCACCCTGGGCCAACCAGTCCTTCCTCCCCTGTGCCAGTCCTTTCTCACCCATGGCCACTCCTTCCTCCCCCTTGGACAGTCCCTTCTTCCCCATGGGCCAGCCCTTTCTCTCCCTTTGAAAGTCCCTTCCTCCTTCTGGGCCAGTCCTTCCTCCCCCCTGGGCCAGTCCTTACCATTCCTTTCCCGGTCAGTAAGGTCTTCTATCCGTAGAACATGTCGCCGTGGTAACAGCAACGTCTCGTATGGCCACACCGCCCAGTAGGGTACGACACACACCCAGTCGTCATTGGCAACCACAATGCGCTCCTAGAATCACAAAAGCTACATAAGCCTAGAGGGAGACATATGGCTGTGACATTGGCCACACTATTTCTGTTAGTGCATTTTCATTTTATTCCTTGATGCAAGAATATTACTTTTTCATCATAATCATTTTATTTTGCTGAAAGACAAAATATTTTGCTCTACTTACAACAAACTTACAACAAACTTACAACAAACTTACAACAAACTTATAACAAACGTTCATTTTACACACAGAAATTTTTTTCTCCAAGTGGATGCATAACTGGTAATTTATGTCAACATTTAAATATTTTTATACATCTTCCAGTGTCTCCAGAACAAATCTAATCTAGCATACTACTCAAAACACACCTTGACACTGGGAGAGGCCATATGGTCTCAATGCATCTGAATTAATTTTGAATGAATTGATGCAACTAACCTTGGACATTTCTTACTGCAGATTAAACAATGAAAGCGTGGAGCTTTAGCCAAGATCACAGTCTGGAGTCTAGAGCTAAGCCTAAGACCCCAGACTTGATCGACCCTACCAGTTGCTTTGTGCTTCTTTGCAGGAAAGCAGCCTACACACTTTAACTAATAACAACAATACCTTCTTCTCTATCTCCAAATTGACATAGTCGACAAGAAGTGGGGCCTTATTTTTTTCGTAATATTCCCGCTGCGTTCTGTCCTTCACTGCTGGCTCATTTGGGAGGAACGAACTTGCCCATATCTGGAATTATGACCTACGAGATAAGGTTATGAGATTGACTAACTTTCAAGGTTCACTTAGATCCAATAGACAGTTGTGAGGTGAACTGCCCCAGTGAAATAAATTTAAAAGGAGTTTTACATATCTTCCCCTTGCACGCACGCATGCACGCACACACACACACACACACACACACACACACACACACACACACACATGCACTCATGCACGTACAGACCCATGGTATAATTGCTCTGTTCTGGACAATATGGCTGGTTCTGAGAAGAACCTTTTGTTTTCATGTGTGCATTACACACACTCTGTCTTTCCACTCCCAGCATCCTCTGGTGCTGCGAGCTCCGCTAGACGATGTGCACAAGTATCGAGAATCGAGACTTGTTTCTGCGCGTACTTCATATACATGCGTCTTACGCCCTGCAATGTCGATACTTGTTGGCTCCTCGTTTGCCAGTAGGTGGAGCCACGATTGATTCGGGAAAGTCGGACTTTCATGTCTGCGATCCTCTGGTCGATGCACACTATCTGGTGGATGGCATTATCGAACTTACGCTGAATGGCGTACAAAGTTGTCGCTAACTCACTGGGCTGCATCGTAGCATAGGACTCGGTCATTCTGCTGATGATCTGGTAATGACCAGACTTGTGGTCAAACTGTCTTTTATAGTGGACAAGTGACATGGGGATAGTGAGATCATTGTTGCTGCTAATTACTCAGTGTCAAAAAAACTACCCTTTGCTTCCAGTGGTCAACTATTGTCCACTGGCACTACTCACATATTGTGCTACTGCCAACGGTCATTGAAAAGATGTCACTGTCACCAAGTTGTCACAATGTTGATAGTTATTCTTCTGAAGTGTCATTTGAGTCACACATATCTTGTGTCAGCTTTTATTGACTAAGGATAATGATATCCTTTACAATACCTGCTCGCCTGCTCATTGTACTCCAGGTAGGAACTCTAGTGACACTAGAACTTCTGTCAGTGAGAAAAAAGCAATTTCTTCTATTCTGTACGGTTCTTGTACTGTTCTGTTCTTAATACATCTTTGAAGCTGTTGTTCTTTTCCAGTACAGCACTGACATGTTATATCACACACACTGACTTTATATTATTATGTTGTACAATTTAATTTGTATATGGTATAAAGTATACTGCACCAGGTGGTCCTTCTCATAAGGCCATGCTGGGTTTCCAAAGGATTTACCAAGTAACACTAATTTATTCACTTGTCATGGTATTATATTATGAAAGATGTGCACACACACATATAAGAACCCCTTACCTGGCAGTGAGGGTGAGGATTGGAACAGCCCATCACAGCACCTTTATTCTCAAAGATCTGTCAAAAAACAAAGTTACATTCAATGGCCAATAGCTATGAAAATCAGGTGGCGACAACAAACGATTTCAACAACAACATTACATTAAATATTTCATTGACAAAACAATACCATTTGTGACTGCACTGCTATGAAAACATAAATTTATATATATCTTATACTTACAAACAATCAAGAGACATTCTAGTCAACATTAGTTTAAAGAATTTGGGTGTATCCTGCTAAAAACGTGTTTATTAGAATTATTTTTTAAGTTATGAGGTGACACGTAATACCAAGCAATGCAATCATGTAATAGTTATGTGTTATGAATTAATGTATATAACAGGTAATGCATAATGGCATTTTTAGCATCATTTATTTTTATTAAATATATAATATACTAGCCGAGGTGGACTTTGTACAAAACCATACAGACTATACAGAAGGTAGTTTTCCTTACAGACTTTTGGAGAAGATACAGGACATGTTTCTGGTTCAGCATGTTACTGAAGCAACAAGATACAGAGAGGGGCAAGAGCCATTGAAGCTGGATCTGATATATACCTAGCCCCACTAGGCAAGAGCGATTGTGTAGGCTTGTTATGGTCCCACATGGATCTCAATAAAAACAGTGACAAGGTAGAGGAGAAACTGAATTTCTGGAGAGGCGACTATGGTTTGATAGGGACAAACATTGAAGAAATAGATTTGGACAAATGTGGAAATTAATGTCGGATCTTGTTAAAAAAAAACACGTGGGTAGACTAGAAAAGTTTTTTGAAAAATTAAAAACAAAAGAAACAAACAGAGTAAACCTGCATGGATGACAAAACTAGTTCGCAAGTCTGTTAAGAAGAAACATGAACTGTGGCAAAATAATATGTGTCCACAGGTAGAAACATAGACTACAAGGAGTAGGCAAAACAGAGAAATTCAGCGACTAATGTGTGCAAGTGAGCGAAGGCAGACTATGAGAATAAGCTTGTGAAAAATTTCAAGAAAAGTACAAAGAAATTCTATGGATATATGAGAGCCAGAAAGTGAAGGTTGGTGTGTCACAGCTTGATAAGGAACATGGAGGCAAGACAGATACTGACAAGGAGACTACAGAAGTGTGGTGTGACTTTTTCAAATCTGTTTGTGTGCAGGAAGATACTGACCCTCCAGCATTCGCCAGTAGAGTGAGTGATGAAGATGTTGTCTATGGTATAGAATTTAATGTGGAGGATGTATACAAAAAGTTACATGCATTACAACCAGACACGTCTCCAGGACCAGACAAAATTAACCCAAAGATACTCAAAGAATGTGCGAGACATTTAGCCAAACCACTGTACTTGATTTTTCAGAAATCACTGAATGAGGGATATGTCCCACTCAACTGGAAAACTGCAGAAGTTACACCTATATTAAAAAAAGGAAATCGTACCAAAGCAGAGAACTACAGGAGTGGTGTCCCTCAAGGATCTGTGTTGGGTCCACTTCTGTTCCTTGTGTATGTAAATGACATCCCAGAACATGTTGATAGTGAAGTAAGGATGTTTGCAGATGACACAAAGCTCTGGAGAGCTTTGATCTAAAATTTTGATTACAAATTACTACAAGACGACCTAAGTAAGCTGTGTGAGTGGTCCAGAAAATGGCTGCTAAAATTCCCTATAGGCAAATGCAAGAGGATGCATTAGAGTAGCAATAACCCACACTACCAGTATACCATGACCAATGATACAGAAGAAACTATACAGGACGAATGTACAGAAGAAAAAGATCTAGGTGTGTGGTCGTCCAGCAATATGAAACCATCATTACAGTGCTCGAAAGCAGCAGCTACAGCGATGTTTGTACTCAGATCAATCAAAAGGAGTTTTCATTATTTGGATACTCAAAGTTACAAATTTTGTATAAGACTTATGTCCAGCCGCACATAGAACACTGTATACAAACCTGGAGTCCATACCTTGTTAAACAACTCGAAAAAGTACAGAGGTGATCCACTAAGCTGGTACCAAGCATCAAACACATGCCATATGAAGAGCAACTTGAAAGACAAAATCAATATTCACTGAAGCAGAGGCGCCTGAGAGGAGACTTGATCGAATGTTACAAACTACTGACAGAGAAGGAACATATATAATATGGACAATATTTCCAGCTAGCAGAAACCAGCTCACTTCATGGAAACTCGCTAAAACTCTTCAAAATAAGATCAACGCTACAAGTTAGGCAGAATTTTTTAGCCAAAGAATGGTTAATCACTGGAACAAACTACCAAACCATGTTGTAACCGCCACAACAACCAATGTCTTTAAGGCAAGATTGGATAGCCTTTGGAAACGGGAAAGGACAGACATGGAGTAAATCAGGCCCAGCTTGTAAATTCCATTAAACCTTAAGTGTAAGAGTGAGTTACCTTGGCATTGCGTTGGAGAAAAGGCAGCCACGGCAAGAGCTCATGACTCAAGTTTTTGTAGGGCAATGCCAATGGCAGTAACAACTTCTTGCGTTTGACGTTGATCATGTAACTCAGAACAATCATAGAAAACATATATAGCTTTGTCAACAATTGTACATAACAATGAACTCCTGCTGTTCTGAGTTATGTAATCTACGTCAAACATCCACATTGGTTCCTTCATAATACCCCCACCCCCGGGGAATCATGAACCTTCCCATGGCCCCTGGGGATGCCTAAAAATGTCAGACGGAGAAACTGACAGAGAAATGAGGAAACAGACAGACACAGCCAGAAACTACCTTAATGTAATGCAGACAATAGATTATATATATTTACGATCTATCACCTGCACCCAAGCGTGTGTTTGTCCCAGCTCCACATTGACCTCTGCCCACCGATCTATCACGGCTCGGACTTCAGCGATCGACATCCGTGGCAGTGTCATGTCTGACCGTGGATGAAAACACATAACCCGACACGACCCGTTCGCAGACTCAGACCTTAGCAATGGGTGTTCAGGAGGCCCTGAAAGTAGACCCAATAAAAAAAATTTCACTTATAAATATCCAGATAAAGGATATTTTACATTGTTTTGGTTGCACATATTTTGAATCAAAACAAGAGTAAATAAAAAATTTATTCAAAAAAGGAGTGACCAAAATATTCTGCCTCCTGCACAGAATGTAAGATGAGGTAAATGTATAAAAATTCATTTCTGAGGTTAGGGTTCAAATTTAGGGCCAAGTGAACCATAAAAAAGGAAAAGCCTGAAACTGTTTAAATTCATAAAGTGAAAAAAAATCAGTACAACTATTTGCCTGTGCAATTAACTTAAGTAGTTAGTTAGAATTTATTCCTATTTTGTTTGTTATTTTAGTTTAATTTCAAATCTCTGACCACCGTTGGAAAAACGTCATTTCACGACAGTATTTACATACTATATAAACATATATGTAAATCAAAATATCCTGCATAAGTCAGTAATACAGTGTGAATAAGTTACACATACGTATTGTCAGAGAACATAAACCCAAAGGTATGTAAAGATAAGTTCTTATATAACACAGTATCCAGTTCCTTAAGACCGCTTTACACTTCACCCCCTGGCAACACCAACTTGACTTCTGTGTGAAGCATTCAGCCACACCGTTTTTACTGCACAAGGACTATTTATTCACATATCCACCAGCGAGGTACTCATTTATACAGCTGAATGGATTGAGGCAAAGTGAATGAAATTGCCCAAGCTTTGAAACTACAGCAAGTGGATTTGAACATGTGTCCTCGCAATTGAGAGTCCAACGTTCCAACTGCTGCGCCACCTAATATTTATTAGTATTTAACTCTGCAACATGTTCACTGATGCTAGTTAGTTTAAGTAATATGAAAATTAAACACAAATGCATCATTAAATTACCGGGAGTTGGTCCAGCTTCAAGTAAAGCAGGAAAGTCATTCTCGAACATGTACGTACTCTCGTAGACAGGAGTCACCTAAACAGGCAGATATTACACACATTGTCTTCCACTGTAAAAAGCATCAGCAGAAACATATCGATTAGATTTATTTTGGAGTTGGAGGTGTGTACATAGAGTATACGCAGTGAACACAAAATTAATCAATGATTGACAATTCTTTTGCCAAAATTATTTTTATAATAAATAAGACATAAACGTACCATTTGTCTGGTAAATATTTGTTTAATGGTGCTAGCAAGGTTAAAATAAATAAAATAAGTTCAATATGTTAAATAAATAAAAGACAATGTCATGAAAAAGTCATTGCAGTTTTCGACAGAAATGTTACAAAGGCTGCATAAAAAAGGTGTATTTTTAACACCGCCTTGAAGACAGCAACAACATTCTTCAAGATTATTAGAACTTTACAAAAAGTCATGTACTCCTGAAAACAATTTATTAATTTTAGCATAAATAAACCTAGTTAGTCAGCTAATCATTTTAATGATGTCAAACCTATATGCAACTTGTATTCCATAAAATGTAGTCTTCTTATTTCTACTTTACAAGATAGTACATAAAATAAACTCATGGACCGAAGCTTTAGATAGAGGAGAATCTATAGACGTAGTATATTTGGACTTCATGAAAGCATTTGACACCGTCCCTCATAAAAGATTGATAGGCAAACTTAAATCGTATGGTATAGAGTATTACACACTAAGATGGATCCAAGCGTTCTTGTCTGACCGTGTACAGCAGGTCAATGTAAATTCTGAGTGGGCAAATATAACAAGTGTCAACTCATTTAAAAACCATCTAGATAGACATTGGAGTACTGAGGAGTTTCTCTACAACTACAAAGCCGCCTTGCCAGGAAGTCTTAGAGCATTCCAAGGGAAAGTTGAAGATCTGACCACCGAGGCCACTGTGTACGGTCAGGAAGAACCTAAGTAAACCTAAGTAAATAATGAGAACCATAATGTAATTTTGGCAACATTTCCAATGATTCACATCTGCTGGATTTTAATTAAATGGAATCCTTCAACCATGACATACCTTCCCACCTGCCCGGACTGCACCGGGGGAAAGTGGGTTCTTGGGATCATGACTGGGGATGTGATCTTCTGGGGTCTTCTCCGTCTGACCTTTCCAAGGTCGCTTCATGCGATGGGGAGACACTAGCACCCATTCATCTTTCAGAGGGTTGTATCGTCTGTGTTGGTGTTCTGAGTGGTTTGAACACATAATGAACACATAACATTTTAATATTGTCATGTAGCTTACCTATGAATGGCGAAAGTGTTTGGATGGTGTATGGCAAATGCAGTATAATAATGTCATAATGTTATGCATAATACTGTATTATATAGCCGAGGTAAAATTAATAAGAGAAACTTTCAGCAGTGGAAATTTTGTCTGCCTCGCTAAATAAATTGGCAGCTCATGGTGTTGGTTAGCTTAGAGGCATTTGGAACACATCTAATTTAGAAAACATTGAAGAATATGCTAGTGGTTAATTGCTAGTGGTTAATTGTGTAACTGTTAGTAATACCGTAAACTGGGGTGATTTTGGTCCATTTTTTTTCAAGATTGCTCTGGAAAACTTGTATCCTTGGTGATAAAGCAAAGAACCAAGATACTAATATTAGTCAACCGACTGAGATGATCACCACTTTGACAGCAAAATTGTTCCACAGCAAGGTATTCAAATTCTACAATTTATGCTGGGCCAAAGTCACCCCATAGGCTGGGGTGACTTTGGCCCAAATTGTTTGCATGTTCAATAAGAACAGTGTCTGCCGTGCATATCAACTACATATTATAAGCTGGGACTCTACATAATGTATAAATCTGTATAAGTATTTTATTATTTACAATGATAATGTGAAAAAGTAGGGAGCAAACCGAGGTGCCCATATACCGCTGGGGTGACTTTGGCCCCAAACCTGGGGTCAATTCTGAAATGAATTGATAGAAAAATTTTGTGAATTGGAATGGAATTGATCAAAATCAAAACAGATTGACTTGAAGTCTGCTAATTGGAATTGAATTAGAATTGAATCGGAAATTAATTGGAATTGAATTGGAACTGGATTGGAATCGATTGAACTGGGATTGAATTGCAATTCAATTGGAATTGATTCATTTTGTCACTACATGATTTGAACTGGAATTGATCATTGATCTCCCTCCACCAGTTAAACTCTAAAAAATGCACAGTTTCACAGCCAATAGCTTCTACAAACAAACCTGTGAATATTCCTGCTCAAAGGCACTCATGTCACACAATATGAATTTATTAAGTTCCCATTTCACAATTTCATACACCCTACATTCGTCAACTGTGGTCTTACCCCTATGTGATTTAGGGGGTGGGACCATAGAGTTACATCATTAATCATCCCCCTATAAACAAGAGCGATAAGCCAGCTCACTGCAGTGAAGCGGGCGTGGACCACTGGCCGGCATTTCATTGCACGGCAGAAACAGTTGCATCCACTGCATGACACATAGGGTAGTACTGTTTATAGTGTGAACATAGCATGCTACAAATAGTTGTCTAACATATGTAAGTAAGTAAGTAAGTAAGTGAGTAAGAAAGTTAATTTATTTCCTCCTCACCATCATCATGTACAATATAAGCCTAAGGCAAACAAAAGCAATGAAGATGAGGTGGCTACCAGAGAAGTATAAACTTATCGGGCTAGTAGCCAGTGACGATGACACCAGGAACCAATTAACTTGAAGATTTGTCATTGTCATTTGTTCTTAATGGGGCATGGCCACCAGACTAATTAATAATTTGGATGAGGGTGGTCCCAGCAGTTGTGTTATAAGTGTGGGCAGTTGGGTTGTTCATACTGGAATGAGCATCGTGCATTAGTGTTAAACTCTCCAAGACAAACATTTTAGAGGCTTTCTACAGACAGCTGTGGGACAACAAATATGGTTATTTCCTGTGTGGCTTACAGCTGTACGAATCGACAGAAGACAGGATTTAACATCTCGTTATTTTCAGATAATTTATGTCACAAATGTTTGTGCTGTGTTAGTGTATATGTGAATGAATGTAACAGTTTCAAAAATGTTCTGAAACATCAATATATTACAGATACGTTTGTTTTTCTTGGGGGTAGCATACATTAAGTGTTTCCCAGTAGTCACATTGATTGGGTGCAACATAAAATGTTATAGGGGTAGGATTCAGTTTTATAAATAATGTGTGCGTGCGTGTATGCATATTTGTAAATCTTTTTTTAAATTCTACTAGATGTCAGCTCATTAATAAGATTTTTGTTCTTTATTAAGTCATCTGCATTTAATGAGGCTCTCCCTTTTTGGTCGTCGTTTGCCTTTTCATCGTTGTATGAACCACTATCATATAACTCATTCTGTACACATTGCAACATTCATTGCATTCTATGCATTTGTTTGACAAACCATGTGAAAGGTTGCCTACTAAAACAACTGACAGCTTAAATGAGAGAGCACATTTCTTTGCATGAGGCATGTCCTTGGGCAAGTTGGCCAGATAACATTCGAGAAAGATCATGATCTGCAGGTGGAAATGGCTGTGATGGAGCAGTTGGGGAATGTGTTGGAAGGTAGGTAAGGTAAAGTCATCCCCCAGGCCTTACGCCTTAGGAAGCCATGAAGGCTTATATGGCCAGTGCTTAAACCTGGTTTCTGTAGTGCTGACTCTCCTGGACGGGACACTAGTCCATCGCAGGTACCTTCCAAACAGTGGTTGTACTCATTTGCAGCTGAGTAGACTGAGGCAAAGTAGGGTAAACGAAATTGCCTAAGCTTCGAAAACGAACCGTGCCAAGTGTGGGTCTTGAACTCACAACCCTTGAATTTAGAGTCCAGCACCTTAACCACTAGGCCATGGCTGCTCCCTGTGTTGGAAGATGGGAAAAATATATTTGTGGGACCTTAGAGAAGAATGTTCAAAAGGGCTTAATGAGATTTTGACCACTTTAACAAGATTTAACAAGATTTGTCATCCAAGCCAAAGGCCCAGATGGCAAGTGGACAAGGAAGCCATTGGCTTATCGAGAGTCCAACAATGTTCATCTACTTATAACCCGCCCTCCTGAGATATGTGTCAACCTTGTTTTTAAACATATTCACGCTGCTAGCAGTTACACAATCTGTAGACAATTTGTTCCATTCATTTATTGTCCTCTGTGAGAACGAGTGCTTCCTGATGTCCAATCTACATTGATCCTTTACTAATTTTACCTCATGTCCTCTAGTTCTGCTATCCTTCTTGAGTGAGAAAAACATATTTCTATCAATTACGCAGTCATTACGCTAATACATGTATAGAGCACTTCAGAAAGTTCAGTTTAGATCATGTTTAGTGGTGCTACTGTTATAGTTAATATGTTATGATATTTGATATACAAGGTGCATGGATAGATTGTGCACGTAATAAGGTATTAGGTATATATAGCTATATAGTAATAATCTCTTATTAGTACTGTATATCTGTAGATATATGATGAAGACTAGGTGCTGTACAGTATAAACACTGGGCCTCCAGTGGGTTCTTGCCGTGCAGCAGCACGAATGTCACTAGTCCATGCCCGCATCACTTTATCATGTGTCAACTGATAAGAGCTCAGCGGTCTTGTTTTACTATCGGGTGTTCTATTTATGTGTATGGGTGGGACATAATTATCCACAGCAGTAACGGGACACATCTTGGGTTATTTACGGTACCAATATTGTGAAGAATAATTGCTCCCTCGAAGTAATATCCCCTGAGAAACGGGTCCAAATATTATTGAGACATTTTGTAACATGGAAATCCGACGAACATCCATGAACAGGATTTCGTTTTTAAAATCGTCTACCTTTGGGATCAAACGGAGTCGTCATTTTTACAACAACGACCACTCCCAAATCACGTGCGTGGAAGCGAGTCACAGAGGTAATAGCGAGACGGTTTTCATCACACCGCGTACATCTTCGTCAATTTTATTGTAGTTGCATGCATATTACACCAATATTTAATTGTTATTGATTTATTTCAAATCAGTAAGCTTCCAATTCTTTCACTGCATAACGAGTTAATGTTAAATTGACAATAAATCCATAGCATGTATTGATTAAATGTTACTTAATAATAACTAGCAAACAATACCATGTTTCCAGTCATAAACAATTTCACACATTTAAATGACTGATTACAGTTTACTGTAACATACATGAACATTAAAAAATAAACAAACTGTCAAATTTATCTAGAGTGTATAAAATGAACGTAATCATAGACAAATGATGCATAAATTGGTTACTTTTGAAACATATTTTTGTATAGTTATTACTAAACTGATTGCCAGATGGAAGCACTGTTGTGACACATCGGTGCACTCTGTAAAAACACCACATTGCCATTTATCAGACAAAAATATAACAACTGTTCATAATAATCACAAGCAGGGAAAATATTTAACGTGCGTAGAGTGCATGCGTACAGTTGTCACTGTGTTTGTCCATGTGTGTCTTACTGTGTATGTGGCACTGGGAGTGTGACCATGTACACACCCCACCCACCCACCCACCCACAAATTCCAAGCAATACATCAAATATGAAATAAATAAAATTATGTAAATAAATGATGTGACCGAAAAGTCCCACAATTTTAATGTTAATGTTTAGAATAAAAATTACCTGTCAGTGGGCACTTGGCTACCTATGCATATTTACTGCGTTCAGGAAAACATACTTTACAATTTCTACAGATGTCACATTAAATGCAAAACCCATTATACATTTCACATCTTGCATGTTTAATATTACATAGTTCATAACAGCAAACAAACATGGCAGAGATACACAAATGTCATGATCAAACATCTTTCAACATATCCAAAACGTTTTGGTTTACCTGTAGAACTTTCACTAGCTCACAAAAACCTTTTGGGAATGTTAAAAGAAGTGTTTGATTATGAAAATGAACTATCACGAGAAATATTCAATAAAACAACAAATGTCATATATGTAAATAACCATGGATAATCTCTCCCACACTAAAAGGATTTGCCACCTTCAGGTATGTATTTAAAAAAAATTATATTGGTGTATTACATTTGTGGTTTTATGCTGAGGCACATACACATATCAGTATTGTTGTAATATTAATATAATATAATATAATACAATATAAGCTACAATATAAGCTACGCATGCACGCACGCACACATAATGCATAAGATATGTTTTACAATGTGATTATTGCAGTATTTCAAATCCACTGTCAGGTCAGCTTCTTCACAGAGTTTGTATCAGCAAGGTGGTTCTTTGAAGAAGCTCTGTATGTTGTGATGTTTCCCGAGACCTGGCGTCAAAGCTGTTCTTCTTTTTTTAACACTTCGCTTTTCATTGTCTTCCTCAGTCGAACTGAAAACAGAAAATGTGCCAATTAGATCTAGATTCTTGCTGTAACATTAACCAACAATGTGAAGCTCTGAAGTGGTTGTCTTTGTTCTCTATATATTGTATGCTTTTTAAAAGTTTGAGTATACCTTTTTGTTTTCAATTACTATTATGTTGTGAATAAGTATTGGTTTGTTTACATACCATTTGTATTATTGTTAAAATATGCTTCATATTTACATTCGGTTGATCTACACTTGGTTTGTTTAAATATCGTTTGTATACATATGGTTTGTTTTCATATGGTTTGTATACAAATGGTTTGTTTACATATGGTATGTATACAAATGGTTTGTTTATATACAATTTACATACATATTGTTTTTATACATATGGTTTGTATACATAAGTGGTTGAATACATATTCTTTGTTTACATATATTTTTTATACAAATGGTTTGTTTAAATAGGGTTGGTTCATAATTTTTAATATGGTTTGTCTACATGGACGATATGTGTCCATTTATGTCCTATGTGGTCGTATATGTCCTACGTTGTCGTATATGTCCTGCATGGTCATATATGTCTTATGTGGTCGTATATGTCCTACATGGTCGTATATGTCCTACGGGGTTGTATATGTCCTACATGGTCGTATATGTCCTATGTGGTCGTATATGTCCCATGTGGTCGTATATGTCCCATGTGGTCGTATATGTCCTATGTGGTCTTATACGTCCTATGTGGTCGTGCATCTGGTTTCCAATGCTTAATTATAAATTTGTCATATTAAATAATAATAAAAAGCTTTTATAGCACCTAATTCTTCTCAAACTGAGCTCGGAGGCGCAACAAATCACTCACAATTATGAATGTTACCATGAACAGGGATGCACAAAGATCATCATCAGAACGAGGGGCCGTCGAGGACTTAAGGTGGAAATGCCATTATGAAAATAATATATCTTGATATTTTTTGCAGAAGGTAGCTACAGTTTCAGTGATGCTAAGATGATGGGGAGTTCATTCCAGATTTTAGGAGCAGCAACAGAGAAAGCGCACTTGCCAAGGTTAAACTTAGTTTTACCAACAAAACGCTGTTGCGAGATGATCTGAGCTACCTGGAGATATTTGAAAGATGCAGGAGACTAACCAAATGGGATGGCTGTTAGGTTGATAGAACACCTCACATGTCAAACAGTGCCAGTTGACATTGCACAAAGCTAGTTAAGCAGACATCCTGCCTGCCTCACCGTTTGGAACAAGACACCGAATGTTGCCCTCTCTTGTCAGCTTCCAGCAATTCTCGTACGGCTCGCTTGCTGAGACATGAGTCGACGTGACTGTTGAACCCGGCAAGGTCACAGCCTCTCTGTGGAATATTGCACACTGGACACGTAAACATGTCTGCAGTGGGGTACTCGGCTGGGCTACACTGTTGCGATATTCCGGGTCGGTTGGCCACGTGTTTTGAATAATTCGTCCTGGAAGCAACGCTTACATCTTGACGAGCTGTGCTCACATGGTCTGGACCAGACGGCACAACTCCATCACATGTCGCATCCGCCAAACCATCTCGTTGTGAGTTAAGTTGTGCATCCTCAAAGAATTTCCTTTGCTGTGCTGATATTTCATCAAATACCTTCTGTGTGTCTTCGCTTGGAGTAAGACACGGATCACAGACAGTTGATCCTTCACTTGTGCCATTGTCCAACAAATCTTCATTTGTTGTCATCTTGTCAATGTCCCCGAATGATTCACTCGCATTTTTACCCTGTTTAACATTCGAAAACATTTCTTGGTTCATTGCATCCACACCGTCATGACAACGACGCCCTGTAGTTTGGCTTCCATCACCATAGTTGAGATCACCATACAATGGCACATGTTTTACACCACCTTGTGTCCCTGTACCACTGACATCCTGCCTGACCAGCTTCCCAAGTTCTCCAGCTGTGTAACGTTCCAATCCCCTCGTCTCTATCTTCCTGAAGCAGCCGACTATTGTGCCCTGTTTTGGAGCTGTTTGTTGTGACTTGCTCAGATTCGACATCCGTACGCCTAAAACATAACCACATATCTTTCATCGGGGGCACTCCCCCCAAGATAATAAGCAGATTTTTGTGACTACAATGAAAAATTTCTAAAACTACTACAAAAATAATTACCTCATATTAGTACTGAAAATGTTCATCATAGTCAATATTTCATAAATGCATTTTCATAACACATTCGTGCACATTTAAGAAAAATCTAGATTTTATCGATAGAGATTGCTAAATAGATATAATAATTCTGCACACACGCACGCACTGCATACACACTGGTACAGATATTGCTGTATGTACAGTAAATCTTGTCTTGGGTGACCACAATCTTAGGTACAGACTGTTTCAAATAACAAAGTACCTCCAATGAGTGACCACCTGCCAAACACGACCAACGACCACATAAACCAGTTATAATACCTGTCATGGGCGACCAGAACACACTGACAGCTGACAATCGATCGAGCAATAGATGAATTTAGAGTTGTTCTTTATAAAAAAGATCATTAAACATCATATTAGCTGTACATAAAACGTTTGTGTCAATATTTGTCATACGGGTAATCAACATGCGTTTAGTTGCCATCTATAATCGCAGGACAACACATCTGATGGCAGGCAAAATGTTTTGTGGCATTATCTTTCAACTTGCTGCATATGTGTTTGTGTTAATGTTTTCAAAATAATATTTATACGAACACCGAACAGTATATTTACAGGCGTCAGAAAATTTATGGTGCACAAACAGAATACATTTTTGCATTGTTCTTGGGTGACCAAAAACAAACAATGTCCAAATACATATATAAAATATGGCAAATATACATACACCAAAAAGACTGTTGTAATTCTTGACTGTATTTCAAACATAATGCACTGTATTGAAGACAGTAGTGGTACAGATAGTACTGGTAGTCGGTAGCTGATAGGCATGAGATACTAATTATGTATAAACACTTCTGGGGGCCGGCATGCTTGCTGAGATTATTTGATGTATCTTATTTTGATGATGTATGCTTGCCTGATTTCATGCTACTTAATTAATAAATCTAAATGTCATTCCTTGGCCTATTTCAATCTACACTGGACTTGTGTTGTTATTTTGCATAAATGAATTTATGTGACAGCGGCGCATAAAGGATTTTATGCGAAATAACAAGACAATGAAGGTGGTTCGAGGTTAAACATGTTCTGAGGGCGAGGGTATTAGCCTATTTACTAAGACATGCGTAGAGATACACTGGGCTATATAAGCAGCCGCAGTACCTAGATCCGGCCTCACTCGATTTCCAAGCTAGCTTGTGTCGTTGTGAGACCTTTGCGCTTGCAAATAATTCCGAACTTCTGCTGTTACTGGTTAATCGTTATTGTTGAATTTGTTGATGATATTGCAAGATCATTTTATTGTTCAGTTTATCGTGTTCAATCTTGTCAGATATTTTTGCTCCCACCCTCCTCCCTGGTACCATAAACATTGAAGACTGAGATGTTTTTCACAAAGAGTTTGAATACGCTTTTCCCTGTAGCTCGGTACACAACGTTTGCATTAACGCTTTTCCCTAATCAGGCACTTGAGTTTTTAGGTAGTGTACACAGGGTTTTTAGTGCGAGTACTTGTTATTAGTACATATAGTGTGGCCCTTGGCCTTACCTCTCGGTGTGATGTGTTAGTGGCGGAGTGACCCCCACCGATATCATGTGAATTGTATTGAAGACAGTAGTGGTACAGATAGTACTGGTAGTCGGTAGCTGATAGGCATGAGATACTAATTATGTATAAACACTTCTGGGGGCCGGCATGCTTGCTGAGATTATTTGATGTATCTTATTTTGATGATGTATGCTTGCCTGATTTCATGCTACTTAATTAATAAATCTAAATGTCATTCCTTGGCCTATTTCAATCTACACTGGACTTGTGTTGTTATTTTGCATAAACAAATCTTGTTAGTCTAACAGCATTATTCAGTGTCATACTTTGTCATCACTGCCATCAACCTGTATTGTGCGACCACCTGTCTTGTGCGACCACCAACCACTTTCGCTGGTTGACTTGTGATCATATAACAATCATTAATTAATCAGCCAAATTGTTTTTTCTGTTCATTCAATCATAATTGTCTTGCTTTATTACAACCATTGGAAAAGAACAAAGACACTTATTATGAATATTCTATTTCACATTTCATCAGAAAAATATCACAAAAACATTAATTTTAGAAACCAAATAATTATTACCCATGAGCCTCAGGTGGAGTGGCTCTGGAGCAGAGTTCTGCATTTCTGCCCGGAGCAAGTCTCGTGCTGTGGAGTAAATCTGCTCCAGGTCAGAGGTCGGATTCAGCAACGACTGGCCACGTGTCACCGTCTCAAATTTGACAGTCTTCAACTTGAGTGTGACAGTTTTACCCTGAGGACATGTAGGTAAACTGAGATCCAACCGATGAACAAATATCAATGGACATAACATATAATGACAGGAGACTCCTCTAAGACTCATAATCGCTCTTCGTTTTCCCAGAACTAATCAGGCAAATGTAAAATCAAGATAAATTCAGTCTAGATTCATCATACAGTGTGATCTTATACTAGTTGACATCTATACTAAACCATTACCATTATTGATTCCTCCTTTAGATCTTCTGCGAGTTTCTCGCTCAGTTCATAACATTTCTTGTACAGCTCAGCCGGCCGACACAACGCTGGGAACGTTCTGAAACAAAATCTCTTCATAAGAAGGTAATTGCTTGTCAATTCAAACATGCAGCAGAATGTGGACACACTGAGCAAGCAGTCCAAATGATAAAATGCTAATGTTTGAGTATTAATGGTGGTCATTATTACAGGCCAGGGAGACTCCTATGAAGGTCAAATTTTACCGCTATCATAGGAGCCACCTCCTTATTTATTAATTGAAACCATTACATTATTTGTAGATAAATATTGTAGATACTTGTGTTATTCATTCAGTGCTCATAATTTAATTGGGGTTGGTAACAAATATTTTTATTTATTTAATATTCCTAATGTTTTGGAACATTTATTGGAGATCCTGTCAACATGGTTTTTCCAATTTAGGTTTCCCTTTACTGTCAAGCCTAAAAAGTAAAAATGTTTGACTTTCTCAATTCGTACACCATTGATGTTTAGTTGTACAAGATCTAGTGTTTAATTACCTTTTTTATTAATTATATACTTGGATTTATTCACATTGAGGATTAGGTCATTTCTACATAGCCAATCATTAATGTAACGTAATTCATTATTGATTACAACGTACGTCAACGCTTTTGTTAGATTCAATTTGACTAAATACTTCTAGTGTCGTCGATAGAGTTAAATACTGTTAAATAAGATAAAAGATACTGTTAAATTTATTACTAGTCTTTGGTAAATTGTTTACACATATTATGAAGAGTAATGGGCCGAGGATAGACCCTTGTGATACACCCTTGTGATACACCTGTAATTGTATTTAGCGTTTCTGAGTTGACATCATTTTTCTAGATAGCTTTTAAATAAACCAAATGCTACGCCATTGACTCCGTAATAATTTAATTTGTTTAACAAAATGACATGGTCTAATGTATCAAAAGCTTTGGATAGATCTAAAAATATATTGAGTTGAGTTTCACTATTGTCTAAAGCCATAAAATTGTTCTGTCAACTAATTCCAATACCACTAGTTCAGCTGAATGCTGTACTGGTAAGCATAAAATAATTGTTTGTCAAATTAAGTATACAGTTGGTTGTATATTACTTTTTCAATAATCGAGTCATGTTTCAAATTCGTTAAGGCAGGAAACCAGGAGAGGAAGAAACCTAGGGCAAGTTTCTCTTCATCTAACAGTAGGAACCTAAGTCAAGGTCGATGTTGTGGGGCACTTTCCGTGGTCTAATGATGGTCTAAGTCAATCTAAATACACTGGCAGGTTGCTCTATCTTCTCAAGACTCTGACACTGTATGTCTAGTGACACAACAGCTTCTATACCTGTAAAACAACTATCCAGTTTTTTCACATTCAGTGATCTGTTGTTCTCTAAATCATGAGATAATACCATTGTCTGTCAAAGGAACTTTGAGAAATGACTTAAAAAGGCATAAAACAGTAACTTGATGTGTAGGCCCAATCAGCCGAAATCTACAAACCTTTCAACACTGATACTTTTCCTCTCTCCATCTCTGCAAATATCAATAGAAATCATAAATGAGTTAGATTATTAATGTAACATGACTATCGCTTGATATAGAAAACACAGTTACAAAACAATCTTACATAAAGTGTGACCAATGTGCTTCCATTTGAAAAAAATTTGATAAACTGAGTTGCCCGGCATTGCTCTGGAGAAAAGGCAGCCACTGCAAGAGCTGATGACTCCTCGCACTGCCTTGTGACTCCTTGCACTGTCTTGTGACTCCTTGCACTGCCTTGTGACTCCTTGCACTGCCTTGTGACTCCTTGCACTGCCTTGTGACTCCTTGCACTACCTTGTGACTCCTTGCACTGCCTTGTGACTCCTCGCACTACCTTGTGACTCCTCGCACTACCTTGTGACTCCTCGCACTACCAGTCAAGTTTTGGTAGAGGCAATGGCAATGACAACTTCATGCACCCAAAATCACGTACAACTGCCATTTTCACGAAGCATTCGTACCATACGAAGGAACTAATGTGGACGGTTGACATTGATCACATAACTCGGAATAATCATAGAAAACATGCATAGCATTGCTAACAATCGAATATAACTACAAACTCCTATTGTTCTGAGGTTCAATCGTAATATCTCCACCCCCAGGGAATTTCAAATTTTTTAAATGTACAAACCAGCCACATGGGCTCCTGGGCCTGCCTATAACATTTAGCCCCTTACATGCGAAACTGACGGTGATATGAGGGAATGGACAGACACAGCCACATACTACTTTATAGCATAGATATGATCTCACAAGTTTAAAGTTCACGTCAAAATAAATGATATAAGTTAAAACATGCTCAGTGGACTCGCCAGTAACATGTTGGAACTATAATATATATATATATATATACATATATATATATATATATATATATATATATATATATATATATATATATATATATATATATATATATTTTTATTTTTTTATTTATCTTTTGGTACCAGGTACATAAAACGAAATGAGAAGAGGGGAAACCAAAATCTATGACCAATATCGATGCCAGCTTCACCATGGACTTCAGGGATAAAGAGGAGAGCATCAAATAACATAAAACAGGGCCAGAATCCAGGGCATTTCAAAGTTGTTTACTTTTTCACAGATGGTACTTACTTCAGGAGTCCTTATTGCAAGAGCCTACTCCATGTATGTCTGCATGTAAGCACGTATGTGTACAGTACCTACTCCATGTATGTATGTCTGCATGTAAGCACGTATGTGCATGTAGTACCTACATATGTATATAATCATGTACTAAATACAGAATATTATATCAAAGTCAAACGTAAAATCAAATAGAGACTCTTGGGTGTTAGGCTAGAATATGATAAAAAATGTAAAATAAATATGGTGTCAATGAAAATGAATAATGGCACAGTTCTGTGGTCAATCAGTACGTTTTCAGTCTGACGTACACATTCTATTGATTTTGCAATATGACAGAATGGTTGTGACCTTTCAACTCTAGTTGACCCAATTCCAGCACAGATTTGCATGAAGTGATGGAAGGACGTTGTCGAGTACAGATGAAGCAGGATGCCACGCTTCACATAGAGGTCGTGACACGACATGATTCCAAGAGCACTCAACATCTGTTCCGACACTTTGCCAATCCCACAAACCTACAAAATGTAGTGTCATAGCAAGCAAAGCTGCAAGCATTATTCAGTGAATGATACATCAATATTTCATCTTCTTCACATTCACATTTGTATAAACGAGCTAGGATGTGATAGTCAATACTAGATTGGTTAATTTTTTTTAAATGAATGTAAATTGAGACAAGTGAAAAACTTAATTGTTGATGCAACTATACATGAATTTAAGAAAAAAATTAATAGCTCACCTTTTTTAGTGGCAGCTCGTTGATGAAAGCCATCACTGCCTCCCTTGAGGATGGAATAATATACTGACCATTTGGTTTGTTTTTGTCCGAACACACCTTGGCCAGCATTGTGTTCGGAGCAATTCCTAAAACACATACAAAATAACAATCAAACATTTAGTGTGCATTCTTAATTCAGTTGCAAATCTTTAAAGGAATGGCCAAATGTTTCATAATTATTCAAATATAAATTAGCATCTGGAATCGGGAGGTTTTTATTGACCATTTCTCAGGACAGTTGACTTTCATCATCATACTATTCTTATTGTATATCCCAAAGTAATATTTTCCTGCACAGATTTCGCTAATCATGTTAACTCACCAGCACTGGCTGTTAATTGCGTTGCAACCTCAATACGGAATCTCATCTCGTTCACTGCTTCCTCTGGCGACGTGCCAAATGTAACCTTCTCAGCCAATAATAAAGGATCCCTTGGCTTGCCACAGTCTGCGCAAAGATGCGATAAACTACTGACACTATCATTCTTAAGATTCTTACTGGTGTCAGTTCCATTTGCTGAATCCAAGTTGTTATTTTGATTCGTTCCTGTTTCAATATCCTTCTCAATTCCATTTGCAGAATCTAAGTTCCTGTTTTGATTTGTTACTGTTTCAATCTCCTGGTCACAATTCTGTCCTTTATCTTCACTACAAGAGCTGGAAACTTGTGATGTATCTGCATTACTGGTGTTTTCTGTTTCCGATGTTTCTTCATCAAGACTGCTCGGCTTAATGCCCACACCAACTGTCTCATATTCATTCTCTTTCATATCTCTCACAGATGTAGTTTTTGTACAGTATTTGATGTCCTGCATCTTCAATATCGGTGACACGGATGACTCAGCCTTGTCACCAATCAATGTACAACAACAGAGCAATGATGCGTCAACACGTTTTGAAAATGTCCGGTCTTCCTCAGACATAACTTTCCTCTTTTCTAAATGGTCTGTCAGATCAAGATATGCCTCATCCAAACTCATGGGGCAAAGATTTGGATCATACTCAGACATAACCTCTCGAATATCTTTACTAACAGCAATGTACTTGTCAAAGTTGCAAGGAACAATAGTCAGAGATGGGCAGAGTTTCTTGGCAATGAATCCCGGCATTGCCGCCCGAACACCGTACCGACGGGCTAGGTAGTTCGATGTTGACTACAAATGTAAATAAAATGGATTAAGGACATTGTAAAACTAATTATAGAGCTAACTACCATAATTTTCGGTGTATAATACACATGTTTCCCCTTAATTTTTTTACATGGTAAAAGGTTTAAAAAATTGTCAGACCAAATAACTGGTAGATTGGCCTAAATTATTTACAATGTTAAATGACAGTATTACTTCATATTTTTTATGCCAATGTATTCATTCAATCATTCCACGTACAAAAAACATATATTCCTTAAAAATATTTAGTTTTTGCACAGTTTGGCGGCAACTAAATTTAACAAGATTTTACAAGATTGCCATCCAAGCCAAAGGCCCAGATGGCAAGTGGACAAGGAAGCCATTGGCTTATCGAGAGTCCAACATTTTTAATCTATGTGCAATCTGCCCTCGTGAGATGTGTCAACCTTGTTTTTAAACATGTTCACACTGTTAGCAGTTACATAATCTGTAGATAATTTGTTCCATTCATTGATTGTCCTCTGTGAGAATGAGTACTTCCCGATATCCAATGATTTCCAATCTACACTGACCCTTTACTAATGTTACTCATGTCCTCTAGTTCTACAAAAAAAAGAAAAAAAATAGCACCGGGGATGTATTGTGAATGAGAACATTAGCCGCTGACTACTGAAGACGGTGATGCAAATAAACTCATATCGTATCGCAACGTGGAGCTACTAGTACCAAGTAGTACACCAGGCTAAGGGACACTGTAAACTGAGCTTCAACCAAACTATCAGAAAGTTGGGGTGTGTATTATACATGGTAATATAGAAATTAAATCAGATTTTAACAAAAGTCAGGGTGCGTATTATACATAAACAATTACAGTAACCCTTTGTAATAATTTGAGAGTACAGAGAGATATCTTACAATGTTTGTTTTAGAGAATGCAACTACAAAAGAATATTGTCAATGAAACTTCTTCCTGTTACCAGTATTGTGTGATTTGTGCCCAAACTCAACGCACCATTAATGGTAACCTAATGTTGATTTCACAATCAAATTATCACAGAAAGCAAACTTATAATAGTGCATCTTTTCTTACTTAAGTGGGATGAAAGTTTCATCGGAAAATGTCCAGCTGTGACACATGGCCTGATATGTCCTGCCTACTGACGGGGGAGCCAAAGTTAGGTTTTGGAAATGTTTTTCTAAATACTACCAAACTAATCTAGATGAATGATTTTTAGTTTTGTTTTACCCATGGATGATGGTGCCATTGTTAAATTTTTGTCAAGATACTTGTCACAGACCATACACCACACGCGTGAAGTGTCTCAATCATGAACCCAATGTCAACGCCTGTCACAAAGTGGTATATGAGAATGAGTCTAGATTTATCTTTTGCCCCTTTGTTCAGTAGGGTACGGTTGTCTATGCAAATAGTACTGCACGGCAGGAAGTGATATTTGCACAATGCAAAGGTGCCACCTGGTGACTAAGGTTTAACTGCTTGAGTGAAACGGATACAATAGCATCATTGTGAATCGCATTTAGTGAAAGTATAAGAATTTTAATACATGAACTAGCGAGTTGTTGTTTGGCAAGCAAACAAGGTGCGACAAATGAATTCACGCCTCTAAAAGGAGCTAGACAGCTTGGAATATTCGTTTTATTAATATAACGCATATAGGTGTAATTTGAGTTTGTTTTGGGTATCTGAAGATGGTTTGTTGGTTATGTAATGCGGCTACTCTAGAACTGAAGTTTTGAATACCCCCTAACCCCAAAGTCCTAGGAATGTGATGTCAAAATTCTAGGGATGGTTAAGGTTGAATTGAGCTCTGCTATTGGCTAGTTCCGGCACAATATGGCCGCCGTAGTATAAAATTGTGTTTAATGTGCACGAATTTAGAAGCAGACAATTAATTTGTGCGTTGCTACAATGTTGCAAAGTCTTCTCTTCTCCAAAACCTGGGCTAAAGACGAATAATTTATTTATTTTCGACCATATCTTGTGGCTGTAACTTCATCGTAAGGTGACTCAATCCAATCTTGCATACATGGGTTGTGATTGCTACTACATTCGCTGTATTACTGTTCAACAATCTTCTTGACTGCTGTCATCACGCCTGACTGCATACGTGTAACGCCGTCACGTCCACTGCCATGACACCTGACTGCATGACTGTCATGTCCGCTGTCATCTGGTGCGACTGCTCCGTGTGACGCCCTGTCGTTCGTCACCACGTTCGTTGCTGCCACGCTTCGACAAGCCGACCCGATCCGACAGTAAGGTTTGGACCATGTGTTGAGGTACCGTAGTGAAACACACCCCGGTATATCCTCACCGTGATAATATATCAGTGCATTCTTCCGTGGATTCGCGGAACTGTGACATTTCATTGACGTATCAAAATGTGTTACGAATTACGCCGATACACGATTCGCAGTACCAAGTCCTGCCCAGCGTCCATCTCACAAAGGTCAACAAGTGGGCACTGTTGTAATAAATGTTGTCACCATCTATGAGATGCCTATCTAATCGACTGAACACAATGATGGTGCCAATGCTAATCTACAGGCCTTTTTGACTAAATATGTGCATATTTAGCCACATGCATTTCCAGTTGGGTGCGAATGATTCTAGCAATTAACAGAAGTTACAGGGTGCGAGAGAGATATAGAATGGCAGTGATAGGGAATGAGAGCAATAGGGGCTGAGTGCAATAGGGAATGGCAGCGATTTGCTCGCCTAACAAATGATTCACAGATCAACTCACCAACATAGACATTCCGCCGACAGCCATTGGTTTGGTCCGCAGCATCGGGTTGTCCCTCATCTCGACCGCAGCGTAGAAGGCGTCCATATCAACATGCACGATTGTACGTGTGAAGTCTCGACCTGCCTCGAGTTCTGCCAACAACTGATCAGCCTGCAACAAATGTTGTGGCTGAACTCAGTGTAGGATAAATGTTGTTTTGTAGGATTAGTACATAATGAAGTAATGATTCTTTTCTATCCACAACTATTCAGATTTACTACCTCAATGTTACGGCTACTGACAGTAGCCTTCACCACAAAATTAATTCTGGAATGACTAGTTCTTCTTCTACTCACCAGTTGGCATGTTATCCCCCTCATCTCAATTCGTGATTGTAGTTGTTTTTCTGATCCATATGACCCCAACTCGATGGACTTTTTACGAGGATTATTACACAGTTAAATTAATGGAACATATTATCTACTGATTCTGTTAATATATATATTTTTTGCAGATATCTGATAAGGGTGGGCTACACTGTCTACGTATACATGAAAAATTGTTGGACTCTCGAAAAGCCAATGGCTTCCTTGTCCACTGGACTTATTGCGTTGGGTGGGAATCTTGTGAAAAAAATTTTGTCACGTGGAAGAGACACTGTGCAACTTACACAATTCAGCAATTTGTTGCACACATCGTACAAGACACAGTGAAAAGTTATCTTTTAATCTCGCAGTTGGTTGAGATCAAGTCCGAACTTTGCTAGGAAACCAATGTGTTGTCATTTTTTGGCATTTCAACCCCCCTGGTTATCGTTAATGCACTTGTCTTCATTCTGTTGCCCGGCATTGTGGAAGTGTACATGTGAAAGAAGATGGTAGCTACCTCTTCCTTTCCTTCTTCAATATGCCTGTCTGACAGTTGGTCCAGTCTCTTCTGTTGTTCCGTGATGCGTCTCTGCATGACAGCTTCTTTCTTCAGTTGATTCTCATAGAATTTTGAGCCTGTTACAAAAGATGCAGGGTTCGGAACAAACTCAATGGAGTTCATGAGATATTTTTTCAACAAGGTGATAAATATTTAATACACCCTGCATTTCATATACATGTTTATCATGCTGCACTGTATATGAGCTGAATTTCCATTGGGTCCAAATAAATCTATTTTGTAATTATTGGTAAACTCAAAGTAGTAGAAAATACAAGTGAAATTTTTTATCAACCAGCAATAAAATTTGGTGCCAACTGTTACTGTCTGTAACTCTTACAGACTTCCTTTTGACGGCCTTGCATGTGGAGGAAACATTGCTTGTTTTGTGCATTTTGTGCAAACTCCAGCATGTAGAATGGCATGCAAATAACACATCATAACAAGCCCGAATAACAACTCTCACGAATAGTTTAGCTGTGCGCAGCCACAGCACCAAAGACTAACAACTAACAAGATCTCATCAAAATATATCCCAGTTAGCACAGTCAACCCTTTTTCAGCAAATCTTTGGATGTAGATAATGATACAGGTTCATTTGTGGGTCTTATGGATTTCTGTTACACTACTCAGGGATGACATGTACGATACTGGGATAAGTCCCTGACCCTTGGAGGCTTCCATTATGATCCTGTTGATGTGCTCCTTGTCAAGTCCCTCCATGCCTGCTTTGTTGTCGTTTAGTCCCATCCGCAGGAAACTCGTACGACTGGCTGACTCACTCGTTGACTCACTGAGCTCACTCACTGAAGTCGTTTGGTTGACTGCATAAAATGATGGAAATAGCCACAAATATTACACAGGTGGCAGCTCAAAACCTTGTTTGTTGATGCTAAAATAAAAAAATTGGTTTTAATGTTTATTAATTTACATAGCAACAAATCAATACAACAACATTCTTTGGTGCTGTACAGATTAATAAAAAATAATAAAATAATAATATTACATTAAACAATTCTGGTGATAGGATAAAAAAAGTACATATATAAAATCTAGACAATTATATCATAATATTATGATGCTATAAATAAAAAAAATAGAAATATTACATAAACAATATGACAATAGAATAAAATATAAAATCCAGACAATTATTTCACATGGTGCTATATACAAACATAAAAAAGATAACAGGTTAAATAGAGTATGATAGGATAAAACATTTAAAAAGAATGAAATTATACAATAACTTATTTGTATAGGAGTGAAGAGCTGTTTAGCTTAGCGTAGTACACTGATGTACCTTTCTCAAAAAACATTGCTTATTTTCTGATCACAGATCATATTATGATGAAAGTGGAACAATTACATCACAGTCTGCTACCACCGTGCCAGTGTGTGTCTGTCTGTGTGGTATTGGAAGGCTACAGCATAAAGTCTGAGGACATTTTCATGGATATATGAATCCACAGGTCAAAGTTTAACGTAGGGGGGAGGGGCAGTAAGGGGGTTAAATAACATCAGTTTTGCATAGTGTCTTACATCAATGTTTTCAGATGGCCCCCTAGTCAAGTACATAAATCTCAAATAGATATATTCTGTTTGTTATACATTGAAACCCTATAAACATATTGAAAACCTTCTAATTTAGGCGTGCGTATTTCCAATGAGGAATAACTTTGAACAAGGACATGTTTTATGAATGTATTTTATCTTCTATTTATTTATTTACTATAATTATTTATTTATTATATTCATTAATCTTAATATAATGCTCTATTTTTAATATATATAATTTTTTTTACTATACAATATTATAGTTATTATTTTATGATTGTATATGCACCTATGAACGGACTGGTCCCAGATATATGCTTTATAAATTTTAGGAATAATAATAATATTAAAAAAATGCCTAAAGAATGTATTTATATTAATGAAGATGTATTTAAAACAATTCTTTTAAACAACATACCGTATTCGACCTAATAGTACACTTGCAAAAAAATACGGTAACTTTCATTGTTTATTTGCATACTATCCAGTCAGTAATACTTTTGATATATTTATATTACAGGACTAAAATGGTAGAAAATTCTTGTGATAAAATGCAGCTTGTGAAAGCACCTGCATTGTGTTTTTCTTTGGTTGACAATGTTCCACCAGGTGACAACTTCTGACTGGTCGATCCTGCTGCACATGTGACTGGTGCTGGTTTCAGATTGCCAGATATATCATCCCAAGCATCAGACCAGTTCTCTTCTTCCGAATCCTCATTTTCCCTTCTACCATCATCTTCATCCATCATGCCTTCTGTTCGGGAAATGAGAGTTTAATGGTTATGTGATTATTGGAAATATCTGAATCCACAAATGTGTTGCATTCAACAAATGACAACATATAGTACTCTACAGTTCATAACAAGAGCAAATGTACATGTTAATGTAACAGTACCCCAATTTCATTTTTTTAAATGCTTTTAATTCTCATTGTGTGTATAATTTAATTTCTTGTGGTGAATAATTAATTTTTATGGCCAGAATATTCGCATTATGTTTCGATGGCATTTTGCGCAGAAGGTTGAACAATGTCTCAGATCTCTTTCAGTCATACGCCAGCATGATGAGCCATTTAGTAAAGAGAACAGGACACAACGGTGATATAACTTCAGCATCGTTCCTCTAAAGAATATGGTTGATCTCCATACATGTTTCAGCCTGAAGAATACTCTTCTGGCTCTTCACGCCTAGTGCATGAGATTTTTTATGTCAACATCAGTTCCTCCATTGTTGCATACTATGCTTCCCAGGTAGGTGAAAATATCAGACATTTCTAGTTCTTACCTACTTTCTTATAACGATCAAAATTGACAAAACACTAAAAATGTAAAGATTTCCATGTGGCACCAAGCATATAACTGATGGTACACATGACCAATAAGTAATGCTTCATAATACACATTATATGCAACTTGAGACTTTCAGTAATATATACATATAAGCATATGCCTTATTATAATCAACCATGAGTATGTTTGTATATGTTATGCAACTTATCCAAGACGCTTTGCATCTCAGTCGCCAAACTTTCTGGGGTTCATCAACGACTCCACAGTCGGGTCATCTCATTTTAATTGTTTTTTTTTAATTCACCCCGCTATTACCGTTTTAACAAATAATTTAATTACCCTTTGGCTTTGATTTTGACTAGTTCACAATGCTATCATGTACAATTGTTGATACCGTCATGTGTCTTTTATTCGATTTTCTGAAGTTACGTAATAAAAGGGAAAGACCCCAAACAGACTCTGCAGAGTAAGCCTACTTGTTAACTGTGCAAATATTACCAGGACAGTGACCCAGCCCAGGCCAGTGGCATTGTCGTGACAGTGTCTGAGTGTGAAACTATTCGTAATTTTATAGAACCGCCACCAACATATCATATACTATTGAGGTTTCTTGTCCATGTGTTATCTAGAGGTTGCTGCTTTGGATGTAAATTTTTTCTTACTTTTAAGACTCAAATAGGTCACTGCCACTGCCCTGGCACTGCCCGCTGGCAACTTATAATATCGCCCACTTATAATTGCTAAAAAAACGAGATCACTGCTATGTCGGCTAAATGTAGTAGCTTTAAATCTACATACAACAACACACTGCAAAACTGTATACATGAATGGTGCAACTAAGTTGTATATACGACCTTACATAAATATGAAGTCAGTACGCGGGAAAGTATGTGGCGCTATGGCCCGTATTTACAACGTAGTTTCTAAATATAGTAACACGTCAGACTGGCGGACGGTGTCGTAGTAAAACTAATTGTGCGAGACATTATCCGACAGATGTCTCCGTAGCGCAATGGATAGCGCGTCGGACTTCTAATCCGGAGGTTGTGGGTTCGAGTCCCACCGGAGACGAGCCGTTTTGATTTGTTTTTCTTACAATTTTGCATAATAATATTACAGTGTATTATGGATATAACTAAATAATAACCAAAGTTATGCTGCAATGAACATACATAGGTAGAAACATTCAAACAGAGAACACGCATTGGAAGTTCTAGAACATGTTTACTTCAAAATACATATTTGAAATTTTACATAGTCTATCTTAAGACACTGCACATATTAAATAAACCCCCACTCCACGTTAACACAAAAACAATTAGTTGATAGTATTGAACATATCATTCATATCCATCAAATCAGTGATTTCCATATTTAAATATCAATAAGTAAAAGTCATAAATAGAACAATTCAGAGATTGTTATCAATAAGTCAAATTGATAAATACAACAATCTACAGCAGCGGATCCAGGGGGGTTTAGGGGTCTCAAGACCCCCCCAGGCCATTGAGGGCAGAACAACGTATATTGGCCTACAGCGGAACTAGTGTCAATGTAAAGACTGAAGTATTAGCAGCCGGCTAATGTTAACCCTTCTGTAAGTAGAATGACACGTGTCGTCCCGTCCCGGTTCGTAAGTAGAAAGACATATAACTACGACTGACTGAGACCCCCCTGCCAACAAGCCTAGATCCACCCCTGGTCTACAAGTCCAGCACCGTGTTCTTTCTTAGCAATGTGTCCTTTCCCAGCATTTACGAACATAACTCCAGGGTTGGCTGCACCTGTAAAAACAACTAAATGTCAGTTTGTTATATTTTATACAAACATCATAAGATTACTGATGAATGTAATCATTGACACCATCAATTTAAAATGTCATCTTAAACATGTCACATCAATGCTGTGAAAAACATTTAAACTGAAAATGCATGCAGATGCATAATTTAACCCGACTATGAAATTAATGTGATCACTTATACCAACTTGATGAACTTTTTCATGCGGATTACCACATAGTTGAAAATTAATGGTACATATTATCTACTGATTCTGTTAATGCTAGCAGTGTTGATATGCATTTAAAAGCAACATTTGCAGACATCTGACAAGGGTGGGCTAAACTGTCTGCACACAGGTGCTGGACTCTCGAAAAGCCAATGGCTTCCTTGTCCTGTTGCTTTGGATGGCAATCTTGTGAAAAATGTTTTGTAATGTGAAAGAGACACCGTGCAACTTACATAATTCAGCAACTTGCTGCACATATTGTACAAGACACAGTGAAAAGTTATCGTTGAAATCTCATAGTTGATTAAGATCAAGTCCAAACGTTGTTAGAAAACCAATGCTTTGTTATTTTCTGAATCTGAACCCGCCTGGTGGTCGTTCCTGCACTTGTCTTCATTCTGTTGCCTGGTATTGTGGAAGTGTACATGTGAAAGAAGATGGTAGCTACCTCTTCCTTTCCTTCTTCAATCTGCCTGTCTGACAGTTGGTCCAGTCTCTTCTGTTGTTCCGTGATGCGTCTCTGCATGACAGCTTCATCCTTCAGTTGATTCTCATAGAATGTTGAGCCTGTTACAAAAGATGCAGGGTTTGGATCAAACTCAATGGAGTTCATGGGAAATTTTTTCAACAAGACGATAAATATTTAATGCGCCTTGCATTTCATATACATGTTTATCATGCTGCACTGTATATGAATTGAATTTCCATTGGGTGTAAATAAACCTATTTTGTAATTATTGGTAAACTCAAAGTAGCAGAAAATACAAGTCAGGTTTTGATTGTTGTATTTATAAATTTTACCCGATTAAAAAAATAATGTGATCACTTATAGTGGCTCAATTGTTTGGTGCCTGCCTTCTTATCATAAGGTATTGGGTTTAAACCTAGGCTTTGTGTACAACTTATAAAGTCACATGGCACCTGATATACAGTAAAACCTCACTATTTAACAAGATTTAACAAGATTTGCCATCCAAGCCAAAGGCCCAGATGGCAAGTGGACAAAGAAGCCATTGGCTTATCGAGAGTCCAACAATGTTCATCTACTTATAACCCGCCCTCCTGAGATATGTGTCAACCTTGTTTTTAAACATATTCACGCTGCTAGCAGTTACACAATCTGTAGACAATTTGTTCCATTCATTTATTGTTCTCTGTGAGAAAGAGTGCTTCCTGATGTTCAATCTACATTGATCCTTTACTAATTTTACCTCATGTCCTCTAGTTCTGCTATCCTTCTTGAGTGAGAAAAACATATTTCTATCAATATTTTCATACCCATTCAATATCTTAAAAACTTCAATCTGATCTCCTCTTAACCTCCTTGTCTCTAGAGTTGTTAAACCACATTCTTTCAGGCGTTCTTCATAACTAAGGTCTCTCAGTTCTGGAATAATTTTAGTTGCTCTCCTTTGTAATTATAATTAAGCGTATCTATATCCTTCTTACGATATGGTCTCCATGTTTGTATACAGTATTCTAAATGAGGTCTAACTATTGCTTTATAAAGAGGTATAATTAACTTTTTTCCCTTGTATGTTATGTTTCTTCTAATCAATCCAAGAATTTGATTACCCTTTGAAGCTGCAATACCACACTGCTCTGAAACTTTCATATCAGCGCTTATTGTAACTCCTAAGTCCTTTTCTTTTACAGTAGTACCCAGAACAGTATCTCCCATTTTATAGTTTACATTCAAGTTCCCATGTCCTGTATGTAGGCATTTACATTTCCCAAAATTGAACAACATCTGCCATTTCTCAGACCATTTCACTAATCTGTCTAGATCGTTTTGTAAATGTTGTTTATCACCATCAGTATTAACCTTTCTAAACAGTTTTGTGTCATCCGCAAATTTCAGTACATTACTTGTTATACTGCCGTCCAAGTCATTGATATAAATTAAGAATAATATAGGTCCTAATACTGATCCTTGAGGTACCCCACTCAAAACCGATTTCCAATTTGAAACTTCTCCATCTACTACAACTCGTTGTCTTCTGTCAGTCAGCCATTGTTCTATCCAGTCAGTTATGCTATCCCCGATACCATGGGCTTTTAATTGAAGTAGTAATCTTTGATGTGGCACTTTGTCAAAAGCTTTCTGAAAATCTAAGTAGATAATATCTACTGGCGATCCCACGTCTATCCACTTAGTGATTTCTTCCAAAAAACATAACATATTTGTTAAGCATGACCTCGCTTTAAGGAATCCATGTTGAGATGAATTTAATAATTTATGCTTAACGAGGAAGTCCACCATATGGTCTTTAATTAACCTTTCTAATAATTTACAAATCACTGACGTTAAACTCACTGGTCTGTAATTCTCTGACTTATTTCTCGAACCCTTTTTAAATAATGGTATGATGTTTGCTTCTTTCCATTCAAACGGAACAACTCCCTCTTTTAATGACAAGTTGAATAATCTTGCAAGTGGTATACTGATTTGTTCTACTGTTTCCATTAGTAATTTTGGAGGAATCCCATCCACTCCCGGTGATTTGTTATCCTTCATTGCCTTTATTTTCTTTATCTACCAATTCTGGAGTTACAACTAACGGACCTAAATAGTCAGATTTAGCCCCCTGAAATTTAGCATCAGCAACTGGTAATGAACTAATATCTTCTTTGGTAAACACTGAACTGAAGTAACCATTTAAGTCTTCCGCCATTAAAAACCCCTGTGATATTATATTTCCAGCACTGTCTTCTAGAGGTCCAACCTTGTCTTGTACGTTTTGTTTACTCCTGACATATGCATAAAAACTCTTGCTGTCATTTTTTATGTCACATGCTAGTTTTTGCTCATAGCTTCTTTTAGATTGTCTGATTTCACTTGTAGCTGCATTAAGTGCCTCTTTGTAATTTGCATAGTCTTCTTCCTTTCTGGTACGCCTATAAACCCTCCACATAGTTTGTTTTAGCATTATTTTTCTAATAGCCTCTTTTGACAAGTGTTTCTTTCTACACCATTTTCCTTGTTTTTGGAAGGGAACAAATTTATTGATGATACTCTCAATTTCATATTTTAGAATATTCCAACATTCAATTGTGGTCTTATTCATCAGCATGTTATTCCAATCTAGCTTTGCTAAGTATTTTCTCATATCTTTGTAGTTACCTTTGTGGAAGTTTCTCTTGTACGTTTTCTTATTTTTACTTTCTGATTTTACTTTGATATCAAAATGTATTTGATTATGGTCACTATTACCCAATGGTTCAAATATTTTTACATTGTCCACTAATTCTTTTTGTGATGACAAAACTATATCTAATACATTTTCTCCCCTGGTTGGTTCTAGTACATGCTGAGTAAGAAAGCTATCCTGGATTAAAAATAGAAATTGTTGGTCCTCAATCCCTGTGCTCTCTAGAGAATTCCATTGTATGTGTCCATGGTTAAAATCTCCCATTATGATACATTCCCCTTTCCTAACTTCCTTTAATAGATTCTTTAACATATAAAATAACTCCCCTGCCCCTTCTTCCTATTCGATCTTTCCTAAACATTACATATCCTGTCAGTCCTAATTCAGCATCTGTTATATCTATGTTGGCCCATGATTCAGTTGTACCAATTATGTGAGGGTCAATATCTTCTACCATAATGTTTAATTCGTTTTTCTTATTTACTATGCTCCTTGCATTTAAACATACGCATCTATAACCTTTCTCAGAGATGTTTTTCGGATGATTTGATATTGGTTTATCTGTGCTAGTGGCCTCTTGTTCTGCTTGAGACACCTCTAGGTAACTTTTAAAGTTACCTTGGAATTGGGTCAAAATAACATGAATAACAAATAACGGTATTAGCGGGACTTATTGTCCTATACTTTACTGCTATGGAAATAATTATCACTGAAACAACAGGGTGAAACAATGACTCTGTATGAACAGGTGCACCTAGCTGGCGGAACAATAGATGAGACTGGTTAGTGCAGTATTTTTAAGCCAGTTTGTATGGTCAAATAGCTCGTATGAAATCATACTCTGCCCATATGAGATGTATATGTAACATTTACTGATTAAGAAAATGCTACTGCCCATATCAGCTGATCCATAAAAACATTTGGTTAGTGTATTTACATTTGTGTCAACACCTTTAAAATCTATAATTTTGAACACTGGTTAGTGTGAAGTAGCCACAATGTGTAGTGTGTTATTTGTGTGGTGTAACTAATCATGACATTCAACAATGTGTTGTAAAATACCTTAAATGTTGGAACTTCTTGATTCCTGGCAACCAACAAAGGCATATTCAAACAGGTGTTTCCATCATTAATACTGTATTTGCATGAACATCTGAACAAGAAATGTTGGAGCACAATGATTGAGTTATTAATAAGTAATGTTGGTCAAGTGTGTACAGACGTAATCCAAAATTGCTGTGTAACTACAATTTAAGGACACCCATTATTGAACTAAAAATTCTTCACATACATATATCGGTTTTTAACTTATTAAAATTATCAGTCATAGTGGTTCAGTGACCGCTAGTGTCCAGTGACGTTGGTATCAGTGCCATATAAATTGTCGAGTAAACACTAAGTCTTAAGTCTAAGACTTAACTTGACATTGACACAGCTACATCTAATTAAAAAAAAAAATTGGTATTACATATATATATATATATATATATATATATATATATATATATATATATATATATATATATATATATATATATATATATATATATATATATATATATATATATATATAATTATATATAATGTGTGTGTGTGTGTATGTGTATGTGTATATATATATATATATATATATATATATATATATATATATATATATATATATATATATATATATATATATATATATATAATTAATACCTATACTTCATGGCTTTGTGAAGTTTATCGACTTCAATGTCATCGGCCATCGCTGTCACCATGTCAAAATCAGTCGTTCCTCTTCATATTGTACTTAGCCTTAGGAGGTGGCCTCGGCTCGGGCTCGGTAGTCGGTGGTTAGAGACTTCAACTTTTCCTTGTAATGCACTAAGACTTCCTGGCAAGGAATGTCTCCGTTCGAAATACTGTCCCAAGTCCCGCTTGTCGTCGAACATGATGATGATTCCTCAAACATTTTAACTGAGATTATCGCGGTCCATATTAATTGAGAATATTAGCAAACAGCTACTGACACTTAGAGTCAAGACAAAAGAGGCTACTAGAGCAACAAGGCGGTATTGTTTACGCGTGGGGCATTTGTCTCAAGAGTTGTTATTTGTTAAAGCGCCTGGAACACCGCATTGCTGGAACACCTGCGATTTATCACATTTATTGTACGGAATTGATGCGTGAAATGTTACCTTTTCTAAAGATGTTCTAAAAGGCACCAAATATTAACAGAATAAAAAACGTTTCTAACCGACAAAAATGACATTAAAATGTCAGTTGGTAACAAAAAGTTAAATTTGTTAAAATCTGCGATTTCTCGAATTAAATTTTTTGTAGGGGAGACTGGGACTAGCTGTATGCAGGGTCGTTTTACAAAAAAAAATAGCCCACATGTGGAGGTATGTGGAGGTTGGAAGTTCACCAGCAGACACACTGCGCACAAATCGGGAGTTAAGAAGACGACATTAACGAGGTGTGGACAAACATTGAATTTTTAACCACCTAACACATTTATGTCCACATAATATCATCTCACGCAGCTAGTTTTTTATGTTTCGTAAACGAAATTTCAAACATGTCTACTATCATGCAAAGTAGAAGTTAAATTGAAATTCAGGATTCGTTATCGTCCAAGAGCGTAGAATATTCTACGCTCTTTGGTTCAACTGCCAAAATTGTGTTTGGGGCAAGTTGCTACAACTGTAATGGGACAAGTTATTACAACTGTAACAACGCTCGGGCCATTCACTATTTCATATTCCATTCAATAATTTACATTCCATTCACAATTCATTGTTATATAAGAATCCGGGGAATGTGTGCCCTTTGGTAACTAAAATGAAAAGCTTAACATATGAAGCTGTGAACACCTACATTGTTATGTACACTGTGTATAAGATGCATGAGTGTGTATAATCCATTTTAATGTAATAACAGTAACATGTACGTGTGACACTTGCTTTGCGACCCACATGTTCTGTGCTGTAACAACATACTAGTATGATGTAACAACTTGCCCTGATTACGGGGTTAGTTGTTACAGTCGACCGCGCCTGGAAAACTTCACATATCTACCTAACTACAAAGCGGACTATCAATGGTATGGTACATTTTAGTAACAATACATGTTATGTATACGTTGACAGAAATAATGCATCTAACATACTTTTCACAAGTGACTAACTGAATTTTTTTACAGTGGTTATAATTGTTACAATTACATATATATATATATATATATATATATATATATATATATATATATATATATATATATATATATATATATATATATATATATATATATACATATACATATACATATACATATACATATACATATACATATACATATACATATACATATACATATACATATACATATACATATACATATACATATATATATATATATACATATACATATATAATAGTAATAAAATAATAATAAATATATGTATATGCAAATGTATATATTAGAATATCAGAAAATGTTACTCTAAAAAAGATGTGTTTGTAGCAATTAAAAAAGTCTTATACATGGATGTCCCATTCTCCAGAAAGACATACTTTCTGTGATCCGACACCGATCCAGATCCATTGCCATGGTCCGTGGTCCCCGGTGTGATCCGACACCGATCCAGATCCATCGCCATGGTCCGTGGTCCCCCGGTATGATCCGACACCGAAACAGATCCATTGCCATGGTCCGTGGTCCCCGGTGTGATCCGACACCGATCCAGATCCATAGCCATGGTCCGTGGTCCCCCAGTGTGATCCGACACCGATCCAGATCCATCGCCATGGTCAGTGGTCCCCCTGTGTGATCTGATCCAGATCCATCGCCATGGTCCGTGGTCCCCCGGTGTGATCCGACACCGATCCAGATCCAATGCCATGGTCCGTGGTCTCCCGGTGTGATCCGAAACTGATCCAGATCCAACACCATGGTCCGTGGTCACCCGGTGTGATCCAACACCGACCCAGATCCATCGCCATGGTCCGTGGTCCCCCTGTGTGATCCGACACCGATCCAGATCCATCGCCATGGTCCGTAGTCCCCCAGTGTGATCCGTCATCGATCCGGATCCCACGCCATGGTCCGTGGTGACCCGGTGTTATCCGACACCGATCCAGATCCATCGCCATGGTCCGTGGTCCCCCGGTGTGATCCAACACCGATCCAGATCCACCCCCATGATCCGTGGTCCCCCGGTGTGATCCGACACCGATCCAGATCCATCGCCATGGTCCATGGTCCCCCGGTCTCAACCCAACTGCGCACGAGCAATTTTTATTATCAGTAATGCATTTTTCTTCAATTAGCTATAGGATATATGTTGTTTGATACTATTACTGTAATTAATAATAATTGTAGTTATGGTTAAACTTTTACGCTCTCTTTAATCACACACACACACACACACACACACACACACACACACACACACACACACACACACACACACACACACACACACACACACACACACACACACACACACACACACACACACACACACACACACACACACACACACACACACACACACACACACACACACACACACACACACACACACACACACACACACACACACACACACACACACACACACACACACACACACACACACACACACACACACACGCGTGGCCGATTCTTGGAAGGTTGAAAATTATATCTGATCTGTTTAGTCATACGCCAACATTCTGAAACATATAGTAGAGTGGATGAGAGGTGATCTTCTAGACACTTTTAAATACCTTTGGCATGACAAATAATTTACCTACATGTTACTTGCGTACACACCTTGGTCGTCTCAGGGATAAAATAATCCTTTTTTGACCTTTTTAAAAACAAAATATATAATAACGTTATAAACTTTAATGATGGCGAGTGTAAGTAAGTGAATCGAGAGCAACATGGCACCAACACACACAAAGACCTCCAGTTAACCACAGTTTGACTTTTTTTTTTTACGTTGTATATTATTTCCTTTGAGCTTATCGTGTCTAGAGAGATGACCAGAGCTGCCATGTTGTGTCGAGGAACATGGAAGAGATATTGGCAGGATACAAACACTGAAAAGGGTGTCCAGTTTCCCAGCAGGTAGGACACCAAGTGAAAACAATATATATTTTTAATAAGCAAATAATTTGTTGGCTCAAATGTCAAGGGTCGGTCGATTGCCAGTTTGACAGTCAGTGCGCCAACGAGGCGCGGAACCAGCTCCCGTAACACGCCCCAACCATACCCGTGATCATGATCACCCTGAGAGGGATACATGGGGCTGGCACGCGGGCTGTCTGTCGATAATCATGTGTGAATCTATAAGTGGCGTTTACGCGCGACGCCAGCGACTACGATAAGAATAACCCCGGGGACCCCCTGGACGGTCTGCGCTACCAGAGGGTGCATGGAAATAAGCTTGTTTGTATTAATTATTCATTGAAACGGCCAATGTGTGTGATATGTACAGATAGCTGCGTGAGTGCGTGAGATGGAAGCGAAATGAGTGAGTCTCACGCCAAATGTGTGAGACGTGGTAGCTATGTATGACTCGTACACTGGGCGTTATGCCCCACCTTACTCTAGGTATCCAAATTCTCAAGAAAAAATGGTAAAATGCGCATGAAAAGCCGGAAACATCCTCTTCCGCTCAACTTTCTTGGCGCTAAAGACATCAAATGTGCCCAGAATGGCCTCGTGTGCAACAGAGAGATCGATTTTAGTGATAATTTAGTTTGTTTTTGAAAATATAAAAAAACAGGGCACTTCGTCCAAAAAGCGGGACGAAGGGCAAAAAGTGGTATTTACTGCCCGAATGTTGACACCTCAGAAACTGTCACGTTTCAGACAGCCGGCCTCTCATGCTGATCATTCATGATCAGAAAAAGGGTGTCCACCAGGTGCCCGGGAACCCATTTTATTACTTGAATCACAATGGCCCACCAACTGTTTATATTTTACATTGCAGTCTTAATTTCAGGATGTAAATGTTTCCCTGGTTTCCTCACTCCATGTTTTGAAAAAAGGTACTGGATATGGTAAGGTCGAAGTAAAACACAACAGGAGACAGTGGATACGAAATTAATGTCGGATTTCGGTTTTGTGAATTAGTGATGAATGCAAATTCAAATATACCGATCTGAGTATAATATTATACTTATTTCAAAACAGTTGCATTTTCTAACCATATTCTGGTAAATATGTCAGTAAAATTATATTGGTTTATGCAACCTCTAATTTAGACGAAGACTGTGCTGTGGCTGAAGGACCTACTGTGTCCCAGATGTCACCACGGCTGAATAGTTTCCGGCGGCATACATATCTATGTTACAGGTACAGGCTTGCACGGATTGAATTTAAAGAGTGACAAAATACTGGTGGAGTGAGAGTGAAATGTGCCAATAATATTATATTTATTCATTTATATTTTGCGTGTGATGTGTATGCGTGTGATGTGTATGCGTGTGATGTGTATGCGTGTGTGCCAGCGCGCTCTCGTAATGTACCAATGTACGTAATGTACCAATGTTCGTACACATGAGACATCAACCGGGACAGAGTAGTATTGAACGGCGTTTTGAGGTATGAACCAACTCTGGACAAATGGATCAAGGTGAACAAGCCCCGTGCTAGACACGGTGAATCTGCACGCGAGACACGGTGATTCTGCGAACGAGGCAAGGTGAGTTGTTTTATGATTTCTTTAAATCCATGGTTCGTAATTTGAAAAACATCATAGCAACATGGCGAGCGAGACACTGTGAGTGTGCGAGCGAGACACGGTGAGTGTGCGAGCGTGACACTGTGAGTGTGCGAGCGAGACACTGTGAGTGTGCGAGCGAGACACTGTGAGTGTGCGAGCGAGACACTGTGAGTGTGCGAGCGAGACACTGTGAGTGTGCGAGCGAGACACGGTGAGTGTGCGAGCGAGACAAGGTGAGTGTGCGAGCGAGACACTGTGAGTGTGCGAGCGAGACACGGTGAGTGTGCGAGCGAGACACGGTGAGTGTGCGAGCGAGACACGGTGAGTGTGCGAGCGAGACAAGGTGAGTGTGCGAGCGAGACACGGTGAGTGTGCGAGCGAGACACGGTGAGTGTGCGAGCGAGACACGGTGAGTGTGCGAGCGTGACACTGTGAGTGTGCGAGCGAGACACTGTGAGTGTGCGAGCGAGACACGGTGAGTGTGCGAGCGAGACACGGTGAGTGTGCGAGCGAGACACGGTGAGTGTGCGAGCGAGACACGGTGAGTGTGCGAGCGAGACACTGTGAGTGTGCGAGCGTGACACTGTGAGTGTGCGAGCGAGACACTGTGAGTGTGCGAGCGAGACACTGTGAGTGTGCGAGCGAGACACTGTGAGTGTGCGAGCGAGACACGGTGAGTGTGCGAGCGAGACACGGTGAGTGTGCGAGCGAGACACTGTGAGTGTGCGAGCGAGACACTGTGAGTGTGCGAGCGAGACACGGTGAGTGTGCGAGCGAGACACGGTGAGTGTGCGAGCGAGACACGGTGAATCTTGGAGCGTGATAAGGTGAGTCTACGAGCGAGACATGGTGAGTCTGCGAGCGAGACACGGTGAGCTGTTTTTATAAGCTATATGATCCCTTTAAAAACATGGTTTGTAATTTGCGGAAAATTATAGCAACATGACATTTTCATTAAAAAATAGCAAACAACGTGTGTCATTGTAGGCGACACGCTTATGTTAAAACACAGGGATCCGCCTTGTGGACTTCCACATGACAAACGTCACACAGGAGCCCAACATCCTGCAACTACATTCCAATGCTCTCCGACAGTCGTACTGGTAGGAGAAAGTAAGCAAACGTTTGCAGGAATCGTGTTGAATAATACCATGTAATATAATGAAGGTTGGCGTTCGTTGCCGAAGGAAACGAGCACACACCTGTTCACCATACTACAGTTAGGAATTCAAATGAATTCAAATAACTATGGAAAATCAACTTCCTCTATCATGTACGGCTCTTGTATTGTGACGTTCTTTACAACAACATTAACAACGAAAACAACAAGAATAATAATAATAAAGACAGGACTTACAATCGGCATCTGTTAGTCTCGCTTATCCGACTCTCGTCCATTTTGTGTAGATGTTCTCGTGAAGCGCCAGCAGCCAAACAGCGTCATTATCAACATTCTACAATAAACATTTGCTTTGTCTGATTTAACTTTTCAGTGTGACAGTAGTGTCAATGTAATCAAAGGTTAAAGTTAATTCGATTTGCATCGAATCAATTGATAATAATTGATAATAACTCTGATTTTATGAATTAGTCAAATGCCCGGATGACATCGTAATTAGCTAATTATGTATGTACCCAGAATCGTGTGTGTACGTACTCGGCCGCGTGTGTGTACGTACTCGGCCGCGTGTGTGTACGTACTCGGCCGCGTGTGTGTACGTACTCGGCCGCGTGTGTGTACGTACTCGGCCGCGTGTGTGTACGTACTCGGCCGCGTGTGTGTACGTAATCGGCCGCGTGTGTGTACGTACTCGGCCGCGTGTGTGTACGTAATCGGCCGCGTGTGTGTACGTACTCGGCCGCGTGTGTGTACGTACTCGGCCGCGTGTGTGTACGTACTCGGCCGCGTGTGTGTACGTAATCGGTGGTTCGGACGGAGAGAGTCTCATTAGCAGTGCCGAACGCTACACGCCTGCCGTCAACAGTTGGCAGTCTATCACCAGCCTGCCGGTCGCTCTCAGTCGGTGCCAGGCCAGTAAAGGACTCTACATCGCAGGTACGTGCTGGCTACAGGAGGAGGGGACAGATCACTGTTTCACATATGGGTTGATGGTATACTAATATAGCGCCAGTGATTTTTAGACGGTACCTCGTGTTGGCAATGTTTTGCTGCCTGTAAAATAATTTTTTAACAAGGGTATGGCCATATTTGTGGACTACGACACTTATGGTTATATTTGAGGACTACGCCACTTATGGTTATATTTGAGGACTACGACACTTATGGTTATATTTGAAGACTACGACACTTATGGTTATATTTGAGGACTACGACACTTATGGTTATATTTGAAGACTACGACACTTATGGTTATATTTGAAGACTACGACACTTATGGTTGTATTTGAAGACTACGACACTTATGGTTATATTTGAAGACTACGACACTTATGGTTATATTTGAAGACTATGACACTTATGGTTATATTTGAGGACTACGCCACTTATGGTCATATTTGAGGACTACGCCACGTATGGTCATATTTGAAGACTACGAAATTTGTGCTATGCCCAGATAAAACATTTCTAGTGACTGGCTGTCAACTTATGCGTGTGCAAGTGATTGTAGGAGCCCTTGCGCATGAAGATATGATGTAATTGTTTTGGCCACCATTTAATGGGGAGCATCTGTTATGTTGATTTTCTGGAGAGAAAAAATTACAGAAGTTGACGAATTTTGATGACATAATAAAATATAAACATACTTGATTTTCAATATATACATTTGCGAACAGAATTAAAAACCGCTAAGATTGTCGCCAATGGAAAAATAAATAGTGACCCGTCCCCAGCATCCATAGCTTAATATACATTACCATTAAACAATGCGTTTAATAACCGTTGCTGAGCTAGTTATACACTCGCTTACTTCAGACTATTTTTAATCCGCAGAACACTACATGCATGCATAACATATAGTTGCAATACCCTTTGGATAAGCAACATTTTGATATTATATATGTTGTGTGGCAGGAAATGGGAAGTTGACCTACGTAAGTGGGAGGTTGAGACACCTGAAGTGGAATGTTCCATATAAAAACAGATTTTGCCACCCTCTATTGTGCGTGTGCGTGTGCGTGTGCGTGTGCGTGTGCGTGTGCGTGTGCGTGTGCGTGTGCGTGTGCGTGTGCGTGTGCGTGTGCGTGTGCGTGTGCGTGTGCGTGTGCTTGTGCTTGTGTTTGCGTGCAGTGCAGTGCAGTGCAGTGCAGTGCAGTGAAGTGAAGTGCAGTACTGTGCGTGCGTGCGTGCGTGCGTGCGTGCGTGCGTGCGAGCGAGCGTGCGAGCGTGAATTAAATGGATGTCGTTTCTACAGTGCGGCACGATGAGAACCGAAGACAACGCCTCATGTCCAGTAGGTGTCCATCAGGTGCCCGGGCACCCACCTTTATCTTTTATTTATATCACATGTCCCAGTAATTTGCCTTATTCCCGTAGTACCCATTACTAAATGAAAAATGGATTCTTGTTATCAGTACATTTTTTTGTGAATTCCCACTAGTCAGGCTGCTGGCAGGCTGCTGGCAGGCTGCTGGCAGGCTGCTGGCAGGCTGCTGGCAGGCTGCTGGCAGGCTTGCAAACACGTGTAAGAGTCAGTCACCTTAAGCTACAGCCTGTAGTCAAGACGGTTTATTCTAAGTGAAAAGCAGAATATTGTACTGAGAAGCCATCGCCACGACGCCACCCATCTCGACACTGGTGAGGATCACTGCGATGTGGTTCTGAAGACACATTTGACGACACGAAACAATGACGTCCTGCAGGCCTCGTAAAACAATGACGTCCTGCAGGCCTCGTAAAACAATGACGTCCTGCAGGCCTCGTAAAACAATGACGTCCTGCAGGCCTCGTAAAACAATGACGTCCTGCAGGCCTCGTAAAACAATGACGTCCTGCAGGCCTCGTAAAACAATGACGTCCTGCAGGCCTCGTAAAACAATGACGTCCTGCAGGCCTCGTAAAACAATGACGTCCTGCAGGCCTCGTAAAACAATGACGTCCTGCAGGCCTCGTAAAACAATGACGTCCTGCAGGCCTCGTAAAACAATGACGTCCTGCAGGCCTCGTAAAACAATGACGTCCTGCAGGCCTCGTAAAACAATGACGTCCTGCAGGCCTCGTAAAACAATGACGTCCTGCAGGCCTCGTAAAACAATGACGTCCTGCAGGCCTCGTAAAACAATGACGTCCTGCAGGCCTCGTAAAACAATGACGTCCTGCAGGCCTCGTAAAACAATGACGTCCTGCAGGCCTCGTAAAACAATGACGTCCTGCAGGCCTCGTAAAACAATGACGTCCTGCAGGCCTCGTAAAACAATGACGTCCTGCAGGCCTCGTAAAACAATGACGTCCTGCAGGCCTCGTAAAACAATGACGTCCTGCAGGCCTCGTAAAACAATGACGTCCTGCAGGCCTCGTAAAACAATGACGTCCTGCAGGCCTCGTAAAACAATGACGTCCTGCAGGCCTCGTAAAACAATGACGTCCTGCAGGCCTCGTAAAACAATGACGTCCTGCAGGCCTCGTAAAACAATGACGTCCTGCAGGCCTCGTAAAACAATGACGTCCTGCAGGCCTCGTAAAACAATGACGTCCTGCAGGCCTCGTAAAACAATGACGTCCTGCAGGCCTCGTAAAACACAGAGGAGCAGATCCAGCCGAAATGCGAAAGGTGGTCAAGCAGCTCGGCTTGGACATCGGAAAGATGCACGACCAAGCATACGATGGTGTATTATGGCAGGGAAGACGAATGGTGTGGCTGCTTTGATGTATCATGCATGCCTATGACCACAAAAAGCGGTGTGAAGAATCATGTGCTGAAGGTTTGCACCGCGAAAAGCTGAATCATAGAGCTTTGTCTTCGCCATGATTTCATCAGATATAGCAGCGGCGACTCTCTTTAATGTCACTCGGAACTGGCAAGGAAAGCTCCAAAGCACGATGATTGAGTGGGTGTCCGTGGCAAGGCGCACCAAGTTGATGGATCACCCAATGTATGACAATGGGTGATGGCATGAATTTGCAAAACCACGATTTTGCGAAATACTTCACATATCTAAACAAAATATATTCATGTTATTTGGTTTATATTTCGTACGCACAATCTACTGTAGTTTATGTATACAATGACACGTATACGTCTACGTTCCCGGGTTTTGTCTAAAGGGTGGTTCCGGCGTACACAGTCAGTCGGGGCTTCTGGGATGATTTCTAGAAATATTCACAATTAAAAGAAATTCTCTCAAAAACGGGGTTCGTTCGTCCGTGCCACAAATATAACTTGCCCCGATAATTCCCCTCATCGTGAGAGACCAATCTCTAATAATGCCACTGCGCCGTTGTTATACTTCACCTTACATAGGTGCGTGCGTGCGTGCGTGCGTGCGTGCGTGCGTGCGTGCGTGCGTGCGTGCGTGCGTGCGTGCGTGCGTGCGTGCGTGCGTGCGTGCGTGCGTGCGTGCGTGCGTGCGTGCGTGCGTGCGTGCGTGCGTGCGTGCGTGCGTGCGTGCGTGCATACGTTGTATCAATTTGGATAACTATAGGTGTCGTTTCAGGAAATTTATCACCCAACTTTATCAGGGTCTGAATCCGCACATGCGTACCTGAATTCAAAACGGAATCGGAATGTCATTGGAATTATGAGCAAGCACACGTTCCTTGTTCCAATACAATCCGACAGGGCGCGCCACTGTGATGGGAGCGAAATTTAGTTATGTATTGCTCGTGGTCTGGCAGCACTCTGGAGAAACATAACACTGAAACACCCAGGTGTTGGCTCTAGACAGAGTTATGCACCGCTCGTGGTCTGGTAGCACTATGAAGAAAGAAAACACTGAAACACCCACGTGTTGGCTCTAGACAGAGTTATGCACCGCTCGTGGTCTGGTAGCACTATGAAGAAAGAAAACACTGAAACACCCACTTGTTGGCTCTAGACAGAGTTATGCACCGCTCGTGGTCTGGTAGCACTATGAATAAGGAAAACACTGAAACACCCACGTGTTGGCTCTAGACAGAGTTATGCACCGCTCGTG